>OZ024728.1:52728919-53355679 GCA_964016875.1 Fallopia convolvulus
TTACAGGGTGGCGTGAAGGATATGGATGCAAGACTTGGATATAACTCACCAAGAGTTGCAAACTAAGTTAAAGATGAAGTTGGATATGACTCAACAACAAGTCTTCAACAAGATTGAACAAAGAAAAATGCAGGAAACTTCAATTAGAAAACAAGGAAAAAATAGCATGTTATGATCCAAGTCTTAAAACAACAAAGGAGGCCAAAACGAGGGTTTTATCCCCCTAACCCACGCCTCCCTCACAGCCACAACTTCCAAGAAATTACAAAATAAACCCCAAAGATTCAAGAGAAACAACTTAATGTCCTCGACTAAACATAAGTTAAGTTTTTACACTAGTTTCACCAAAAACAAAAGAATACTCCACCTTCACCCTTGTTAGCCAAAGTCCAACTTATGAGACATGATCTCCTCATTAATTTTGCCAAGCATTGCCCTAGATCGTGCTCGTGTGATGCACCCAAGATAGGGTGTGGTTCATTAGCTTGGATCCTTGTCGGTCTTGGACATTTGTCTAAGTGAAGACTCTCCTTTGTCGAGCAAATTGAACGTGGCATTAGGGCTGGATTCCTCACTCAAGTTATGTACCAAAGTCCCACTACAAGTTCCCGAAGAAAAGCTCCCATCAAGCCTAGGCATGGGCGCACCTAGGGGTGGCAAATTCTGATCCGACCCGAAAATACCGACCGAACAACCCGATTCGAGAACCGATCGCTATCCGGAAAAAATTACAAAATGAAATCTGAAACCGACCCGATCTGACCGATTCTAACCCGAACCCAAAAGCAACCCGTTTAAAAAAGCAACCTGAAACCGATTATATCCGAAAAGACCAACCCGATACATACCCGAATCCGAGCAACCAGAACCCGATTGTACCCGAACCAGTTGTATACAAAAGCTGAAACAATTCGAACCCGATTACACCCGAAACAACCCGAACCCAATTATACCCGAGACCATTGAATAATTCAAACTGAGTTATACATTTATACATGACGCCTAGTCACGCACATTGGCACAAAGTAATACTAGTATGAAATAAACAAAATAATTTTGTACGACAAGTTTAAATGATTTGTCCGTATAATAAATTAATAATGGTCAAACCATTAATTCACTACAATCAAATATAAAAATAAGCAGTAAGTCAATAACCCAATTATGCTTCCATACTCAAATATCACACAATTGTTCCAAACTCAAACATTGTTTCCAAAAGGACAATATCTCTAACACCTTCAATGTAAGATAACCAAGATTCATCATACCAAATAAAATAAAACCCCTTTCTACATTAAGATTAGATAGATGTCAAATTTTATCTTTATTTACTCCACAAAATGAGTAGAAAGAGCTTGTGCATTTCCCTTTAGTGTTGTAGCTAGAACCTGTCATTAACATCAGCAAAGAATAGCAAAAAATGCAAAAGTCAATCCATCTTTTTTCTTTGCAGATCTTAACATAACTAATTGTGTTTCTTCTTCAAAAAGAACAAATCCTATGTTGCACTGTCATTTAACAAAAGAAGATTTAACTCAGAGTTGATAATGGATCCATTATCATACCTACAAAATTAACTAACTTAACTTTAGTATAAACATAATTGAGCATTCTATTCCAACTAATTTTACGTAGTTACTATTTAGTATGAAAGGGTATATAAAAGGAAAATTTATCAATATTTCATTTGATGAAGTTGGAAGCTAATATTTCAAATAAAAAACTGCATAATATACTTACATACTTACTAAACGTCTAAACTTGATCATCAATTTGCTCCATTACTAAAGCACCTTCCAATGAGAAATCTGATCATAAAAATAATTTAGATAAAATAGTAGTCAACAATCAACATAGAAAAAATATCATAATGAAAATATAACAATTTAAAAAATTGTGATATATTTAGGATATTACCATCATATCCGGTTAACCAATTTTGCATAGTCACCAACTTTATCTGCATTTTTATTTGTAAGAGCACTTCTACATTTACTAATAATTCTTCCTCACATGCTAAAAGTTGATTCGGAAGCAATCGAAGTGATTGAAATAACTAATATATCCCTAGCCATAGCAGAAAGTATTGGATATTGGATAGAATGAGTCTTCCAATAATCAAGCACATCATAGTTTTCAACCATATCCTTACGATCAACTTCCAAATATTTGTCTAAGTCACTTTGTGAAGAACCACGTCAACCATAATATTGAAATCCCTACATCATAAATTCATAACATAAAAAATAAGTTAACATAAGTTCATAAAAATAAGAGAAGACAATTGTATGGTTTCTAGTTGAATGTTTTCATCGAAAAAGCAAACAAGGCCCCCAACCGACTAACATAAATTCATAAAGCTTGTAGGCCTTTTTTATCAAACATATTATCAAAAATTGTGTTATGTTGTCAACTATTTTATCAGTATATATAGTTCATTGTAAAACTTTATAATTAGCATGTTTGCCAAATACAACTAGACTAACCAACAGTATATAGAATTGGTGGTCTATTAAAAGTCAATCACAAATATTATAAGTGAGCAATGGCCTTGACTCATGATAGGACACAAATATATATTTTCAGAAGTCTTATCCTATAGAAAATAGAATTGACTAACAAGATCATGTGCATCAACACTATGAAAAGAAAGGATGGACATAAATTAACCTAGCACTATTTACAATGATAACCATATAAAAATTCATAAAATAAGAGAAGATAATTGTATGACATAAATTCATAACATAAATTCAAGAATTTAGTTTACACACCTCCATGCCATCATCCTCATATTAAGATGATGTTTTCACTGTAACCACTTCAGTCCTTGTGGAATTATCCATTCCAGCCATGCGTTGATATTCCTTAAAAAGTTCTTCCAAACTGTTCTTTACTTCTTTAGCCTTCTTTTCCCCTTCCACATCTTCATATGTTTTACGGAAAGAATACTCCACAAATGAGTACTTGCATCGAGGATCAAAAACAGTCGTAATTGAAAGTAATCGTTCCAATACTTGTTGAATTTATCTATCATCAAATATATTGTTTTCTCAAGTTCTTCAGGAATATCTATATCAACAATTGAAACTTTCAACTTCTGACGTATCAAGAACACTTGAGGGAGATACAAATTGGTTGTAGAGTAATCACTTCCCGAAAACAAAGTTGTGATTTTGTAAAAAGGCTTTAACAATTGGCAGATTTCATCAATTTTCTTCCATTCATCATCCGTGAGATGATACTTCCAAGAATCAGGACCCATAGATTCAAAATACTGATCCAGTACAATCATTTAGTTATAAAATAGTGTTAGTTCTCGCACCTTTTACGGAATTTTATAAAAAAAATTGTATTATGTATTTGTACTTGTTAAATTTTGATCAAACTGATGATATAAACAAGAATATTTTAGAAAAAATATACATATCTTATCTAAAAAACCTATCGTTTCTAAAAATAATCATTAAAAATTGATATAAGAAAGGATATTTTAATAATTATATATATATCTTATATTCTTATCTAAAAAATAATATTATCCCAAAAAAAAAAAATATTTTTTTAATGTATATAAACATAAATATTTAGAAATAATTCGATTAAATTTCAACTAATCAGTTTGATTTAAAAAAGATGAATGATATATTTTAATATGGAATCATTTTATATATTATTTTAACCTCCGCTTTAGTATATAGTAATGATTGAATATTTTAATGACTTTAGAACTACTTACCATAGTCTCATATAGTCACAGATTCCAATATTATTATTCATCACAAAAGATATATTTCTTCAATAAAATGTAAAGATTTTATTTATTTATGTATATGATCTTGAAATTGTATGTGACTATAAAATTATTATTTGTGAACTGAGATCATTTTAAATTATTGGAGTATAACATCATATAATCATTAGTTGTAACATATAATTTAGTTGATTGCAATATCATAAGAATTTTTTATGAATATAAAATCTTACATATGTTTAATAGCATATAATCTTTACTTGGGATTTGTGAATATTTTATGATTGTATCTTATGAATTTGTAAATTCTGATCATCTATTAATTTGATTGACTTTTCCGGTCAAATATTAAGTTGATTTATTATACAAGTGGTAAATTTCATCTTTAAAAACTCAAACTCAAAATCAAATTAAAATTCAAATACAAATACAAATAGTATATTATAAATACAACAATTCTTAATATTGTCATGGCCCATTCATTAAAATCATATAACTTTTATCACTTAAAATATAGTTATTTTGAACTCTTAATATTGATTTGAACCGAATTTCAGTCAAGACCTAATTCAACCAAAATTTGATTTAACCGAACACCGATTTAACCGAACTGATTCAACCGAAATCCAATTCAATCGAAAATTGCAAAAACTAACTCAACCCGAAACCGACTAAACCGAAATCCGGATTTGCTGGACCAATTTTGACCCGATAACCCCGATGTAACCGACAATTTACACTTACGACCCGACCCGAAATACTCGATTACTGATCATACCCGTTACTAATCGAAACCCGAATGATCCATAATCCGAATAACCCAACTGAAATCCGACCGATTTACTGAATTGCCACCCCTAGGCGCACCCCATGGAGTCATGTGCAAGGACGCACAACCGAGTAATGGCGTTGGGAACGGCGTATGCAAGGGATGTAGAAGTGCGTGCCAAGGCGCGTCGTGGGGCTGAAGTGGCATGCTAGTTGGCTCGGTGTGGGGCTCAGTACCAAGAGGTGACGCCTCGGTATGTGACTCGGTAGATGGACTCACATCAGAAACACTACTTGAGATTATCCCATAATTCCTTAGAAGTTTCAAAATATATAATAGTCGATCTGATCGAATCTTTCATTGACTAGATAATTCAACCCACAAGAATGGAGTTTACACTCCACCAATTATCCAAATCAACAAGATCTTCTGGCTTTGATATTGATCCATCAATGAAACTAAGTTTACACTTCACTCGAAGAGCATTATGCAAGCAAAGTTCTCATCCTTGATAATTATTCCCCTTAAAAACTACATGACAAATTTTCATGATGAATGAACATAGTAAGGGGAGTTTGCATGCTTCACACTAGAGACGTCATCTTTACCATTGTCGGACATGATGACGACGAAAATCATTGAAAAGTATGATGTCGTTGAGGCGACACAAGGGCGACGTAAAGAGGTAAAATTAGGGTTTGTGTTTTATTTTCTCTGATACCATAAAAACTTAATTGAGACTGCAAATCTGATTTTCATTAAAGATGAAAGCAATACTTATACATATTTCCTTGACTTGTACGCTAAAACTTTTCATAATTTTATGGAAATATTGCTCAAAATATCCCAACTTTTCATGCAGTTGTGACCTTTACCCTGACCTTTTTTAATTTTACAAAATATCCTATACTTAGTAGTTGTTGCGCTCTACCCTCAAAATGTCCATATTTTGAAAGAATTATAGATTAGTTTGTTACCTTTTTATTTTGTGGAAAAACTATTCAATCTGTGTATAAACAAAATCTTTAAAATTATAAATCTTGACATTAAAAGATTAAAACATTCAAAAATACCATTTTAGATTTATTTTTGTTTTAAAACATTCTTAGTGGAAGTTAATTTAAAATAAGACAATTTTCTTTATATAAAAATATATTAGATAAGATTAATAACTTTTTGGATAAGGTCAAGAGTAATAATAAAATCTTATAAGTTTAATGTCTCATTTATAAGAAACTAATGACATTACTTTTATTATTTGGTAGACATAAATTCTCAACTTCATGATAAACCACATCAAACATAAAGTTAGCAAGAATTTTCAAAATCATTTTTATAAAAGTTTAAAAATTTTGGATTATTATACAATAAATTTTTTGGAGAAAGTGTCATATGGGAATGGTCGCCCAGGTGAGAATTAAGAATAAATCTCACTCGTCCCTTCAAAAAATCAACGCCCCTGATTAAACATTCATTAAAAAGGATAAAATACGACACGGGCGAATTTTTCCCGTATTATTCGTGTATTTTTTAATAAAATACAACGCATATGAATTTTTCCAGTACTATTCACGTATTTTATGAATAATATGTTTTTATGAGACGCGTCTAGTTTGTTCATCAAAACTAGCGATTTTTTCATCCATATTCACCATTTCTTTATCAATACTAACTAATTGTGCATCGAGTTTTTGATAACATTGTTCATCGATTTCGAACTTTTTTTATTTTTATTTTTATTTTTTAACCTTATCTATGTGTATGAATACAATATTACCTAGTTTTTTATGCACATATTATTATTTTCAAAGCAGAAATGGTGTTCTGATTGTTAAAAATAAGGTCATTACGATACTTCCAAGTTGTCTACAACATATATGCAAAGTTGAACCCCAAAGGTCTTCTTTTTTTGAAGTTCAATAATTGATGCCAAGCATCCGTCTATGACTCCTAACGACGTCGAGGAAAAGCTAAAGGTGTCATATGACGGACCAATCACTATAACTCGAACCAAGAAGATACAAGATGCAACTCATGCTCTTCTAGATCATTTAGGAGCCATGATGGATCAAGCTTCGCAACCTCCATGGATTACCATGCTTAGATATCAAGTTTAGACAAACCCGAGCATGGATCAAAAGGTCTCAATGCCCATATTTGTTCATCGATATACTATTATTTGTTCATTGATATAACTTGTTTGTTCATTGATATACCCATATTGGTTCATTGATATATACTCCTATTTGTTCATTGATATAACCTTGTTTGTTCATTGATATACCCTATTTTTTCATGGATATAACCCTATTTGTTCATTGATATAAATTTTTTTAAAACATTGATATAACTTTTGTTTGTCTATTGTTTACTCATTGATATACTCTATTTGTTCATTGATATAACCTTTTTTCTTCATTGATATAACCTTGTTTGTGCCGTTTTTCCCCTTTTTAAGTGAAATGATCATCGCCTTTGATTTTTCTTCATCCAACAACTCTTGTTCTTTCTTATTTCCACTCTCGTTTTCTATCCCCCCTTCTAGCTTTTTTACTTTGGGCCCTCCTTAGATACCTGTAACACCCCGACTTTCGCCGAAGCGCTACTCGGTGGTAACCCTTTTCGGGACTACTCAGACTAGTCAGACAACAAATTCGCTCGGATCTTGCAACTCGGGCACGACGAGAAAACAAAATAAACATTAACTTTTTATTTTAAACAGAAGGTGGAATACATGATAGTATTCTCGAGTTCATAAATAGAAGATAACAATCAAATCATTCTGTAATTTCAAACTATGCTAAACCAATTCTATCCAACTAGTAACAAAACAATTCAACAGACAACTTTCTATACATAAATAACCAAGTCCCAACAACCCGAACCTAATGACACACCGCTAACATCCGCCTCACCAATCTGTAGAGAATCCATAGCGATTCTTGAAAAGCACCTGAAACTGTAAAAATATTCCCCAAAGGGTCAGCTACAATTCTAATTCAAGCTAGAAAGCGTGAGATGCATATAGAACGTTTGAAAAACAACACAGAACCCTAGTAATCAAGATTCCCACATAAATCAATAATTATGGATTCATATCAATTCAACAGTTAACGTTAAATAATCACACAGACACCCATACACACAAACACACAATCACACAGACACATAGATACACACACACATATAGACCAATCACAATTATAATCACATTAAAAATACAACAATATCACAATAGTATAATTAATACAGATAACATCAATAATAGTAACAAGGATAACAGTAATCTTCATAATGATCTTCCCAACATATATGACCACAAAATACATTACGTTAAACAAAACCCATTAACACGAGACCATTCAAACAAAATCCATCAAATAAAATAGCAACCAACATCCTCCTCAAATCCAAATGGCACCCTCCGACCTCTCATCTATGGCGCACGGTCAGGGCGCGTCCTATACACGTGCTCATTTCCCCTATTCACCCTTCTTTCCCCGGCTAAACCTCTACTAGAGCGTTTGCCAAAATATTTTATTTTATTTTTAGAAGGAGGTCCCTTCCAACCGCAAGACCATGCCCGGGGGCCACTTCATCTCCAACTTTACCCGTGATCCATGGCTAGACCTGAACAAAGTCGGACTAACCTGCCCAACCCGTACCGCCCGCCCGGAAAAATGGGCGGACTTGGACAAGAATTCTAACCCGAAAGGGTAAATAAGTCCGCCCGCCCGAATTCATGGGCGGGACACGGGCAATATTTTTGACCGAATATCCCGGATAACCCGCCCGAATACCCGAATATATTAAATATTTAAAATAAATATTTATATTTATAAATAAAGATATGTCTGCGAAAAATATCTTGAGGCTATTGATTGTAGAATTAGTACAAAAGAGAGTTAATTATTATAGTTCTTTCACCTTGTCACCTAAAAAGCTAGCATAAATACGATCTTAATTTTAAGTAATGTTAGATAGTGTAATTATAATACTAGGATTTTCTAGTTTTTTAATGGACATGAAAAAATAATTATTTATAAATTTATATACGGGTCCCGACGGGCTACCCGTGTCCGGATGTCCGGGCGGGCTTGGACATCCTTGTCGGCCTCAATCACCCGCTTGACCCGAACCCGCTCGGACAAATGGGCATAATTTTTGTTCAAAGCCCGGCCCGGATCCGGCCCGAACCCGACTTTGTACAGGTCTATCCATGGCCATACCAGAGGAACCCAGTGCACACATAACGAAAATTGTTTAAAAACGATTTTCATAATTCCAAATTCATATATAAGTGATGTTCGTGTTTTTGGTATAGTTTTTAGTGTGTTTTCTTAGTTTGTTAGGTTTAGTTTTAGTAGTTTTAGAGTTAGTTTTGTATGTTTTTGGATAAGTTTGCATATTTTGTGAGAAGTATGGAAGCTACTCCATTTTGTGTCTTTTTGTAGGTTTTAGCAAGGAAATGATGCTTTTTGGAGCTGAATGGAGTGCTATGGTGGAAGACGGAAGAATACGAGGATAAAGGAGTCGAAGGCAAGATTTTTAGAGTTGAAGTGTTGAAGAAAGCCAAATCCAGGCTCGTTAACGAGGCTGTGAAGGGTCGTTAACGAGGTTGTGAGATAGAGTTTTTCGAGAGTTCGTTGTGATGTTTACCGACCCTGTGCGAAAATTTATTTCGTGTCGGTAGGGTTTTTAATGAGTTTTAGGGTTATTATATTTTATATTTTAGGTCTTTCTAGGTTTTATTTCTATCTTTTTAGAGTTAGTTTCTATCTTTTAGGAAAGTTTTTATCTTCTAGCCTTTTTTATTAGATAGCTTTATTAGTATAAATACCCTTCTTTTCTAGCCTGAGAGGGGGGTGATCGAGTAGGGAGACGGATTGGAAGAGCCGAGAGAGAGTCGAGTCGGACGAGAGTAAAGCAAGGTCATTAGACGTGTTTTTGATTCGGTGTTCTTGTTGTTTTCGGTTTCTTCTGAATTCTGTAAGACGATACTTTCTTAGTAATTTGAAGTAGTTTTGTTTTGTTTTCAATGTTTTCTCTTGTTGAAGTTGTTTGCTTTATAATTATGAGTAGTGAGTAGTTTTCCTATCTAGGGTCGGGGTTAAACCCGGCATAGTTATGCATGGTTTTATGAGTAAGTTGATGTGTTGAATGCCTTTTATCTATTTTTAGATTGCTTGTTGTGTTTATGCCTAGATGAGAATCGAGGTAATTCGAGTTTTTAACTTGATTGAAAGAGAAAGTTATAGACTTGAAGGTTGATATTGTTCGATTGTGAAGGTTTCGAGCTTTAGATCCAAAACAAGTGATTGAGTGAGTTAATTTATGAGAGTAGATTGATTTGCTTGCTAGTCAGCGAAAGTTGATGAATTTATCTATTTAAAGGCATAATCTTTATCTTCTTACGAGTTTATATGCATGGCTATGTTGTGGTGACCCTTGTCCTAGATTTTTGTTCTTATATGAATTTCTTCGGTTATATTCGTTATTGAGTTCGTTGCCTCGGTACCGAACTTGTTCTTAGGTCGATAGGTTGTGTTTTAGTAGTTTATCCAGGTTCGTTAACGACCCTGACAAAGTCGTTAACGACCCTGGTCGTGAGTGTGTTGTGTTGTTTTGCTTTGTTTTATTTTTTTAGTAGTTTGATAGACAAACAACCGTGCTTCCCGTGGAACGATCCTAACTCCCCTATACTCAGTGGGGTCTTGAGTATAAATTTATTTATTGTCAAATCACCCTATCAACAATAAGCACGTAATATGGAATCATTCCAAAATGAGTTTTGCACATTCAATTCGATCATTTAACACATAACGGTCATAAGCAAAGCAAGTCGACAAGCCATTGACCTCAAAAGACGGAAACAACCACGTAGCAAAAGAAAATAGGCCCGAACAAGTCACAATCACAATAACAAGCACAACCATAATTTCAATTCAAACGCATTCACAGTTGCAAACACACTCACTATTGCAACCACATTCAGAAATTCATACACAATCGCAATTACAATTACACCCACAATTACAAATACAATTACAACTGCAACACAAGTGCAAGCACAAATGCAAACACATTTACATTTACAAAAACAATTACAATTACAGGTTTCAAGTGCACAATTACAATCGCAATTACAATAAAGTTACAACCACAGTTTACAAATATGAGTACAAACACAATCACGAATACCATTACAATGTTCACAAGCATTGAGAGAATTTTATTTCAAAAGAATTAATATGTAGAGAGACTAATTCCCAAAACCAATTCCACATACATGACACCCAATCTAACAAAAATTGAATTAAGCCAAGCAAGTCGCAGAACGATTTACCTTAAAGGGGGCAGATTCTCGCAGCAAGCAAACAACGCAAAAACCCGCGCAGCGCAAAATCCTAGAAAACGATATCAGAAGTATTTAAAATGACAAGGCCTTACAAAAGGGAAATTAATGAACTCGAAGCCTCTAACTTAGGATTGATAGCGACCTTTTAACACACTATGCTTAAATCAAGCTAACTCTCAAACCTACACAAATTCGTCATCAACACGATAAAGGAACAAGTCACATCTTATTAGCTTTAACTAATTAGTTTTTTTAAATACTAATTGGTTACAAGAACTTGACATTGAATTGCCCAAACCGAAACTCATGATGTGTAAAAGACAACAACAGAACTACAACGTAAAATACAACCGTTTACCACTTACATTGGATTACCTATTAAACTTAACCAAAATTAATTACCCAACCTCGAACCAACTGAATATTGTTCAAACCATTAAAATTAACTTCAAAACTCCTCTAGATTTATCCCACTTATTAGTCTGGACACAAACTCAAGAGCATACCCCCCACTAATACAACTTGCACTTGACTTTCACCACAAATCAATAGTCCCAAGACTTCCCTTGTAATTGCCACGTGCCTTAATCAACTAAAATTGGTCTGCATGTTTTGATCTCTACCCACCCTCAAGAACCTAATTTTGTTTCCACAACATTGAAATTAATTGCATACGAACAGAAATTAGATTCCAATTGAAATAACGCCAAAGGCCGAATCACAGGCATTTACAACAAGGAACCTATTTTCAATTTCAAGCAACTTTACCTCGAATAAGAACAACTAAAGTTTAAATGGTACCGAGAACAAAATAGGAGTCCCGACTCTTAACCCGAAAGACATGAATTCAGTATCATATGAAGAAACAGGACCCACCGGAGCCGTCGAGATCCGCGGCGTCGAGTGCTCCCTCAACGGCGGTCGAAGGCGGATACGGCTGGCTTGGATCTTCGACCAAATCAGAACGGAGACCCTTGGGGTGAGCTTCCACCAGCTCCTACTGCCGAGGAAGAGCGAGCAGAGAATAGTCGACGCCGGTGGATGAGGTTGAAACCGTGGGATTGCAGCGCAAAGCTAAGCGACCGGTTCTCCTGGTTGCTTCCGGTGACGACCTTGAGCAACGAACCTTGACCAGTGACGACGACCCCCATTTGAGGTGGAACGATGATGAGCATGACGAATCGCGATTAGAAACAATGGAGTCGCGATGGGTCTAACAGCGGGCAACCGAGACGAGTCCCATCACGCATCTAGATGGCGACGAGGGGCGAAGACAGAGGGGGACGAGCGAGATCGATCAACGACGAGAGGCGACAACAATGGGTTGATCTCTCCCTTTGTCTCCGTATCACAAGGAGAGGTCGCCAAACACTAGGGTTAAGAAAAGTTAAAACAAGGCAGAGAAGAGAGGAGTTTGGGCCGATTAGGAGTATTGGGCCCAACACTAGAGCTCCTCAGTCTAAAACTCGGCCCACAACGTAAAATAGTGAGTTTATAGTTGTTGGGCTTCAGGCCCACAAGCGGAATTAGAAAGGCAATTCCGGGCGGAATTTTGTTAACAGATTCTCGATAACCCGGGTATTACAATACCCTTCCGGTAAGGGTACGTACATCTCGACCTCCTAGATGATGTGCTCCACCCTGAGGTCAATCAAGATTCCTCTTCAAGCTTGTGTCGTCACTCTCGAGGCTCATTATCAATTCCATTTGCGTCCAAGTCTCTAATAATTGTGTGGGATATATTTATTTATTGTAAATATTCTAGATTTTTATTATTATATGAAAGTAATAAATAGGTAGTAGGTAAGGTGGTAGGTGAAGTGGTAGGTAGGGTGGTAGTGAATGTGAACACGAAGAGTTGTTTTGTAACCCCATTTTGTGTGTCTATTTATAGGCATTTTGTTCTTCTTGTTTAGACATGTTTTGAAACCTAATGAGAATTAAGCTTTGAGTTTTTCTTAGTAGTCTTGATTCACTAGTCCTTAGGGCTAGTGAATCCCCTTGGTTCATGAGTTATATCGAGCCATCTTCAAGGATCCATTCAAGGTGAGTTATATCCTTGTTTGAATCCATAGTTTGTAGTTTTGGAGAGTTTCTAATTTCACATCCATATCCATCACTTCATCTCATAAAAAAACCCATTCCATTTGAATCCCCTTCCATCGCCACTCCATCAATCTCATTCAAACTTCCATCGAAATCTCTTCTCGGTGGATTCTGCACCACCTCAGTAAAATTAACATAACTTTCAATCTACTCATCATCTGGATCTCATATTTTTAGGACGTCAACAAGACTCGTAGATCTAACTCTTCGGGTTGGAATCACTCAAATCGAAGTTCATACCAGGGAGAACAAGCCAGTTGAAGACAGGCTAGATTTCTGGTTTTGTTGTCGAATTCTTTGGAAGTCTAGGGGGCTTACCTTACACCGTGGACTTCACGATCCTCAATTCTCATCACCAGATCCCTATATACCCGACTTCACCTGGGTAGATGTTATTGTTGTTGTTGTGTTATTATTTTGACTTTACCTAAAGCGTTATTATTCTTATCCAATATATTCTTATATAAATAAAATTAATTTTAAAAAAAATCACTAAGAATGGTGTAGAACCAAAAGAGATTTGAAATGAGTATTTTTGAATGGTTAATTACGTTAAGGTCAAGATTTATTAGCTTTGAAAATTTGTTTAAACACGGATTTAACATTTATATTACAAAATGAAAAGGTGGGGTCAATTCATAATTTTATCCGAAATGTGGATACTTTGAGGGTAGAGTCTGCAACGACCCCAAAATATAAGGTATTTTATTAAATTCGAAGAGATTAAGGTAGTTGTGCGCAACCGATTAAAAGGTTGAGATATTTAGAGCAATTTTACCTAATTTTATCTATACATTAAAATACATTATTCCTAATATATCTCTAACACTATGCTTGTTAACAGTGCTTGGATGTATTCTGCTTGATCTCTCGCTAGTGTTTTGGGTTGACATCTTTTGAATAGAAGGTAGTAAATGTGGGCCTTGCTGTTTACTTGTTTACATACCCTTTATGTGGGTGGTTTGGTATAATTTTAGTTGTTGTGGGAGGTTTAGGGAAAACTAAGCAAATTTACAGGCAGTGTGGTGTACTTTCATGCCCCGTTTGGTTGTAATTTATGATAACGTAAAAGGAATAAAAATGAATGTAGTTCATTTAGAGTCATGACACATCAAAAATGATTTTTTTTACCTAAAAACATGTACTTTTTAAAATAGACCCGTTTTTATAAAAATTAGTTTATATATTAATAAAATTATAAAAATATATATATTTTTAGAAATATTACGAGTTTAACCTGACTCGACCCGCAAAATAAAAAATTCGGTCCAAATTGCGGGTCGGGTCAGTGCGAGTCGAGGGCGAACCGACCCGTTAAACTAGGGGTGTGGTGTCCATAAAAAACCGAAACCGAAAAACCGAACCGAAAATCAAAAAACCGCTTTTTTTAGGTTAACCAAACCGACTTTTTTTTTGAAATTTCGGTTTGGTTAGCCGAACCGAAAATATTTTCGGTTTATCGGCTCGGTTTCAGTTCACAACTTTACATAAAACGGTTAGAACGAAAAACCGAAAATATATTAATATTTTTTTCAAATATTAGTTATCTTTGATTTATTTAGTGATTAAACTCTATGATCTTCAAGGTGTTAATGTCAACTTAATCCAATCGGATATACTCGGATTTGGGTCGTTTTCGGATTCGGTTCATTTTTAAGTTCGGGTTGAATCGGTTTGGGTCGGGTCGGTCTCGGATGTATATTTTTTGTTTGTTCTTTTCGGTGTCGGTCGGTTGTCGGATCGGATGGGTCAGGTCGGATTTCTCGGATCGGTTCAAGTTTTGACTGGCCTACATAATATAGTATATACTTTCGATATTTGTTTACGATAACCAAAACAATATGATATAAGTACATATTTAAAATAAAAGTTTTCCTTGATCACTTTTTCTATTCAAATTTTATTATTTTAATCTTAATTATTTAAGGTAAAATTACATAAACGGTTATCGGTTAACCGAGCAAACCGAACCGAAAAACGGGTTAACCGAACTACAGTTAACTGAAGTTTACGGTTCAGTTTCGATTCATGATTTTAACTTACCAAAATCATGATTAATCGAACTTCGGTTAACCGAAATCTCGGTTAACCGGATTTGGACACCCCCAGATTAAACACCCCTAGGTTTAGCAGGTGCCACGATATATAAGGGTAGTTCAGTTCCTGACGGATCAACGGATCGTCGGGAAATTTTCAGTTTTTGCGGATGGGTTAGCAGATGCCACGACATTTTTATTTTTGGGTGGTTTAGGGTCCGTTCGGATCAACCTCATGATGTAAAATAATATATTATAATATATTAATTTGCAAAAGCTGCATTCGACTATGTACTTGTAATCACTTTGTAGACCCTTCATCTTTCTAGAATTTTTAAAATCTCTTTTTTAAAATAAGCTCAAAATAATGTGTTATCAATGAGCTAATTTAGGGATAGTGTGGTGTAATTTGAATTCTTTCGGATGGTTTAGCAGGTGCCACGATGTCTCCGCCTAACCATCCCTATATATCTATCCATCACCAGAAACAGCCTCAGAAGGAGAGATTGTAAAGCTTCAGTTACTCAGCCATGGCCACCACAAATCCTCTGCTCTCCTCCAGATTCTACGGCAATGGACTCCAAATCCATCCCCTAGTACCCGCAAGAGCGTCGAATTCCCTGATTTCCATCTCCAGAAAGAGGACTTTCATCACCAAATCCATCACCAATGTAAACCCTTATTCCCAATCCCAATCCAAGTCCACCGCCACCATAGCCGCCCTAATTCTATCTTCCGCTCTCACTTCCCAACAAGCTCTAGCCATAGACGACGCTTCTCCTCCACCTCCACAACCACAGACACCCGCTGCAATTGAAGCCCTTCCCACAAAGCCCGCACCTTCAAATTCATCGCCGTTCTCCCAGAATCTTCTGCTAACAGCTCCGAAGCCTCAGTCTCAGGCCGCTTCCGACCTCCCGGAGGGCACTCAATGGCGATACAGCGAGTTCCTGAACGCCGTCAAGAAGGGGAAAGTAGAGAGGGTGAGATTCGCAAAAGACGGATCCATGCTCCAATTGACCGCCGTCGACGGCCGGAGGGCGGCCGTGGTGGTCCCCAACGACCCCGACCTCATCGACATCTTGGCGATGAACGGCGTCGATATCTCCGTCTCGGAGGGGGAAAATGGAAATGGCCTGTTCAGTTTCATCGGGAATTTGTTGTTCCCGGTCTTGGCCTTCGCGGGGCTGTTCTTCTTGTTCCGGCGGGCTCAGGGCGGGCCTGGAGGGCCCGGGGGACTCGGCGGGCCAATGGACTTCGGGAGATCCAAGTCCAAGTTCCAGGAGGTGCCGGAGACCGGGGTGACGTTCTCCGACGTGGCCGGAGCTGATCAGGCGAAGCTGGAGCTTCAGGAGGTGGTCGACTTCTTAAAGAACCCGGACAAGTACACGGCTTTGGGGGCCAAGATTCCGAAGGGGTGCTTGCTGGTGGGCCCGCCTGGGACTGGAAAGACCCTGCTGGCGAGGGCGGTGGCCGGTGAGGCCGGCGTGCCGTTCTTCTCGTGCGCGGCGTCGGAGTTCGTCGAGCTGTTTGTGGGTGTGGGCGCGTCGAGGGTGAGGGATTTGTTCGAGAAGGCCAAGAGCAAGGCGCCGTGCATTGTGTTCATTGATGAGATTGATGCTGTGGGGAGGCAGAGAGGCGCCGGCCTTGGCGGCGGCAATGACGAGAGGGAGCAGACTATTAACCAGCTGCTGACGGAGATGGATGGGTTCTCCGGCAACTCCGGCGTGATTGTGTTGGCCGCCACCAACCGGCCTGATGTCTTGGATTCAGCATTGTTGAGGCCTGGCAGGTTTGATCGTCAGGTCACCGTTGATAGGCCTGACGTCGCCGGCAGAGTCAAGATCCTTCAGGTAAAGACTAGATGCATATATAAGTCTATATGTGAAAGCCATGTTCCAACAATGTGATTGTGATACACATTGTCTCTTATAGTCTTATGTATATGTTTGATAGGTGCACTCGCGTGGAAAGGCGCTTGCAAAGGATGTTGATTTTGAGAAAATTGCTAGGAGGACGCCCGGGTTCACAGGAGCTGACTTGCAGAACCTGATGAACGAAGCGGCCATTCTGGCGGCG
Organism: Fallopia convolvulus; assembly: GCA_964016875.1. Classification (NCBI taxonomy): domain Eukaryota; kingdom Viridiplantae; phylum Streptophyta; class Magnoliopsida; order Caryophyllales; family Polygonaceae; genus Fallopia; species Fallopia convolvulus. The sequence goes on from OZ024728.1 coordinate 52,746,025, forward strand.
AGGAGGGACCTCAAGGAAATAAGCAAAGATGAGATTTCAGATGCTTTGGAGAGAATCATTGCTGGGCCTGAGAAGAAGAATGCAGTTGTGTCGGAGGAGAAGAAGAGATTAGTGGCTTACCACGGTTTGGTTTCTCATTGCTGATTCTCTTGTTGTGGTTTGGTTTGTGATTGATAGTATCTTTGAACTTGTAATCACTACATATGTTACATACAGAGGCTGGTCATGCGTTAGTGGGTGCTCTTATGCCCGAATATGATCCTGTGGCGAAAATCTCGATCATTCCTCGTGGGCAAGCTGGAGGACTCACATTCTTTGCACCAAGCGAAGAAAGGCTGGAATCAGGGCTCTACAGCAGAAGCTACTTGGAAAATCAGATGGCTGTGGCACTCGGTGGCAGGTCGGTTTTGTCTTCAATTGGATGATGATGATGAGTGTTGCCTGTTCTGTAGCATAAACTGATGAGATGTGCAATGGTATTTCATTTGATTGCAGGGTTGCTGAGGAGGTGATATTTGGAGACGATAATGTGACAACAGGCGCATCAAACGACTTCATGCAAGTGTCTCGGGTGGCTCGGCAGATGGTGGAGAGATTCGGATTCAGCAAGAAAATAGGGCAAGTTGCAATCGGGTCCTCCGGAGGGAATCCCTTCTTAGGCCAACAGGTACCACCATTCTTATCAGATTTTGTTAGGATGAATTCAATTATAACGGTTTCATTGAGTATTTACATGTGAATGATGATGTGAATTGGAATGGAATGGAATTGTTGTGTTTGTTTTAGATGGCGACCCAGAAAGACTACTCCATGGCAACAGCGGATATAGTCGACGCAGAGGTGAGGGAGTTGGTTGAAACAGCCTACACGAGGGCGAAGGACATCATCACCACTCACATTGATATCCTCCACAAGCTTGCGCAGTTGCTCATCGAGAAGGAGACTGTTGACGGCGAAGAGTTCATGAGCCTCTTCATCGACGGCAAGGCTGAATTATATGTAGCCTAAACAAAGGGAAAAGCATCACATCACACGCTCTTGTTCTACTATGTTACATTTGTATGGTTATGTTACATTTGTATGGTGCCATTGTGAATTTTGGATGCTGTCGTGTAAAGAACCAATGTTGTACCATAAATACTGTGAAAAGGTAAAGGATTCATCACACGCTCTTGTTCTATGTTCACATTTGACAAGCTGGTGGTTTTTATATAGGGATTTTCCTTTTGGTGTCCTGGAGGTTTCGACTTTTCCTCTTGGTGCCCAAAAAAAATTCTTATTCCTTATGGTACCCTTGTAGTTTTAAGAAATTCCTTTCCGTAACCTAAATTAAACCAAAACCAAATTCCATCCATTTTCACTCTATTCACCGTTAACAATCAATTAAAAAAATAAAAAAATCTACATATTCCTTTTTTTTATTCTATTTACCTTTTCTCATTCAGCAAAACCCAAATACATGTGACTATCTCTCCCGATTGTAAAATCTAATCTTTGGGAACCAGAATTGTGAGAACTGAGAACTCCATTCTCCGCCTGCACTTTGATCTAAGCTACCTTCATGTTCTCATGAAGTTCGATTTCCCTGTGGAAATCCGCCACCTTCCCCCTCTCCATCGAGTGCCATACGGCTTCGTTTTTGCCCTGCGTCTCCTCTTTCTCCTTGCTTGCTTCCTTCCTCTCTGATATGGAGCACGTTCTGCTCGTCTACCTCCACTTTTATGTTCTCCTTGTCGAACCCTAACTAAAGCACAAATCGATTTCTGCAATTGATTAGATCTTGAGCGTTGAGAGAAATACAAAGAGTAAATTAATTAGGTTTGAGAATTGGAAGGAAAATGAGTACCTGGAACGTTTGAAGCAATGGGAATTAGCGAACTCGAACCAATCCATTGGAGGATTCAGACCTGGGATTTGGAAGTGAATTGGCGAGCCATAGAAGAATCGCCTGAATGGGTAGCCAAGAAGCCAGTAGCCATTGAAATATATCACAATCTCCCTCTTTCTCTCCCACACAATCTCTCAATCTTGTTTCTTGTTTTTTTAGGTAGAATCTCAATCTTATTCTCTAGATAGATATGATAATTAAGAATACGTAGATTTAAAAAAAAGAACGTTTTTTTTTAATAAATTGTTAACGGTTGTTAACGGTGAATTGAGTTAAATGGATGGAATTTGGTTTTGGTTTATTTTAGGTTACGAAAAGGAATTTTTTAAAACTACAAGGGTACCATAAGGAATAAGAATTTTTTTTGGGCACCAAGAGGAAAAGTCGAAACCTCGAGGGCACCAAAAGGAAAATTCCTTTTATATAACATTAGGTATATTCTTGTAAATCTATGTTCACATTTGACAAGCTGGTGGTTTTTATATTCTCACCCTCAACTGCCAAGGTGATGCCTAACCTTCAAGTGGCAATTGTCCAACTCCAATCTATGGATATATTAGGCCATTCGTATCAATGAAACCCATGAAACTCATGAACCCAAAAAAACACTCACTTTTACCATTTCTCTCTCTTCCACAACCTTCTAGGTAGAATACATATACATACACCTATACTTGTACAAACAACTGGCCTTTGGATTTGTTCTATTTAACACTTGAATTTAACATTTTGTGTTCTATTAAACACCTCGTCGCTGAGAGTCTTTCAAGTGTATGACACGCGCGCTGAGCTGTTAATTTTTTTTTTGCCACATATGATCCACGTAGACGCCACATCACAGGTAAAACAAGTCATAGTTTTTATATTGTTTTAATAAAAGGAAAAAAAGGAAAAATTTAAAAAATGAAAATAAAGTGTAATTTCTTTTTTTTTCTCCTCTTCTTTCTCCTTTGAATAAACCCTAGATCTGTGGCTTATCCACAAAACACAATTCCGGCCAACACCCTCAACCGCCTCTCCGTGTTATAGCCCTCCGATTGCCCGCCGTCGGATTCAATGGCCCAATTCCGGCCAATTGCAAATTCTCAGCCGCCTCTGGTCCAACCGAAGCAATGGCCCCTTGGCCCCCTTTCAACCGAAACAATTGCAGAGGAAGATCCTCAACCTGGCCAGCTTCAGCGAACTCTGGGTGAGGCGATTGTACTCAATCATCATATGCTCCAGATCCTCGTCATTGGTGACGGAGATCAAGGCGTCGAGGTCCTTGCCCGGAAGTTGGTACTTGAAGCAGAAAACAGACGAGGCGGAATCGCAAAGGGAGAAGAGCTTGGCAAGAATGGCGGAGAACTTGGAGTTACGCTCGAGGGCGAGGATCTTGGTGTGGTACCAGTCTACCAGATCTGGAATGGCCGCTGCAATCTTACGCTGGAGATGACCGACTCTTCTATGGTACCATCTCGTGTCTTTGCCACCGGAGATGGAGTGATGGACGCTGCAATCTTACGCCACAATTCTCGTTCAAGAAGAACAAAAAAAATAAAAAAAAAATAAAGAAAGAATGGAATAAGCTTAGTCTTAGGTTATAATATTTACTTGGTTTTTCTTTTCTTTTTTTTTGTTAAAAAATTATTTAATTAAGCACAACTTTGATAATAAATGGAATAAAAAAAGCTTTAATTTGTTTTTAGGTAGGTTCACTCGCCCATTAGAGAGTTAAATTCAAGTGTTCAATAGAACAAACTCAAAGGTGAGGTGTCTAAATGACTAATTGACGCAAGTACAGGTGTCTGTATATGTATTCTGCCCATCATTCTATACTCCCTCAATTTCATTTCATGAAATCCACTTAAATATCAATAAAACCCATAAAACTCACTTTTCTACTTTTCCCACCTCCCAACAACCATTGATTTCTCTATATACAATTATAACTATACCTTTAACCATAACTAAAACAACCTAAAATTGGTATATAAAATTGGTATTTATATGTAGATAAAAAATCTATTACTTTTGATATAATTATTTATTTATTTTTATAATTAAAACCACATAAAAATAACTAAAAACAAAAATCTACATTACAGATAAGAAAGAATTTGCTTAAAGGGCGGAAATAATTACTCTATTTAGGCGTTTGTAACCGAATTTTTTTTAGGCGAAATTAATTCAAATATTACAACCTTTGAGGAGGGGTGTAAACGGTGACACAACCTTTAGGGGTGTGAATTCAATATCACGACCTTAGTTAAAATAGTGAAAACGCTATCATAAGCACATCGCCGGTGGATAAATCATATAAATTGGATATCGGAAAATGATATGGCATGCCTAGGTAGCATAAAAAGTCACATGAGGGGCATATGATCATTTTATATTATTTATTATATTTTCCCCTTTTCTTTGTACTAATTATTATTTATTATATTTATCCCTTTTGTTTTTTAACATGATAAATTTTAAATTTGAGCACTCTTTCTACCATTTTTATGCCTTATTCCAAGTTTTTTTTTAATTTCCAACTTAAGTATGACCTGGGCAAAAAAAAAAACACTTACTCATAAAACGAGTAATTAAGATATATATCCTAGGTAAAAATGAGTAACAACAATATACACAATGGACAATAGGATAATATCATTATAAAATAAAATCAACATCTACTTAAAACTAGTGTCATGTTTAAAAGCATCATGAGCATGCTTTATGGACACAATTCTTACATGACGGGGATTCACAAAAACTGAACAAAATTATCACCCCACATAGTCATAATAATAACCTAAACATAGCCATATACTATACTATATTACTACATAATTGCAATAACGTTGGTAGATCTAATCGAGTGGCAAAGGCATCCATCAACAATAATGTAAAGAAATACTTACTGGCAATGCCGATTGAATTGAAGGAGAAGGTTTTCTAGGGCATTGTACTAGTTTAGAGAAGTAAAATAATATTGCCAAAAATATGTTTAAAAACATATGCCCCTCACGTGACTTTTTATGCCACATAGACTTGCCATGTCATTTTCCGATATCCAACTCATACGATTTGTACATCGGCGATGGGCTTAAGATAGCGTTTTCACTATTTTAACTAAGGTCGTGATATTGAATTCACACCCCTAAAGGTTGTGTCATCGTTTACACACACCCTCAAAGGTTGTAATATTTGAATTAATTTTGCCTTTTTTTTTATTAGGTTTTTGTTAAGTATAAAAACCCTCCTTTTATTTTTTCTCTCACCTCAACCTCTCTCCCCCTCTCCCACGAGGCCACGATGGACGAGTCTAGGGCTTCAAGGAAGAACTTGCGGCCATGAAATCTACAGATTAGAACTCAGGCAAAGCAATTCAGTTTCAATTTGAAGTTAATCTCTCTACAATCTCAAGCCCCATCGCTTCTCTCTCCTTCTCAAGCTCCGATGGTGGCGGCTTCGAGTCGAATCTGATGCTGGATCTCCGGCGATATAGTCCAAGCTGATTCAGCGAAATGGATCTGGTGGCCGGATCGATGGAGGGGATGATGGTGCAAAGAGATCGCCACGAGAATCCAAGGAATTCCGACAACAAACACCACGCAACTAACCCGTCTTCAACTGGCTGGATCTTCCTCGTCCGAACTCAGAATTGAGTGATTCCAAATCGAGAAGTTAGATCTCTGAGTCTAGTTTAACCCCTCAAAATTTCAGACCTATATAATGAGTGGATTGAAATATATGTCGATTTTACTGAGGGGGTGCAGAAACCACCGAGATGGATGATGGATCAAAATGGGGAGAACAAGGGGATATGGATGCTTGACAACTTGGATATGACTCACCAAGCTCTCAAACAAACTAAGATGCCCAAATTGTCGGATATTACTCACAAACAACTTGAACAACGAGAATTGAACGAATGAAATACAAGAACAGGAACTTGAATTGAAATTGCAAGGGAAAGTAAGCAACAAGAGAGTATTTTCGTCCAATCTCTAGCAATGAGGAGGAGGAGGCCGACCTTAAACCTAACACAAAGCCTTACAAAATCAACCCCCTCACTTAAGGAAATTACATAAATTAACCCGAAATCCCGAAAACTTATAAAGTGTCCTTAACCGTAGAAATGTCACTTAGAACCGTGAAGCACAATAAAACTCCAACCTTCACCGTCATTAGCCATCGGAAACTTATGAGCCATGAGCTCCTCCTTGATTTTTTTCTAGTATAGACTTAGCTAGGGCTCGTGTGATGCGCCCAAGATAGGGCATGGCTCCTTGACTCGGCTTCTTAGCTCCTCGAACATCGTCTTTGGTTGCTTGTCCAAGTATTGGCTCCCCTTTATCGTGCAGATTGGGCTTGTCTTTAGGGATGGAATCTTCACTCAAATCATGGGGCCATGACTCGGTAGATGGAATTACATCATCCTCCTCCCCTTCAAAAAGATTCGTCCTCGAATCTATCAAGCCTTGTGAGCTCAACAAAGAAGGTAGGGCTTCTAGCTCCCTTGGTGTGGCATTCTCCATGACAAAGACATCCTTCTTGGCCTCCACAAGAAAGGGAATGTAATCACCGCTTGGAGTGACTAAAACAGCCACGTTCTCCTCATGGAGCAAGAAGGGCAAACATGAAGGAATCATAGGAAATGCATCCATCCATGGTGTCGCCAACGAGTTCATGGAGCTAGGAGTGATGGTAGGACGATGCTTGATTTTAGGAGACAATTCCACAACTTCCTCCTCTTCTTGCAATGTGTGCATCAATTCTATTGGACACTTGATGGTAATGAGTTGTTCCAATCCATGGAAAGGAGTCTCTCTTTTTGGTTGCTCTGTGTCACTCATCACTCTTTGTTGGAAGGAAGTCTCCTCTCCTTTACAAGGGGTCGTCCTCGAACCTTTATCCTCTTCTCGTGTCTCCTTGATCTTCACCACTTGAGGCACTTGTGTCCTCTCGTCCAGCCCTAGGATTCGGCGCTCCAAGGTATCCATGCGTGTCTCCATAGCTTCCAAAGATTGTTGCATGGATTGTTGGAAGGATTGCAACATGGCAGCCACCAAGTTGGAGGACTCCTCAACTTGTTCCTTATTCTTGTCATCACCTACACTTGTCATCGTAAAAACAAGGCAAAGATCAAGGTATAGAGGTCACACGAATTAATCACCAAGACTTGCCCGAGATGAAAATCCGACAAGTTGCAAGTAGGAGATGACCAACGAAATGGAACAAGAAAAGCTCAAACACAACAACACAAGATGTCTCGTCTTGGTGTCGTTCCCTTATCCTAGCACCGTAACCAACAACAAGCATGTAATGATATAAAGGGGTCAAAAGAAAGCTGAATTATGGACTCAATTCCCACGTTTTTACTCAGCCAAATTCAGCAAGACACACTTAAATCAAGCACTAAAGGAAGACATTAATCAAGCAACAAATGCACCCTTTCAACTACCAACTTTTGAAGACTCTTTTGGTGTTCTATGTGGACGTTTTTTGAGCCGTTTTTCCAGCCATGGTTGAACATCAAACTCAGCCAAGAACTTCAACAATTCAAGGACTCAAAAACGCCACAATTCAAGACAACAATTCGGACAAGGCCGAGCACAACAACAACAACGCAACCCTAAGGAGTTCGAACCTAAAACTTGCAACAAGTGGAAATTCAAGGTCGGAACAAGATTTAGATGGCGATACCTTCGCGTGGCTCTGATACCACTTGATGGCCGGATCGATGGAGGGGATGATGGTGCAAAGAGATCGCCACGAGAATCCAAAGAATTCCGACAACAAACACCACGCAACTGACCCGTCTTCAACTGGATGGATCTTCCTCGTCCTAACTCGGAATTGAGTGATTCCAATTCGAGAAGTTAGACCTATGAGTCTAGTTGAAGTCCACGAAATATGAGACCGAGATGATGAGCGTATTGAAAGTTATGTCGAATTTACTGAGATGGTGCAGAAACCTCCGAGATGGGCGATGGTTCGAAATGGAGAGAACAAGGGGATATGGATGCTTGATAACTTGGATATGACTCACCAAGCTCTCAAACAAACTAGGATGCCCGAGATTGTCGGATATTACTCACCAACAACTTGAACAACGAGAAATGAACGAACGAAAACAAGAACAAGTACTTGAATTGAAAGGTGCAAGGAAAAGTAAGCAACAAGAGAGTATTTTCGTCCAAATCTCCAGCAATGAGGAGGAGGAGGCTGACCTTAAACCTAACACAAAGCCTTACAAAATCAATCCCCTCACTTAAGGAAATTACATAAATTAACCCGAAATCCCGAAAATTTATAAAGTGTCCTTGACCGTAGAAATGTCACTTAGAACCGTGAAGCACAATAAAACTCCAACCTTCACCGTCATTAGCCATCGGAAACTTATGAGCCATGAGCTCCTCCTTGATTTTGTCTAGTATAGAATTTGCTAGGGCTCGTGTGATGCGCCCAAGATAGGGCATGGCTCCTTGACTCGGCTTCTTAGCTCCTCGAACATCGTCTTTGGTTGCTTGTCCAAGTATTGGCTCCCCTTTATCGTGCACATTGGGCTTGTATTTAGGGATGGAATCTTCACTCAACTCATGGGGCCATGACTCGGTAGATGGAATCACATCAGGCTCTATCAGATCGAGCGAGCGAGATGGATTGAAGGCTTCGCAATGCAGTTGGGAATTCTACTGTCGCAGCTACAATTCAGAAAGCCTCCGTTTCTTTTTTTGGCCATTGATTAGTAGTCTGGTATGTTTCTAATTGCAATGAATTATGGATATTCACTGATTTTTAGTTTCTGTTCATAACCTAGTTTTTTATGGTAATTCTTCCCGTTTAGCATAATCGATGTTCTTCAATTTCACTGAACCGCTTGACTTTCTCAGGTCAATTTGAGTGTGTGATCTCTTGGCATCTTAAAATTTGCAATTTTCATTGTTTGTTTGGATTTTGAGGCTTCGAATTGATCTCTTATCTGTTTTGCGAAATTATGTTCCTTTGCTCTGTCGACACTCGACGGGATGATTTCAGGCAAAAGCAACGTTTTCGAAAAGGAATTGATCTCTTCATCATGATGCGTGAACTTTGCAACGTTTTCGCTTGTCTCTCTGCCTTCTCCATGATTCATTGTTTTGGTGTCGGTTAAGTTGGGGCAATGCTTGTGCAAGTGATTGTATTTGCAGACAAGTTCTTGAATTGAGTAAAAAGGTACTGCCGATTCATCTTCTAGCTCCATAATCTGAAAAGCTTTGCTTCTATAAAAGAAGATGGTTCTATTCCTTACTAATTACTTCCTATTGTTCTCACTTGTCAGTGTACAACAATTTTTGGTGAAAGTATAAGTCAATGCAGTGGGTTATACACTTATACTTGCTTATTGAGTCCTTGCTTCTGCTGAAAGGTAACTACATTAGGGCAAAAACCTGTAGTGGTAGCAATAGGAATTTTTGCTGATGCATAAGCATTCTTTTCGGTATTCACTGATTTACATTTTGATGTCTGTATGGAAAATTGACAGAAGGTTGCAAGATATTTCCCACAAGTTCTTAGGAGGGGTTAGTATTGTACATTGCTTTTTAATCCTGGCCTGGGGTTGTTTCCCCAATCTTGATAGCTGGTGAATTAATCAACTAGCCACTGCCAGTCCCTTCAAAGTCAAACCCATCTTTACTGTTTGCAGCAGCCATGTTGTTGCATTTATGAATTCTATGGCTACTGTCTTATCTATGGATGTTGTGAGTACTCGAACGCCGTCTGCTGCACTGGAACTGAATATTGTTGCCCAAGTGACTATCCGATATGCGACGTCGAAGATGGACTTGCCTCAAGGTCTTAAAATTAAACTTAACCATGGTTTTTTTCCCCTAAAACTTAAATCATAGTATTGCATGTCTAAATAGCTTTGATTTCTTAATTGCAGAACTCAGGAGACTACCTGGGAGTAGTTGCAAAGAAGAAGAAGTGGGCAAAGCACAAGATGCCATGGATTAATTACGTTGCTCCTATATAATATTTAATTCATTAGACTTTTCTTTTGTGGGGTGACTTGTCACACATTGAGCACTTCCAATGGTTCTGCTAATAATTACGTTGCTCCTATATTTGTAGTATAAAAGAAGGATGCATTTACACACTCTCCAAAATTGTCTCTCCACTGCCATATTTATTGCTCCTATATTTTGATTTTATAGAGGCATCTTCTTATGAAATGTCAGATGAGAATGGTATTGTGTAGGTAAAAAGTTTTTTTTTAGCGATGATAAAAACGAACAAACCTAAGTGATGACAGTTTGATAATACTTGTTGACAGTTGTTTGTCAACAAAGCTCTTTTGATGATAGTTGTTTGTCATCAATTGTTTGTCATCAAGGCCCTTTTGATGTCAAATTAATCGAACCACCGTCAAGTAGCGATGATAATTGATGACAATGGGACCGTCATCAAATAACGATGACATTTGTGATGATAGTTGATGACAATCAAACCGTCATCAAGTACTGGTGACAGTTGATGATAGTTTATGAAAAAATCGTACGTGATGACACATATTTGATGACACTTTGAATAATGATACAAAAAATTATAGTGATGATACTAAAAAAATTAAACGTGATGATAAATATTTGATGACAACTTTATTTTTTTTATTTGTGATGACATTTATGTTTTATGCGATGATGACAACTATTTTTATGGGGTGATGAGATTTGATGACAACTATTTTTTGTGATGATGACAAAAATGAACAAACTTTGAATGATGATACTTGATGACGATTGTTTGTCTTCAAGACCATTGTCGTCAAGGCCCTTTTGATGACAAATTAATCGAACCGTCATCAAGTAGTGATGATAATCAAATCGTCATCAAGTAGTGATGATAGTTTGATGACACTTATTTGTCATCAAGGCCCTTTTGATGACAAATTAATCGAATCGTCATCAAGTAGAGATGATAGTTGATGACAATCAAACCGTCATCAAGTAACGGTGACAAGTGATGACAGTTGATGACGGTTCGAACCGTGTGATTACGGTTGTTTTTATATGGTTGAATGCTTTTGATGATACTTTTTGTTATCAAAAAGTATTATCAAGACATTTTGATGACACTTTTTGCCTTTTATTACACTTTTTGTCATAAAAAATTATGACGACGGTGAAAAAAATTGTGATGACGGTGAAATAAATTATATGTGATTGACACTAAAAAATAAAACGTGATGATATTTCATGACACTAAAAAATTAAACATGATGATAAACATTTGATGACACTTTGTTTTTTTATTTATGATGACAATTGTTTTTTATGCGGAGATGACAACTATTTTTATGGGGTGATGAGATTTGATGACAACTATTTTTTGTGATGATGACACTTAATGACGGTTGTTTGTCTTCAAGACCATTGTCATCAAGGCCCTTTTGATGACAAATTAATCGAACCGTCATCAAGTAGTGATGACATTTATGATGATAGTTGATGATAATCAAACCGTCATCAAGTAGTGATGACAGTGATGACACTTGTTTGTCATCAAGGCCCTTTTCATGACAAATTAATCGAACCGTCATCAAGTAGAGATGATAGTTGATGACAATCAAACCGTTATCATGTAACGATGACAAGTGATGAAACTTGATGACGGTTCGAACCGTATGATGACGGTTGTTTTTATATGGTAGAATGCCTTTGATGATACTTTTTGTTATCAAAAAGTTGTCATCAAGACATTTTGATGACACTTTTTGCCTTTTATTACACTTTTTGTCATCAAAAAATTTTGATGACGGTGAAATAAATTGTGATGATAGTGATGATGGGTGTTTTTATGTGGTTGAATGTCTTTGATGATACTTTTTGTCATAAAAAAGTATCATTAAAACATTTTGATGACACTTTTTTTACCTTTTATTACACTTTTTGTCATCAAAAAATTGTGATGACGATGAAAAAAATTGTGATGACGGGGGATGACGATTATTTATGTAGTTGAATGCCTTTAATGATACTTTTTGTCATCAAGACATTTTGATGACACTTTTTTACCTTTCATTACACTTTTTGTCATCAAAAAATTATAATAACAATGAAATAAATTGTGATGACGGTGAAAAAATTATGATGACGGTTTTGAAAATGATGATAGTGATGATTGTGATGATGGTCAACGCCGGCCAACGGTCGGTCAGCGTCGGTCAACGGTCGGTCAACACCGGTCAACGGACGAGTCAACTCGGTCAACGGGCGAGTCAACTCGGTCAACGACCGAGTCAACTCGCTCGGTGGGAGTGGGGATGGGGGATGGGGGGTTTTGCCATTTACCTAATTTTTGCACACTCCTTAATATCCACCTAATTAAGCTCTTTTTTTTGCTATTTAATTAATTCATCCTACAGATAATCACTTCAAAGTAAATTTATTATTATTTGCCACATGGCAAAAAATGAATGGCCAATTTGGAGAAGTTGGCACGTGAAACTTCTCTCTCTTGAGTTTCAAGAATCCAAACCCAAAATTGAATTTCACCACTTTATTTTCATTTTCCTTTTTTTTAATGTGAAACTCACGTGAAACCCAGCCCGAAACTATCGATACTGATGCTCTTAGGGTTGAAGTCAAACCGAGCCGAGTCAAGTTTTGACTTGCTCAAGCTTGGTTAAGTTAAAATTATGAAAGCTCAAGTTTAGTTCGAAACTCAAAATCTTGTTTGAGTTCATTTAAAGGCTCACCGAGCTCAAGCTCAACTTGTGAGCCGCTCGTTTCCTAATCACTTATACAAGCGAATGAAACTAAAACTTAAACTACGTAGTTTGAGAGAGACCACCAAAACTACATAATCTTTTAAAACGAGGAACCCACCTTTGGTGGTAAAACCCCGAGTCCGTAAACTAGCCGGCAAAGCGCACGGACCAAGTAAACCGGCTTGTACCGACCGGCTTGACCTAGTGGTAGGGACTAGGGAGAATGGTGAGACTTGGTTTTTTACCAAAGTGGGTGAAATGGCGGAAGCAAGGATCGAATTTGGGACCTCCCAACACCCCTTCCCCATGCCTCTTACCACTAGCCACTAGGTCACCTCATGCGGGGCAAAACTACATAATTTTACTTACACTATAGATTACATAATGTATATAGTGGAGATTTTTCATTCATATTTAATCTAACTTATTTATGTATGTATAATCGAGTTTGAATAGAGCATATACTCTAGCTTGCTTATGGACATATAATCGAGCTTGTTTATGAACAAACGAGTCGAGCTTCTCGTGTTCCCTCTCAATTCATTTATCTTTCGAACCTTAAAAATAGTGCACAAGCTCGACTCATTTACCAATAATAGGACAAAAAATTGCTCATGGACTACTACTACTCATTTACAGACCTAGGAAATATTATATTAAATATCTCGGGTTAGTATTAAAAGCGTGCTTTCAGTGGGCCTCCTACGGGTCTAAACCTTGCGTCCTCCTCTTTTCTATTGGGCCCACAAAGCCCAACTGGTCTTGATCCCAAGCCCAAAATCGTCTGGCTCCGACTTTATCTAATCTTGCTAATCCTCGTCGTCACAATGTCCTTTTTTTTTTTTTTAATATTGTTGACCTTAGACTAAAATATGCAACTCAACCTTTTGTGATGACGACGATTAGAAAATGTGTATAAAATCATACCACATATAGCACGCAGAAATCACGCGCGGTCCAAAATTTTATAGTTTTAGAAAAGAAAGAAATTTTCTTACACTGTGTTGCACTATTGTATATTGTGACAAAAACATGAAAGAGCATTTAACACAAGATTCCTTGATCCAGAAGATACACCAAAATAACCCAAAAAAGAGGTTAATTTGCTCTCTTTATTATGATATCAATTAGGCTTTGGCATCTCGTATCTTTTGATGCTTGGATAATCCAAAATACCAATACTAGCTGTAATTCATGCATTTTTTGTTACGTATACCAAACAAAAAAAAACCAGACTAAAAGAGAAGGGCGCTGAACTATGAAGCATATAATCATTGTATATCTTCCTTTTTGGTTACATATTGATTTGCTAACAATGCATGTGGCAATTTTTTTACATGTAGAAATTTTCGATTTTGATAAAAAGGGGAAGAAAAGGCTAAGAATTAAGATGAAGGTGCATAGCAAATATAAATTTAAAGGGTAGATGAGTGATTTTCTTGTTGTTTTTTTTAGTTCAAAAAAATACATTCTTCATAAAAAAAAAAAAAAAAAACATTCAAAGCTAAGAGGCCATGGATGCGATTGTTTCTTGGCTTTCCGTAGGGATGTCAATGTTAATCATCATTAACATCGTTTGCTTAGCGAGAAAATTGTTAAGTTCCTTCTTCTTTTCTTTCTTTCTTTATTTTTAAACTTTTCTCCTTGAAGTTTTTTTTTTGTTTCAAGTTCACTTTATAATAATCGTGCATTTGATTGAAGATCATTGCTAAATATCTTCTATATGTATGTAATATTTATTAATTTAATGACGATCAAAACACTGAAAAGGTGAACATATTTTAAAAATGATATTTATATAAATCTTGTACTTGTATTACTTTTTTTTATAACAAAAATTGACTTACAAAAGTCTAATAAGTGACATGACTCACTACTCACTAGCTCCCATCTTTACATAAAATATATGATAGATCACATACGTTACATATTAAATGATAATGTATAATTTTTGTAACTTGAAAGTCTATACCGATTGATGATGGCACCCTTGTATCGATCTGGTAATCTTTTTTTAGCATCCAAAATATTATTTAATTTTGTCATTCAAAGTGTGTGTTTTCTTCTAGTGCCACCGTTATGCCGATTATATTCCGTAATTTTTTTTTAGCATTCCAATAAAAATGTTTAATTTCTGTCATCCAAAGTGTGTTTTCTTGTAGTGCCACTGATGGCATTTTTTTAAACTTTTTTTGCACTTTGTCCTGATTTGGAATATGTATTAATCTTTTCTTTTTCTCAATTAGTCCATTTCTTTCATTAATTTTGTTTATTTTGCGGCCTTCCAGCAGACAAGAAGCAAATCCTGAACAAGTTGTATCAGGGAGAAATTCCGTGGTTTATTTGAACATTACAAGCAAATATGTAGGTCCTTTCACCCTTTAAACTGTTCTTTTTTCTTTCTAAATTGAATTGTAAACTTGAAGATGTAGATTAAAGTCTCAAAACCTATCAAATGGCAATTGGCAAGTACAATGTACAATCAATTTATTTGCTTTCGAATGAATTTGCAGGTAATAATGGACAATGGAATTCTTCAAGTCACCATTGCAAATCCAGAAGGTTATGTCACCGGCATTCGCTACAATGGTGTAGATAACTTGCTTGAGATTCATAATCACGAATCCAACAGAGGGTATTATAGTATAGAACATGAAAGAATACTTTTCAAGCTTTTTAATATTTGAAATATAGATATATTATTGGAAATAATAAACTTGTACTAACTTCAATGCCAATCTTTTAATCTGATCAAATTCAGGTATTTTGACATAGTTTGGGATTCACCAGGACGCTGTGGTAATTCTAGCAGTGTTGATTGCAGTGACTGGTAAATTTTATCATCTCTAGATATCAAATTAATTGTATTCAGATTGCTGATGATGATTTTGATCAAAAATAATTGTAAAAAAAAATGCAGGGTATCAGCAAAAAAATTAAGGGTCATAAGAAATTCTGCTGACAGATCAGAAATTTCATTTTCTACTAAATGGGATGAATCTACATGGAACAATAATTCTCCTAATTCTCCACTCAATGTAGACAGGAGGTAAACTCATTTTTCTACTTAATTTGAGTATGCATTTTTATGTTACGAGTTATTCATCATATTTTTTTTAAAAAAACTAATGTTACATGACATTTCTTTTCAGGTATGTGATGTCTAAAGGGCTTGCTGGTTTTTATTCATATACTATCTTAGAACACCAAGCAAATTACCCAGAAGCAACCATCCGCCAAATAAGAGCGGTTTACAAGCTTAATAGAGACAGGTATAATAAACACAACTTAGCATTTTTAATATATGAAAATGAAGACTAAAGTTTTTTCTAGCACAATTAATTATAACAGCAATTATGTGTTCATATATGACCTAATGCTTAGCAATTTGTTTCAAAAAAAATACCTACAGATTTCACTACATGGCGATGTCCGATGATAGGCAAGGTTTGATGCCAATGCCAGAGGATCGTGTCACCGGTAAGGTGCTCGATTACAAGGAAGCCGTTCGATTGATTCGCCCAGTAGATCCTCAGATGAATGGAGAGGTAACTCCAAATTAATAGCACCAAAACACTATGTTTATTCAAGAAGTATCTGTCCTAGAATTGTGATGATTTGGATGATTTTTGAACAATGGTTTAGGTGGATGACAAGTATCAATATTCGTGCGAAGACCGAGAGAACAAGGTTCATGGTTGGATTGCTTCTAATCCATCAGTTGGATTCTGGATGATAACACCAAGTGATGAGTTTAGGTCAGCTGGGCCTTTCAAGCAAGATCTTACTTCTCACACTGGTCCTACTTGTCTCCAAGTAAGTTGGACTAATACATCATTTAACCACAAAATCGACAGTATTTGAGAAATTAATGTATAAGATATGAACTTGAATTTTGCAGATGTTTCATAGTGCTCACTACGCAGGCGCAGATTTGGTGCTAGACTTCAAGCAAGGAGAGGCATGGAAGAAGGTTTTTGGACCTTTTCTTGTCTACTTGAATTCAAACAAACAAATCAGTGCACTCTGGCAAGACGCCAAACGGCAGGTGATTAATACATATACATACACTAAATTTATTCTTATAACATTATGATTTAAGGCAATTGTGATTGATCTTAACCTTGCATTATATCAGATGATGCAAGAAACCGAAAATTGGCCTTATGATTTCCCGTTATCTATGGACTTTGCTAAGCCTACACAGCGCGGATCAGTATCAGGCCAGTTATTTGTGAAAGATAGGTACTACAAATTAGGCACAAGTTAATCAAGATTATCTCATTAAAAGGTTCCTAAACATTTTGTTTTGGTGTTTGATCAAGATTCACCAAGAATTTAGTAGCCTCAGCAGCCAATGCTTGGGTTGGTTTAGCTGCAGTAGGCGAGGTGGGTTCGTGGCAAGTTGAAACTAAGGTGAGTAAATGTGAATTAATAATTCAATTTATGGAGGTTTAATTTATGGAGGTTTATTTGAATAATGAATGTTTATGTTTTGCAGGGTTATCAATTCTGGGTGCAAACAAATGAAAATGGGTGCTTCTTGATCGAAGGAGTGATATCAGGCACATACAATTTGTATGCTACTGTCCCAGGATTCATTGGAGACTACAAATACGCGATAAACATTCAGATTATACCAGGTCTAGATTAATCACTATATTGATCCAGCACATTGCTGATTTGCTATTTTATTTACATCAATTTGGATGCAGGAAGAGAGGTAAAAGTGGGTAATATTACGTACGAGCCTCCAAGAAATGGACCGACATTGTGGGAGATTGGAATTCCAGATCGAACAGCTGCTGAGTTCTTTGTTCCAAATCCTAATCCAAAGCTAGTGAACAACATGTTACTGAATAAGCCTCAGGATAAGTGAGCTTGGACATTTTCTTATTAATTCTTTGATCAACTGTTCTTGCAAAGGATGAATTAAAAATCTGTTTTCATTTTAAACAGGTTCAGGCAATATGGTTTGTGGGATCAATACAGCCAACTACATTCAAATGGTGATCTTGTTTACACAGTTGGTAAAAGTGATTTTCGTAAAGATTGGTTCTTTGCTCATGTCACAAGGTAATCTTTTTCTACTCGTGGTTTATTTAGACGTCATGCAGTATAAAGAACTTATACAATATACAACATTAAAATTCAGAATGCAATATGCAGTAAGTTCTATACAACATGTCAATTTATGGTGTAACTTACTTGGAATGCAGAAAAGATGGCAAAACTTACAAACCAGCAACATGGCAGATAATATTTCCACTAGCAAAATTGGTACCAAAGGCAACATACACACTGCGTATAGCAATAGCATCTGCATCACATGCTGAAGTCCAGGTAAAAATCTTGTCTTTTTAATTTTTGGGTCCAAAAATATATCGAGCCTTAACATTAAAAAACTTGTTAATTTTTCACCAGGTTCGGTCCAATGATCATACTAAGAACAACCCCGATTTCACCACAAATCTATTTGGCAAGGATAACGCGATTGCAAGGCATGGAATTCATGGTTTGTATTGGCTGTTCAATGTGACTGTGCCTTCTAGTAGTCTTCATCTTGGAAACAACACAATTTTTCTTACACAAGTTAGATGTACGACGCCGTTTCAAGGAGTAATGTATGATTATATCAGATTAGAAGGACCAACTGAATTGAACTAGTTTGTTCCTGGTTTGGAGAAAGTTTTGATCTTCTGAATGTTGTATATTTTCTGTAACAGAAATTGTAATTCAATGCGTGTTGTATTAAATGGATTCTGTTTTTGATCCCTTAAACCTTCCAATTGAATTTTGACTTTTGATGCATTTGACTTTGGGCATGCCATTCTTGATTGACAGATCAAAATCGAGCAGCTGTTGCAACAACCATCATAAATGCTGGTTGTTGTTTGATGATGAAATTGGAAATTCAGTTTCGATTTGCAAAGGACATGCAAGATATCCAACACCCAATCTAATTTGTTTTTGTCTCTTCTTCTTCAAGGAGATACGAAATTGCACGAAATAACAAATTTAGGTAAAACGACAAATCTAAGCGAGAAACAAATCTAAGCTCTAGTTTCTATGTTTTTTTTTTTCATTTTTTATATTTCTTGTAATCGCTCCTTCCCTGGCAAGTCACCCGATTGGTCTTTCTCCTCTGTACAATAAAAACTCAGAAAATTAACTTATTTCTCTATTCCGGATCGGGTCGGGTCGGGTTAAGAGGATTTTCAAAACATCGAACTTCTGCTTCCTTTTCCTACTCGAACTTGTTAACTCCGATTCTGCTCATCACTGCGGCTGTGGCGGAGGAGACGGTTGCGCTCCCCATCCCGCCGGAGGCCTGTGAGCCGCACATCGTGATCCCGCTCTGCTCCGCCATATAATTCTTCACTTCATTCTTTATCATCTCCTTCATCACCATCACCAACTCAGCGCTAAATGGAACGAACGCCCTATCTCCCACTGCCTCTGGAACTTGATCGACTGTCACCGGCAGCGCCAGTTGAAGCGCGGACGGCGCCATTAAGGGAGACGTGGTCGGCATCATCTGGATCGGAGCGGTCACAGTCAAACTCGGCTCCGTCGCCGGCTCTTCGTTCTTCAGATCCAGACTTAAACCAGAAAAGTTGGAGGAATGTGAACCTGGTGGAGAGAGGGTTAGATCGGTGTTCGCCATAGCCTCGGTCGCCACTACAGGCGCCGGCGCCCTCGGAATCGGCCGGAAAACATGGATACTCGAATCGCTGAGATCGGATCCGGAAGGACTCCCAGGATTCAAACTCAAACCGGCCGAGACGCAAACCCTAGCATACTCCGCGCCGTCGCTCATCGCTCTCTTGAGCGGCGGCGGCGCCGCCAGGTCATCCTCCCCCGCCGGAGATCGGCGGCGCTTGAGCGTGGAGTTCCAGTGGTTCTTGATGGCGTTGTCGGTGCGTCCGTTGAGAAGGCGAGCGATGGTGGCCCACTTGTTGCCAAAGCGAGCGTGGGCGCGGAGGATCGTCTCGTCCTCCTCCGGCGTGAACGCCCGGTGCTCCACCTGCGGCGACAACTGGTTGCACCAGCGGAGCCGGCAGGACTTGCCGGAGCGGCCGGGGATTGATTTGCTGATGAACGTCCAGTTCCTCGGGCCGTGTTTCTGGACCAGTCGGGTCAGGGTTTCGTCCTCTTCGGTGCTCCACGGGCCCTTGATCCGATCCACTTCCTCAATCCGGTTCATTTCTCTCTCTGGTTTGTGTTTGTTTTTTAGAATGAAACTGCGTCGTTTTGGTGGTTTTGTGTTTTCGGGTGGGATTCTGGGAGTTGAGAGTTGAGGGGGGGATTTATATGGGGAGAGTGGGGTGATGGTAACGGAAGAGGATAAGGATGACAGTTTTCAATTTTATTTTGTTTTAATTTTTTGAAATTTCTTTTCTTTTTAAATTTTATTTTTGTGGGTTTGTTTTTAAAAAAGGTGAAGAAAAATGACAAGTAAGCGGTTGGGAAACAGCTGGAAAAGGGGACACGCATCACTGATTAGCATGAAGTCGCACACACACAATGACACAACACAAAAATACTGAAAATATACTCCACCCAAAATTTGTCGTTTTCTTCGACTATCTCTTTCCTTTTATTTGAACCGTTCTTCTCTTAAATCAATTATTGACTCCTTGTTCATCGAATTCTAAACTTCTCTATACACCATAATAAATTTCATTTCAAAAAAAATTGAAGTTTTAACGACTTATCGTATTTCAAACTGCACCGATGGGTCCGTGTTTTGTCTCGGTTGCAAAACTAGATATTATAATAATAGGATGGTTCGTGTACGTTTAAATCATTTAAATTACAAAGAGCTCTCCTAACTCCCAACCCTAATTATCTTTAGTCTAATTATCTTTGGGTTTTAGTCGTTATCATGAAAGGACATTTAAATTTCGGATGTAAGTTACGTTTGTTGAGTATTGACTTCCATATTAGGTTATAATTATAATTAAAAGTTAAAATTGATTTTTATAATTTTAACTATCTTTGTTTTATAATGGGACGAGAATGTTTCAATTTCAGTTGTTAGTTTGATTCGTTCAATTTCTAAATCTTCAAATTAATTTTAGACTTTAAACATAAAATAATTTTGTTGAAAACGTAGTGGTTTAGAGGAGGGGTGCAATTATTGTAGATGGTCGATCCATTCGAATAACCTGGCTTGAACCAAAAGGTGAAAATTATAAAGTCGAGTGAGAGTTTATCATCCAAATAACTCGATCCATAATTCTTTTCTCTGAATCACCCGTTTTATTCGACTTATTCTAATCTTAGCATAATTAAACACACATTTCAAGTATATTTTTGACGCAAATATTACTTTATAGATATGTGTTTCCATTCATTTGTATGTCGAATTAACAATTTACTTGTTTGGAATTGTCATCTTTATATATCTTTTGTATTTTTATTGAATTATTCCCTTATAATTCAATAAAACACGGACAGTTAGAGGGAGGGGTAGACCGAAAAAATGTTGGAAGGATATTATATATAAGGCAAGATGTCGGACACTTAGGGATTTCAGCAAATTTGACAGTATGCAGAGATAGTTGGAGGGAGAAGATCCGAGTGGTGGACATCTAGTTGACTGAATAGACCGATTCACGGGGGCCTCAAGGATTCGGTGATATGTTTCGGTTTATGTTTATGTTTTATGTTCTAGGCCTAGCTTTGCTTTTGCTTTTGTGTTGTCTCGTCTTTGTCTTTCCTCTTGGGTTGTCTCGGTTACTTTCTGTGCTCTGCGATCCGTCTAGTTTGTTGGACGCTCCCCCTTTGCGCCTAGCCAAGGGATCCCTTATCTTGACCCCTCAGATTTCTCGCAAGGAAAGGTCCACTGTTGGGACCGTCCCATAGTTTTGAGGGGCCTTGTGCCATTTTTTTTTAAAGTAGAAAATTTATCAAAATATACAAGTAGAAGCTAATGAAAAATATATAAGGGGTTGGTCGGTGAGGCTCAAACAAAGGCCTACTTTCACAAATGTAAGGCCTTAACCACTACAATAAATTGATTTTACTTAATTTTTCTACTACTATTTAAAATATATTATAAAAAGGAACTAAATGGGGCCTTGTGCAATAGCACTCTTTGCACTCCCTCATCTACTTACGCCCCTGTGTTGGGTAATTGTTATTGTTGTTGTTGTTGTTTTATTCCCTTATAAGTGTTGAGATAAAAAAAAAAGTGGGTATTCTTCCCACATTGAAAAAAAACATAAGAAAAATACTAGCATATAAGTAAGGTGAAACCCAACCCAAAAAGACTGTCAAAATTTTTTTATGGGTTTGAAACTTTTCCAGAAGACTGTCAAAATTTTCATCTCTTGAAAAATGATCTTATTTTACAAAAAATTTATTTAAGCAATATCACAAACCTGTATATATCTGCGCCGAACACAACCTAAAGCACATATATATCTTATACATGTGTCAAATTACGTTACGTATGATTTTGGTGCGTTACAAAAGTTGTTAATAAAGTTAGGCTTTGCAATTTATTTGGTATTCAAAGTCAAATTTGAACCAAAGTTTGGTATGTCACGTACATATCAGTATATTATGAGTAATACAAACAAGTGGGTACGGACGGTGCAAAGGCAGGGTGTCTTTTAGGGCTTTGCCTTAATTATGAAACTGATTGATTTTTTTCCCAACTTTAATTTGGGACTCTTTGGAAAATAGTGAAGTGGGAAACAGTTTTTCCTCCACGTTTAACACGAACAAAGACAGAAAGGGAAAATGAAATTGCTTAATTCAATTTTCCCTCCCTCTTCTTCTTTTTTTGAGGTGTATAATTCACAAGATGAATGGAGATTTGATTCGATACTGTCGGTGCGTACTTTTTGTCCTGTAGCTCGGTAAAAAAAATGTTTGGTTTAAGAGAAAATTATGTACACTTTTGCCTTGAGGAAACATGGTTGATTTGTATTTAATTATGCCTGAGATCTGTACTGTTTATGTTACGTGCCCACGGGACACGTATTAATTTATTAGATATGTTATTGTAGTAATTTGACTTAATTCGTACTTAAAGTACTTAAGCCTTCATCAGGGCTATAAAAAAAATTGTACACATGAGAGAGGGGATAGTGAGTCAATAGAGAATTAGAATTACAGCTCCTAGTGCATGAGGACACATGGCAAGATAAGGTTTGTAACCTTGAAATGATTGACTCGAAACAAACTCGGCTCAAAACATAGTCAATGTCTAAGATCGAACTCCTACTCCAAAATAGTGTTTGATTTCATCCAGCTCAAAGCATTATAACAGCTCAACATTACTTTATATTGAGAACATGTGACCTAAGATCATGTGCTAGATAATTCTAGAATACAGTAACTGTAAATATCTGTAGGTTTGGATAAGATATTTCGAGTGGAGGTCAAATGGGCCTGATTCATGGGCCTTGTCATAGACGATCGTTATTGGGCTTACTATTCCCCCGTGATTCAAATGCTCGGAGGCCGAGTTTGGATCGAAGCAAGCTGAAGCGAGCCGTTGGCAAAGACTTGGTGAGGAGATCAGCGATCTGATCCTTGGAGCTGATGAAGGAGACTTGCAACGTCTTGTTTTGGACGCGCTCTCTAACGAAGTGCTAGTCGACCGAGAGAGATGTGTTTGATGCGGTGATGGAGTACCGGGTTGGAAGCAATGTAGGTATACGTAGCGCAAGGTTATTACACCACACGACCGGTGTTTGGGAGAGATGGATGTCAAGTTCAGCTAGAAGGGACTGGATCCACACCGTTTCATAGGTGGTTTGGGCAGCGCACACGATATTTTGCTTTCGTTGTTGACCTGGCAACGGTATCTTGCTTTTTAGAGCTCTAGGAGACTAAGTTACGTTTTGCGGCCGTAGTAGATATAGTAGGCCCCCGTAGAGTGTCTATCGGACGAGTCTCTGACGAGCACTTTTACGTCGCTATAAAAGCACTATCAAAGAAAATTCCTAACTTCCTAACCTTAGTAAAGTGGAAGTAAGGGTCGAACCCACAGAGACTCGGAATATCCGTATTTAAGTAATGTTACTAAGGTAAAAGGGGGATTTTGTGATTATAAACTAAAATCTAGATTATTAAAACTAACTAAAACAAAGCAAGTAAATATGATTTAAGATTCAAATATGGAGAAAAGCGTCCAACCAGTTTCGTATCCGTTGCATACATGAGATTTGATCCTTGATTATCCTTAATTCAATTTCCCTTGACTAATCTATTGTGAATTTATGAATTCAAGCTTAATGTGGTTGTTACTATACACCGTCTTTAACAACCTTTTAACCAATTAACCTAGAAAACCTTCTATGTCAGATTGATCATGCAATTAAGTTCAAAGCATTCAATAGAAACAATAATCATGAATTCCACCATCTATTCATGACGTCTTGCAATTAAATTCTCCGCCTTCGATTAACCTTATTCCACCGTCTATAAGTTTAATCAAAGGATTCATCCATGAATAATCAAATTCCACCGTCTATTTAAATATTCTAGTTGTAATTCAACCTATAAGTAGAATAGGTGGCCAAGCTATAATAATCCTAAGCGAATTTAATCAATTAAGCACGGAGAGATTCAATCTAGTTAAGGCAAACTAAAATAATTCAAATCTCACAAACAATCATGCATACAACTTCAACTAACTAGTTGGACATAAGAAAATTAGCTAGACATTGTCATTGAAGAAAAATAAAACTTACAAGAGTCAAATTGATCTTCAATTGCAAAAACTAGGGTTTTGTCTCCCACAAGTCTCCAAACTCAAAAACTTAGAACACAAGAAATAATAGATAGCATCCTATCCTAATAACCCTAAGGAAAGTATTTATATTATCTCTAAAAATATCCAAAAACATAAACTAAAGTCGGCCCAAAAGATCTCGCTAAAGCCCGATTCAGCGTCGTTGACACGCGCCAGAACGCGGTCAAATACACCCAAAGTGCGGTCGCGCTCTCCTTGGTTCTGCCCGCGCTGTGGCTGTAGCAACTTCAGTGACACTTCAGAGGCTGTTTTGACCCCCTTCGAGTTAGAATTTGGACTTGGAGTAAAAATATGAATTGTAGCTCTTCGAGTTAGCTTTGCAGTTATACCAAATTCAGCTTCATCCGACCACTGTATCTCCCAAACCAAGCATTGCAAGATAGAGATGTCAAAATAAGACTTCAATGCTTGACTCGGATTTAAGCATTTTTATCCCTCAAGCTCTTGGGTCTTAGCTCTTTCAATCTTCACTTGTATCACTCTCCATGTGTTCTTAGGTCCGGTCCTTAGCCTCTCATCCACCATCTTCCACCTTTCAACCTATCATTAAGCGCACAAACGCGTAGATTCCAAACTAAACCGAAATAAAACTTAAACTACAACTTAAAGCGAAAATCTAGCTAAACATGCATAAAACGGGAATAAAAACATGCTCTAACACCTATACCTATATGTTCTATCAGTCTCCAGCCCAATCCATGTCCGAGAAGGCGGATATGAGGTTGCCAGACGCAGAAGAAATGTGAAATTTGTACTCAACGGTGGCCTTTAAATTGCAGAGGATGCGAATTGCCAATGAAGTTGAAGAGGAGATTGCATATATTGGCACACCTTGTTCACCGCAAATGAGAGATCCGGTCTGGTGAAGGCGAGGTATTGAAGGCTACCTGCAACGCTTCGGTAGAAAACGGTATCCGGGAAATTAGCGGAGTTGTCATCATTGGGGGTAAAGGTGGTGGGCAGTGGCGTAGTTACTAGTTTAGAATGTTGCATATTTGTTTTTTGCAACAACTCTTGATTGTATTGGGTTTTAGACAAGAGAAAGCCACCAGTGTCACGCTCCACCTTGATGCCGAAGAAGTGGTGTATGTCACCAAGATCCTTCACGGGAAACTTCTGTTTCAAAGAAGAAATAAAGCACTTGAACAAAACAGAATCAGATGCAACAACTAATAGGTCATAGATATAAACTAGTACAAAAACAAATTGAGTCCCTTGGTGATAGATAAAAATAGAGGTGTCGGATTTAGAAGGAGAAAACCCCATAATTTAAAGTGCGTCACTTAGTTTCGAATACCAAGCACACGGGGCTTGTTTAATCCCATAGAGGGATTGAAGCTTACAAATATGATTCGAGTATTGATTCTGAACGAACCTCGGAGGTTGTTGGATGAAGACTTCTTCCACAAGGTCTACGTGTAAAAAGGCGTTTTGGATGTCTAGTTGCTTGACGGACAAGTTTTGGGAGGAGGCTAAGGTAAAGAGAAGATAGATGGTTGAGGGTTTAGCCACGAGGTTGAAGGTTTCCTAGAAATCGATTCCTTCTAATTGATGAAACTCCTTGGCAACTAGGCGGGCTTTTTGTCGTTCAATTTGGCCATTGGAATGACTTTTTGTTTTCCATACCCACTTGACATGCACCGAGGACATTGGCAGAATCATGAGGAGGGACAAGGGTCCAAGTTTTGGTGTGGAGTAAGGCATTGAATTCGGAGTTCATGGCATCTCACCATTCAGGGAATTTGGATGTTTCACTATAAGAGGATGGTTCATCAGGTATTGTAGTAGAAAGGGAGTAGTTGGGTGAGGGTTTGGATGGCCAGGGTATTGTGCCATCAGTCCGTTGAATTGGATGAGAAATCTGATTTTGGGAATGAGTGATCATGGGGTGAGAGGGGTGAGGGTTTGGCGAGAAATCGGAGTGGACTGGTGGGGAGGGCGGATTATTAATTACAAGGGGTGGTGGAGTGGGAGAAAGGGTAGTTGGGCTCAACAAAGATGGGTTGTCTTATGTTGGGCTCTCCGATGAATTTGGGCCAATAAAGGAATCTGAGGAGGATGGTAGATTAGAGGAAGGAGATGAAGGTGGGCTTGATTCCGGCGCAGGAGTTGATGGACCGAAAAAGTGGGCTGGTAAAAAGAAAAGGGCATCGTGTGGTGTAGGGGATTGGGCCGAAACCATTTGTTTGGAGAAGAGGGAAGTTGATTCATGGAATAGAACATCCCCATATATATAGGTGTGGCAGTGGACTCAATTAAAGCAAATTTAGCCTTTATGGCTAGAGCTATATCCGAGAAAAATGGTTGGGGTGGACCGAAAAGAGAGTTTATGTTGATTTTAAGGGCGAAGATTAGAGAAACGAAGGCACCTGAAGACCCGTAGGAATTTGTAGTCGGCTGGAGTGTTAAAGAGAATAGTGAAGGGAGTTTTGTTTTGAAGAATTGGGGTGGGAAGATGATTTAGGAGGTAGGATGTGATTTCGAAGGCATAGTCCTAAAAGCGAAGTGGGAGGTGAGCATTTTGAGGAGGGTAAGGCCCATATCAACAATTCGTTTGTGACGGGACTATCGGTCCCGTTTTGTTGGTGGGAGTGGGAACATTTGAGGCGATGGGAAATCACGAGAGATTGAAAGAGGGGAATAAGAGGTTTAAATTCGGATCCGCCTTTCGTTTGGATTGAGATGATTATTGTAGAGAAAAAAATTGGTGACAAGTTTTATAAAGTTTGTGAGAAGCGATGTCATGGAGGATTTTGTAGGGCACGGAAAAAGCCATATGAATTTCGAATAATCATCTACAATGGAAAGATAATACTTGTTACCTTTCATTGATAAAGTGTGGGTTGGTCCCCATACATAACAAAAAGAAGTTCCGAGATTCTAGTAGTCCTTCTATTTGAAGGGGGTGGGGAAGAGCATGGGATTTAGCCCAAGAACAAGTTTCACAAGGACAATGGGTCGATGGGCCTTTAGGGAAAGGAAAATGCACAAATTTAAAAACAAGAAAAGTGGGCTTTTGTGATGGGTGCCCTAGCCTTTGGTGCCATATGTTGGGAGTGACTTGGACAACAGACTAATTTACTTCAGGAACGGTAGTCGGAGATAGGGTGGTGATGGGAAAGACGTACAAGCCATTTTCAACGAGACCTCGCAGAAGTACTTCCTTGCTCCTGGAATCCTTAATCACAAAATAATCAGCATGGAATTCAAAAAATACAAGGTTATTGATGTTCGTGTTTTTAGTATAGTTTTTAGTATGTTTTCTTAGTTTATTAGGACTAGTTTTGATAAGTTTAGGGTTAGTTTTGTGTGTTTTTGGATAGTTTTGCATATTTTGTGAAAAGTATGGAAGCTACTCCGTTTTGTGTATTTTTGTAGGTTTTAGCATGGAAAAGGTGCTGTTTGGAGCTGAATTTGGAGTGCTATGATGAAGGACGGAGGAATACAAGATGAAGAAATCGAAGTCTAAAGTTTTTAGAGAAGAGGTATTGAAGAAGCCAAGCCCAAGCTCGTTAACGAGGTTGTGAGGGCTCGTTAACGAGGCTACGAGATAGAGCTTTCGAGAGTTTGATTTTGTGACTCACTGATCTTGTGCGGGAATTTATTTCCGTGTCGGTAGAGTATTTTTTATGAATTTTAGGGTTATTATATTAAGTATTTTAGGTCTTGTTATCTTTCTAGATTTTATTTCTATCTTTTAGGGTTTTATTTCTATCTTTTTAGGAAAGTTTTTATATTTTAGCCTTTCCTATTTTATAGCCTTATTAGTATAAATAGCCTTCTTATTAGCCTAGAAAAGAGAGGACGAAATTAGGGAAGCGAAGTAATAGAGAGAGGAGGAAGAGCCGAAGGAGAGAGAGACGGATCGGAGTCGAGATCGAGAGCTCGGTGGACGAAAGTTATCGGGGTCGTTAGTCGTGGTTTCGGTTCGGTATTTTTTATTTTTTCGGTTTCTTCTGAATTTCTGTAAGACGATATTTTCTATTAATTCGAGTAGTGTTTTGTTTGCAATGATTTCTTTTGTTGAATTTATTTGTTTCTTAATTATGAGTAGTGAGTAGTCTTCTTTTCTAGGGTCGGGGTTGAAACCCGGCATAGTTATGCATGTTTGATGAGTAAGATTATGTGTTGAATGCCTTTTATCTATTTTTGAGATTGTTTGTTGTGCTTAGACCTAGATGAAAGTCAAGGTGATTTGAGTTTTTGACTTGATTGAAAGAGAAAGTTATAGACTTGAAGGTTGATATCGTTTGAATACGAAAGTTTCAAGCATTAGATCCAAAACAAGCATTCGAGTGAATTAGTTTATGAAAGTAGATTAATTTGCTTGCTAGTCAATGAAAGTTGATGAATCTATCTATTTAAAGGCATGATCTTATCTTCTTACGAGTTTATATGCATGACTATGTCGTGGTAACCCTTGTCCTAGATCTTTGTTTTTATTTGAATTCTCTTAAGTAATATTCGTTACTGAGTTCTTAGCCTCGGTACCGAACCTGTTTAGGTCGTTATTTTTGGTTATTTGTTATCAGTGGTTCGTTAACGACCCTGACAACATCGTTAACGAAGCTGCTTGTGTGTGTTTTGCTTGTTTTTGTTTGATTTCCATTAATTAGGAGTCGATAAACAAACAACCTTGCTTCTCGTGGAACGATCCTGACTCCCCTATACTCAGCGGGGTCTTGACTTATAAATTTATTTGTTGTCCCGAGTGAAGGCCCGTCAACAAATTGGCGCCGTTGCCGGGGAAGCAACGAGTTTGTTTGTTTATCTGTGGGTCTGGGTATAGCCCGACCCCGTTTTTATTTTTAATTTTTGTTTTCTTTGTCTGTTTTCTCAACGTATGCCGATAGGACGTCGACGGCTCGAATTTGACAACGCCGGTTACTATTCTGAACCTGAACGTTCTCTGCACCGTAGACGCCGAGAGAACCGAGCCATGGCCACACCTGAAGAGATGGCTCATCAGTTGGAAGTTCTCCGAAACCAGATGTAGGCATTGAAAACCGAGAAGGAAGGCGCTACTGCCGAGGCTGAGCGTCAACGAGCTAACAATGCTCGTCTACAGGAAGAGCTGAATGCCTATCCGAGGAATGCCAAACAATACATGCACCCGGAACTGAAGGTGCCAGAGTCCCCAATTGTGCTTCCGGAGATAGAGAAACCATTTGAGATTAAATTTCAATTTATATCCTTGATTAAGCGGGCTCAGTTTGAAAGGAAACCGTCTGAGTGCCCTATGGAACATATTAGAAATTTTCTTGATTTATGTGACACCATAGATGCTGAAGGTGTCTCACTTGAATATGTTTTGTTAAAAGCTTTCAGGTGGTCTCTTACTGGAAAGGCCCTGAGCTGGTTGGAGAGCTTACCTTCTAAGTCTATCAGGACTTGGAAAGCTTTGTATGATCAATTTATTACAAAGTTTTTCCCTTCTGCTAAGAATACTGAGTTGAGAAAACGCATCACCTCCTATCACCAGCTGCCTAATGAGACCTTTGTTGAAACATGGGAAAGATGCAAAGAATGCTTAGACAATTCCCTACTCATGGGCAACCTTTATATGTTCTCAAAGAAATCTTTTTTCAGGGTATCAACGCGGAGACCAAGAACCGCATCAACACGCATACAGCGTGCGGTTTTATAGAGATGGAGCCTACGACTGCATGGGAGTTGTTGGACAAGTTGGCCAACTACGATGCAATGTACGGAACCCAACAAACACCTCAGCCTCAGAAACGTCTCTATGTACCTAACCGAGAAGAAGTTGACCCGGATGTTAAAAGTCAATTCCTGCAAGACGAGGTCAACCGCCTGAAGAAACAGGTAAGTTTTCTGAAATCCTCTCAACCTTGTCAAGAGTGTGGCTCTTCTGCCCATAGTACTTCTTCTTGCACTAACATAGAGCAGGTAAGAGCCACTGAGACAATTGCTGAAATGAATTACATGAGAGGCCCATACAGGAACCAGCCTAGTAATTTTGACAGGTCAAACAACTATCAGACGTGGGGCAATCAGAATCCAAATCCAACCTATGCAACGCCTCCACCAGATAGACGACCCATGCCTTATCAACCTCCAAGCCATCAAGAGCCACCATCGTGGGTACAAGGGTTACAAGAAAGCATTAACGGAGTTCACAACAAAGTTAATGAAGTTCAAGCCAATCTTAACCACCAAAATAAAAGATGGGGAGAGTTCGATGTATGGAAAAAGAATGTCGATTCCCAACTAGGTAACCTTGTTGCACAGATTCCGAGGCCACAAGGGCAACTTCCGGGGCGTCCCGAAGAGAACCCTAGAGGACAAATAGCAGCGGTACACCTAAGAAGCGGAAAGACACTACCGAAGCGTGTCCAAGCTAAGGAAAAGAAGGAAGAGGACACCACGGAACAACTCCTTAACGAGCCAGCGAGGGCAAATACCGTACCAGCACACCGTGGTGACGAAGCTCCGAAGGTACTTAACGACCCTATTCCAGGTATGTTTTCTAATCCGAGCCCCCCTCTCAATCCCAGGGTAGTGAACGACCCCATCAGGGTCGGTAACGACCCGACGAGCATACCTAACGACCCTATGATTGACCCGGTAGCATCACCTCTCGAGCCTAACTTGGTTCCGAGAACGGTGAAAACTCTTCCATTTCCCACTAAAAATCTGTGGACTCTACTGAGAGTAAGTTCCAGTGTTTCGTAAAGATTCTTCAGGGCATTAATATTTCCATCCCATTCGCTGAGGCCCTAAGCGAAATGCCGACTTACACAAAATTTTTAAAAGAGATTCTTAGCAGGAAAAGATCCATTACAGAGTTGCAGGATGAAGTTCGATCTATAGCTCTACCAGAAAAGTTGGGAGACACAGGGAGATTTGCAATAACAATCGGCATAGGCGACCACAAGTTTAAAGCTTTATGTGATCTGGAAGCCAGTGCTAGTTTGCTTCCTCTCTCCATCTGGTCTAAAGCTAACATGGGACCTCTAGAGCCTGTAGATATGAACCTCTTTGTTGGATCGTGATCGGTTAGCAGTGAGCTTGGGAACTGGCAATTAAGCTGTTCCCAAGGCAGCGGAAGTAAATAATCGCAAGTAATAAAAACAGTCAAAGGCACAGTTCCTTTATAGAGGAACCCCACTACAATCAACTAGTTGTATGGGTAAACCTCTACCTCCGCTTGGAGGATTTTGAATGACTTACTTATATTGATTGCTTTGTTCCTTAGTTACACAGCCGGATTTACACTTCTCTGTTCCTACAAGTTCTTCCTAACTCTAGCAACACTAGTAAATCCTCTCAACTGAGTTCCTAAGCTCACAACAGCAAAACACAAGTAACTCAAACCTTACGCTGACTTCTCAGTTCCCTTGCTCCAGGGAACTTCAGCTTCACCGTCGTCGAGATCACACACTCGCCGGCGGAGACTTCTCTTCCTTTTCTTTCTTTTCTCTGATGTGGGTGTTTGTAAGTTCTGGGAGAAGTACTCAGACCGAGTACTATTCATTTGGCTTTATAGTCCATTTGTCTTGGGCAGTCGCATCTTTCGTTTGTGTCCAAAATGCCCTTTGCTTGATGCCCAAGTTGTACTTTCTTCACATGTGACTTTGGTTTGAACTAGGTCAACTTCTTGAATCAATCGGACCGTTGGATGAAGCGTGACAGTCTGATCCTCAGACTGTTCCCTCTGGCTGTCTGAGACAGAATACCGCGATCTGCGCTGAACGGTCGTTGTCTTCACATGTGAGTTCCCATTTCATGGGAACTGACTTCTTCAGAGTTCCCTTGATGGAAACTCTTCATCGTTGTAAGCTTGTGTTTTCTTGTTTGTTTCTGGGAGTTCCCACTTCATGGGAACTTTCCTCTTCAGAGTTCCCTTGATGGAAACTCTTCATTGTGGCCAGTAGTGGCTTTGTCATTCATAGGAGTTCTTGGCTGTACCTGTGTTCCTTAGAAATACTTGAACAAACCACATTAGTTCCCTATGGTATTTGTCATTATCAAAACTTAAAGAGAAGTGAATCGTTGATCCGTTGCTTAGAACCAGAGGTCCCAACAACGTCCCAACAATTTCCCCCTTTTTGATGATGACAAACCCATCACAAAAATGTAAGTATTTCAATGAATGATATGCTGATGAGTTCCTAAGTATGATTTTGGGAAGTCACTCTTAGTGAGACATTTAGATTTAGGGAGCCACTTCTGGTGAGACACATAGTTCCTATTAGGCTTTTTATGCAATTGTTCCCCCTTAGCTTATGCGTGGTCTGTGATAACTTAAACTTTTAACTCATCTCACATTTTTTATCTTTCCCCCTTTTGACATCATCGAAAAATAAGCAAAGCAATATTAGGAAAGAATGGAACACGCAATCAAAATAAAGACCATTTCATTACTTAAGAGAATATGTACAATGGGAACCCAAGTACAATTTGTGGTCATTTTTGGATTAAGGGAACAAGAAGGGAGAGATCATGGGCTCTGAGGGAACAAGGCGTCACAAAGGCGCGTAAGGACTTGTGTAAGCTTTTCTTGTCCTCTGGCCAACACTGCCTGGTCCCTAGCAATCTGATCGAGGGTGTTGGCGATGCGGAGCAACACTGAAGAGTTCCCCTCTTGTGTACCAGACTCTAGGGGAGCCGCCTCCTCTACAGGCTCCGAGTGCCTCATCTTTTGGGCAATTGTAATGTCCAGTTCCCTTCCAAGCTCGATTTCGTCTTTAGAGGCATCGTAGAGACCCTCTTTTTGTAGGAGCTTCTTGATCAGCCCAGAGTAGGGAAGGGAGTGGGACTTGGAGGCCATGCACTTTTCCATGTGCCCAAGGATAATTCGGGGAAGATTTATGGGCTTCTTGAGGAGGAAGTGGTAGAGGATGATGGCATCGGGGATGTTGACGACCAGGCGCTTTTCTTGGCGTGGGATCAGCACGTTGATGATGAATTGGTGAGCGAGCTTGGCGACCAAGGACAGATGATGCGTCGAGAGGACCTTAGAGGGAACCCGACCCTCAAAAATTGTGTTGTACACCTCGGCGCTGTTGAAGTCGCCCCAGAGCTTGCTGGGCACCTCGCTAAGCCCTTGACCAGGGACCTGGAGTTGAAGGCGGATCGTAGACGTTGTAAAAATGAACTCGTCGCCTTCGTGGGAGAGAGTTCCCTGAGTGCCGTCGTTGGTGATAGTGAAGTTGTTGTAGAATTGACGCACTTGTGAGGGATCTACTCTCACAGTTTCTTGGCAGAGTCTCTCCCAGCCCTGGGCCTTGATCAGTTCCCACAGTTCCTCCAGACCATTTTCAGTTAGCACCTCTTTGGAAACAATGAGGTGAGGGAGAAGCTTTCGGCGCTCATTGACATGATGCTTGGTGGTCCCCTTCCCCTTCCTTGACTTGCTTTTGGATTTGTTCCCCCTAGAGACCGTGCGAGGTCCTTTCTGCTGAGGGGGTGCAACCGCTTCGATCATAAGCACGCGGTCCCTTGGTGGTGGGGAACTCGCGGACACCAACATTTGGTGTCCAGGTGTAGCGATACGTGCTGGCTCCTTTGTAGCTGGAGCTTCTTCTTCTTCTTCGACCTCATCATGGGAGGTCCCTTCTTCCTCGGAGGAGCTCGAGCCGGAGCCCTCCGCTTCATCTCCAGGATGACTTGTTGTTGCCTCAGCACTTCCAGCTGGTGCGAGGTCCCTTGTCTCTGTGGGCTCTTGAGGGGCAACCTTTTCTGGGGACTTTGTCCCTTGGGAGACTGTGTGCTCAGAGGGACCCCTGTTGAGTTCTTCCTCGATGGCCTTGAGCTGGGCTTCCTCCTCCAAAGATCCCATGATGATCGGAGGAGGGTCCTTGGTCATTTTGCCGATGACCACAGAAAGAGGAAGATCGTCATCGTCTGAGGAGAGGGCGACGATACTTTTGGATGGTGAGGGAGAGGGGAGTTTGGTGGTGGTGGGAGACGTGATGGAAGAGGGGAGAGAAGAAGAAGGAATAGGGGTTGTGAGTTGAGTGGAAGGAGGAGGCGTTTTGTGAGGTGAAGGTGGAGTTGGAGATCCCGTAATGATGGGAACGAGAGGAAGTGAAGGAGGTTGGGAGAGGAAGAGATTCGGAGGAGGAAGAGGTCCAGGAGACGGTTTCGTCGACCTGAGGAGGAGGAGGGGGCAAAAAGGGGCTTACTTGATTGTATAGCCCTTGAATGAGGACATCCTTCATGGTTGGGTCTTGTTCTTGCTCGATCTCGTTCAGTTGAGTGATGAAGAGAGTGCGAGGATTGGCAAGTACCCACTCTTTGATTTGTGCGAATGTGTGTTGAGGGGCCATTTTTGTAAGAATTTGGGAGGCTTTGGAGGTTTCTTGAAAAGAGAGTGAAAAGGATTTGGGGAAGACGAATGACAGGGATGTAAGA
Organism: Fallopia convolvulus; assembly: GCA_964016875.1. Taxonomy (NCBI): domain Eukaryota; kingdom Viridiplantae; phylum Streptophyta; class Magnoliopsida; order Caryophyllales; family Polygonaceae; genus Fallopia; species Fallopia convolvulus. Next base: position 52,780,798 of record OZ024728.1, read on the forward strand.
TGGAGTAAAGGGCCTAAAAATGGCAAAGAGGGGTTTTAAAGGAGAGAGGAGGTGAAGGGTAGAAAGGGAAGTGGAATAACCTCGATAACCGTTGCCCAATGAACGTGGGGCGCCGTTTCAACTTCTCAAGCACGCTTCTGGACACGCGTCACAATCTCTTGGGAAGTCCTTTTCAAATTTTGAATACTTGGCCTGTAACGCTTCAGAGCTTCTGACACGAAAGTCCGCTTCCCAAGTGACGGTTTTTCTTTGAAGATTAGTCAGTGTTCCCTTTGTAGATGCAGCAGTTCCCATGATCTTTTCAAGGTCAGGGAGAGTGAAGTGGTTGAGGGAACTTCACACTCATCTTTTTGTGAGGCTAGGGAACTCAAAGGGAACCAGACAATTTGCAACTCGATAAAGGAAATGTTTTGGCTCATGAGAAGCATTTGTCTGGTCCCTAGCTTAAGGTGGGTCATATGATCAACCGTCATGGTGGCTTGTAATGAGGGATAAAGGGAACTCTGGTTGATCATTTTGGGCCAAAAGAAATAGAGTTCCTTTGTACACATTTTTCTCTAGACTAGTAATCATGGCATAGTGAAAGCAATGAATCCAAGTTCCTTATCATGCAATTTTAGATGAACTAGTCAGGCATTGAGAGAGAGATAAACAGGGACTTGTTTAGTTTAGAGTTATCATCCCTAGAAGCATTCGAAAACGCTGGTAGGGACGTCTGTCTAAAGCTTTGGTAAGAATATCCGCAATTTGCTCTTCAGTTCTATAGTGTTCCATCGAAATGTTCCCATTCTCAACATTGTCACGTAGAAAGTGATGCCTTATATCAATATGCTTAGTTCTAGAATGATGCACATGATTTTTGGAAATGTTTATGGCACTAGTGTTATCACAGAGTATGGGAACTGGGCCAAAAGACATACCGTAATCCTGGAGTTGTGACTTAAGCCATAGAACCTGGGAACAGCATGATGCGGCAGCCACATATTCAGCTTCAGCTGTGGAGAGTGCCACTGAGTTTTGCTTTTTAGATCCCCACGAAACTAAGCAAGACCCTAGGAACTGGGCCATTCCTGAAGTGCTCTTTCTGTCAACCAAGTGCCCTGCAAAGTCAGCATCTGTGTATGCAATGAGCTCAAGGGAACTGTTCCTTGGATACCAAAGGCACAAGTTATTGTTCCCTTTGAGATACCTGAAAATTCTCTTCACCTCTTTCAGGTGTGATTCCTTAGGGTTAGCTTGAAAACGAGCACAAAGACATACGGAGAACATGATATCAGGTCTACTAGCTGTTAAGTAGAGAAGGGACCCGATCATACCTCGATAGTTCCTTTGGTCCACACTGATACCTGTTTCATCTGCATTTAGCCTTGAATTTGGTGAGATGGGAGTGTCAATGGGCTTTGAATGTTCCATCCCATACTTCACGAGCATTTCCTTGATGTATTTCTGTTGATGGATCTTTGTTCCCTCCTTTGTTTGGGATATTTGAAGTCCCAAGAAGAACGTGAGTTCCCCAATGAGACTCATCTCAAACTCATTGCTCATGAGGTCCTTGAACTTTTCTACAAGAGTTTCGTTAGTTGCTCCAAACACAATGTCATCAACATATACTTGCACAATCAAAATGTCTTTAGATTCTTTCTTTAAAAACAAAGTCTTGTCTATGGAACCACGAATGTATCCATGGGACAAGAGGAATTGAGCAAACCTGTCATACCAAGCTCGGGGAGCTTGTTTGAGTCCGTAAAGGGCCCTTTCCAGGAAATAGACATGGTTGGGCATTTTCTCATCTTCGAATCCTGGAGGTTGGGCCACATACACTTCTTCCTTGAGATGTCCATTTAGGAAGGCTGTTTTCACATCCATTTGATAAAGTTTGAATCCCTTGTGAGCAGCATAGGCGATGAGGAGTCTGATTGCCTCGATCCTGGCAACTGGTGCGAAGGTCTCATCGTAGTCAATCCCTTCCTCTTGCCTGTATCCTTGTGCTACTAACCTAGCCTTGTTCCTTGCTACAGCTCCAGTATCATCGAGCTTGTTCCTAAAAACCCATCGGGTTCCTATGATGTTCTTGTTTTTGGGCCTAGGAACTAGCTTCCAAACTTTGTTTCTCTCGAATTGGTGGAGTTCCTCTTGCATGGCTTGAATCCAATCTGGGTCCTTTAATGCTTCTTTGATATTTTTGGGTTCCACCATTGAAACAAACGCGTTAAAAGCACAAAAATTATTGAGAGAGGAACGAGTCTGCACACCTTTAACAAGAGGGGAGATGATGTTCTCAAGAGGGTGGTCCTTCCTTTGTTGAAAGGTTCTTATATGAGTGAGTTCCTTTGCATGTGTATCATCCTCAGTCGATGTTTCTTTGTCATGGGAACTCTCATCTCCAGCTTCTTCATTTGATGTTTCTTCAGAGATTTCTGGCAGGTTTCCTCTTTGTTCCCCTTGAATACTTGATTCTGGCAGGGTATTGTCTTGGGGGACAGCAGAGTTGTTCCCTGAAGAGGGGACCTCGAGTGAGTTGGAGGTGTCTTGTGGTTCTTCTGAGGAAGGAGCCTCGAGGGAGGTTTGATCAGTGAGGGTTGGACCTTCGTCGTTGTTCCCTGGTTGCGGGATATTGCTTGCACTTGGATAGTCTTCATCCCTTTTTCTTGGCTCATCCTCGTCATCATCATCGTCTTCATGTCTGACTAGCTTGAACAGAGTTCCCTTCCCTTGGATCTTGGTTCCCATCTTTACAAACTTTTCATTGAAGACGACATGAATGCTTTCCTCTATCTTCTTGGTTCTTTTATTGTAGACCCTGTAAGCTTTGCTTTGTGATGAGTATCCCAGGAAGATCCCTTCGTCGCTTCTGGGTTCGAATTTTCCAAGATTGTCCTTGCCGTTGTTATGAACAAAACACGTGCAACCAAATGTTCCCAAGTGTGAGATGTTTGGTTTTCTCCCTTTGATGAGCTCATAGGAGGTCTTGTTGATCAGGGGCCTTGTCATGGCTCGATTTAGGATGTATGTAGCTGTGGAGATTGCTTCAGTCCAGAAGTACTCAGGAACTCCACTTTCGATCATCATGGTTCTAGCCATGTCCTCCAGAGTTTTGTTCTTTCTCTCGACCACTCCATTTTGCTGAGGAGTACGAGGAGCTGAAAAGTTGTGAGAGATCCCATTCTGTTCACAGAAGTTTAGGAACTCCGAGTTTTGAAACTCAGTTCCGTGATCAGATCTGATTGCTTTCAGTTTCAGCCCCAAGCTTACTTCTGTTCTTTTGATGAAGGGCTCAAATTCTTCAAGCGCTTGTGACTTTGCCTTCAAGAAAATAACCCAGGTGAATCTTGAAAAATCATCAATTAAAACATACATGTACCTTTTTCCACCATAGCTAGCTGTTCTCATGGGACCACAGAGATCCATGTGAATTAACTCCAGGGGCCTGGTTGTGCTTACCACCTTCTTGGGTTTGAAGGAGATCCTGGTCTGTTTCCCTCGAACACATGCTTCACACATTTTGACTCCTTCGAGATTGATTCGTGGAAGACCAATGACCAGATCCTGTAGATAAAGCTTTAGGATTTGAGTCACACCAGCATGTCCTAGTCTTCGGTGCCAGAGTTCCGTATCATCTTGGGAACTCGCAAGGCATAGCTTCACTGGTGGTTCAAAGTTGGTGTCCACCACATACACATTGTTGTATCTTTTTCCTCTCAGAATTACTTTGTTGGTCTTTTTGTTGATGACGAGACATTCATCTGAGTCGAAAGTAACGATGTTGTTCCCTTGATCACACATCTGGGAGACACTCAGCAGATTATATCCCAGATCCTTTACCAGATTTACGTTGCTTACTTTGATGGATTTGTTGAGCAACACTTCTCCTTTTCCAATAACTTCTCCTTTGTTCTTGTTGCCAAATGAGACGTGGCCTCCTTCGGCATGAGTGTGGAGTGAGATGAGGATATCCTTGTTTCCTGTCATATGGTTCGAGCATCCACTATCTATGAACCATGTACTGTTCCCTCTCACAGCCACCTACAAGGAAAAGTTAGTGTTTTGAGACCCAGGCAAGATGACTCTTGTCAGGTCCTTTGCAAGGGAAAACATTTTCATTCAAGATATAGTCAGAAATGTTGATGTCTTTGGAATTTTGAGAGTTGGAGTTCCTTTGGTGATGAGCATGACGTTTTTGTCTGTTTGGGAACACATGGCTTCTAGGGGTTTGGGCTCTCTTCTTGGGACATGCATCCTTGTAGTGCCCATGAGCACCACAGTGCCAACATGTCTTGTAGTATTCTCCCAGGTAGTATTTTGGGTGTGGTCTCTGGATACGGTTCCTATCCATGGTTTCTTTGTTGTACACTCGAGACCCATTTCCCTTAGCAATTTTGACATAGATTCTATGTCCAGAGTTCCCAGTATAGTAGTCTTTCTCACCATTGTTTCCACTCTCTAGGACCCTGATTTTCTCCTCGAGATGAGCATTTTTCTGTTTCTCGCACTGGAGTTCTAAGGCCCTACACTCATGGATCTCATGTTCGCTCAGGGGTGACTTTCTGTTCTTGGAGCACTCACCTTTGCATCCTATGCCATGTCTGGCTGGGACAAACTTAATTTGGGAACTAGAGGCTTCAAGATGTTCGGGAGTCTTACTCAGGTTTTGCAGGAGGGTGTTCTCATCTTTCTCTAAAGTTTTGATTTCTCTTTCTAGATCTACGATGTGAGACACATGGGACTTGAGTTTTTCTAGAAGGGATATGCAGTTGGGACAGGGCTCAAGACCAACTAATTGAGAATTTATGTGTTCCTGTTTTTCCAACTTGTTTTGCAGTTTTATGTTATCTTTAACAAGACTTGAAAGAATTTTCAACAATTCAGGTTTTTCATAATTACTCAAGGAATCAAGAACAGTTTCAGTGGTTACCTCACTGGGTTGTTCCCCAGTGGTTTCTCCTATGGCCATGCCACACATGTCTGGGAGTGCCCATGCTTCAGAATCTTCGTCTTCATCATCGCTCCAAGTAGCGATGTAGGCCTTCTTTCCTTGCTTTCTGCCTTCAGTTCCTTGTGGACATTCCTTCGCAAAATGTCCTTTCCTGTTGCATTTGTAGCAAGTCACTTCTGAGAGATCCTTCTCTGTGGGCTTTCTTTGGGAACTCTGTCCCTTTTCTCAGTTCCCACTGTTCCGTTGAGACTTTCCTTTGTAGAAATTTCGAAGAGCTCTTGTCACAAGGACTAGCTCTTCATCCTCTTCTTCTTCGGAGTCTTCATGTTGTTCTTGGGTTGATTTGAGCATTTTTTCGATCTTGAGTGCGATCCCTCGATGAGCTCGACTTTGTTCCTTATCATCGATCTTCCTCTTCTCATGTCCCACTAACTTTCCAAATACTTGATGGAGCATAAGCGTTCGATTTTCTGGGTTTTCCTTGAACATCGTTCTTTCATTTGCCCATTCTCCAGTCAATCCATTGAAGAGCTGTTGGACCTTCATTTTGTGGGTGATTTCTTCTTTTGTGATCCCCAATCCTTCCATCTTAGTGCAAAGTCCTTCAAACCGGGATTGGTAGCTATCGACGGACTCTCCCATCTCCATTTGGAAGTTGTAGAACTCCCTCTTTGCGTTCATTTGAAGATCTTCTCTGAGATCTGAGTTCCCAACGTGCATTTGTTGGATGGCTTCCCACATTTCCTTGGCTGTGTCAAGGTTGGCAACCCTGTCACAATCTTGTACGCACATGGACCTTTTTAGATACTGTTTTGCTTTGTAGTTTGCCTCCATGCACTTGTACTCGTTGGGACCCCACTTTGAGAGATCGTTGACAATAGCTGGATCGATTTCGAAGTTCCCCCTTTCGATGACGTACCAGGCTTGGTAGTCTTGGCCACGCATCCAATCTTTCATGTCGCGTTGCCAGCTTTCAAATCTTCCTGTTATGAGCCTTGGCGGCTTGCTGGTATTGTCTTCACATGTGAGTTCCCATCTTTCATCTGCGCTGAACGGTCGTTGTCTTCACATGTGAGTTCCCATTTCATGGGAACTGACTTCTTCAGAGTTCCCTTGATGGAAACTCTTCATCGTTGTAAGCTTGTGTTTTCTTGTTTGTTTCTGGGAGTTCCCACTTCATGGGAACTTTCCTCTTCAGAGTTCCCTTGATGGAAACTCTTCATTGTGGCCAGTAGTGGCTTTGTCATTCATAGGAGTTCTTGGCTGTACCTGTGTTCCTTAGAAATACTTGAACAAACCACATTAGTTCCCTATGGTATTTGTCATTATCAAAACTTAAAGAGAAGTGAATCGTTGATCCGTTGCTTAGAACCAGAGGTCCCAACAACGTCCAACACTCTTCATGGCAGACGGATCATGTGTCAAAGCCACAGGAGTAGTGGACGACTATCCTATTCAATTCGGGAAATTCTTTATACCGAATGATTTCATCGTCCTCGATATGCCTGAAGATCCTCACGTCCCTATCATTTTAGGTAGACCATTCCTAGCAACAGCAGGTGCCAGAGTAGATGTGCGGAAAGGACTTCTTACTTTTGATATTGGAGAGGAACGCGTGGAATTCAGCCTGGATCAAAATGCCAATGACCCAACCACGGTTGCACAGATCGAGTTGACCCAGCCGTTCCTCGACACAGCTGATCCCACCGAGCCTCCTCCAATTTCCAAAACAGAGGAGAATTTCATAAAAGTCCCTACCAAGTCACATTGGCCCACCACCGAATCCCACATGCAAAGGTATAATCAAGGTGAGTACTCTAACTGTGAGTTCGCTAATACTGGTAATGACTATTCTTCATACTTTGTTCCTACACCATGCCCCATTATATGTACTACAAAGGAGTCCAAACCACCTTGGTTTTCGGATTTCACTAACAATCATGTAGGAATATCTGGCATACTGATAGAAGAAAAGGGACCTAATTTAGTGACTCAAGGGAATAATTCTTACAAAGCTAAGTATGGGGTACCAAAAGACCCCAACATAGCTGCAAAAAAGCCACCTTGAGCCAAGGTAAGTACGTCGGGCTAATGACGTTAAAAATAGCGCTTACGGGAGGCAACCCGCTCTTAGTATAGATTAGATTTTTCTTTTCTTTTTAGATTCTTTTTCTTACGGGAGGCAACCCCAACATAGGGTAGAAAAATAGGATAAATGTTTAGCTAACAAGATGCAGGAGAAAGGGTTCGACAATCATTCAAGGAGGCTACGGGGCCTCGTTAACGACCCACCCAGGGACTTTAACGAACCGGTTTGGCAAACCGACTCGGGCAGGTAAGTTTTTATTAAAACCCTAAATCTATCTTCTATCTTCTACCCCCCCCCCCCCTTGTTAACCCTAGTCGCCGCCATTACCTACCCCCCTCCTATTTCTACCCTCTCCTATTTAACCCTTCTAAACTCTCAAAAATTCAACTCTCAAAACCCCCAAACTCCAAATCCCTCAAATCTCCACCGAAGACCTTCACCACCGATCGGAATCCCCCACTCCACCGACCGTCGGAATCACCATCGTTACCGAAGCCCGGAACCCCGTTTTTCCCACTGACGAGATCCAACCTCGTTACCATCCAAAATCCGATCCTTTGTTCTTCAATTTTTTGATCTTCCGGTATGATTTCTAAACCCTAACTCTTTATTGCATGATTCATGGTTTTTAGGGTAGAAATTTCATATTTGGATGGTGTTTATAGAGAAGGCTGAATTGCATGTTTGAATATTTCTCATGAATTTTGGTTGTGCTTAGTTGTTCTCAATCTAGGGAAGTTTATTCATGCTAGATTCTCCATTGCAATAATTTGATTAAGAAAAGCATGAATTTTTCTTGTCCTAGGAGTTGAGTTTGATCTTCACCATGATTAATTTTGGGTAAATTTAGCATGTTCGGGATGGGTAATTGAGCAAGTATGGGGAGCGTCTACCCGATGGTGTGTCTAGTGGAGGTTTTTGATAGAATGCATGTTTGATTCATGGCTTGATTTTTGAGTTAATGTCATTCGGAACTCTGCGAACTGGCTCTCGGCAGCTCGTTAACGACCCACCCAGGCTCGTTAACGACCCTGCGTAGCTGCAAAGTTCAAAAACCAATCCAGATCCGTAAACGACCCAATTGGGTAGTTAACAAATAATTCCGAAGAGTATTTCGAGACCAAGTATGGGGTCTCTTGTCTAATCAACTTGAGTGGATCTTATCTTGGAAAATCATGATTATTTTGTAGATTACATGGCAAGTTCAAGCAGACCCGCTACCCGAGCCTAGAAGAAGAGGAGGAACCAGAGGTCCCCATCTCCACCTCGCATGGACAATGTGATCTTGTGCACTCAAGGGCAAGTGGATCGTTACAATGCCATATTAGACAAGGACCACAACACTCGGTGGTTTTCAAGGACGAGTTCTAAGCAAATGGGGATTTATACGGATGTCAAGGAGGCCTTTGCTATTTTAGGTGTGCCTCACTTGCTGAAGAAGGAGACTCTACCACACTTTCCATCTCTCACATCCGAGTTCCTAGCTACTCTAGAGACAAGTTTCCCAATGAAGACTTCGGCGGGACGCATTCGGTTTAGGCTCGGTAATGTGAACCGAGAGTACACTTTGGCGGAGTTCAACGCTATTTTGAAGCTCCCAAATCCTTCTCGAGATTACAGTCTGAAGAACTACAAGGTGACAAGGACTTGGAGCTACATCACCGGGGAGGTCGAGCCTTCCGCTGCAGCATTATCCGGGGCAAGCATCATCAACCCCATTTTCAGGATCATTCTCCGAGTCCTAGTCGCCACATTCTGGCTTAAGAGAGAGATGAACAGGCCAACAAGGACGGAAGTTTCTTGTCTTCGCACTATCCTTTTTTAGGAGCCCGACCCTTTGAATTTGGGGTATGAGTGGCTCTACTATATAGAGAAATCAACCAAGTCCAAGGAAGTATGGTGTGGTAACTTGGTTAGTCTTTTGGCTACAAACCTTAGAGTCGACCTTACTCGCTACACGCCGACTCATGCTCAACTCCTCAACAAGCATTATTGGTATAGCTCCGGTATTTTCATTCAAGCCGAGGGAGGGTTCAAGGTAAAAGTTCAAGACCGCATTGTTGTACCAACCCTTGACAAGCTAGAGCTGCTTTCCGTACCGAATTGGTACGCGGCATGGACGGGTCACGCATTCCCGTTAGAGCACAAGCCGGAGGATGAGCTATCACTTAGGCCTTGTGAGACAAGGTTTGAGCGAGAAGGAGAAGGGATGGATGAAGATAACGATGAGACTGACGAGGTAGCTGGAGAAGACATTGAAGAGGTTGACACTGAGGGAGGCACAGAGGAGCTTAATTTCGAGGATGAAGACATCGACATAGAAGTTTTAGGTGCCAACATCCTCGTTGACGAGCCCACCAAGTTCGTTAACGACCATTTCCAGAATTCTACATATGCTCCTAACGAGGCACCCAGCTTCGTTAACGACCCCTCGAGGACATCTACCGACCCTCCGCCAGCTTTTATCGACCCTAATTCCTATGGACTCATGCCATAGAACTCGGTGCTTTACCAAGACCACTTTCACCCTCACTATCCACCACCACCTCAGCCCGAGTACACTGGATCGAGTATGCCGCCACCATGGGCCGAGGATCTTTCTGCATAGATGCAACAGCTTCACCTCCAACAAGACCACATTCATAGGAGGATGGATAGATGGGAGACTGTCTACTCCGCTCGCATGGCAATGGAGGACGAGAGGCATCGTTAGAGAGAGGTGTAAGATACAGAGCGATGGAAGACGATGTACGACTTCATGGGGAACTTTGAGCACTACTTTCCTCCACCGAACCGTTGATTTAGTTTGAAAAAGAAGTTTCCTTGTTTTCTACTTTTAAGACTTTGTAAGTTTTATGTTTTTCTTTTCTTGTTTTATTTTTCTTGTTTTGTTTCTACTTCTTTCCTTCTTCTTATTTTTCTTACAGTGGGGACACTGTTTGGTTTAAGTATGGGGTGGGAAAAAGTAGAGTAGAGAAACTTGTTTGTTTTGTGTCTTATTTGACTTATGTGTTTTGTTTGTTTTAAGTAGTTCTTTGTTTTGGAAAAAAATTTGAATTTGAAATAATAAAAAAAGGGAAAAAATCGAAAAATCTAAAAAAAAAGAGTTTTAGAATTGATAGATATCCTTTCTTAGGTTCTATGATAGTAGTTGCTAGCATGATCATATAATTCCTTGTAAAACATGTCTTTGATAGTATAGCCGGATTCTTATTATGAAGTTGTTTTAGGAAGGAATAACATTTGATGAAATTGAGCACATATGATCTTTATAGCATAAGTGATGCAATCCAACAAAAATTAGCCTTGTGAGTTATTTTTGGCCTTATAGGGAGAACATCAAAAATCCCTTTGCTTTTCTTGTGTGATTTACTCTCTATATGCATATTATCTCTTGGAATTGTAATGGTTATCTATTACTTGAGACCCATATGGGATTTTTAGTTCATTACTTGTGAAAACCATATGACGGAGAACTTATTTTCTTTAGCCCTATGTATTCCATATCCACCCTTACATTTATCTTCTTTTTGACAACCAATTTGAGCCTTAAGCCTTTTATTTATAGCTCCACAAAATTGTTCATTAGCCGAGATAAGCTTGACCCTATTTGGGGATTAGGACTTAGATTGGAGAGGTATGTTTTGTTGAGTGAGATGTTATGTTTGGTTTGAAATTGAGGGATTGATGGGAAGGGTAGATTGGAAGTCTCTTGTTTTTAAGTTGTAAAAGGAAAGATCTCTTGATAGCAAAAGATGCACAAAAGAAAGAAAGTTGTTATGAAAGAGGAAGAGTAATCGATGAAGTTCGTTAACGACTCTGAAGTGGTTCGTTAATGAGGCAGCGAAAGAGAACATCGAAAAAAAAAGAGAAGTTTGGAGTGCATTTGTGTTCATATAGATGAAAATCAGAGATTCTTTTTGTTTTTATGAGGCTTTCTAGGATATAATGGGTAAGAGATGAGTTTGTGCATAATGTTTGAGAGTTTGGTATGATCTTTTATGAGTGTTTTGTTATGTGTGAGTTTTTTAGGAGTCTTTGATTCCCAGATATTATTAGCACCACATAGCCAAAATATTTTTCATGCCTTATTGTTATTACCAAGCCCCATTACAACCCGGACGAATGGAAGCTTCTATGAAGTTTTTCATTGAGCCTAAGTTCTCTTGATGATTTTTGCTTGTTTTGACAAATCTTGGGTGGAGAGTTTGGTGATATAAGTTCCAATTACTATGAGTTTTTGTATATAAGATGAGTTGAGAGATTTATAAGCCCAAACACATGAGAGTTGAGTGAAACACATTATTATCCCTTGTGAGGTTGGATTATATTTTCTTATGTCTATTTGGTGCATATATATGTGTGATGACATTAATAGTCATTTGTTATTTTTCTTCTATGTGTTGATATTGTTTTTAGAAGATGGCTATGTCTTGATGAGTATGTTTGTTTGGTTTTGATTATTGTTTAGTGATGGCTTGAGGACAAGCAAGTTTAAGTATGGGGTATTTTGATGTTCGTGTTTTTAGTATAGTTTTTAGTATGTTTTCTTAGTTTATTAGGACTAGTTTTGATAAGTTTAGGGTTAGTTTTGTGTGTTTTTGGATAGTTTTGCATATTTTGTGAAAAGTATGGAAGCTACTCCGTTTTGTGTATTTTTGTAGGTTTTAGCAAGGAAAAGGTGTTGTTTGGAGCTGAATTTGGAGTGCTATGATGAAGGACAGAGGAATACAAGATGAAGAAATCGAAGTCTAAAGTTTTTAGAGAAGAGGTATTGAAGAAGCCAAGGCCAGGCTCGTTAACGAGGCTGTGAGGGCTCGTTAACGAGGCTACGAGATAGAGCTTTCGAGAGTTTGATTTTGTGACTCACCGATCCTGTGCGGGAATTTATTTCCGTGTCGGTAGAGTATTTTTTATGAATTTTAGGGTTATTATATTAAGTATTTTAGGTCTTGTTATCTTTCTAGATTTTATTTCTATCTTTAGGGTTTTATTTCTATCCTTTAGCGTTTTATTTCTATCTTTTTAGGAAAGTTTTTATCTTTTAGCCTTTTCTATTTTATAGCCTTATTAGTATAAATAGCCTTCTCATTAGCGTAGAAAAGAGAGGACGAAATTAGGGAAGCGAAAAGTAGTAGAGAGAGGAGGAAGAGCCGAAGGAGAGAGAGACGGATCGGAGTCGAGATCGATAGCTCGGTGGACGAAAGTTACCAGGGTCGTTAGTCGTGGTTTCGGTTCGGTATTTTGTATTTTTCGGTTTCTTCTGAATTTCTGTAAGACGATATTTTCTATTAATTCGAGTAGTGTTTTGTTTGCAATGATTTCTTTTGTTGAATTTATTTGTTTCTTAATTATGAGTAGTGAGTAGTGTTCTTTTCTAGGGTCGGGGTTGAAACCCGGCATAGTTATGCATGTTTGATGAGTAAGATTATGTGTTGAATGCCTTTTATCTATTTTTGAGATTGTTTGTTGTGCTTAGACCTAGATGAAATTCAAGGTGATTTGAGTTTTTGACTTGATTGAAAGAGAAAGTTATAGACTTGAAGGTTGATATCGTTTGAATACGAAAGTTTCAAGCTTTAGATCCAAAACAAGCAATCGAGTGAATTAGTTTATGAAAGTAGATTAATTTGCTTGCTAGTCAATGAAAGTTGATGAATCTATCTATTTAAAGGCATGATCTTATCTTCTTATGAGATTTATATGCATGACTATGTCGTGGTAACCCTTGTCCTAGATCTTTGTTTTTATTTGAATTCTCTTAAGTAATATTCGTTACTGAGTTCTTAGCCTCGGTACCGAACCTGTTTAGGTCATTATTTTTGGTTATTTGTTTGCGGTGGTTCGTTAACGACCCTGAAAACGTCGTTAACGAGGCTGCTTGTGTGTGTTTTGCTTGTTTTTGTTTGATTTTCATTAATTAGGAGTCGCTAAACAAACATCCTTGCTTCTCGTGGAACGATCTTGACTCCCTATACTCAGCGGGGTCTTGACTTATAAATTTATTTGTTGTCCCGAGTGAAGGCCCGTCAATAGTTATCTACACAAATATGATTTACTAAAATCAAATATTTAGAAATGTGAGGAGCATGAAGCAAGTTTTTGAGATGTAGAGTGCGATTTGAAGAAAGAACGGAAGTGGAACCGTGATGGAGAATGGGTATGGTAGAACCATCGCCAAGAGAGATCTTATTTGTACCGTCATATGGAAGGCTATCAATGAGAAGATTCTCAGTACACCACCTCACACACCTGAACACAATGGAATCTTTGTGCGAAGACATCCTCAGATTGTTGAAACTTATCTTGCCTTGTTAAAAGAATCATCCATGCCTTTGGAATTTTGGACTCTTGCTTTTAAAACTTTATTATATTTGATCAACCGACTGCCTACACCAATTTTACGATTTGAATTTCCTTTTTCAACTCTCTTGAAAATTCAACTAGATTATAAGGATTAAAATGTTTTGGCTGCCTTTGTTTTCCTCGGTTACGCCCATACACTCGTCACAAGCTCAAACCCAAGACTATTTCATTTGTGTCTGTTGGGTATAGTACAACTCAAAGTTCATATCTTTGTTTGGAACCAAATTCTAGGAAAATATATGTCCCACGACATGTAAATTCATAGACACAATCTTTCCTTTTCAAAACTAACCTACAAACTCACCCAAGTCGGTTGATATGGTCAATGAGTGGGGTTCAATCTCTTTTCCACAAAATAGCCATCCTCCAATTAGTCAAGAAGTCGTAGATGGAACTTCGTTTTTGCTAACTTGCCTAATTCACCACAAATTCACTCTTCTTCCTATTCCAATACAAATCAAATCTCACCCTTACAAGATCCACCTCATCATACTTCATCCAACCCTAACCACGTGCTCTGACGCACCTTACCCAAACCTAGAAATCCTAGCTTTAATAGCCAAACCCTAATATTTAACCAACCTCTACCATATCTTTCTTGTCCCCAAAAAATCTAGCTTGCCCCATTACAACCTATTTACTACCCCATTATCGCCACACTTTAGCAATCCAACTCATTTACTACCCATCACAAACCAATATAAAAGCTCAACCTTCTTTCACAAATCTCTCCTCCTCCTGAAACAAAATCCATATTATAAGCCTTAAATTTCTGTAATGGCGTGTTGTAATGCAGGATGAGTTTAATGCATGCACTTTGCTTGAACAATATTTGGTCTTTAGTTCCCCCAATTTCCAATCATAACTTGGTTGGTTACAAATGGGTCTTATCAGATTAAGTATCTTCGGATGGCTCCATAAATTGTTACAAAGCTCGATTAGTTGCAAAAGGCTTCCATCAAAGGCATGATTGTGACTATTATGAGACCTTTAGCCGAAAAGTCAAATTGGGTACAATTCAAGTTGCTCTCACTCTTGACATCACGTAGGGTTGGTCACTCAAACAACTCAACATCAACGATGCCTTCTTGCAAGGTACGCTACATGAAGAGGTCTACATGTCTCAATCTCTTGGGTTTGTGCATAAAGATTATCCCACACATGTTTGCAAACTTAGGAAACCCATCTATGGATTGAAATAGGCACCTAGGATCTGGTACAATGAGTTAAAACATTTCTTCTCCCTCTTGGGTTTGAAAATTCTATGTCTGATGCCTCATTATTCATTTTTATTCCAAGACAGATTTGATGTATTTGCTTGTCTATGTAGATGACATAATTGCCACAAGTAGTTCTTCTTCTATGGTTAATGGCCTAATCAAGAATCTTTCCTCAAAGTTTTCCTTAAAAGATCCCGAAAATTTTTGTAGGCTTGGTAATTTCACCCACACCCGATGGGTACCCGAAAAACCGATCCAAAAAAACCGATAAAAACCCGATTAAATTCGGGTGAAAACGGGTTTCGAGTGATCGGGTGATGAAGCGGGTACGGTTTCTGGTATGGCCTCACCCGACCCGGTCACCCGATTTTTTGTCCCACATTGAAAAATTGGTAGAAGGAGAGGAGAAGAGGAGCTTATAAAAAGATAAGGAGAGGAGAAGAGGGTTAAGTGTTTGAAGCCTAACCATAAAGATGTGCTTTGAGGCTTTCTAATTAAATCCATTTTTTGGGCTAATCCATTGTGTAAGCCTTATATAAATAGGTTTAAATTTTAGTTTAAAATTTAAAGTTTATTAGATAGATTAAACGGATTGACCTGTAAACACAAGTTACGAGTCGGGTCACGGGTTAAGTTTATTTTGTTTATGGGTCATCGGGTTGACCCGTTGAACAAATGAACTTAAGGTTTTTAATAACATCCAAAAAAACCGACCCGACCCAAAACCGACGGGTTTCGGGTGGGTCGGTTTCGGGTGGAACCCGTCGGGTGAAAATACCGGGTCGGGTGGGCGGTTTACAACCGCGGATCGGGTGGTAGAAGTAGTCCATCTGCACCCGATCCGACCCATGTCCATGCCTATTTCCTTGATGTTGAAGCGTTGCCTAGATCGGATGGTGGTTTACTTTCTGAAAGGAAATATGTTCAACATCTTCTAATCATGGTCAGAATGCAAGACACAAAGTTGTGTCGACCCTATGCAACCCACAACACCTCTCCTTTGGTTGGCTCGCAACTACCCTCACCAACAAATTATCGGTAATTAGTTGCCAGCCTAGAATATCTTTTTTTTACAAGGGATGATGTTGCTTTCACAATAAAAATTGTCTCAATTCATGTCCGCACCTGATTCAGCTCATTGTGATGCTCTCAAACAGCTCTTAAGGTATCTTTCTAGCACGTCTCATTTCAGCATTCACATTTCCTCTAAGTCTGCCTATTATCCATGCCTTTTTAGATGTAGATTGGGTTCATGACAAAGATGATTATGTCTCTACAATGACTTATATTGTCTACTTTGGTGCCATACCTATACCTTAGAGTTTTGGAAAATAGAAAATAGTATCTCATTTTTCCACAGAGGTCGAATACAAAGCTCTAGCAGACACTTCTTTTGAACTAGTATGGGTTATGTCCTTGATCTCATAACTTGGTGCTACTTTTTATAACAAACCAACAATTTTTTGTAATAATCAAGGTGCCACATTCTTAAGTTCGAATCCAGTTTTTACACTCTAGAATGAAACATATTGCCTTGGTTTTTCACTTTGTTTGTGAGCATGTTCAACAAGGTACCTTTCGGGTCTCTCACGTCTCCCTGTCGACGAACTGATCGATATTTTGACTAAATTGCTGCTCAAACCTCAGTTCACAAAATTGTTATGCAAGCTTGAGGGAGAATGTTAAGGATAGAATTAAGTCAAAGATATTATTAGGTCAATTGTTATCAATAATATCGTTTAATATCTTTAGTAGTTTAGTTATCTTATTCTATAGATAATTTCCTTTATGATAAGATTTAGTTAACCTAGACAATTGCATAATAAGTATCCTTCTGTGCACATGAATAAACTCACAATATTTTCCACCATTCTATTCTTCCATATGTGCGACCCATTTGTCAACCACAGGTGAGTTGGGTGATCCACTACTTGCGAAAGAAAATAGCATTCAACTAACTAATGAACTAAATTCATTTCAAAAGTGAGGAGAAGCACTAATCGACGGTGACGCTGAGAAGGGGCAGAGACTAGAGCGAGTAAGTTTAGGGGAGTGGCGGTGATGTAGTGAAGGGGCGCGAACGGAGTGAAAAAGGTTGACGGTGAAGCGGTAAAGGAGAGTTATCGGCAGTGATGCTAAGAAGACGACAACAGAGACGGAGAGAAGACGACCGACAAAGTAAAGGTGGCAACGCCTAAAGGATGTAGGAGGAAGTCAAAAACTACATAACAGAACATGATAGATGACTAGATGAGTAGTAGAATTTGGAGGCCCCAATGATAGATTGTAAAGTATGTTGGAAGAATTAGAATATAGTATGTATTATGTTAAATTTATGCAGATGGTAAACGAGTGAGTGATGTGATGGATGGAGGGTCGGGTGAATCGGGTGTAAAATCTCACCCATATCCGACTTATCACTCGTTTCACCCGTAACTTGACCTACTCATCACCGCTTTTGTTCAATTTTTCACCTATATATTTAGGTCAGGTAAAGTGGGTGGGTCGATCACCTGTATAGAGCTGTCAAAAGCTGACCCAACCCGCTAACCCGACCCGAACCGCCCGATAATTTTAGGGTCAAGACCCTAAAATTTAAACCCGAAAGCAACCGAACCCGAAACCCGATGGGTTGACCGATTTAGTATATTTATAGAATTTTTAAATTTTATTTTGAAAATTACAATATATTTAATTATTAAAACAAATAAAAATAATATATTATAATTAAAAATTATTGTTTAGTTAAAAATTCATTTTAATAATCATAAAAAAAAGATATTTTAAACCCGCTGGTCAACCCGACCCGACCGAAAACCCGCTACAACCCGACCTGATTGACCCGTGACCCATAACGAAACTGAACCCAGTTTAAACCGTACCCGAACCCACTCGACCCGATCCGATTGACAGGTCTACCGGCGTACATAATGTCTAGTCTAACTTGAGTCACTATATGCATTTCCCCCCATTTTCTTACACAATGCCTAAGATCGAACTCGAACTTGGTACCTTAGTAGAAATACATTGAACCTTTTACGGCCCGTTCGACAATATAATGCACAAATATGGGGCTAGGGAACTCATCACATTTCAAAAAAAATAAGCTCCGATGTATGTGTTCGACAATATCAAGCTTATGGAAAGCTTATCGAGCTTATCGAGTTTATTTCGAGCTCAAAAATTAGTCAGCATACTCGAACTAGCGTATTATTTGTTTTTCTAATTTTTTTAGGATTTAGGATACGATGTTTTATTTTATTTCTTTATTTTTATTTTTTTAATATTGCATGTCCTTTTTGGTAAGGGAAAATTGCACTTTAACCACCCTTTATTTTACACTTGTTGCAATCAACCACCCTTTATATTTTTTTCTACACTTAACCACTCCTTATTTGTAATTATGTGCATTTAACCACCCATTTTAACGAAAAACATCATTTTTTATGTTAAGTAAAGTAAATTACGTTTTTTCCTTTCTTCTTAAAATTTATTTACAATAAATAAATAAAGATAAACAATAATCAACACTTTCAAGTTCAAATACGCCATAAACCCTGACCTAATTTCCTCCATAATAATTCATTCCCTCCATCCAATGGCGAAGAAGAACCACGACTTCACCGATGCAAAGGTCATGGGTTTTGGATTTGATTCTGACGACTTTGAGCGTCCCTTGGAGTCGATCGTGTCTAAGTTGATGGACAACGACTCGAGATTCAAAAGGCTGAGATGTAGGCTGGAATCCAATGATAATGACATTCCAATCTCAATTTATTCCTAAATTCTTTTATTTATTGTAAATAAAGAAGGGCAAAAACGTAATTTACTTTAATTAACGAAGAAAATAACGTTTTTCATCAAAATGGATGGTTAAATGCACATATTTACAAATAAGGGGTGGTTAAGTGTAGAAAAAAAATATAAAAGGTGATTTATTGCAACAAGTGTAAAATAAAGGGTGGTTAAATGCAATTTTTCCTTTTGGTAATTTTCCTAAGAAAATAAATACCTATAAATAAACGCTACTAAACATCCTCTAACTTATCTGAAAAATAAACACTCATTTTCAATATCTAATTTTAGTATCAGTACCGTTAAAATCATAAACTCTAGCACCAATAAACACCCAATTACACCTTCATATTATCATAAAAAACATTACCTTAAGATTTTTCTCCTTTATATAATCTTAGATAGACTAGTCGATATGAAATTGCCCACAATTGAACATCATCCAAAAAGACCCTTGAATTGTCGATATCATTGACTCATTTTAGGTTGTATGACTCGGGGACATTTACAGCCTGTGCACAACTAACATGCTCTCTAGCTAGCTGTCAACATAATCTTAATCATTAATCACACTTTTAATCCCCTCACTAATTGTTCTCCATAGGTTCATAGTATCGGGTTAAATCATGGATAGTACGATTGATTTTGTTCAACGTACGGAGTAGTATCGAGCGGATCGGATCCATGTAATTGCATAGATAATCCCTCATTTAATTAAGTACTCAAAAATAACGATTTTGTGGTAATTGCGTTTCTTCAGTCTTGGTATATTATAACGATTTTTCTAACGTATGTCCTTGGTTAAGAGACTAAAAATGGTAATATATTTAGAATGAATTTGTATTTATTTGTATTTAATTATTTTTTCAACGATTTTTCTAACCTATGCCTAAGGGCATAGGTTAAGAGACTAAAAATGGTAATTTATTTTGAAATTGTATTTATTGAGATTTAATTATTTTTTCAATAGGGTTTATTAGTTTCCTATTAGGGTTTTAGTTTCCCTTATTAGTATTCTTTTTTTTTTTTGAAGAACCTTATTAGTTTCCTATTAGGGTTTTAGTTTCCCTTATTAGTATTCTTAACCTATGCCCTTAGGGCATAGGATAGAAAAACCGTTTTTTCAATAGGGTTTATTAGTTTTCTATTAGGGTTTTAATTCCCAAATTTAGCATTCTTAACCTATGCCCTAAGGACATAGGATAGAAAAACCGATATTATAATGCTACTTATGTGTTGTCGTACGTAGCGCGCTTGTGGCGCTGAAATCTAAAAGAATATTCTTGTAAGCTAGCAGACCAAGATTAAGGAATTAATTAATCAACTAATTGTGTATTAACCGATTTGTTTAGAGAGGCCATTGTATCCGACCCAATTAGTGATTACTCCCAAATCCTTGGTAAATCTTTTGCTCGTATTTTTAGATGGAATCAAATTGCAGTTGTTAACTATTCTTTTATTCCTTGAAAATTTCAATCATACCTAATCCGTCTTGTCTACTTGTATTACATCATCTCAAAATTTGAAGAAAAATACTTGTTAAATCTGTGATGTTAAATTAATAAACGTAATGCATTCATACGGGATTATCATTTTTGGAATAGAGAATCAATTCATTTCATAATATCCCAAATACATTTGAGGAGACGACCTCCATCCACGCATCATAATTTGTCATGCCTTTTGCCCACTAATTGAGCAAGCTAAGGTGATGGGCAACTCAATTATTTAATCTACTCTTTCGAACAAACAAAACATGTTAATGTACCATTAGAATAAGTTAACTTCTAGTAGGTCGTGATTAAAGAGGGTATATTAAAAAAACTGTATTAGTTAAACTCAATACACAATATATGATTATATTATTTGTGGAGGTTATTTTATAAGTTTAAGAAATTTAGGGAATTAAAAATAATTTTTGAAATTTAAGTAACACGTAAGTTTATTATTTTTGTTAGAAAGTGAAATTTATAGGTACATTTTATAATTAAGTGAAATCGAATTTGAAACCCCAAAACCCCTTATTCTTCCTTTTACTCTTGTCATGGATTTTTAAACACTCGATTTCGATTTTAATTGGAGTTAGTCGGACAAATTAAAATTAGGAAGTGTAGAAACCCGAAATGAACGAATGCTAAGATTGAGATTTATATTATTAAAATAGGCGAACAAAGACTTCACTCTTTTTTATTAGACGCCCTAAACAGCTTACGTCCTTGTGATATGTTTACAAATTGATTGTTCGCCCTTTTTTTCAAGTTATTCGCCCTAAACAGCTTACCTTAAGGGTGTGATGTCTTCTCATGCCTTAGGGGTGCGACGTCTTCTCATGCCATAAGGGTGGGAAATCTTCTTTTGCATTAGGTTTTTTTTGATGGAACAGGATTATGATGAACCTTTTTTTGGGTTTATAATAGCAACCTGAGCAGGTCGGGTCATGATTTGCCAAGATCCGGGCTCGAGATACCCTGATCTTCTCCGTTGAATAACCGGGATAAGTACGGACCACCGAAAGATGGTCTGCTGACCTCTTGTGTTCGTGTGAGCGAGGGCGGGGCAAGGTAGCTAGAATCAAGGGCGAGGAAGAAGGATAGAAGGGTTGACGCACGAACCAAAGGGGAGGAGTGATCTCGACTCAATACTTTGACTTCATTAAACTAGATGTGAGAATTACAATAGTTCTAGCGGCCTTATATAGAGACAGCTCAAGCAAACCCTAGAAGGACATTCGGACTAGCTCATCTATGCAAACAAAAGTCCACTCCCAAAAAACCCATAATACTAAATAAAGAAACATATTATAATTTAATAAATAAATACAAAGATAGAAATCGATAAGCCTCGGCTAGGCTTTGGCTGGATGCCATTAGTTTAGACCTTTGGATTGAGTAAATATCGTGATGGGCCAAAATGATGTAGGGCTTCTGGTGAGGCCGACTATTTCTAGTGGGATTGATTAGGGCTCTCTTGAACACTGGTCTTCGATGGATCGGATAATGAAGTGGAAAAATAAAAAAGTCGTCGAAAATGAGACCATGAATAAAGATAAGGTTATGTTTCATCAAGGAAATGGAAAGTGAGTGTTGGACCCAGATTTTAGGCAAAGATGTGTTAGCTTGTAGTCAGGAAATCTCCACCGCATCTAGAGCGACGGACGATCTTCAGGGTTGATTAAGTCGGGAGGAGGAAAGAGAATCCGAGATATGTTTGTTATAAGATAGATTCCTTTCAGAATTGTATCCGTTACAAGATAGAAGATCCGAGATATATTTGTTACAAGATAGATTCCTCTTAAGATTGTATCTGTTATAAGATAAGATTAAGCCAAGATTTGCTAGCTAGAGATAAAATCATATCTTTAGTAAAGATAAGGTAGAACCTGAGGGACTATATAAGTCGATGTACAATTTATTTTCAAGGCATCTCATGATTTCTACATCAATACACATATTCTCGTTTATATTCTTCTTAGTTTACTCGATCAAGGCCCGATCTTGGTCAAAGTTTTCCCCTTGATAAATTTTGGCTCAAACAATTTGGTGCCCACCGTGGGGCCGTGATCGATACAACCATCAAGAGAATCGCCATACTACTTCCTTCCGGATCAAGGAACACGATGTCTGGAAGCGGGGAAGAAAGCCCTAAAACTTCGGTCACTGAGGACAACCAAAACCTTGAGAACCAAGGCATTCGGTCTCAGGACGAGGAGATGACGGACCTCAGACAATGCATGGAGTTTCTCCAAAAGGCATTGAGCGAACAAAAAAGCTTTTATGACGCTCATGTAGAACGCCTAACTGCCGAAAACAAGCAACTCAAACAACAATACGAGGTCTTGGCTACGGGACGCCGCTCCCTCCGCGTCGCCCGACGCACCGACGGAATAGTAAAGAGGCTAGATTTCAACGCTGGAGAAGGGACTTCCGGAAAGGGTGCAGACCCGAACCGCCGAGACAAGACACCCGCACCACGAGACGCGACTCTGGAGCACAGTGGCCGAGTCCGCCATGGAGAAGTCCCCCACGACGATAATCCTCCAATTAATCTCCGGTCAGCGGCTAACCAACGCCGAGCGCCGTCTCAGGAAATCTGGATCGAAGACGATGACACCGATGGAGAGGATCGAGAACGGCGCGGGCCAGTCGACTTAGACGCGGCCATCCGGAGAAAAGTGACTGAACAAATAAGCGTCATCGCCGACCAACTCCGGAGGGGCAGCCAAGGTTTCCAGCCTCTGGAGCCTGAAGCACCCGACGCTTTTGACGAATCTCCATTTTCTCGTCGAATCGCCCGAGTGGAGATTCCAAAAAAGTTCTCAGTGCCTAGCATGCCTACATACAACGGGACCACAGACCCTAACGAGCACGTGGCCGTATACAAACAGAAGATGATGACGAGTGCGGTCCCATCCCACTCAAAAGAGGCAGTGATGTGCAAGGGGTTCGGCACAACCTTAACGGGGCCGGCCCTAACCTGGTTCATCAATCTCCCACGCGGGAGCATTAGGTCCTTCGCGGATCTTTCGGACACTTTCCGATCTCAATTCGCGAGCAGCCGCAAATTCGAGAAGCAATCCAGTGACCTCTACCGGATCCGCCAACGACACCAAGAAACTACCAGAGAATTCTTGGATCGCTTCAATCGCGAGAAAATCTCCATCTCGTCTTGCGACGTGACAACCGCAGTGGAAGCATTCAAACAAGGGGTAACCCTCGATGGTGGCCTGTACAAGGAGCTAACTAAACACCCATGTGCTACCTTTGAGGAAGTGCAGGCTAGGGCTTTGGTGCACGTCCGGCTAGAAGAAGATAGGTCCCTAAGGAAGAGGTCTTCAGAGACGGAAAAAACCGAGAGAAGGGGACCCGTTGACAGCCGTAGAGGTTCAGCAGACCAAAGAAGGGATCGACGTGCCCATCCTTACTCACGGCCTACCTTAGGGCAGGTCAACGTGACCAAAACACAATCTACGGAAGACAGAGAACGAGAGCCCATGCCACCCTCACTCGACCCCTTCAAACTCAACATATCCATGGAAAAGCTGCTTCGGAACATGGCGAAACAAAGAGAATTCGTGAGGTGGCCGAGAAGGGACAAAACCCCTCGAATGGGGAGAGACACGTCCAAATGGTGCGAATACCACGAGTATCGCGGACACTGGACCCGTGATTGCCTAATGCTTCGAAAAGAGCTAGCCCGCTTAGTCGCGGAGGGAAGAATAAGAGACGTAGCTCCAGACGCTCGAGTACCCAAAGATTTGCTAGAGAATCCTCAGTCCGAGCACCGAGAAAGGCGAAATCCTCCAACGCCTGACAGGGTGGTCAACGTGATATCCGGGGGATCAAGCATCTGTGGATTGACGTACTCAGCAGCGAAGCATCACGCAAGGGAAAGCAGTTTTAGTCGACCTCAATCGTCAAGGCGCCGCCCTAGAGAATCTCCAGGACAAGTCATTATGTTCGACGACACCGATGCAGAGAACACTTTTGAGCCGCATCATGATGGTCTTGTGATATCCCTACACATCGGGAACGTGCTGATGAAAAGGGTATTGATTGATACAAGAAGCTCCACAAATCTCATGACCCTAACTGCCCTGAAGGAGATGGGTTTGTCTGAAAACGACATTCATAAACACACGGTGCCTTTAGTGGGGTTCAGCGGCGAGGTCAAACATACCGTGGGCGACATTGCAATCCCAACCTTCGCCAAGGGTGTAAATATGCAAGTCAATTTCCTTGTGATGGATTGCCCCTCATGCTATAATGTAATCTTGGGACGACCATGGTTACACGACATGAAAGCCGTAGCTTCCACCTACCACCAAACGGTGAAATTCCCAACACCATGGGGAATAGACGAAATTCGCAGGGATCAGAGATTGGATAGAGAGTGTTACAAGGTATCCCTCAAGCCAACCACTCTGAGACCTGAAGCATAGCAATTACAGAGCGTCACCCCTCCGCCGGCGCGAACTGAAGATGGAGAAAAGGCAGAGGAGGTGACCCTAGAGGAGGGGAAGGTTGTCAAGATCGGAGAAAATCTAGAACCCTCAGTCAGAGAAGAATTGATAAGTTTCCTGAAAAGTCACCAGAGTTGTTTCGCTTGGAGCCATGAGGACATGACGGGAATAGACCCTTCCATCATCATACACAAACTCAACGTAGATCCTGAGCAACCTCCAGTTAAGCAAAAGAGACGAAGGTTCGCCCCAAAGCGAATACAAGCGGTCGACGACGAGGTCAAAAAGTTACTAGATACCGGGAAAATCAGAGAGGTGAAATACCCCGATTGGATAGCTAACGTAGTCGTGGTGCCCAAGAAAAAGGGAAGTGGAGGGTTTGCGTGGACTTCACCGACCTCAACAAAGCTTGCCCTAAGGATTCTTTCCCTCTTCCTCACATCAATACAATGGTGGATGCAACCGCGGGTCACGAACTCTTTACCTTCATGGATGCATTCAGCGGTTATCACCAGATCCAGATGGAGCCGGAAGATCAAGAGAAGACTTCCTTCATCACCGGGCAGGGCACGTATTGCTACCGAGTAATGCCCTTTGGCTTTAGAAACGCCGGAGCCACTTACCAACGATTAGTCAATCGGATGTTCCGTGATCATATTGGCAAGACAATGGAGGTATATATTGACGATATGGTGGTAAAAATCACAAGCGCTTCCTTACATAGGAGACACTTGGAAGAGGCATTCAGAATCCTTGAAGAATACAACATGAAGCTGAATCCCCAAAAATGCATCTTCGGGGTACAGTCTGGGACTTTTCTGGGGCACGTGGTAACCAAGCGGGGGATTGAGGCTAGCCCAGACTAAGTCCGGGCGATTGCTTCCCTGAAATCCCCCCGAAGCGTGAAAGACGTGCAAAAGCTGACTGGCAAGATAGCTGCACTTAATCGGTTCATCTCCAAGTCCTCAGATAAGTGCCGACTATTTTACGAGGTACTAAAGAAGAACAAGAGTTTCCAGTGGACGGAAAAACATGAGGCCGCCTTCCAAGAGCTAAAGGCATACTTCGCCAATCCCCTACTGTTGGCCAAACCAACCCCGGGGGAGGTGCTACACCTCTACTTAGCCGTATCGGACAGCGCCCTAAGCGGAGTCCTTGTCAAGGAGGAAGACGGCCAACAGGTTCCAATCTACTTCGTAAGCAGAACGATGGTATCCGCTGAGACACGCTACTCTCCGATGGAGAAACTGGTCCTGGCGGTCGTGATGTGCTCAAATAAACTCCGACCATACTTCGAGTCACACACCATCGTCGTCCTGACGAATTACCCACTCCGACAGGTCATGCAAAAGCCAGAATTCTCAGGAAGAATGGCAAAATGGGCAATCCACCTAAGTGGATATGACGTCAGATACGAACCTCGAAGAGCAATCAAATCACAAGTATTAGCCGATTTCGTTGCCGACTTCACCCCAACCCTTGAAGAAAGTGCTAAAGAAGAGGTCTTGGTCTCGTCCTTTGACGAACCTCAGGAGGAATGGATACTAAACACCGATGGAGCCTCAAACGCAAGGGGAGCAGGTCTCGGTGTCGTGCTAAAGTCGGTAAAGGGGGAAAGGATAGCTCAGGCAGTCAGATGCAACTTTGAGGCCACCAACAATGAGTCGGAGTACGAAGCTCTCATCTTTGGGCTGGAGTTGGCTAAGGACTTAAATTAAGAAAATCAAGGTACGCGCTGATTCCTTACCCATCATCAATCAAATATTGGGCATTTTCGATGCCAAAGATGAAAGGATGGCTAGTTACCTCAATGTGGTTAAGACACTATCCGAGAATTTCGAACAAATACAATTCGAGCAAATTCCTCGGGATCAAAACGCTCCGGACGATGCCCTAGCCGGTCTAGGCTCAACCCTAGACCCCAGGGAGTATGATAATATACCATTAGTCCACTTATTACAATCAGCTATAGCAGAAACATCGGTGACGCAGAATGCTGAACCACCACCAGAGCAACTCGCCCCGGGTACTCTCTAGGCATCCACCAGTCCAGGGGTCAGCTTGGGCGACCGCTGGACCAAGCCATACCTTGATTGGTTCCTACACGGCGAAGTACCCAAAGACAAGATCGAAGCCAAAGCCTTGAGGTCGAAAGCAACGCGCTTCGCCATCTTAGATGGGATCCTCTTCCACAAATCTGCCGCAGGCTTCCTATAGTGGTGCGTAGAAAAGGAACAAGCTGAGAAAATCATGCGCAAGGTACACAGCGGAGATTGTGGCAATCATACTGGGGGTCGAAGTCTTGCTAACAAAATTCTTAGGCAGGGGTGGTTTTGGCCAACCATTCGCCAGGACGCCAACGAGTATGCTCAGTCATGCGAAGCATGCCAACGACACGCACCAGTCCCACATCAGCCACCAGAGATTCTCCATCCCTGAATCACTCCCTGGCCGTTCATGCGATGGGGGATCGACATCGTCGGCAAACTACCCCCTTCCACGGGGCAAAAGGTGTTTTTCCTCACCATGACAAACTACTTCTCTAAGTGGATCGAAGCTGGAACGCAACCCATTTGAAAAGGTATTACTTCTAAATTGATTCATTATCATGTTTCATCTCTAGACATTTCCTAGCTTTGGCTTAGAGAATCTTTAGGCCATTTTTGACTTTTTCGAATAAACGACTCAGGGCACTTGCCCACACTGTCGAACAAAGTTTTCAAGTTCCTAGTTCATAAAGGTTATTTCACACTTTTTTGCATTATGATTTGCGAGAGAATATTCTCCCATTCTTGCATACTTTCTTATTGCTCCAAAAACGCAAACACGCGCTAATCAACGTTGCATACAACATGAAACACGTTGAAACACAAAAAACCACTGTTGAGACACATGGTTATACCGTCTCAAAACGACGAGGTTGTCACGAATACAACGTCGATGAAGTAACCCATAAGATGGTTACCCCACAAAATACCACTGTTTAGACACATGGTTATACCGTCTAGAAACGACGAAGTCGTCACGAACACAACGTCGACGAAGTAACCCATAAGATGGTTACCCCCTATCTAAGTCCGATCAACAAAACATCCGATTAGTACGGGAAGGGGAAAGCTATAGCATATAACCCAAAATGGCCATATGCGCGGGACGCCGCGATGACAACACATCCTAAGTCCTAAACTTAAGGATCCATTGCCCAAAAATGCGTCAATACCTAATGACCCTTGGCGATGGCCAAAGGAAGCCTAATCGTAACTAACTATGCACGACCCTTTGCAGAAAACTAAAACACCCAAAACGCGAAATGTGATCCTACACGAGATTCACAATAACTCGCTAAACAGAGGAGCACCAAAACTCCCTCTTAAAACGCTGAACTTTGACGTGTACCCCATCCACGGGCAATAAATTCCCGAAGATTCTCCAGGAACCTACCCATGCTAACATATTATACAAAACTGTTTTTTAAACACAAACAAATAATTGAGCAAATATTAGGATGCGCCATTCACGGGGCGTCAAAACTGTCCAAAACGGACGCCACAATTGTTTAGGACATCAGGCCAAAAAGTTACCAAGTCATCGAGCAAATCCACAATGAAAACAAAGCAATTACTACTAAAAGTTCATTAAAAGAAGTCAAGAGAAGCACGATTAGGGCTCACTGATCATCAGCTGGGGTCGAAGGCTCCTCCCTGTCCAAGGCCTTTTCATCACCTCCCTCTTTGTTGGTTGGGGCCCCATCATCACCGTCCTTCTCCTCTCTCTTGTTTGGAGAGTTGGCATCATCCTCTTGGTCCTCGACCACCAAATACTCCTTGCCGGGAGGGGGGTCGTAGGCGGGGTAATACGCCTCCAAGGCCTCTTGTTGCGCCTTCAGATCCCAATTGGCGCTCTTGCCGTCAGAGAGGTCTTGCAGCTGCTCCACTTGAGACTTCATCGTGTAGTACGCCGCCACCTTCACCACCACCTGGGGGAAGCCCTGTACCTCCTTCTCCGCCTCAACTGCCCTCGCCTCGAGCGATGCCTTCTCGGGATGGAGATTCTTCAACCCTTTCTCACTTCAACGCAAGAGACTTCTTCACCTCGAAACTGGGCGTGGGAGATGCGAGAAGTTTGGGGCCGCCAAACCTCAGCCGGCGAACCATCGCCGCAGCGGAGGTATCTACACCAGCACCTGCAGAATCCAAGAAAAAGGGAAATAAATTTAAAACAAAAATTGAAAAAGTTAATCGTGTAAGGAGAAAAACCAAAGAGAAAGAAGAAGACGAAGGCGAAATGATGAGCCTCTCAGGTCATTAAGAAAAGGCAGCAGAAGCAAATCCCGTTTTCCAAGGCGTCTCCAAACGTCTTTTCAACTTAAATGCAATTTTCGAGATTTGAAGTTTAAATTTCAAAATTACATTTAGGGGTATTGTTGGACCCAGATTTTAGGCAAAGATGCGTTAGCTTGTAGTCAGGAAATCTCCACCGCATCTAGAGCGACGGACGATCTTCAGGGTTGATTAAGTCGGGTGGAGGAAAGAGAATCCGAGATATGTTTGTTATAAGATAGATTCCTTTCAGAATTGTATCCGTTATAAGATAGAAGATCCGAGATATATTTGTTACAAGATAGATTCCTCTTAAGATTGTATCTGTTATAAGATAAGATTAAGCCAAGATTTGCTAGCTAGAGATAAAATCATATCTTTAGTAAAGATAAGGTAGACCCTGAGGGACTATATAAGTCGATGTACAATTTATTTTCAAGGCATCTCATGATTTCTACATCAATACACATATTCTCATTTATATTCTTCTTAGTTTACTCGATCAAGGCCCGATCTTGGTCAAAGTTTTCCCTTTGATAAATTTTGGCTCAAACAGTGAGTATATTACAACAACCACACAAATTATGGGGAATTCAGCGTCTTCCCTAGGATGATCAAGAAAGTGAGAAACTTCATGTAGAGGGTTGGATAAAAGTCAACTCGGACGGTACTTTAAGAGACTAAATTATAGTTGTTGATATTGGTGTCCTCATAACAAGAGAGGTCGATGGATCCAAGGCTACGTCCATAATTGGGCACTTGTATCGTTCCAATGGGGAAAAATGTGGGGAATTTTTTAAGGTCTTTACTTGGCTTGGGAGAATAGATTCTAAAAGATGATTCTCTCTTTGCAGTCAATCTTATTGGTAAGTCTATTAATAAATGTCACCCTCTTTCTATCTTGGTTCTAGTTGTCATGGCTTTCATAAAAGGGAAATAGCTACTTCGGGTCCGACATGCCTATCGTGAGACAAATTGTATTGCTGACTATTTAACCTCGTATGCTTTTTCTTTTCATATATGTTTTCATGTTTTGAGTGCCCCTCCTAAGGAGATTAATTATATGCATGCTTTGTAACAATCCGTAGAAGGTCTCCCCTTCTAAAAAAAAATGAACATTCACAAAAACACACCCTTCATCAATCCAACAAAAAGTATAATTTAATATGTACGTGTAAATATGAATAACACGGTCTATAGACATCTAATGAGGTGGAACTTTTATCTTAATAGGTAGCTAGTAATTGACTTGGATCAATCACCTTATTATTGGCTAAAGAATTAATCGACTTTGATATCATTTGCAATGTTTTGAGCATCCATCCCAGCTCCAAAGAGGCCCCGTTTTGACAGCCCCGTGCAATACAACCCTCTCTTGCCTTTCCAATTATTGTTCGGAAAGCTTTGCTTTGAAAACCCGTCTTCGTTAAGCAAGTCATCGTCTCCCTACACGTACATACATACCTAAATCATGTAATTTTGAAAATTCCTTGAACAATTGCATGAGCAAACAAATGGGTCGACATGGAGTTTGAATCAAATATAAATACCATGAGCCATTTGTTGGTGGATGTGAGGAAGCCAGTAGCGAATATGATGGCGTCGAAGGAGTATGACTTTCCGTTCTCGAACAACACTTCCTTGCCTCTTATGCTTCTTATTCCCGGCAACACCTGCAATTACATACTCAACATGCTCAACTACCATAACTTAATTAAGGCGCAACACTTATTTGGTTGCTCATAAGTACCTATTTGCTTATCTGAAAAAATAAACATCGTTAAAGTCTTCCATTAAACCAACTTATATAAATCCTCCATAACTAACTACCTTAATTAATTTCACATTAAATGAATATGATGGCGTCAGGTTTAGGGAATTGAACGCAAAATTAATCAACACCCTCTTACCTTATTTCAAATAAGCTTACTTATCTACCAAAATATAAGCAAGTGGGGTCTATAAAAAAATTATTTTTCACCCTTTTTACCTATATTGCTTATAATATCAACAATTTAGTTTACCGAACATATCCCGGATTATTTGAAAAATAAGCAACTGATATCGGCATCTAATTAGATCAGTATCAGCACCGATAAGTACCGAGTTGCCGAATAGAGCTTTAAAGTCTTACATTAAACCAACTTATATAAATCCTCCATAACTACCTTAATTAATTTCACAACTAGTTGAATCCCCGTGATACTCACGTGATAATCTTACTAAAAATTATACAATATTATGATATTAATATAAAATTTATTTTTAAAAGTATAATAATATTTATTACAAAGTAAAAGATAAAAACCCTGATACATAATTTTAATAAATATTTTATAAAAAGTAATTATTTTATGCATATTAATATCTAAAAAAATATTTAAAAATATTCAATTCAAGTAAAATTAATATTTTAATAATTTTAATCTATCATAATAGAATTATGTAATTCATTAAAAACCCTTTAATCTATCATATTATATTTTTTCATATAGAAATAACAATACAAGTTATTATAATATTTATTATTAAAAATTGATATTATTAATTTGTCATAAACATTGATGCATACATATATGTGTAATTAAATATTTAGATAAGTTAAGAGCATCTTTTTTATCTATCATAAGAATATCCTAGCTTAAAGATCGCATTATCTATCATAAAATAGTAATATATGTAGAAATGCGTTACTAAAAATTTAGTTCAAAATAAAGATAATTTTTTGTGAAAAAATAAAATACAAGAGATAATTTTTGATTTAACATGGATAAAACATATATAAAGAAATTAAATATTATATAATATACAAATAAATATTATATATTTATTGAATGGATTAATTATTATAAATATTTTTTTGAATTTAAAATTAAAAAATTATTAAATATCTATAAATACATTTTCCATTCTTGTTTTACATAAAATGGGAGAAAATATAATGATATTGTCCTTGATTTAAGAGATAAAATATAGAGCAAATTATCTATGTATGTAACACCCCGACTTCCGTCGAGGCGCTACTAGGGAATAGACCTTACCAGGTACTATTATTTAGGTTGGCAACTACACTGTAGGACCTTACAACTCGGGCACGACGAGAAAACATAATAAAACATCCAACCTTTATTTAGCAAAACTTAGAAAAACGTATCATGCATGAATCCCCGAAAATCATAAATATCCAAAAATGTTACCACACCTACCGAAACTGAACTATCCAACAAAAATAGTAATAAACGAAACGCAGTACCAACTCTATCTAACAAATATTAAAATCAACATCCCTACTATTATAAATAACTAGTAAAAACCAATCCCACTATGACACGCGCTCTTTACCGCTCCGGCCCGTCATCTTGCCTCGGTTCCTGCACGGCTCCCTGATTCATACCTGGAACTGAAAAATGTTCCCCGAAGGGTCAGCGTCTAATCTACCAAGCTAGAAAGAATATGGAAACTGTAGAACGGTCTGAAAATCGGTTATCTATAGTCAGCATACAAATCCACAACCGCAATCATAACTCTAAAGGCCAATACCTAAATTAGTTATATCAGTCACACAAGTCACATACGCATTCACAATCACAATCACACACCAGTGAAATTCTTCCTTTGTCCACAATCCGTCTTCCAAGGCGCTCATCACCGCGCCGAGTGCAGAGGCAGGCCCTCCCACTCCACTTCCCAATCTCCCTTCAAACTCCGGGCTAAGCCTCCACTGGAGCGCTTGCCAAAAACACACAGATAATAATTTTCATTTGAAGGGGTACGATTTTCCCAGTCACACGGGTCAAAGTAGCCAACTCTTCCTCAACACCAGCTACGATGGGCCGTGTCGGAAACGGTACCAACACAGAGAAAACGTTCCAAAATATTTCCCGATAAAACACATTTAAAATCATTTACGCACACAACACTCAAGGAGTTCAAATCAATTTAAAAGGTATTTCGGGACTAGTTCCCAAAACCCGCCCTACAATAACGATACGCAATCTAACAAGGGAGAAAAGAACCGAGCAAGTCGAAAAACGACTTACTTCGAAAGTCTCTTGACGATGATGGATTGATCACGAGGAAAACCTAAATTAACAATGATTGACGATCTTAGTTAACTAACTGAATAGGTCGACAAATCCTAATAAGGATTTAAAAGTTAAACTCTTTTTTTTTTTAACTAATCTTATTACTACTAACTAGCCTAACTATCAGTATAGTCACAAATTGACAAATCTAATCTTAGATTCCACTAACAAGTATCGTAATATTCTAACTTTGGTTTTCTAATGGCAAAAATTGATTTCCCACCCACTAACAAATAAAGTTGGTTATATATAAATGATCACTAGTAGCCTCTACGTATATAGTTAACTCTTAACACCAAACAAATACTTATAAAAACAGTACCCAAATAGAACTTAACTCCCACATGTCCGAATTACTCGGCCCAACCCAAATCCTCTCGTGACCCAATTCCCTCACCCTCCTAAAACAATCTACAAACAAAAGAGCTTGACTTTCAAAGTGGAGCCCACCACCTGCCCCTTCTCCTTCAACCTCGAGACAGCGAGAATCTCCGAAGACGCCCCTGCCGGCAATTTACAGCAACACCCCTCCTCGCTCCCTCCGTCGGCGACTCGGAGAACCGCAATTTCCGCCCTGCTGAAAGCCCAACATTGACCTAGCTTCGCGGGACCCACCCCCGATCTCCTTCAACCTGGCGAGAACGAAGACCTGCGTTCCGGATCTCGCCTTCCGCCGATATTCTGCAACAACGCCATCCCCGTCCCCGTCTATTTTTCCCGGTTGACACACCCTCCGACCCCTCCTCTGCCCCAAGCTAGTACCCCCGACCCAACAAAGAAGAAGAAGAAAAAAACAGAGGAGGAAAACAGAGAGGAACTCACCGAAGGTCGTTCGATCGGCACCGGCGGCGAAATCCGACGACTGTTGGTCTCGCTAATCGAAGTCGATGTCGACCCCACCGATTGAAGACGATGATCGCGTCCCTGCCTACTCGATCGAGCGGATGGACTTGTTTGGAAGCGCTGGGGAATACTTCGACGATCAAACGCGAGAGGGAAAGAAAGGCACGTGATGCTTGATTCGATAATATACTCAGAAGAAATCGAATCGGAATCCCAAATAGATTTTTAACGTGATTGGAGTTGGTTACCAGTTCGGATTAGGATAAGAATTTAAGGGCAAATACGATCTTGATTTAGGATGAATTTGGGTATATCTATAAGAGATTAATCCCGATAGATTTATTTTATTTTATTTTATTTTATTTTAAGATTAATGTGTACCTTTATTTGAATCGGTTTAAAAGCGAATTGCTAATTAATTTATCATTACGAGGTTACTTGCGGATCGAGAACTCGAGTGTTTATAAGTAAAAGAGCTCGTTTCAAGACTTACGAGACTTAAACAAATACGGATATTACAATGTACTCCTATTATTTTTCAAAATTCAATCCATCTATATATTTTCTATACGAAATGTACATAAAAAAGGAATATTATATAAAGAAAATTAATTTTTTATGAAAATTTACAAAATTTAATGTGTATTAGGTAGATTTGTTTCTATTTTATAATGTATTAGCAATTTAGCATAGATATATATATATATATATATATAGAAATTTATATCGGTAAAAAAATTGAACAATGCGATAAAAATATTTTAGCATAATCTTAAGATAACATATATAATATTGCTTATCAATATCATTAAACACAGATAGAAAATTATATAGACAAAATTTTATTTTGATACATTACTTATTTTATAAAATCTAAAATAGTTGTTTTTTATATTTATGACTTTTTGAAGAATAAAATCAATATTTACAAAGATAGAATTTATATATATATATATATATATATATATATATATATATATATATATATATATATAATATATTATAACATATAAAATCTTACCCTAAAAAACCTTCAATCTTTATAAAAAAATTTATTTAGTAATGTTTATTATTTAATTAATTTGTTTAAATATATGTGTATATTAATTATTATTTTTATTTTTTAGTATGTGATACTATATGAAACAATCTACACATACAATATGATATCTATCCTTTATCTATTTTATGAATTGGTTAAGATAGATCATGATTTCTAGAATTATTATTAGAGTATAATGTGAAATGGGCTTTCTAGAATTATTATTTAGCTTTTTTAGTAGAAAAAAGTTTTTTTTATTATTTTATTCAGATTATGTCATGTGGCGTAAATTTTTACAAAAACTTGGTTTCTGCTTTATAATGTACTAGGGTAGATAATTTTGTTCTTCTTATATCCTGAACTTAATGTAATTTACCTGGATGAGGCCAGCTTGAATTTTGGCAACGGTGCCAACATCAAGAACAGAGAATTTGCCGTACTTTCTCTTGGTAAGAAACGGACCGTCTTTGGGCTTCATAATCCCGTGCTTGCTTAAATCCCCAAACACCACTCTTCTCAGGATCACCATCAAGTTGTCCACCACGTATAAGGGCAAGTATTTTGCCAAATTCACACCAAGATTTAACATCCATTTTGACATTATGGGAACCTACTCCACCCAAACAAATAAAAAAACAAAAATTTATTTGTATGTCAAGATTAATGAACTTAGCACCAAAATAATTAAAAAAAAAGACTTCATTAATTAACTGGGCTCCTGACGACGATGGATGTGTTGGCACCATAGTTACAAAGATCCAAAGCAATCTCCATGCCGGAGTTACCCGCGCCGACGACCAGCACCGACTTGCCTTGGAACTCCTTGCCCGTTTTATAGAGGGTGGAGTGAAGGACTTTTCCGGTAAAGCCCTCCAATCCCTCCACCTCCGGCACGAAGGGGTCGCTCGTCTCCCCAGTCGCCACCACCAGAAACCGCCCTACATACTCCTCTTCCTCTTCTGTCGCAGCCGTACTGTTCTTGACCTTCACGCGCCACCTCTCCACTCCCTCGTCGTACCTGTACATAATGCCAGATATATCGACTCGATTCTCTTATAGGCAAATTCAAGATTGTCCGGAAGGGAGCGAAACAGTGCACACACTTCACGGCTCTAACCCCACGGCCTAGCCGCATGTGGGGCGGACCTCTAAGTCCTACTACCAAGTGTCAAAACTACGGAGGCCAGTCTAGAGCATTTGATATGGATGAGAACTAAAAATATTAACAATTTTATATGGAATAGTAGATAAAATTGTGCAAACATGGACCACAATGGCAGAACGGACCGGAAAAATTACATGGTTCATGTTTTTTTTTTATTTTTGGGTTATGGTTCGTCGTTAAGAATTTATATTACATCCAACCTATTTTTAATAATAATTTTTTAATTAATTATATATTATGTAATTCAATCACCTTATGGAATTTCCAATTTTATGCACTCATCTTATTTAATAATTTTTTTATCAATTACTATGAGATTGGATAAATTTTTATCTCTATCAATTATTTTTATCTTTGTTCATGTTCATTATATTATAATATGAAATTATCTTCTATCCATATATTAATAATGATTTTTTTATCAATATTTTTAATTATGTATTTATATATCAATTATATATTACAAGATCTTGCACATATTTGTCATATACAATGCATCACGTTATTTCCATATCTATCTTCCTTACATTGCATTATTTTTTCATTTTTAACATTCTATCTATATCAAATTAATTTTATAATATTAATTATATGTTGAAAGTTCTTACTACTATGTTATTTCTCTATCGTCCTTATATTTTTAATAATAATTTTTTATTAGTTATATATATTACCAGATCTTGCATATATCACGATATTTTGGAAACATGTTTTTATTTCCATCTTCTTTATATTATATTATACCATTTTAACATTTAATCAATATTTATATCTTCAAAACCTAAAGCAGTTAAGAGCGGTTTTGTCAATAAATTTTTATATTCCAATCTACCCTTTTTTAATTTAATATTCCATAATAAATCATTTAAATATCTCTAAATGAAATAGATAACTTTTATAACCATAAGTATGAAATATGGACCATATTTTAAATTATGAGTTTTAAATATTAAAATTTTACATTATTTTATATTAACTTTCTATTCAAAATTACAATAATTTTTTAATTAGTATGAACCATATCTTTAATCATTCATTTTTATATTAAATTTTTTATTTTTATATTAATATATTTATAATTATGACAACGTATTAATTAATATTGACCATATTTTTATAATAAGTTTAGATTTTTTAATATTAGTTTTCTATAAATGAGAATGACAAATTTTAAAATTTCCATCAATATTAAGTTTCTACCCTTAAGTATGATAGATATAAAATAATAATTTAATATCCTAACAATCTTTTAATTTAATATCAAATAAAAAATTAATTTTAATATCTCTAAATGAAATTGATAACTTTTATATCCATAATTAAGAAATATGGACAATATTTTAAATTATGGATTTTAAATATAATTTTATGATTTTTTCATATTAACTTTCTATTCAAAAGTATAATAATCTTTTTAATTAGTATGAATCATATCTTTTATCATGTACTAGTTTTACCTGTCGTACTATGTACGACTACGTTTCGGTATTTTATAAACATTATAAATAGGATATAATAAATAAAAATATAATATAAACTTTAATATAAGCAATTTTATTGCTCGTAGAATGTATAACTTCTTAATCAATATAATGGTTAAATTTAATGTTGAGGATGAACATATATTATTAAGATAAAATAATTACATATCTCTTTTTTTTCTTGATGATATTTCGTAGATATGTAATTAATAAAGAAGATAAAGTATGAATAAAACAATTTATACATTCAAATATGGAAGTGATAAGAAATTTAAAAATAATAATTAATTTAATAAATAAGATATAATAAAATATGAAATATAAAGATAATTTAATTATATAAATATCTAAAATTTAATTAATTTAATTTAAGATAGGATCAAACTCATTTTGTAGTTCGATAAAGTAAAGATTAGATAAGATTAAATATTCTATTATTCATATTTTATTACTTTTCATGTACGTAAATTTAGAGATAATAAAATATTTCAGTATATATATTAAATTTTTTATTATCTATTTTTTTAATTTTAAACATTATAAATATTTATTATTAATTTTTTATCATAAAAGAAAATCAATATATATATCTATAAATAAATTCGTCAAAAGATACATACTAAAAGATTTATAATTATTTTAAAATATTTTAAATATTTTATCTTTAATTTTAAATACTTGTATAAGGAAGCTTTCAAAAGATATTGTTATACTAAATAGATATTTGTTTGATGTTAGAGATAAATTTAAATACCTTAAAAAGAATTTAGTAGAAAAAAGTTATAATAATAGATATAAAAATTAATTTTTTTAATATGAGGTGGGGTCAGAATCGTTCTAGTGGCTCGAAAAGGTATAGCTTTAATATATAGTTATAGATTATAGATAGATAAATTATTAAGTTTAATTTTGAGAATAAAAAAGATTATTAAGTTAAAACAATGTACATTTCTCCTTTTTCATATTATATTTCATATATATTTAATTTAAAAAGAGATAAGATTTAAATAAAATATTAAGTAAATTAATAAATAAGATATAACAAAATATAAAAGATAAAGATAAAAATAATTTATTATAGAAAATAATTTATTTAAAATAAAATTATTTTCATTTAAGGTGGGACCAAACTCATTTTGTGGTGATAAAGTAAAGATTAGATAAGATTAAATATTTTTTTATTACTTCTATGTAGACCTGTCAATCGGGTCGGGTCGTGCGGGTTCGGGTTAGGTCATTTCGGGTTCGGGTTGAGTCGGGTTCGGGTCGTTACGGGTCACGGGTTAAACCTGGTCGGGTCGATGCGGGTTTTCGGGTGGGTCGGGTTGACCAACGGGTAAAAAACATAGAAAATTTATTATTATTAAAATAGATTTGTAATTAAATAATAATATTTAATTAAAAATATGTTATTTTTATGTACTTTAATAATAAAATATATTATATTTTTTAAAATAAATTTTATACATTTTATAAACATACTAAATCGGTCAACCCAACGGGTTTCGGGTTTCAACCCAACAGGTTTCGGGTTTCAACCCAACATGTTTCGGGTTCTATCGGGTTCGGTTGATTTCGGGTTTCGGGTTCAAATTTTCGGGTCTTGACCCTAAAATTATCGGGCGGGTCGGGTCGGGTTAGCGGGTTCGGTCAGCTTTTGACAGGTCTACTTATATGTACCTTAATTTAGATATTATCAAATATTTCAATATATCTATTAAATATTATATTGCCTATTTTTTAGTTTTAAACATTATAAGTATTTATTATTAATTTTTTATTACAAAAGAACACACACACACACACACATATATATATATAAATAAATTCGTGAAAAGATATCATACTATCATACTAAAAGATAAAAGATATTTATGCTTATTTTCAAATATTTTAAATTTGTTATCTTTAATTTTAAATATTTGTATGAGGAAGTCTTGAAAAGATATTGTTATACTAAATAGATATTTGTTTGATGTAAAAGATAGATTTAAATAGTTAAAGAAGAATTTAATAGGAAAACGTTAAAATATTAGAAATAAAAATGAATTTTGTAAATATGAAGTGGGGCCAAAATCGTTCTGGTGGTTTGAAAAGGTATTGCTTTAATATATAATTATAGATCTTTATATTAATTTTCTATATATAAGTATGATAACGTACTTAATATATATTGATCATAATTTTCATATTAATTTGAAAATTTTAATATTAATTTTTTATACATAAGATTGACAACTTTTCAAATTTTAAGATTCTATCCATAAATATGATAAATATAAATAGTAATTTAATATCTAACATACCCTTTTTTAATTTAGTATCTCATAACAAATTAATTTTAATATCTATAAATGAAATAGATATATTTATATTCATATGTATGAAATATAAACTATATTTTATATTCATAAGTATGAAATATAAACTATATTTTATATTCATAAGTATGAAATATAAACTATAAGTAGTTATACTTATTAATAGAAAATTAGTATGAAAAAATCAACATATTTTTGGATAGAAAATTTAAAAAGTTGTCATACTTATAAATAGAAAATTAATATAAAAGAATTTAAAATTTAATATAAAATATATATTAAAAATATGGTTCATATTAACTAAAAAAGTTGTCATAGTTATGGATAGAATATTATTATGAACAATTTCATAACTAAAAGTATGATGATTGAGGCATTAAAATTTGACGACAATAATGCATTTAACTATAATACTAGTTGGTGACCCGGGCCTTACCCGGGGACTTTTTTAAATAAAAATCGGAATATATTATTTTAAATATGATATATGTATTATAATTTATATAATAACACAATATTATAAATATTTAAGTTAATTATAATAATATCTTTTATTATTAAAATGAATAGAAATATTATCTTATTTTTAAAAATAATATTATAATGTTTATAAAACGATCATATAAAAGTTGACTTTCTTAACTCATTGGGTTGATGCGAATCCGCACAAAAACCTCAATGAATTGACCCAATCAACACGTAAAATTTAATGACATGAACTTGTACTCAATCGAACCTGAATTGACCCGATTAATTGGTTTAACATTAAGGGATCAATATTTATTTATTTATTTATTAAGGGATCCATAATATAAAAAATCAACATACTTATGAATATAAAATTAATATATTGTAAAACATAACATATCTATACCGAGAGTTTGGTTCAAATGAAACGAAATCTTATCGTGAAACGAACTCTTATCCTGAAACGAATGCACTTTTCCTAGTTCGTAGTGCACTTTTCCTATTTCGGAGTGCACTTTTTCGGATTTGCACTTTTCGTACTTTACAATGCACTTTTCGTACTTTTTGTAGTGCATTTTTTCGGATTGCACTTTTTGTATTTTGCAATGCACTTTTGTATGAAAAGTGCACTACGAACTACAAAAAGTGCATTCGTTTCACGTTTTAGGATAAGAGTTTGTTTCATTTGAACCAAACTCTCTATACCATTATTAATTAAAAAATTGTCATACTTATTAATATAAAATGGTATAAAAAATCATCCTGATTATGGATAGAAAATTTAAAAGTTGTCATATCTGTGAATGAAAAAACAATCTATGAAAATCTAAAAGTTAATATAAATTCTAGAATTAAAAACATGGTCCATATTAATTAACAAAGTGTGGGTATAGTTATAGATGCAATATTAATAAAAAAAATTCGTAATTAAAACTATGGTGACTGAAATTAATTTAATGACAATATTCTGTTTAACTATCATATTTATAGATAGAACATTAATATATAAAACCCGATATATTTATGGATGAAAATTCAAAAAGTTATCATTCTTAAGAATAGAAAATTAATATTAAAAATGTGAAATTAATATGAAAAATATGCTCAATATTCATTAAAAACATTGGCATACTTATAAACAAAAAATTAATATAAAAATACATGATTAAAAATATGTTTCATACTAATTAAAAATGTTAGTATAATTTTTAATAAAAAGTTAATATAAAAGAATCTGAAAATTTAATATTGAAAACTCGTAAATTAAAATATGGTCCATATTTTATACTTATAGATATAAAAGTTATCTATTTCATTTAGAGATATTAAATTAATTTATTATGAGATTTTGAATTAAAAAAGGATAGGTGAGATATTATATTACTATATTATGTTTGTCATATTTATGGATAGAAACTTAATATTTATACTTATAGATAGAAAATCTATAAAAAATAATTTTATATTTATCATATTTATGGATAAAAAAACTTATCTATTTTACTATAATATATTAAATTAGTATTTTTTATGTGTCATACATATGGATAGAATTATTGTATTATTTATTTATATTTGTTAAATTTTGATTAAATTGATATATGTAAGGATATTTCTAAAAAATTATATCTATCTTATCTACAAAAAACTATCATTTACAATATAATAAACATGTGCAAAGATAAAAATAATGAAAACTCGTACCAAATTTTCAAATTGATAATCATACCAAATTGATAATTAAATATTAGAATATAATAAAATAATTTTCAAGATAAAGTTAATATCCGTACGACAAAT
Organism: Fallopia convolvulus; assembly: GCA_964016875.1. Lineage (NCBI taxonomy): Eukaryota > Viridiplantae > Streptophyta > Magnoliopsida > Caryophyllales > Polygonaceae > Fallopia > Fallopia convolvulus. Next base: position 52,822,684 of record OZ024728.1, read on the forward strand.
CGTAATCGTTAAAATTGATCAATTTTAACTATACTTTTTACAAATTTTGTTATTTATATAGTATAATCTATAACTATATATTAAAGTTATACCTTTTCGAGCCACCAGAACGATTTTGGCCCCACCTCATATTTAAAAAAATAATATCAATTTCTATTATTATAACTTCTTTCTATTAAATTGTTTTTTAACTATTCAAATTTATCTCTAACCTCAAAAAAATATCTATTTAGTATAACAATATCTTTTTGAAAGCTTTCTTATACAATTATTTAAAATTAAAGATAAAATATTTAAAATAACTCAAAATAAATATAAATCTTTTAGCATTTATCTTCTGACAAATTTATTTATAGATATATATTGATTTTTTATAATAAAAAATTAATGATAAATATTTATAATGTTTAAAATTAATATAAATAGATAATAAAATATTTAATAGATATATTGAAATATTTGATAATCTCTAAATTTACGTACATGGAAATGGAAAGTAATAAAATATGAATAATATAATATTTAATCTTAGCTAATCTTTACTTTATCGAACCATAAAATGAGTTTGGTCCCATCTTAAATTAAATTAATTAAATTTTAATTATTTATATAATTAAATTATCTTTACCTTTCATACTTTATTATATTTTATTTATTATGTTAACTATTTTTTTAAATTCTTATATTCATATTTTAATTAAATATCTATGAAATATCATCAAGAAAAAAGAGAAATGTCATAGAGTAAATTACAAAAAACCACCCTTATATTATGCTACTTTTCAAAAAAAAAAAAAACCCATAAAAAGCTAATTTTCACAAACCACCCATAAACACAAAAAGCTTTCAATTAACCACCCCTAAAAAGCTAATTTTCACAAAACCACCCATAAACACAAAAAGCTTTCAATTAACCACCCAAATCCTAACTTTTTAATTTTCCATTAATATTTTAACATGTAAAGAAATTTATACCCTTATCATTATTCTTTTTTTCTTCTAATTATCATTTTATAGTTGATAAAAGGAGAAGAATAATAGTTCGTTAACCTCTTTTATGTATTGTTCAAGCTTAAATTTATCAATAATGACAAATTATCGAGATTGAAGTCGACGACTTGAAACTTCCAAAACCCACGTTGATGCAAGTTCTCTTCTTTTCGCATTACTTTATAAAAATAAATCTCTAATAAATGAGTAAACATAAGGATATAAAGGTCTTTTTTTACAAAAATAGGATTGATTGGTTATTTGAAAGTTTTTTATTTTTATGGGTGGTTTTATGAAAATTAGCTTTTTAGGGGTGGTTAATTGAAAGCTTTTTGTGTTTATGGGTGGTTTTGTGAAATTTAGCTTTTTATGGGTGGTTTTCTGAAAAGTAGCATCACTTAAGGGTGGTTTTGTGTAATTTACTCAAATGTAATAATTTTATCTTAAAATATATTTTCATTCTCAACATTAAATTTATTCATTTATATTGATTACAAAAATTATACAAGCAATAAATTACTTTTATTTTATTTTATATTATATTTTTATTTATTAATATCCTATTTATAATGTCTATAAAATATCGAATTGTAGTCATACATGGTACGACGGGTACAACTAGTTTTTATAAATATTGTACATACAAACCATAATCGTGAAAAAATAACCATACGATCAATTATGTAGTATATTTTATCTATATTATATGGACAGAAGAAGATTAAATTTTACAATATAATGAACATGAACAAAGATAAAAAGAATGGTAGAGATAAAAAGTTATCCAATCTCATAGTAAATTGAAAAAATATATAAATTCTTATATAGTATATTTTATTTATACTATATTGATATAAGATAATTAAATATTATAATATAATGAACATGAACAAAGATAAAAATAATGAGTAGAGTAAAAAATTTATCCAATCTCATATAAAATTGATAAAAAAAAAATTATTAAGTAAGGTGAGTGGATAAAATTGGAAATTCCATAAGGTGATTGAATTACATAATAAATAATTTATTAAAAAAAAATTATTAAGTAAGGTGAGTGCTTCAGGTTTAGAAGATATATATTGATTTATAGATAAAAACTTAATTTATAACCCAACATATTTATAGATAGAAATTTAAAAAGTTGTAATTCTTAGATATTGGTAATCATTAGTCAATACTGAAAAATATGAAATTAATATGAAAAATATGGTCAATATTAATAAAAAACGTTATCATGCTTATAAATAATAAATTTAATATAAAATATCCAAAAAGTAATATAAAAATACATGATTAAAAATATGGTTCATACTAACTAAAAAAGTTATTATCCTTTCGAACAGAAAGTTAATATAAAAGAATCTGAAAATTTAATATTGAAAATCCATAATTTAAAATATAGTCCATATTTCATACTCGCGGATATAAAAGTTATCTATTTCATTTAGATATTTACAAATCAATTTATAATGGGGTATTAAAGTAAAAAAAGGTAATTGAAATATTAAATTACTATTTTATTGTTATACTTATGAATAAAATATTAATATTAAAAATATATACTTAAAAATATCTTATAAATAGAAAATTTAAATAAAAAATAATTTCATATTTATCATATTTATGGATAAGAAATTTAAATATTTTACTCTTATATATTAAATTAGTATTTTTTTATGTGTCTTACATATGAATAGTGCTTAAATTGTTAAGATTAAGGGATCAATAATTTTTATTTATTTATTAAGTGATCACAAATATAAAAAATTACCACACTAATAGAAAATTAATATAAGAAAATCTAAAATTTAATATAAAATCTTCAATTAAAAACATGGTCCATATTAATTAAAAAAGTTGGCATAGTTATGGATAATACATTAATGAGAATAAATGAATAATGCATTTAACTATTATATTTATAGAAATAAAACTAATACATAAAACTCAATATATTTATGGATGAAAATTAAAAAGTTGTCATTCTTATTTGTAAAAAAAGTTCATATTAAGAAATTCGAAATTAATATGAAAATATTGTCACTATTAATTGAAAAGATTGTCATACTTATAAACATACAAAATCAAAAAATAATAGAAATTACATGTTTAAAGATATGGTTTATAGTAATTAAAATCTTATAGATATGGTTTATAGTAATAAAATCTAAAATCTTAATATTTAAAACATGTAATTTAAATTATAGTGTATATATCATACATATGGATATAAAATATATTTATTTCGTTTATAAATATTAAAATCAATTTGTTATGAGATACTAAATTAAAAAAGGTATGTTAGATATGAAATAACTATTTTACAACTATCATATTTATGGATAGAAACTTACAAATGACAAAAATTTAAAAAGTTGTCAATCTTATGTTTAAAAAATTAATGTTATAAATTTTAAATTAACATAAAAAATATGGTCAAAAAAATCTGAAAATTAATAATAAAAAATACATTATTAAAGATATGGTTTATACTAATTAAAAAGATTATTTATAATTTTTAATAGAAAGTTAATATGAAAAAATCTTAAAATTTAATATTAAAACCTATAATTTAAAATATTGTCCATATTTCATAATTATGGATATAAAAGTTGTCAATTTCATTTATAGATATTATAAATAAATTTATTATTTAATATTAAATTTAAAAGGTTGTTAGGATATTAAATTACTATTTTATATTTGTCATACTTATGGGTAGAAACTTAATATTGATGAAACTTTAAAATTTTGTCATTCTCATTTATAGAAAACTAATATTAAAAATCCAAAAGTATTATAACAATATGGTCAATATTAATTAAATATGTTGTCATACTTAAAAATATATTAATATAAAAACTTAAAACTTAATATAAAAATACATGATTAAATATATGGTTCATACTAATTAAAAAATTATTATAATTTTGAATAGATAGTTAATATAAAATAATCTGAAAATTTAATATTTAAAACCCATAATTGAAAATATGCTCCATATTTCATACTTATGGTAATAAAAGTTATCTATTTCATTTAGAGATATTAAAATGAATTATTATGGGATATTAAATTAAAAAAAGGGTACCTGGGATATTAAATTATACTTATGAATATAAACTTAATATTAATAATCTGTAATTAAAAATATACTTAAGAATAGAAAAACTATATAAAAATATTTTATAATTATCTTGTTTATGGATAAAAAAACTTATCTATTTTACTCTAATATATTATATTAGTACTTTTATATGTCATACATATGGATTAAAAACTTATCTATTTTAATCTAATATATTATATTAGTACTTTTATGTGTCATACATATGGATAAAAACTTATCTATTTTACCCTAAACCGCCCTTAACTGCTTAAAATTTTAAAATAATATAATATAAAGAAGATAGAAATAAAAACATGTTTCCAAAATATCGTGATATATGCAATATATGATTATCATGTGCATGATCTTGTAATATATATAACTAATAAAAAAATTATTATTAAAAATATAAGGAAGATAAAGAAATAACATAATAGTAAGAACTTGATGTGTAAGATCTTGTAATATATAATTAATATTATAAAATAATTTGATATAGATAGAATGTTAAAAATAAAAAAAATAATGCAATATAAGGAAGATAGAGATGAAAATAATGTGATGCATTGTATATGATAAATATGTGCAAGATCTTGTAATATATAATTAATATATAAATACATAATTAAAAATATTAATAAAAATCATATATGGATAGGAGATAATTACATATTATAATATAATGAACACAAACAAAGATAAAAAATAATGGGTAGAGATAAAAATTTATCCAACCTCATAATAATTGATAACAAAAATTATTAAATAAGATGAGTGCATAAAATTGGAAATTCCATAAGGTGATTGAATTACATAATATATAAGATATTTAATTTTTTTTTATCAAAATTTGATTTATAATAGATAAAAAGATAAAGATAGAATAATTTTCATTATTTTTAATTAAATTTCGAATTTAAAAATAATTTTCATATAAATAGATAGAAAAGAATTTAACTGTAAAGACTAAATTAATATAAATAAAAATTAATTTTTAAATGTAAGGTGGAGCCAAAATCAACGTGGTGGCTCGATAAAAGGATAAAGAAAATAATTTTCGTTATTTTTAATTAAAATTCGACTTAAAATTTTCCACATAAAAAGATAGAACGAAATTTAATTAGAAAAATAAAAATTATATAAATAAAAATTATTTTTTAAATATAAGGTGGGGCTATACCTAATGTAGTAGCTAGAAAAGATACAAATTCAATATAATGAACATGAACAAAGATAAAAAATAATGGGCAGAGATAAAAATTTATCCAATCTCATAATAATTGATAAAATTATTAAATAAGATGAGTGGATAAAATTGAAAATTCCATAAGGTGATTGACTTACATAATATATAATTAATTAAAAAATCATTATTAAAAATAGGATGACTGTAATATAAATTCTTAATGACGAATCTGTCAAAAAGTGCTTCAGGCTTAGAAGATACTAGTTGTACCCGTCGTGCCATGCACGAATACGACTCAACAATTTTTAGATATATTACAAACATGATATTAATAAAGTAAATATACAAAAATAAATAAAAAGTCAAAATAATGTAAATTCTTATAAAAATTTAATCAAATTCAATTCTTTAAAAATCTTTTCAATAAAAAGTTAAAAAAATAATTAATAAGATAAGATAAAAATAGATATAGAATTTTTTTAAAGATAAAAAATATTCTATATTTACATAAACAATCCAAAAAGAAAATTAAGAAAAAGATAATAGATTTATAAAAATTTAATTTAGGCGAGTAATTATATAGATATTTAAATTTTTTTACTTTTTTTTTAATCAAAATTTGATTTAAGATAAATATTTTTTACAAATAGATAAAAACATAAAGATAAAATAAATTTCGTTACTTTTAATTAAAATTTGAATTAATTTTTCCCACATAAATAAATAGAAAGGAATTTAATTGGAAAAAAATAATAAAAATAATTTTTTTAAATATAAAGCGGGGTCAAAAATAATGTGGTTGCTAGAAAAGTTACAACTTTAACATATAGTTATAGATAGATATGACTATTTTTATTTCAACGATATATATGTGATGACGTGTACATGTTTTTTCTTATTTTTTTAATTTATCTCTTAGAAATATAATAAATATAATGTCCTTTTTTATCTATATTGGTCAAATATACTAATATTATTTTATCTTTATGTTTATTTGGTGATAAATTTTTAAAAATATTATTTTGTCTTTATATTTACTTGGAGACAATTTTTTTTACATAATTAACTATTTAAAATTATTATTTTAATAAAGGAGTGATGTGGCGCAATGTGGTGGCAGAAATTGCTTTGGGTTTAGTTATTAGTAATAGATAGATAGATAGATAGATAGATAGATATATTGATTATAGATAATTTTATAAGCTAAAACTAGAAAATTGGTTGGTCTAACCCTAGAACCGGACCATAATTAGAAAACTGGTTGAACCACGTGTTTCCTTCTATAAACCTAGGTAGGTAGGTACCTGGCAAGGGTGACGGTGCGGTTGAAGCGAGGGGCGATGCAGAAGCGGAGGGCGTAGTCGTCCATGTAGCGGACGAAGTCGTCCCTGGGCACGTACTCGGGGAAGTGGTCCGGGAAGGGCAAGTGTGGAAGCTGGCAGAAGGGCTTCTTCAGGTGGAGATGGAGTCGCTCGTACGCCTTCTTCCTCCATAGCGATCCCACGCAGTCCTCCCTCTCTAGCACCATGTACGGGATCGACTCCCGGCTCAGGCAGGCCGCAGTCGCCAGCCCCGATGGACCCGCTCCCACTACTATCACCGCCGTTTCCTCCACCTTCATTGTTATGTACGTACCGTTCTAATTAAGCCAGCGAGAGAGGTGTTGAAATTTAAGCCAGCGAGAGTGTTGTAGAGTATTTGTCGTGCACGACTTTAATTTGTGTGGTACCAATTTTTCATTCTAGGTGTTATTCCTCTATCTATTTCACTGTCAAATGCCAATGCATCATCTAGTAATTAATCTAGGTCGTTCCTCAAACCTATGTTATACCAACATCTGTCAATGAATAATCAAAAGCTGGCCGAGCAACAACATTCTATCCCTCGTTCACCACAAAAAAACAAACTTTATTTTGTTTTTTAAAAAAGGCAAATATTTAGCGTTGCTCCACTAATATTAACTATTATAATAAGACTTTGTAAATCCATTTGTAATTATAATTTTGAGTTAGATATGCATATTTTTAAATGACTAAATTCATTTTTTTCATGTTTCACAATTTTATAAATATGCAATTCTAAAAATATGATAAAAGGATGAGGAGAATTTTGTGAAAAAAGAAATGTTAATATGGGAATCCATATACATAAATATATAAGGAAAACAAGATAACCCCGTATTAGGCAAACTGCAAACAACCGCTTAACTCCGGGAAACAAGCCTTGAAGAAGCTTTATGCAAAAAGGAGGAAAAATAACCAAACAGAAATAGGACAAAATATTCAACCGTGGAACTAAAGTGCCAATACTCATTTAAAGGTTGGAACCAACAAACGAAGAATATCAATAATCTAATTCAGTGGCGGACTCGAGGGGCTTGAGGGGGCGGCCGCCCCCGCTTCCCCCAGGGAGCCACCGGATTTAATAAGGGAGGTTGGTGGAAGAAGATATTAGCCCCTGTGTTGGATCGTAACGCGTTAGTAAAAATACAGGGAACTAATGAGGTTCCCTGGGCAGCGGAAATAAACAGTAGAACACAAAATTTAGAGAGGAAAACTTTCTGTCCGACCAACAAGTCGTAGAAAGAAAAACCTCTACCCCTGAGACTCCTTCTCAGAGGATTTTCAATAGAATACTTTTATTAAGTTTCAACGATTACAAGGCAAGTCAAGTTCCCTGGTAACTAAGGCACCGGCCAAAGTTCAACCAACTAGACTTCTACAACCCTAAGCGTAAACCTAAGACAAAGTAAACTACTGACTTACTTGTGGATTCTTCACCGGAAAAAGCCACACACTCGTACACTTGAAAAGCTCTCTCTCCAAGTTTGTCGTCTTCAACACTCGTTCAACCACACTTTTAACCCTAGCTAATCCTAGCTATTTATAAGATAAGTTAAGTCTGATCTCACACGTAATTCTTGCCTAATTACGCTGATATTCCGCTTAACAAATCCCACACAATAAGGAAAAAGATTGTTTGTGATTTCGGATCCTCAACCATGCCGATTCTTCCCAAAACCGAATGATCTCGGATTTCCTAAGATAAGATCGTGTGAAGATTGATCTTATCCTCTCTTTTATCTCCTTAAGCAACCGCCTACAGCTGGAAATCTTCGTAGAAGATCGCTCGCAGAAGATAAGGTAACTTGCCATTTATAGAAAGTCGTGTTCCTTCTGAGACGCGCTTCCTAAATCTGTCACTCGTTCCCTCTATCGTTCCTCACGATGTTCCGTCACTCGTGACCATGTACCTGTTTTCCTGAAACATTACATGTAGAAGCAAGTTATATTAACTAAGTTTGTTATCATCAAAACTAAGAGAAACCATGGAACAACTATTGTTCCAACAATTTCCCCCTTTTTTATGATGACAAACCTATACCAAAAATGCATGTCTAGAAACCATAAAGAAATATAGACCAGAAAAAGAATTCCTGTGTGGTTCCCCCTTAACAAATGCACTGTTATTCTTACTCTTCAGAGTTAACAAAATATTCCCCCTTAGCCAAAGTTCCCTCTGTATTTCCTGGATAGAACGCATCTCTGCATTTTTCCTAACTTCCCCCTTTTGACATCATCAAAAGATCAACAATCATCAAGCAAAAAATAGAGCAAATGAACAAATTTAATTGAAACTTAAACCAGTCATAAGCAAAAGATAGTCATTATTATAGATAATTGTCGCGGAAAACATAGCCAGAGAAGACATAAAACATAAAAAGCTTAACATCCAGAAAAAAAATTAAACTGGGGATAGATAGGCTAAGGAACGAGAGAGGGTCCACATCATGGTTCGGAGGAGGTGGAATCAGCAGCAACGTCAGTGTCTCTCTTAACCAGGTAACCAATGATGGTACTCAGCTGAGAGGAAATCTTTTGAAGCTCAGACAACATCTTGGCAGTAACACTTCCACCAACCTTCTTAACAATTTTCTTCGCCATAGACCCTTTTTACTCGCCTTGGAACTTCATCCTTGAGAAATTTCTCATAACCAAGTTAAACTTCTCTTCAGTAACACATAGATTTTTCAGGACTGCAGAAGTAACTTGATAAGTTCCCTTTTTCCTTTTTCCTCACCCCCTTTTTATTTTTAACTTCTAGAACACCTTTTTTGTTGGAGCTTTTGCTTCTTCACCCACCACTACTTTTGGATTCACATTCCCTTTGAGCATTGTTCCCCTCCTCGTTACCAAGAGTGGATAAAAAAGCTATGTTTGAACAGAAAGGGACTAGAGACGTTCCATTCAAACTTATTGTTGGCTAGGACACTTTTTGACATCCACACAATTATTTCCCGTTTAAAGGTAATCAAAAGAGGTTCATAGGGAACGTTTGTGTGGACCAGGCTGGGGACAGCTTATAACCAACTATCATTTCGGCTTGAAGTGAGGGATAGAATAGATCAAGTTGGTTATTTTGGGCCAGAAAAAAAACTTAGATGTAAGCAATTCAGTTTTAGTTCCTTTTAGCATGTAACACTTAACAATTTCTAATATATACGCCATCTATGCACAGAGGAAGGATATAAGCCATTAGAAAACTTGTCAAATGATATGTAGTTACCTGAGAAGTTACCTCTTTAGTCAGGCACTGAGGGAATAGAGGACCGGGACTTGTTTACTCCAAGGAAATCATTCCTAGTAACATCCTCAGATGTTCATAGGGTTTTATGTCCAAGGCCTTGGTAAAAATATCTGCCACTTGATTTTCAGTCCTACAATGATCCATCTTGATGAAACCTTTTTCAACATTATCTCTTAAGAAATGATGTCGAATATCTATATGTTTGGTTCTAGAATGATGCACTGGATTTTTGGAGATATTGATTGCACTTGTATTATCACATAAGATAGGAATAGTTCCAAGAGACATACCAAAACCCACCAATTGCTGCTTTAACCATAATACATGGGAACAACAGGCAGCTGCTGCAACATACTCTGCCTCGGCCGTTGAAAGAGCAACCGAATTTTGCTTCTTCGATCCCCAAGACACCAAACAGGGACCAAGAAATTGGGCCATGCCTGATGTGCTCTTCCTATCTACTAAGTGACCTGCAAAATCTGCATCCGAGAATCCGACAAGATGGAACGAGTTGTGTCTTGGATACCACAGACATAACCCATCGTTCCCTTTCAAGTATCGCAGAATTCTCTTCACTTCTTTCAGATGTGTTTCTTTAGGATTGGCCTGGAATCTAGCACAAAGACACACATTGAACATAATATCTGGTCGGTTGGCCGTTAGGTACAATAGGGAACCAATCATTCCACGGTACATCGTTGGATCAACATCAACACCATTAAGATCAGCATCAAGACGAGTATTGGGAGAAATAGGGGTATCAAAACTTTTTGTAGAATCCATACCATACTTCTTCAATAGTTCCTTGATGTACCTTTGTTCCCTCATTACTTTGTACCACTTGTAGACCAAGAAAGAAAGTGAGTTCACCGATCATGCTCATCTTAAACTCACTACTCATGAGATTCTTGAAGCTTTCTACAAGTTTAGGGTTAGTAGAACCAAATATAATATCATCAACATAAACTTGAACTACTAAAACCTCACCGTCTTGTTCCCTTAGGAACAATGTCTTGTCGATCACACCACGTCTGTATCCATTGGCTAATAGAAACTGAGCAAATCTATCATACCAAGCACGAGGAGCCTGTTTGAGACCATAAAGAGCCTTATCCAGTACATAGACATGGTCAGGGTGATCAACATCTTCAAATCCTGGAGGTTGTAGCACATAAACCTCTTCTTGTAAGTACCCATTCAGGAATGCTGTCTTCACATCCATTTGATACAATTTGAAACCTTTGTGAGCAGCATAGGCGATTAGAAGACGGATGGCTTCTATTCTTGCAACAGGAGCATACGTTTCATCGTAATCAATCCCTTCTTGTTGATTGTATCCTTTTGCTACAAGTCTCTCCTTGTTCCTTGTGACAGCTCCGGTGTCATCAAGTTTATTCCTGAAAACCCACTTTGTTCCTATAGCCATCTTGTGCTTTGGCTTGGGAACTAATCTCCATACTTTGTTCCTCTCGAACTGGTGTAGTTCCTCTTGCATAGCAACTATCCAGTCAAAGTCTTTTAATGCTTCCTTCACATTCTTTGGCTCTACAAGAGAGATAAACGCATTGAAAGCACAAAAATTCTTAATAGAGGAACGAGTAAGCACACCTTTATCATATGGAGTGATGATGTTGTCAAGAGGATGATCCCTCTTTTGATGGTAATTCCTGACTTCAATTTGAGTGGGATCTGTACTTGACTCCTCTTGTTCCTGTTGTCTTGTCGTTCCATGTGAAGTTCCTTCACCATGATCTTCCTCTATTTCTTCATTTTGTGAAGTATCATCCTCAAGAACTAGGGCACTTTCTGTGTTATCTCCATCCAAGTCAGGACTTGGAGGCATAACATCATCATTTGGAGCTTGTGCACCTTTATCTGGATCGACTTCATCATCTGAATCTGCATTTAGAACCTTCAGTACATCCTCGTTACTAGAGAGGTTCCCTCCATTTTTGGACTCGTCAAAGATAACATGAATGCTTTCTTCAAACTTCTTAGTCCTCTTATTGAACACCTTGTAAGCCTTGATGTTGGATGCATATCCCAGAAAGATACCTTCGTCACTCCTTGGATCAAACTTGCTAAGCTCGTCTTTTCCGTTGTTGTGAATAAAGCACCTGCACCCAAAGACTTTCAAGTGGGAAATATTTGGCTTTCTGCCCTTGATTAGTTCATATGGAGTTTTAGAGAAGTTGGAACGTATGGTGACTCGATTAATGATGTAGCAAGTGGTACCGACTGCCTCAACCCAAAAGGACCGAGGCAAGTTACTTGCTAACATCATAGTTCGAGCCATGTTTTGTAGTGTTCCATTCTTTCTCTCAGCTACGCCGTTCTGTTGAGGAGTCCTTGGCGTAGAGAAGTTCTGAGAAACTCCATGTTCATCACAGTAGCTATGGAACATGGAATTCTTGAACTCTGTTCCATTGTCAGACCTGATAGATTTTAACTTCTGCTCTGTTGATGCTTCTACCTTCTTGATCCAGCTTTTGAAAGCCATGAACGTCTCATCTTTGGAACCTAGAAAAAGAGTCCATGTATATCTAGTAAAATCATCAACAATAACAAAAATGTACCTGCTACCACCATGACTTCTCACCCACATGGGACCACACAAATCCATGTGTATCATCTCAAGGGGATGAGAGGTGCTGACTGACAACTTAGGCTGAAAAGATGACTTGCTTTGTTTTCCTTTTGCACACTCTTCACACAGGCTTTCCTTTTCTGTAAGAACTTTGGGAAGTCCTACCACCAGGTTTTGTGAGTAAAGTTTATGAATTCCTCGATGATTTGCATGACCAAACCTCCTATGCCAGAGGTCAGTCTTGTCACCTAATGTTACAAAGCAAAGATCTTCTTGTGGTTGGAAACTTGAGTCGACAAAATACACATTATTGCGCCTCTTTCCTTTCAGGACCATGATGAGGTATTTTTCAGTCGTTTTACCTATCAAAGAATCCTAACTTAACCAATCTGAGTAGAATGGTAAGCAAGGGTCGATCCCACAGAGACTCGTGTATTAATGTTATTACTTATGTGCCAAGTAACTAAAGGGGGGTTTTCAGAATGATTATCTAAACTAATATGCAAGAAAAAAACTAACTAGGAATGCAAAGATGATTTGAATATATGTAAGACAAACGTGTTCAACTAGTTAAATCCATCATGATATTGATTCATTGATCATCGATTCTCTTGATTCTCTTCTCACTTGAATAATCTATTGTGGATAGTGATCCTACTAAGGATTAAAACCCAAACTTCATATATAGTTGATAGAACAACCAGCCTAACAACCCTAATTATTTAACAACCTAGAAGACCTTCTAGATTCAATTAAACAACAGCATAACGATTCAAGTTATCAATAGAAACAAACACTTAGAGCAACCAGACATCTGAGTGAATTGTGAACTTATTCCCTACTTTAATCAATTTGTCCGACCGGTACTAAATTAATTAAAGTCTACTCTTGATCTAATTAACTCCAACCGGTAATTAATCAGATTCAGTTGTAAATTAACCTAGAAATTCTATTAGGTAGCTAATCTAACAAAACCCTAGAATAATTCTGATTCAGTTAAGCACAGGGAATAAACTCTATTCAAGTTTGTTGAGAATCAATCAAACCTCACAACTACATACAAATCATGAATTCAATAACTAGCCAAACACTAAAGAAATTAGCAATGCATAATTGAAATTAAGAAAACTTACAAAGGTTCAAGTTTGCCTCTAGAGAGAAAACCCTAGCCTCCAAAGTTGATCAAAAGTTATGAAAGAGATAAACTAACAAAAGCTTAAATATGTCTCCCAAAATAATCCCCCAAAACCCTATCATTAAGTATATACTCGGACAAGATATAACCAAGACCAAAAGTCGGCCCAAGATGTTCGCGTAAAACTCCAGAAAGCGCGGGTTGCACCTACAAATGCGCGGCCGCACAATTTCTTCCCAACCCGCGCAATTAGCTTCGGTTCAGCATTCAGGTGACACTTCAGAGGCTGTTTTGACCTACTTAGAGTTGGAATTTGGACTCGGAGTAAAAATATGAATTGTAGCTCTTTGAATTAGCTTTCCAGTGATACCAAATTGAGCCTCATCCGAGTACTATAGCTTCCAAACCAAGCATTGCAAGATAGAGGTGTTGAAACAACAACGCCAATGCATAGCCCGGATTTAAGCGTTCTTTTCACACAAGCTCTTGGTCCTTAACTCTTCTAATCTTCACTTGTATCACTATAAGCTTCATCAAACTTGACCACAATCATTTAAGGTCCATCCCGTCCATGCTTGTTTACCTAAAGATTTGCAAAACCGAACAAAAGAAGCGCAAAACCCGAATTTCCTAGAAAACCTAAAAACCTAAGAACTAAGCTAAACTAAGCTAAAACGATGCAATTTAAACATAAATATGCATCCTAATCACTACCTAAATGCAAGCTATTAGACCACAAGATTTGATTTCAGGTTCTTGATCATACAACCTTCTGAGGTAAAGGATACCTCGTTGTTCCCTTGGTCACAAAGCTGAGCAATACTCAACAAGTTGTAACTAAGACCTTTCACCAAGCTTACGTCTCTAACGCTGATCTTGTCATTTAGCTTGACTTCACCTGTACCAATGATTTCTCCTTGATTGTTGTTGCCAAAGGAAATGTTTCATCCAGCTTTGTTTTGAAGTGAGGACAGAATACTCTTGTTCCCTATCATGTGACATGAACACCCGTTGTCAAGGATCCAGCGGATGTTCCCCCTCACTTCAACCTGCAAGAAAGAAATCACGTTTTAACGACCCAGGCCTGCTTAGCCTTCCCGGGTCGGTTAGCATAGCTCACAGAATGATAGATTTGTGATTGAACTAAAGTAGCTTTCTGTGAGCTCTTGGAACTAGAAGCAACACTTGAGGGATCAACATAGTTTTTCCCTTTGTCAGCTTTAGAGTTTTGCTTCTTTTGTGGTTGTGGAGCTGGTTTCTTTTTATTCTGATGAGATTTGTCATACCCTTGATTTTTCTTACCAGACCACTGTTTCTTGTTGTTCCCTGTGTTCTGATTTTGACTTCTTTTGTTAGACTCTTCTAACCTTACTTTACAGTCTTTTTGAACATGACCTCCCCCACCACAGTGATAGCACACCCTATAATATTCGCCAAGATAGCGCTTAGGATGTGGTTTCTGGAGGGTACGTTCCTTCGCACGTTCCTTGGAAGGAACTCTGTGCTGGTTCCCTTGAGACTGTTTTAAGTATATTTTATGAGTTGTTTTACCAGAATACCATT
The DNA here is from genome assembly GCA_964016875.1 of Fallopia convolvulus. Taxonomy (NCBI): domain Eukaryota; kingdom Viridiplantae; phylum Streptophyta; class Magnoliopsida; order Caryophyllales; family Polygonaceae; genus Fallopia; species Fallopia convolvulus. Next base: position 52,837,841 of record OZ024728.1, read on the forward strand.
CAGAGTTGTTGTTCAGATTACTTTCAAGAATCTTGACTCTACTTTCTAGATGAGTTACCTTATCTCTAGCGGATTGCAATTCCCTAGCTTTTCTTTCCATTTTCTCTTCAAAGGTAAGGTCATCAGGAGGATATTCCGATTTGTTTTTACCATAACCAATACCACACCTAGCAGGATTAAACTCAATTTGAGTTCATTTGTTAAGCTCATTCTCTAACTCCTCTCCTCTGAGTTTAAAGATAAGCAGATCCGATCTAAGTTCATTATTGGTTTCAGTGAGAGTCTTAATATCTTTCTTTAAATCTTCACACTCTGAACAAGGAACTACACTAGTTACAGTAGTTTCTGATAATTTTTCTTCAAGATTAAGACATTTCTCATCAGAGGCTCCTATTTCTTCTTGCATCTTTAAGTTATCTTCAAAAAGCTTTTTGACAAGGATAAGAAGATCAGACTGTTTAGCATTCTTTAAACTATCAAGGAATTGTTCAAGAGTTACCTCTGGGTCAGCATCTTCGGTCTTCAGAGCCATGACACAAATCTTTAATTCAGATTCATCATCTGAGTCAAGATCCCATGCAGCGATATGGGCCTTTTTCTTCTCGTTCCTAGACTCGTTACCTTTGGGACAACTTTTGGCATAGTGACCCTTTTCTTGACAGTTGAAGCAGGTAACGTCCTTGGTCTCCTTCTTCTCAGAGTTGACCTTCTCTTTTTCCTTCAAGGCTCCTTGCTTCTTGCCTCTCTTGTAGAATGCCCTCATGGTTTCTGTTATGAGACCCACGTCAGAGTCTTCTTCCAATGTAAAGACTCCCCTTCTGGTGGTGATGTTTTCAACGACGTTGTGAGTGTTGTTTGAGTTCATTCTGTATTCCTGCACTAACACACAATCTAGAGCAAACCTGCTCTGATACCAATTGTTGGATCGTAACGCGTTAGTAACAATACAGGGAACTAATGAGGTTCCCTGGGCAGCGGAAATAAACAGTAGAACACAAAATTTAGAGAGGAAAACTTTCTGTCCGACCAACAAGTCGTAGAAAGAAAAACCTCTACCCCTGAGACTCCTTCTCAGAGGATTTTCAATAGAATACTTTTATTAAGTTTCAACGATTACAAGGCAAGTCAAGTTCCCTGGTAACTAAGGCACCGACCAAAGTTCAACCAACTAGACTTCTAAAACCCTAAGCGTAAACCTAAGACAAAGTAAACTACTGACTTACTTGTGGATTCTTCACCGGAAAAAGCCACACACTCGTACACTTGAAAAGCTCTCCCTCCAAGTTCGTCGTCTTCAACACTCGTTCAACCACACTTTTAACCCTAGCTAATCCTAGCTATTTATAAGATAAGTTAAGTCTGATCTCACACGTAATTCTTGCCTAATTACGCTGATATTCCACTTAACAAATCCCACACAATAAGGAAAAAGATTGTTTGTGATTTTGGATCCTCAACCATGCCGATTCTTCCCAAAACCGAATGATCTCGGATTTCCTAAGATAAGATCGTGTGAAGATTGATCTTATCCTCTCTTTTATCTCCTTAAGAAACCGCCTACAACTGGAAATCTTCGTAGAAGATCGCTCGCAGAAGATAAGGTAACTTGCCATTTATAGAAAGCCACGTTCCTTCTGAGACGCGCTTCCTAAATCTGTCACTCGTTCCCTCCATCGTTCCTCACGATGTTCCGTCACTCGTGACCATGTACCTGTTTTCCTGAAACACTTACATGTAGAAGCAAGTTATATTAACTAAGTTTGTTATCATCAAAACTAAGAGAAACCATGGAACAACTAGTGTTCCAACACCCTGCTTCAGATCTGTAAAACTCAACAATGGAGAAAAGGCGTTGGGAGAAGATGACCACACTGGTCCACATATTACTAGGGTTGTAAATGAATAGAGATCGACGTTCGTGAGAAATTCGGTGTTCGGCTCGGTTAAATCTTGTGCGTGTTCGGGTAGGTTTGTAAATGAAGCGAGCTTGAGCACAATTTTAAGGCTCGAAAAATAAATGAACTAAGCTTGAACACAAGATAGCTCGGCTCGTTTGCTCATGAGCAAGCTCGATAATACACTCATAAAAACTAGATTATACATTCGTGAATAAGCTATATTATATATATATATATATATATTATACAATATATAGTTTATGTTAAAATACATAGTTTTGGTGGTGTTTCTCAAACCATGTAGTTTAAATTTTAGTTTCATTTACTTGTATAATTGATCAAATAAACGAGTTGTTCTTGGATTTGTCTCTCGAAGAAATTAAATGAGAGGTTTGCGAGCAAGCTCGAGCTCGATGAACATTTAAATGAACCAAGCTCAAACAAGATTTTAAGATCGAACCAAGCTCACGTGCGAGCTCGAGCTCGTCTATTTTTAACCGAGTCGAGCTTGAGCAACTCAAAGATCGACTCGGTTCGATTACAACCTTACATATTACCTCTTTTGTTCTGTTTTTTTAATTTTTAAAACACTTACAATCCAACATCTTTTAGCTAGAAAGCCACCTACCTACTCTTTAGCCCCTTTTTTTTAATAGGTAAAAATTAGGAAGACTAGGTCAGCCTAGGGCATCCTTACGGATAAGGGTCAGGACCTCTCCATGGTTGAAAATCTGAATGATATTGCAATCGTGGTGCAGTTTCGCAATTAAATTTGCCATACAATTGCATTCTCGAGGTATATGTTTGGTAATGACCACCTCGAAAGATTGCAAAATAACCAGAATATCCGCTATTAGCATGTCACTTGTCCAGGGACTAGATCGACTGCCCTTAAGAGCATTAATCACGATTAGACTATCGCTTTCAATTTCTATGTACCAAAGATTCTTCTTATGAGCTTCTTGTATTGCCTCAAATAACCTCATTGCTTCTGCTTGTTCCCTGTCCTGTAGTCATTTTTCTTTGCATTTATGCTTATAATATTTTCAAATGGGTCTCTTATGATATACGCAGCAGTCGATTCCCAAATTAATTGAATTTCTAACATAATCTCTTCAATTTTGTGGGTTTTGATTTGTGTTTTTAGGATTTAAATTTGTTAACTTATTTTGGTTGCAAACTTTTGAATTGATTTATTTTTTATTTGATTGATTTTATTTTATTTAGACTAACATTTGAATTTAATATAGGGAAATTCCGGTTGATACCCTTGAGTTTTTAGCTTTTCTGGATGGTGCCTTGAAAAAAACTTATTACGAGTGGTACCCCTGAACTTTTGCAAAAGTCCGGCTGGTGCCCTTACTAGTGAATTTTCGTTAATTTTTAACTAAATTGGTATATTTTGTAACGGGAAAAAATATTTTTTAAATTAATTATATTAAAACAAATTTTAGTTTGATAACAATTAAAATAAATCATATAAAATATTATATTATATGTATTTGTCAAGTAGATTGTATGTTGTATAATTAAAATTTTTAAGTTAAAAAAAATTACAACATTTATATTGATAATTAAAATTGTTAGGTAGATTTTATATAATAATTTTGACAATTTCTTATAAACACTAATAGAACTTTCGTTATGGTACTCTCAAGTTACATGCATTAAAACCTTAAGTTCTATTAAATTTAAAAAAAATCAAAATTACTATATAAAATCCACATGAAAAATTTTAATCACATATCATATTTATTTCAATATAAAAATTGTAATATTTTAGGTTTTAAATTAAAATTATTTTAATTATACAACATAAAATCTACTTGACAATATATGTAATATAAATTTTAATTTAACATTTTTATACGAAATAAATAAAATCTACTTGTGTTTTAATTTAATTAAGTACAAAAATATATTTTAATTTAATCAAATAAAATAAATAAAATCTACTTGACAATATATTTTTTTATTAGAAAACCGCATAATATTGGTGGTTCGAGATTGGGTTGGGTTGATCAGGTTCGTGACAAAATAAATCCCGGATCATTGGATCGCTAAACTTACGAGTTTGTTCGTGCTGAGACGTTATAGGTTCGATACAGGTTCAGGTCAATCCTACTGATCACGATCATTAATTTTATTAACCTTTATTTTACATGTCTTAAAAGAGTTAACACTATATTATATTAAAATAATACTATTTAATAATAAAAAAACGATATTTTATAATAAAAATTTTAATTTTTAATATAAATAATAATTTGCCGAATTTGTCGGATTAACTCAAGACCCAACCAATACGTTTTTGAATCAATCAGGTTTGAATCACTCTTGACTCATCAAATATTATGCGAGATTTCAACCTAAAAAACTTTAAACACATCGGATCGGTTTTTGTTATATTTTGACGGGTGGAGTATCAAAATTGTGATAGCTATGTTTTGTTAGCCTTTCGGGAGTAGTGATTTTTTACTTTCACTATCGAAATTTACTACATAAAGATTAAATTTGATAACAAAATCCCCATTATCATTTTTTACTTTCATTATCAAGTGGCGTTGTTTTGTTTCTTCTCTTTAGGAAATGCGTTATAGCTGGCAAGTAGCAACTCACCCCGTAGAGGTCCACCGGGCCATGCTGTGTTGACAACATACAGAATCCCCATTATATCTTATTTACGATTTTTCTAATATACACTAAAACTTCTATAAATTAATAGGTCAGTATTATAATATTTTATTATATTATAAATATATTAATTAACTGATAAATTAATATTTATTTATTTAAAGAGATTTTTATAATAAGAACGTTCAAAATGCACTATTATACAAGATTTTATTGTAAGATTTTAGAAGGCTATGTGTTGGGACAATTTGATCCAGGTAAGATTAATGTTTTGGTTGCTATCAATCTTGTAGTCTCGGCTTGGATAGTTAATGTTGAGCAAGAGGTAATAGCAAATTGTTTTTGACACTGCAAAATTCGTTCATGAGATGAAATCTCAAGGAATGATTATAGTTGACATTGCAAAATTTGTTTTCAAAACCATGCTAGAAATGTTGGATCCAATAAGAAAAGTTAGAGATGAGCTCCAAATAGAACGAAGAAAAAACAAACAACACTACAATTATATTTCATTAGATTTTCTTAGTTATGACTATGTAACTTTTTATATAATTATTAATTTATGATATTAATGGGACCTTATATTTATATAGTGGTTTTTGAAAATATATTATCTTATCGAAATTTGTTAAATTTTGCATTGGCCCAAGTCGGGACCGGAGAAAAAAATTAATTTAGAGAGTTTATTAATTTACCGAGTATTAATTTAGAGAGGTTTTCCTGTACTATTATGTTCTAAGGGTATATGTTAAGCTTACTATACAAAGAAACTAAAATCCTATTAAAAAAACTAATGAACCTTTTTAAAAAATAATTAATCCTAAATAAATAAAAGCTTATAAAAAAATTACCATTTTAAGGAGCTAACCTATGTTCTAAGAACATAAGTTAGAAAAATCATCTTACTAATTAAGATGGGATCAAGTTTAAAACTACCGATAATTAAGGAATTACTACAGGTTGAATGAAGGTTATAGAAGTCGTATGCCCGTATTATAGAAGAGACGGACCTTACCTAGTTGTTAAACCAAGTTTATAAATATAATAAACTTTTTATCTGAAATTCAATGAACAAAAAAATAAGGACTACGTCGTTCATAATCTTATATAGACGTTTTTGATCGCATGGGATTTTTGCACCTTAAAAGATAGCTTAATATGGAATCTAGCTATAATCGAACCTCAACAAAATTATTTGCAATGGAGGCGAGGGATAAGTTGTTCCATAAAATTAAATTAACCTTTCTTCAAGTTTGGATATTACAGTATATATGTTTTTAAGTTTTAAGTTGATTATGTACACACTACATACAATTTGTATTAATTTTCGGAGTATATGATATTTTAAAGGAGACGTTAAACTAGCTACACGCATATTACACTACTGGACCATATTAATTGATAGATGAAATCGATTTCTTACTATATAATTATAAAAATAATAATCGATTGGTTGATCGATAAAGATGGAAAATGACAAAAAAAAGAGAAAGTCCGGCCTGGGAATGAATTGGCGAGTGCATGGCACCACAGGGATCCGGATATCCGAATCCGTATTATCCACCGTACTATCTCCACCCCTTCACGTGATTATGGGTGCCGTACCCACGTGACCGACGTGTTCGGCTTCTTCCACGTCATTTTCTTTCCAATTGTAGCCCTACATTTCAAAAAAGTAAAAATTTGATAACCGAACAAGCATGAGAAACACAAAAATTACATGAGACGGAAGGGAACACCGGCTAGTTAGGGATATTGACAATAATAAATTAACAGAGTGATTAAGAAGTACAAACAATCAAACAGAAAGATAGACAACGATACATTCAATAAAGATGGAATAAAATAAAAAAAAAACAACCCTTTCAAAAAAAAAAAGATGGTCGACCTACAATTAAAATAAAGATGGAAGAGGCTTGAAAACAAGTTTGGCGCGCTTGAGACATAAGCCCAGCCCACCAAGTCTAAACATAGTCACAAAAACGATACATTCAATAGATCACACATGTGAGTACCGAGATGTGGACATTTTTCTACCGGAAAAGTTGACGATGAATAGTCTCACATGTGAGTATTGCCGCCAAAACAACTAGCAACTTCCACAAAGTATGGATCCAAAACCCAGGTGAAGACGACTCCAAGAAAAATAAACCGAAAGTCTAGAAAATATGAAAAGGAAGGAGGAAATCACAAAAGCAATGTCCAAAAATAGGGAGTTTTGCTTTGATATATTTATAGAGGTCCAAAAGAGGTTTCAAAGATCGTGCTAGAAATAACCAGAGATGACGGAGAGGGAGAGACGTAGAGGCTTAAACCGAGCCCATAAATTCGAGGATTAAGGCGCACACAATATCTAAAAAGAGAGGATGTTTAACCATCATACAAAAGAAGAGATCAACTTTATCAATTTGAAAGAAACAGAAACCAACATCGTATGAAATTATTCCAAATTCGATATATGTATATAACATTTGAGCCTTTTCAGCAAAAATTTTAGCCTTCACGGTAAGAAATTAAGCCTTCTCGATATAACATGAAGCCTTCTCCAAAAAAGACCTTCTTGGTATTATTGACTCCCATACCTCTCTCTCTCTCTCTCTCTCTCTAAACTAGAGTTTCTCTCTCTTGGTTTGAAATGGTGCATTTGCCCCAACATTTCGATTACAACTTACAAGTAACAATTTGTTGTTTTATTTATTGTTGTATTTAGGCATTACTTTTTTTATTCTTATATTATTAATGATGCAGAATAATTGATTCGCTTAAAAATATCTTATCTTAATCTTATCTTAATAATTATAAAAATTATCCCTCTATGTTTAATAAATGCTCATTCTTTTATAATAATTTCTACCAATATTAAGTTACAATAAGAATATAAAAGTTGTTTAAAAAATAAATAATTACAATTGGTTATTCATCTTTTTCTAAGGACCTTAAATTTTCTTATTTCAAAATAATACAACATAATGATCATTAGTTATATATGTTAAGAAAACAAAAGAAAGATACAATACTATTGTCGATTATTCACAATTTTATATGCACGAGAATCACATTAATCTAAATCTAAAAAAATAGTTACAAAAACTTAACATAAAAATAATAATAGATTCGGTATATAAATTATAAAGTGAAAATAATGCTTGGACTGTCAAATTAGGACGGAAAAGAAATTCATATATCTTAAACAATATGCACTAATTAAATAATCAAATGATATATATATATGTATGTTTTTTAATATTTTGTTTTGGTTTTTTGTATACAGTCAATTATAATATTTCATAACAAAATTATCTATTATGCTTAATTATATGTTATAAACTTTAAAAGTCTAAACATTTAAGAAAATTGCAAACATGGGATAAAACTCTATCTTATCCAATGAACGGATTAACACTCTAGTTATTTTAAATAATTATGTATACCTTCATATATACTACTAGGCATTTATTAGTTTCATTGTGTTATTTATTTAGTCATAAAATAACATTAGATGTAGCCTTAATTAAAAAAAACATAGTACATGTCCAAATACCAAACATATATTTCCCCTTCATTCAAAAGTGGATTTATTTTAAGAAATAGATTTTGATGAGACTATGAGAACTATATAAGTTTGAGAGACTTAATTATAAGGTGTTGGTCTAATGGCACGAGATAAAGTCTAAAACTTGACAACTCGTGAACGTACTACTACTAATCATTTGGGGTATGATAAAAGTATTGTCTCTCTAGATGTTTTAGTAAGTTGAAGGCTTTCTCTATGTTGAAATGGAACAACATTCTTTAACTCTATTTTTTTTTATAAAAAAGAATAACAAGGTTTGAGAGAAGATTCTTTTAAAAAAAATTAGAAAGTGAGGAGTCCAGTCCAACGGTTGGTCCTTGGGGAGAGAACCCCGAGGTCGCCGTTTCGACACCCATCAACGACGAAGCCACAATATTAATTTCTCAAGAACTGTTCACAGTTCTCACTCATTCATGGATACTCTAGGGTAGTCCAAGTAATACTTGGTTATCCTAAATCTTACCGAATCAAAAAAAAAACTAGAAAGTGACTCGATCCATCTCATAATAGACTGGTGTAGATTGAGAGACGGACAAAGTTGTTATCCTCGCTCCCTTCTTAGTCAATGGGTCATGTTTGGTTTTCCATTGCGGAAAACGTAAACAGAAAGAAAACGAACCTAGTCTATATTAGTGTCATGATACATTAACAACAAATTTCCCCTTGCCTTGAGTCACCTCATTTTTCATACAAAAAAGCAACGCAAGCCCTCTTTATTGCTTGATAGTTAGTTTAATTCACAAACCCCCTTTTGTTACTTGATTTGAAATAAAATTAACACAAAGCGATCAATCTACCTTCCCGTGGATTCGATCCGGACTTCCTGAAGACTACAGTCTTTTGGTTTGTTTGGATTCTTTTGCATAACAGTGATTTGCACGACGAAAACACCGTTATCAGTACTATATCTCTTTTCCTAATTTTACATGGGGTAAGTATATCCCTATTCTCATCTAACCATTTTCCTTCCTCCCTCTCAAGACCCATAAACTAGTTAAGATAAATTTTGTTGACAATGTATTGTGACACATAAGTGGGCTATATTTGTTTCTTTTCGTTTACGTTTTTATGGCTGGAAACCAAACTGGCCCTTAAGCATAATGGAATATGGTATAAGGAATAAATGAGATCCAAATGACAACCATTGATGTAGATAGAAAGCAAAAAATTAAGAAATAAAGTGGGTATTATATTGGAGAGAAGTTTCCTCTTTACATACAACTCTAAAATCTATGGAAAAGGCACCGAAAATTTTAAATTTAAAAACTCAAAAGTAAAACTAAAGAAATAATAGTAGAGGATAAGATTTTAGTTACTTATTATTCAAGCATTATTATTTTCAGCTTACTTCTTCTTCTTCCTCTTATTATTATTATTATTGGGGCCCAAAATAAATGATCATTGTTCAGTTAAGTGATAGGTTCATCTGACTTAAATTGAGTCCACAACTGAAAAAATATTGTGTTGGTCTTTAGTGCCTAGGGCCCATTGGTGTAAAAAATAAATCATAGATTTCTTTCAAGTTGGGTTTACCTAAAGGTTGGAATAACTTAGTTGGGGCCCAACACACCTAAAATGTTTAAAGGCGAGTCAACATTTCATTTTGTCCAAAAATACCTTGTTTCTTCTACTCACCAGTGAATAAAAAAAGACATAAAAGAAAACCAATCACAAGTTAATCTAGTAGGATAAGACACTAGATTTTCATAAATATTAATTTAAGAATTTGAGTTCGAATCTCTCTGATGATGTGTATGGAAAGACTAAATTAGGAGAGTCGGTTCCATTAAGAGCCTATGCAAGATCCAATTCAGACGTGGAGAGGCGAGAGATAAAAGAAAAAAAAAGACAAAAAAGAAAAAGAAGAAATACATTAAACTGGCTACTTCAAAAGGCAAGGGAATGGTGGTTATTAGAGGTGTCAAACGGGTCGGTCAGGTCGGGTTCGGGTTCGGTTATTTCGGGTTTGGGTTGAGTCGGGTTCGGGTCGTAATGGGTCACCGGTCAAATCGGGTCAGGTCATTGCGGGTTGTCGGGCGGGTCGGGTCGACCTAACAGGTCAAGAAAATTGATTTTTTTACAATTATTAAAGTATTTTTTATTTAAAAAATAATATTTAATAATAAATCTATTAATTTAATATATTTTAATAACAAAATATATTATCATTTTCAAAATATATTATATATTCTTAAAATATAATAAATTGGGTCAACCCAACGGTTTTTTCGGGTTTGTACCCAACGGGTTTCGTGTCTATCGGGTTCGGTTTATTTTGGGTTTCGGGTTCAAATTTTCGGGTCCTGACCCTAAATTTTTCGGACAGTTCGGGTCGGTTTTTCGGGTCGAGTTAGCTTTTGACGGCTCTAATGGTTATACAAAACATCATAAATTAATTGTATACGAAATGAATGAGTGACTTACAATAAGCAGCAATACATGTTCTTTTTTAGTAGACGAAGATTATTATATCAAGTTTTAACCAAAAACGTAAAGAAAATTATATCAAGTCTTTTCGGGGAAGAATTTTTTACTCATTATCAGCAATTACTATAGTTTTGAAAACATTACATACATATTGTGATTAAAGTAAATTATGCCCCCATGAATTTAAAACTGTACGAAGTTTCATTAATATATTCAATTTGTTCTACATTTGTTTCATGAATCCAATAAATCATTGTTATTTATGTAATCATTACATTTTTTTGTTGTATTTCATCACTTATTATTCTTGATTATCATTATTATTCTTGCTTCGCCTCAAGGGAATGGAAAAGGGAAGGAGGGTAGCTAAGTTATGGATGATGGATGGGTCCAGACAAAACTTTGATTATTGAGCATCAATGCAAATTGTGCAAATACTGTTGTTTTCTTATGAACAAATTTAGCCAGAAAGCAAAATTAATTAGCCTATTTAGGCGCTTATAAGCTCAATCCATTTTTTTAGTTTTTTGTTAAGTATAAAAGGCCCTTTTTTTTCTCTCACCTCATTCTTTCTCCCGAGTCCGTAATTCCCGTCCTTTTCTCTCTGGCGACCATTCCTCTCCTACCTCAACCTACACACGAGAACGACGCCCTAATGTTCTACTCCTCCAATTCCGGCGATTTCGACATTGAGAAGATGTTGAGGGAGAGCGATCGGATTTTGGAGACCTAATTGGCTATTTGGCTTTATCGATTGAGGGGGGAGTTTCAGAAGGAGCTCGAGATTGAAGCAGGCAGATGTTGATCCCACCTCCGACGACTTCTTCACCACCTTCTCTATTGATCCCGTCACCGCGAGGTTGCCACCGTTCTTCCAGGTACTTTGTGCTCAGGATCAAGGACGACAAGGTAAACACGATTTTATTGGGTTAGGGTTCGCTGACCACAACGAGGCTTTCGATTTCAATGTCGCATTGTCGGATCATGAGAAGTATGTGAAGAGGGAGATCGAGGAGGAGGCTAATGGTGGTGGGAAGCCAAGAGGAGAAGAGAGCCAGATTGGGATTCATCATGTCGTTAATCACCAATTAAAGGTAGGTTTGTGTTTGTAATTCCGTTGACTTGATTATCTGAATTTTGCAGTTTCAATTTGTGGTGATTTAGGGTTTTGATTGATCGTTAAAAATGCAAGGTTTTCAGATGTTCTTTTCTTTTGAACTTCAAATTGTTTGGATTCTGTGGACTAGTTGATCTATTGTATGATTATGACATATCCTAGAAGTGAGAGAAATTTGTGATGATTTTAGATTGATGGTATACTGTGTGTGTGGGAGATAATACCTTAGTGTAAACCATAATCTAGAACTCAGAACGACTTAACTAAAACATGTTCTGAAGAGTTTGTTCATCTTTATATCAATGTATGCTGCAATGTCTTCTTCCTGCCAGCTGTTTTGGTTATATTCTCCCTTTCTGTTGAACTGTGTGGCGAACTTGTGGTGTGTGGAGTGACAATCTTGTACCAACTTTAACCTAGACTAGCATTATGTAACACTTGGATCTTTTTTTTTTTCTCTCTTGGTGTCATGAACTTGAGGTAGCATGTAGATGTTTCTGTTAAGTCCTTTGAGGGTGTTGTTCTTCGTGATTCTGCAGTGGCTCAATTGACAACGGCATTACGAATTCTGGCTTTCGTTTCAGAAAATACAGTATGAAAGTTCCTGGTTTTTCTTGTTAGAAAATTTCAATCATGCAAATATAAGGACATCCTTTCTTTCCTTGTTGTTTTGTTTTGTGATACTACCTGTCTTTTTGACACAAGAACGTTAACTATCTTTAGTGCATTTGACTGGTGTAGGATGTTGTTGTTGTTATTTATGATGAAGGTGGTTTGAAAGTTGCCTATGTTGTCCTTCTGAACTGCAAACTAATGCTTGAAAGGTCCTTCAATAACTATGGTAAGTGATGATATTGTCATGCTTAGATAATCTACAATATTCTTTCATAAAAAAGGTAATCTTTGATATATTATTTTTCTCCTTCTAGTTTTTGCTTATTGCTGTTACAAGACTGATTAGGTAAAAGGCAGCACCCGATGCTCGAGTCATAACAGTCGCCTCAGGTGGAATGTACACACAGCCTTTGACAACAGATTTGCAAGTAAGCACTTCTCAGCATCTCTTAGTAGATGAATGAATATAATTCAAGTGACAGTTTAGTGGAGCTTGATGATATGAGGTTTAGGTTGGATAATTTTTCAAACATAAGAGAAATACAAGTTCTCTGAGATATAAACTTCCTTTAATTTAACAATTCCATTATTTTGCTTCATATTTGCGTATTTGCTTTTAATTAGGTATCTACTTTCATTTGTAATTTGTGAATATGGTATTGGATTGAATCATGTTCAAGCAGAAGCTAATATCAAAATTAATTAAGTAGTACTATCAAAGCACTCATCATGTATACTATATTTCTTATGGTTCAACATGTATACTATATATCTTATGGGATTTTCTACATGAATTTTACTAGTTGCTTTTCTATAAGTACGTATGTATGCATAATTGTCCCGTGCTGCCGTGCATTGACATATGTCTTGTGCTGATTAATTAATTGAGATATATGATTTCCGAGTGATCCATTTGAAAGAATGAACAAACTATTTTCTATGTGATGATGAAATTTGATGACAACTATTTTTTATGATGATGATAAAAGTGAACAAACTTTAAGTGATGACAGTTTGATGACTTAAAGTATTTAGCCTATTAGCTTAAATGGTAGAGCATTTTTCTTAAGAAATAATGATGTGGGTTCAAATCCCACATAGGCTATTAATATTTTTTTTGATGACAAGTGATGTAATTTGATGACAATTTTGTTTTTATGTGTTTATTATACTTGTTTTTATGTGCTTGAATGTCATCAAGGCCGTTTAAAAACATGTGATGACACTCAATGACAATTTTTTTATGAGACTTGTTTGACAATCGAACCGTCATCAAGTAGTGATGACAAATGATGATAGATGTTTAATGACAACTTTGTTTTCTTTTATGCAGTGATGAGATTTGATGACAATGATTTTTTGTGATGATGATAAAAACGAAAAAACCTTAAGTGATGACAGTTTGATGACACTTTTTTTTGTTATCAAGGCTCTTTTGATGACGAATTAATCGAACCATCATCAAGCAGGGATGATAATTGATGACAATCGAATCGTCATCAAATAGCGATGACGATTCATGAGAATCGAACCGTCATCAAGTAGTGATGACAGTGATGATAGTGATTACACATATTTGATGACGCTTTAGTGATGATAGTTTGATGACACTTATTTGTCATCAAGGCCCTTTTGATGACAAATTAATCGAACCGTCATCAAATAGAGATGATAGTTGATGACAATCAAACCGTCATCAAGTAAAAATGACAGTTGATGACAAAAATGTACGTGATGACACATATTTGATGACACTTTGAATAATGATACTAAAAATTATATGTGATGACACTAAAAAATTAAACGTGATGATAAATATTTGATGACAACTTTGTTTGTTTTTTTATTTGTGATGACTATTGTTTTTTAAGCGGTGATGACAACTATTTTTATGTGGTGACGATAAAAACGAACAAACTTTGAGTTGATGACAAATTAATGATGATAAGTGATGACAGTGATGATAGTGATGATGTTCAACAGGTAAACGCCGGTCAACGGTCGGTCAACGCTGGTCAACGGTCGGTCAACGCCGGTCAACGACCGAGTCAACTCAGTCAACAGGCAAGTCAACCCGGTCAATGACCGAGTCAACTCTGTGGGAGTGGGGTGAGGGGGTGGGTAATGAGGGATTTTACTATTTTACGAATTTTCACACACTCTTTAATATCCACCTAATTAGGCTCGTTTTTTTTTTACTATTTACTTAATTCATCCTTTTCTTATAGATAAATATAGAAGTGGATTTTGAGGTTAGCTCATGATTGATGTGATTTGGTCAATTGGTCTTAGAATGCCGTGGTTGTTGTCGAAGTGTCTTGCACTAACTAAAATATTAGGGGAACAAATCAAGGTGCTTAATTAATTAGTGGATTGAGTAATAATTGACCGGTTATCCACTACATAATTTTTGTATTTTGCCCTTTTGTTTTTGGATAATGAGAAATACACAATTATAATTCTATTATGCACAACAGAAACTCGGGGCTCTAATCTATTAGGAGAGTTTATATATTCAACTAACGGTTTTGGTTCAAGTGAGACCCACCCTTGTGGTGAGACCTTTGGTTTAAAGTGAGGACTAATCTCAACCATTAGATTTACATCATCACTATATAATGGATGGTCAAGAATTTTTTATTTTTTTATTTTTTTATTTTTTTTTTATTTTTTTTGAATTTTTTTCCATATTTTTTATATTATATTCTTTGTTAAAAAAAGCTTTAAAAATATTAAATATGACATTTCAATTTTTATATACTACGAGTTCATTTTTATATACTAGAAGTTTAATTTTTTTATGTTAGGAGTTCAATTTTTCAATATTGTATGAGTTTAATTTTTATATTCTACGAGTTCATTTTTTATCTATTATAAGTTCAATTTTTATGTGCTTTGAGTTCATTTTTAAAATAATTCGATTTTTGCAAAACTAAAAAAATAGCAAATAAAAAAAATAAAAAAAATGAAATTTTTTGAAAAAAAGCTTTAAAAACGATAAATATGACAGTTCAATTTTTGTATACTACGAGTTCATTTTTATACATTAGAAGTTCAACTTTTTATGTTAGGTGTTCAATTTTCAATATTGTGTGAGTTCAATTTTTATATTCTACGAGTTCATTTTTTATCTATGATAAGTTCAATTTTTATGTGCTTTGAGTTCATTTTTAAAATAATTCGATTTTCACAAAACTAAAAAAATAGCAAAAAAAATAAAAAAAATAAAAAAATAAAAAAATTGATTTTTTTTTGAAAAAAGGCTTTAAAAATGTTAAATATGACAATTCAATTTTTATATACTACGAGTTCATTTTTATATAGTAGAAGTTCGATTTTTTTATGTTAGGAGTTCAATTTTCTATATTGTATGAGTTCAATTTTATATTCTACGAGTTCATTTTTTATCTATGATAAGTTCAATTTTTATGTGCTTTGAGTTCATTTTTAAAATAATTCGATTTTCGCAAAACTAAAAAAATAGAATAAATAAAAAAATAAAAAAAATAAAAAATAAAAAATAAAAAATAAAAAAATAAAAAAATTAAAAATAAAAAAATAAAAAAATAAAAAAATAAAAAAAAAAATAAAAAAATAAAAAAATAAAATAAAAAATAAAAAAATAAAATAAAAAATAAAAAATAAATTTTTTGAAAAAAGGGTGTAAAAACGTTAAATATGATAGTTCAATTTTTATATACTACGAGTTCGTTTTTATACACTAAAAGTTCAATTTTTTTATATTAGGAGTTCAATTTTCAATATTGTATGAGTTCAATTTTTATATTCTGCGAGTTCATTTTTTATCTATGATAAGTTCAATTTTTATGTGCTTTGAGTTCATTTTTAAAATAATTCAATTTTCACAAAACTAAAAAAATAGCAAAAAAAATAAAAAAATAAAAAAAAATAAAAAAAATAAAAAAAATTTAAAAAAATAAAAAATGAAAAAATCTTGACCATTGAATACATAATAGAGGGGGTAAATCCAATGGTTGAGATTAGTCCTCATTTTAAGCCTTGGATGTACCACAAGGGTGGTCCTCACTTGAACCATGCCCTATATATGTAATCTTTTAATAAAGTAAAGGAGTAATCTATGTCTTCCAATTTCCAAATATAGTCAATATAATATTTTTATAAGGAATATTGTTATAATATATAAGGATTGTAAATACTAAAAAAAATTAAGGGAAAAAAGGTAAATGAAAAAATTAAAACGCCTATGTGGCTTAGTTAAGACGACGACACGTAGGATAGAGACATTCGACTTTAGCTATAGTATATATATATATATATATATATAAGTAATAAGGTTTGGAGCCACCACATTGCGCCACATCATTTTTTACCACATGTCATTCCTGAAATGCGCCACATCAGATTTTGACACATGTCATCTCCTCATTAATTCATATAAATTATACAAATAAAAATGATAGTTTTAATATCATCCAATAATTTAGAAAGAATCCAAATCGTAATTTTAGAAGTTTATAGCATATTTAATTAAACTGTAACACCCCGACTTCCGACGGGGCACTACTAAGAAATAGACCTTACTAGGTACTATTAAATAGGTTGACAACTACACTTTAGGATCTTGCAACGCGGGCACGACGAGAAAACGAAATAAAAACATCCAACCTTTCTTTTATAAAAATATAGAAAACGTAGTTATGCATGAATTCCCGAAAACCTAATTATAAATATCCTGAATCTGACGAATCATCACCAACAATAAAATCATTCGACGAAAACAGAAGACAAGTCATAATACCAACTCTAACATATTAATAAAAATAACATCCTAAAAATAATACAACTAAACTATCGTAAAAATAATCCCATCCCACTATGACACGCGCTCTTTACCGCTCCGGCCCGCCATCTGGCCTCGATTCCTGCACGACTCCCTGATTCATACCTGGAACTGAAAAATATTCCCCGAAGGGTCAGCGTCTAATCTACCAAGCTAGATAGAATACGGAAATTGTAGAACGTTTCGAAAACATTTCTAAAGTCAGCATACAAATCCTCAATCGCAATCATATCTCTAAAGGCCAATACCTAAATTAGTTATAATCAGTCACACAGAACCACATATGCATTCACAATCACAATCTCATAACACAACAATTCCTCCTTTTCCACAATCCGACTACCAAGGCGCTCATCACCGCGCCGAGTGCAGAGGCAGGCCCTCCCACTCCACTTCACAATCTCCCTTCTAACCCCGGGCTAAGCCTCCACTAGAGCACTTGCCAAAAACACACAGATAATACTTTTCGTTTTGAAGGGGCACGGTTTCCCTGTCACACGGGTCAAAGTAGCCAACTCTTCCACCACACCAGCTACGATGGGCCATGTCGGAAACGGTACCAACACAGAGAAAACGTTCCAAAAATATCCTTCCGATAAAATACGTTCAAAACCATTTTACGCACACAGCAATTCAAGAAGTTCAAACAATTTAAAAGGTATTCGGGAATGCACAACCACAACTATTAACCCATCCTCGGTTACGTTTTATTATTCCACCCCCAACGATTTAATTAAAGCACTTAAGCTCATCACCAATCTAATTAATGCCCTCTTCGATCAAAGCTTTTGTACAGATAATCCATCTCCCATCAATACCGACTACACCAATCTATTTAATTAACTATTGCCCCAGCCCACTAACTATTAAAACACCCTTGCCCAACTAAAATTAAAAATTGAAAACAAATCCAGCCCAATTTGGGCCACATTTTATCCGTTTCCAACCCATCCCCAATCTGTCCATTGACCGAACCAACTTTGATCAGGCCCCACCCCTTCCTTCTTCAACCTTGAGAAAACAGAGACCCGTCGTCACTGGTTCGTCCCGCCGATCAACTCCCCGCGACACCCAACCCACAACCGGTGGCCATGAAGGAGGGCGGAGACGGGAAGCCTCGATTGTCCCCGTTCGTGCCCCACCAGCGTTCCCAGGCGGCTTCGACTCCACCCTTCTCCGGCGACTCTAAACCAGACCCGTCCTCGTCCCATCGTCCACCTTTTCCGGTTGATACCCACACTCCGACTCACCCCTACAACTAGTGCCCGCCCAAAACAACAACAACAAGAAAATCAGAGGAAAAGAAACCTCACCGGTGGCCGTCTCTGATTGACGATGGCGGCGATGAGTTCCGACAACCCTCTCGTCTCTCCAATGGCGTCGTCCTATACTACAGACGATTCGGATCATTGATCGAAGGACCACAGGAACGAACGGAAAAAAAAACAGGGCATTATGCCGCTGGAGAGAAAGGTCAAAAAAAAATGATCACTTTACCGGTATCGATCGGCAACGTCGTCGGCGACGAATGCAGACACCCTTTGGTAAGCTTGATGATCGGCCAGGCTCAACCCAATCTCTGTCTTTCTACGCACAACAAGGGAAAAGAGTTGAACAATTCCGATCGGCTCGCGTGATTCAGGGTTCTCCGGAACGAGATATGTTATATAGAAAGAAAGATAGGGATTTGGATTGATATGATCGGTTAGGATAAGTTTTTCAGGTGATGGGTCCTTCTGCTTATTTTAGATAAAAAGAAGGTAATATATAAAAATATATATAGGCTTTTATAAAGGTATAAATATATAATTGGGTAGATAATTGGTTACGGATTACTAATTAATTTGTTTTACGGGTTTACTTGTGGGTTAAGAAACTCAAATGCTTGTAAGCGAAGGAACCCGTTTACAGACTCACGAGGCCTAAAACGAAAATCGGATATTACATACTACCCCCCTTAAGGAAGTTTCGTCCCGAAACTTGATTATGAAGAAAGGATATTCGAGGTCTTCACAAACCTCTCCCCCTTAGGGAGGTTCGTCCTCGAACCAGAATTGATTGATAACGATAATCATAACCAGTATTAGCCATCCAAAATATACAGCACGTCAATTAAAATTTAAACAGTCAAACAAACAAATCAAACAACCAAGAATCACGAAGCAAACATCGAATCTGAAATCAACACACTAATTACTAACCTTCCCCTCAAACGCCTCTACTAAACCCGGGTAAATCTCTGGATAACCCTCACTCATCCTGGACTCCGTCTCCCAAGTGGCCTCCTCGACTCCCCGTCGAGACCACTGAATCAACACCAGAGGAATCTCCTTGTTCCGCAGCTTCTTCATTCGTCGATCTAAAATCTTCAGCGGTTGTTCCCGGAAAGTGTGATCTGGTTGTACCACCAAATCCTCATAATTCAGTCTGTGACTAGGATCCGGGACATACTGTCTCAGCTGTGAAACATAGAATACAGGGTGCACTCCTTCCAAAGCAGGCGACAATGCTAGCCTGTAAGCCACCTCGCCTACTCTCTCCAAAATCTCGAACGGACCGATATATCGGGGACTCAGCTTCCCTTTTACCCCGAATTTCCTTACCCCGCGAGTAGGCGATACTCTCAACCAGACGTGGGCTCCTACCTCAAACTCCAACGGTCTATGCCTCTTGTCTGCATAGGACTTCTGACGACTCTGAGCAGCTAACATTCTCTCGCTGATTAAGGCCACTTTCCCGATCGTCTCCTCAATCATCTGTGGCCTCTCACCGACTACATCCGAGGGATCATCCCAACACAGCGGTGTCCTACACTTCCGACCATATAAAGCCTCATAAGGGGCCATCTGAATCGACGAATGCCAGCTGTTATTATATGCAAACTCCACCAAAGCCAAGTGATCCGACCACTGACCTCCCCAGTCTAATACGCAGGACCTCAGCATGTCCTCCAACGTCTGAATCGTCCTCTCTGTCTGACCGTCTGACTGCGGATGGTAAGCAGACGTGAAATGTAATCTCGTCCTCAATGCCTCATGCACCTGCTGCCAATATTTGGAAGTAAAACGCCCATCTCGGTCCGAAACAATCGTCTTAGGCACGCCGTGCAGTCTAACTATCTGATTAATAAATACCTCCACTAATTTACTCACTTGCCATGTCTCCCTGATAGGCAAAAAGCGAGCAGTCTTCGTCAGTCTATCCACTACTACCCAAATGGCATCATGACCTCTGCTGAGTCTCAAACTTGTGACAAAATCCATGGAGATGTCCTCCCATTTCCATTCTGGAATAGGGAGTGACTGGAGCATTCCTCCAGGTCTCTAGTGCTCAATTTTTTCTTGCTGACAGACCTGACACTTAGCGACAAATCTCGCTACATCCGGCTTCATGCCATCCCACCAATAAAATTATCGCAAATCCGTGTACATCTTACTCGCCCCGGGGTGGATTGAGTAAGGTGTAGCATGAGCCTCTTGCAAAATCTTCTGCCTCAACTCTGCATCTCGAGGCACACAAATCCGATCGCGTAAACACAAAATACCATCTGCTCTCTCTGCAAAGTCAGGTGCCTCTCCACGGCTCAATCTTTGCCTCAGATCCTGAATCATTGGGCAATCTTCCTGCTTCTGTCTTACTTCTTCAAGTAAAGACGGCCGACATTCTAGGGCTCTCAAACTGCCCTGATAACGCTGAATTTGTACCTCAATACCGTACCTCATCAGCTCTCTCTGTAACTCTGGCTGAACTGTCAAATGAGCCAACATTTGCTCTTGAGGCGTCTTCCTACTGAGGGCATCGGCGACCACATTCGCTTTCCCTGGGTGGTAAAGGATCTCAAGGTCATAGTCTTTCAATAACTCAAGCCATCTCCTCTGTCGCATATTCAACTCCCTCTGGGTGAAGATGTACTTGAGGCTTTTATGATCCGTCATTACTTTGCAGGTACTCCCATACAAGTAATGACGCCAAATCTTCAGAGCATGTACCACAGCTGCCAACTCCAAATCATGAGTAGGGTAATTCTGCTCGTTTGGCTTCAACTGTCTGGAGGCATAGGCAATCACTCTGTCCCTCTACATCAGCACACAGCCCAGGCCTACCTTGGAGGCGTCACTGTAAATCACAAAATCCTCATTCCCCTGAGGGAGAGCAAGTATAGGAGCCGAAGTCAACCTCCTCTTCAGCTCGTCAAAACTCCGCTGACAGGCATCATTCCACTCAAAGCGAGTGGTCTTCTTAAGCAAGTTGGTAAGTGGTTGGGCTATCCGGGAAAACCCTTCCACAAACCTTCTGTAATACCCTGCTAATCCTAGAAAGCTCTGCACCTCCTTCACATTCTTCGGAGGTTCCCATGCCTTCACAGCTTCAATCTTTGCCTGATCCACCATAACTCCTTGGGCAGATACCACATGCCCTAGAAAAGGTAACTTCAGGCAGCCAAAAATCACACTTAGACAGCTTAGCAAATAACCGATGGTGTCTCAGTACTCCCAGAACTAGCCTGAGATGCTCGACGTGCTCCTCCTTACTCCGAGAGTAGATCAGAATATCGTCGATGAATACTACTACAAATTTGTCCAAGTAGTCTATAAACACCCGGTTCATCAACTCCATAAATACAGCGGGTGCATTCGTCAGTCCGAACGGCATCACTACAAACTCATAATGTCCATATCTCGTTCGGAAAGCCGTCTTGGGAATATCCTCTTCTCGTATCCTTAACTGGTGATATCCCGACCTCAAATCCACTTTGGAGAACACAGTAGCCCCCTGCAACTGATCCAACAAATCATCAATACGTGGCAGCGGATACTTGTTCTTGATGGTAACTCGATTCAACTCCCGATAATCGATACACAGACGGAGAGAACCATCCTTCTTCTTCACAAACAGAACTGGAGCTCCCCATGACGACGCACTCGGTTGTACATAACCCTTCTCCAATAACTCCTCCAATTGTGCCTTCAGCTCCTGCATCTCCATCGGGGCCATGCGATATGGGGCTCTCGAAATCGGTCTCGTCCCCGGTTCCAACTCAATACCGAAGTCTACCTCTCTCTGAGGAGGTAGTCTTGGAAGCTCCTCGGGAAAAACGTCCTCAAACTCGCACACTACTGGTATGTCCTGAATGTGCGGTCCCTCCTTGTCCCCCTGTAGGACATAACACCAATATCCTACACATCCATCACTGAGCAACTTGGCCGCCTTTACCATACTAATCACCGATCCGGGCCCCTCCTGCTCTAACTCCTGACACACATGTCTGGTCCCATCATCCGTTGTCACTGTAATTGTACCTCTGTGTGCATCCAAAACTGCTCGGTAACGTATCATCCAGTCCATTCCCAAAATCACGTCATCATCTGGCGACAACTGCATTACTATAAAATCCGCATACCAATCTCTATTCCCTATTCTAATAGGGCACTGTAAAATCTCCTTATTCCCTCTCACTTTACTACCGTTAGGCAGCCCCACAACAAAAGACACCCCCTCAGTGCAAGTCAATTCTAGTCTAGCCACGCAAGCAGAAGACATAAAAGAATGGGTAGCACCCGTATCAAACAATATATGAACAGGTTTAGACTGTATCCAAATCATACATGTAGCAGTCGGCGCGTGCAGAGCATCAGCCCTCCTCATCTCAAACATACGAGGCTGATTGCCCCCGATATTACTAACTCCTGCGTCGCGTCCTCTGCCCTGACTCGGTGCCTGCTGAAACTGCTGAGGCTGACGACGAGGCATCTGGTTCACCGTTCCCGGTGAAGATCCCTGTGAAGGTGCTCCAACAGTACAGTACTGCTGTAAATGGCCAGGCTTCCCACAACTGAAACAACTCCTGACTGGCTTCGGACACTGACTCCTCAAATGAGCAGTGCTTCCACAGTTGAAGCACTCTCTCTGGCCTCCCGTGGACTGACTCTGACGGCGCTGATCCTGACGACCCTGTGACTGAAACCCTGATCGTTGCGGCTGAGAAGAGCCGTGACGACTATCTCTCCTAGATTCTGTCGGGGCAGACAACTTCTGCCTCTTGCTCCCCGTGGTATGCACCTCTAGCTGACTCTGTCGGGTCGTAGCCATAGCATAAGCCAAAGCAGACTGCTGAACATCTGCCAATGTCGCAAGTCGAAGCCCAGACACATAAGCACGTAAATGCGGCTGCAACCTTTTTAGAAAGGTTGCAATCTTCAACTCCTCAGTAGGGGCAGCATTTGGCACCGCTGCCAACTCTTGATGAAACTTCAGAATAGTCTCAGATACTGTGATATTTTCGGGTCCAGCATCCCGAAAAGCAGCCTCCCGAGCCGCCCTCACCACCGGAGGACAATACTGATCTCGAATCTGCCTCTCAAACTCCTCGAAAGTCGCCTCAGTCCGGTGATCCCTACATAACTCCCACCAGTCAAAAGCACTTTCCTGTAGCAGACTCTGTACTAAGGACATCTTCCGCTCCTCCGGTGCCTTAATAGAATCCAACGCAGATTTCACCCTCCTCAACCACTGCTCTACGTCAGAACCCTGAGCTCCAGCAAAATTCGGCACTCTAGTCTTCCTAAACTCCGCGAGCCACTTGTCAGGCTGAGGCTCGCGATACTGTCTCCTCGGTTCGACCACATGATCAGCTACCACTGGTCCTCTTGAATCTGGCATTGCTCCTAACTGAGCAGCCAAAATAGAATCTGGTCCTGGTGCCCTCCTCTCATCTCCTTGTTGCCCCACAACTGCGTTCAGATTCGGTGCAGCTCCTGCACCCATCAAAGTCTGCAATAACAGCTAGATTGCAGCGTTCACCTCTGGGGCCAATCCTGCTGGTGGTACTCCTCCTCCTACTTGAGCCCCGTTTGCTGGAAGAACCCCTCCAACGACAGATGCGCTATCCGCTCGATGAACAGTAGCAGCCACATCCTGACTCTCAGCAACCTCCTCCTGATTGATATCATGTTGTACCTCTGGCTCAACATCTACAGGGGCCTCTCCCCTACCCCTACCACGGCCCCAACCTCGGCCTCTTCCGCGGCCTCTTCCATTGGCTTCAGCAACTCTTGCTCTGGTTGGTGGGGCCATCTATAACAGAAAGTCCCACGATCAAAATTTAAACATTCTATTTATCCACCTAATTCTTACTATTTTACGTGAGGTCCTTCAGCTGATGGGGCGGAGTCGCGACGTGTCACCTACCCACTATATGCAACATGCCTACCCCAGTTAAAAACATTTTGAAAACACCGGCCGGTTTTGGTTTTAATTTGGACCTCGGGTACACTCATTGGTCAGTTCCATGTGCCCTGTTGTCAACCTCGCTCTGATACCAATTTGTAACACCCCGACTTCCGACGGGGCACTACTAAGAAATAGACCTTACTAGGTACTATTAAATAGGTTGACAACTACACTTTAGGATCTTGCAACGCGGGCACGACGAGAAAACGAAATAAAAACATCCAACCTTTCTTTTATAAAAATATAGAAAACGTAGTTATGCATGAATTCCCGAAAACCTAATTATAAATATCCTGAATCTGACGAATCATCACCAACAATAAAATCATTCGACGAAAACAGAAGACAAGTCATAATACCAACTCTAACATATTAATAAAAATAACATCCTAAAAATAACACAACTAAACTATCGTAAAAATAATCCCATCCCACTATAACACGCGCTCTTTACCGCTCCGGCCCGCCATCTGGCCTCGGTTCCTGCACGGCTCCCTGATTCATACCTGGAACTGAAAAATATTCCCCGAAGGGTCAGCGTCTAATCTACCAAGCTAGATAGAATACGGAAATTGTAGAACGTTTCGAAAACATTTCTAAAGTCAGCATACAAATCCTCAATCGCAATCATATCTCTAAAGGCCAATATCTAAATTAGTTATAATCAGTCACATAGAACCACATATGCATTCACAATCACAATCTCATAACACAACAATTCCTCCTTTTCCACAATCCGACTACCAAGGCGCTCATCACCGCGCCGAGTGCAGAGGCAGGCCCTCCCACTCCACTTCACAATCTCCCTTCTAACCCCGGGCTAAGCCTCCACTGGAGCACTTGCCAAAAACA
The DNA here is from genome assembly GCA_964016875.1 of Fallopia convolvulus. NCBI lineage: Eukaryota > Viridiplantae > Streptophyta > Magnoliopsida > Caryophyllales > Polygonaceae > Fallopia > Fallopia convolvulus. Next base: position 52,863,010 of record OZ024728.1, read on the forward strand.
CACAGATAATACTTTTCGTTTTGAAGGGGCACGATTTCCCTGTCACACGGGTCAAAGTAGCCAACTCTTCCTCCACGCCAGCTACGATGGGCCATGTCGGAAACGGTACCAACACAGAGAAAACGTTCCAAAAATATCCTTCCGATAAAATACGTTCAAAACCATTTTACGCACACAGCAATTCAAGAAGTTCAAACAATTTAAAAGGTATTCGGGACTAGTTCCCAAAACCCGCTCTACAATAACGATACGCAATCTAACAGGATAGAGAAGAACCGAGCAAGTCGAAAAACGACTTACCTCAAACGAAGTATCCTTTAAGAAAGACGGAAGGCTAAGAGTTTGATCAAAAGTGATTTCCTAAAAAAAGGATTAACGTGTAAGATTAAATCGGATACTCTACACAACAAACTAGCATAACTTTATAAACATGTTTCTTCTGGTTTTTTTCTATACATAACTACTAATTGACTATTAAATTTTTAAGTGGTTGCCTAAAAAAAATGCACAGCCACAACTATTAACCCATCCTCGGTTACGTTTTATTATTCCACCCCCAACGATTTAATTAAAGCACTTAACCTCATCACCAATCTAATTAATGCCCTCTTCGATCAAAGCTTTTGTACAGATAATCCATCTCCCATCAATACCGACTACACCAATCTATTTAATTAACTATTGCCCCAGCCCACTAACTATTAAAACACCCTTGCCCAACTAAAATTAAAAATTGAAAACAAATCCAGCCCAATTTGGGCCACATTTTATCCGTTTCCAACCCATCCCCAATCTGTCCATTGACCGAACCAACTTTGATCAGGCCCCACCCCTTCCTTCTTCAACCTTGAGAAAACAGAGACCCGTCGTCACTGGTTCGTCCCGCCGATCAACTCCCCGCGACACCCAACCCACAACCGGTGGCCATGAAGGAGGGCGGAGACGGGAAGCCTCAATTGTCCCCGTTCGTGCCCCACCAGCGCTCCCAGGCGGCTTCGACTCCACCCTTCTCCGGCGACTCTAAACCAGACCCGTCCTCGTCCCATCGTCCACCTTTTCCGGTTGATACCCACACTCCGACTCACCCCTACAACTAGTGCCCGCCCAAAACAACAACAGCAAGAAAATCAGAGGAAAAGAAACCTCACCGGTGGCCGTCTCTGATTGACGATGGCGGCGATGAGTTCCGACAACCCTCTCGGCTCTCCAATGGCGTCGTCCTATACTACAGACGATTCGGATCATTGATCGAAGGACCACAGGAACGAACGGAAAAAAACAGGGCATTATGCCGCTGGAGAGAAAGGTCGAAAAAAAATGATGACTTTACCGGTATCGATCGGCAACGTCGTCGGCGACGAATGCAGACACCCTTTGGTAAGCTTGATGATCGGCCAGGCTCAACCCAATCTCTGTCTTTCTACGCACAGCAAGGGAAAAGAGTTGAACAATTCCGATCGGCTCGCGTGATTCAGGGTTCTCCGGAACGAGATATGTTATATAGAAAGAAAGATAGGGATTTGGATTGATATGATCGGTTAGGATAAGTTTTTCGGGTGATGGGTCCTTCTGCTTATTTTAGATAAAAAGTAGGTAATATATAAAAATATATATAGGCTTTTATAAAGGTATAAATATATAATTGGGTAGATAATTGGTTACGGATTACTAATTAATTTGTTTTACGGGTTTACTTGTGGGTTAAGAAACTCAAATGCTTGTAAGCGAAGGAACCCGTTTACAGACTCACGAGGCCTAAAACGAAAATCGAATATTACATAAACAGTAATTTCTATAAAAAAAATCATGGTCGCTTTTTTTACAACTAAATTAGCTTTAATCTACTATATAAAAACAAACTAGATTCCTTAAATATTCTTAGAAGATTATGTTTAAAGATTATTCATTCCTTAAATATTTCTTAAAGATGTTATTCATAATTTTTGATAAACACATCGGATACAATTTTTTTGATTCTTTATATATTCCCTAAAGATTATCCATTCCTTAGAGTTTTCCAATATTAGGATTTGATATTTTGGTTCCTGTTAATTTAATTTTTGTTATAAAATAGATAGCTTCAATAGCATATTTTTTATTTAAAATATGTAAAAGATTTTGGTGAAGATAATAACAAATTAAACTAAAAAAATATAATACCAAACTAAAATCGTGGATTTCTAAACTACAAAATCGTGTATTAAATATAAAAAATCTAAAACAAAAATATATAAAAAAGATATACCAAAATGGAGAAGATATTACCAAATTAAAATATAGAAAATAATTTTTTTTATCACATCTTGCAAATAATGGAGATTCTTGGTTAATATTTAAACAAAGTATAATAATCAAGTATGATATTGACAATTAATTTTATTTTAAATGAAAGATGATATATAAGTTATAATTATTTTTGTAATTTATAAAATCATTAATTACCACTATTTTAAATTACCACTGTTTTGATTACAAGTTTTAAAATTATGTTCAAATCGGTAAAAATTGAAATAATCTATAATATCAAGCTTGAGACTATAATTGCAAGTTCTCTCTTCAAACCTACACATATTCATATATACTTTATTTCATTTTGTACCAAGTTCTCAACCGTTAATTTTTTTTTATTAATCTGTTATACAAAAAATTCACATTATTTTTTGTAATTTACTAGCCTTTGTTCATGTTAATATATTTTGAAACGATTAATGTCGATCCATTTTAATCAACTATGGAATATATAATATTAAAGTTGTAACATATTATGCCAAATGATGAATTCACATTCCACCTCATTTATAACATGTCACGTCATCTAGCGATATTTTATTTAAAATCTAATATTAGAACAAAAATTTATAAAATAAGAAAATGCTATATAAATTTCCATTTATTACGCAAGATATATATATATATATATATATATATATATATCCATTTGCTCCGTGAAATATTTGGAAAGATAATTGGCTATATTAATATACTTTTATTATTTTTTCAAATATTTTTTTAAATTATACGGAGTATTATTTAAGTGATTTTTTATTGGATATTTGCAACAAAAAAGTTTGACAAACATAAATGTCAATAACTAAGGGGTAAGAAATAGCAATCAAAATAACAACATATTATACATAAATGTGACTATTACTATAAGAGATATATCACGTATAGAGAGTTAGAGACCCATAATTAATGGCTGAATTTTATGTCATATATAACCTTTGTTATATGTATAAGAGATATGTAATCCAATTAAGCTAGATGTTGATTGGTTGTATATATAAAAAATATAATTTTTATTATCATGTTGCATTAAAATCACACGTCTTTTTAATATATTCAAATATATGTATGAATAAGCCACTGTGTCTTCATCACATGTTTTGGGTAGGGAATAAAGCCGTCAAATTAAGTCGCCTCATTTTCGCCACATGTTGTTCCCACGTTAATCCACCTAATTTTTGTCACATATCACAGGTAAGAGATAAGGACACCATATTAAGTCGCCTCATTTTTGCTATGTATCGTTGTCGTGTTAATTCGCCTCATTTTTTGTCACATGTATCAGGTAAGAAATAAGGTCACCACATTAAATTAAGTCATCTCATTTTTTGTCACCGTAAGCCACCTTATAAAATTGATAAAAAAATAATTATTATTTTAATTAAATAAAATTTACGTTCAAATACTTTATCAAATTTTGTTAAATTTTGGTTGATCATCATATTCAATTTGCAGGTCATACTTAATTCATTTTTTTATTTAATATTAGTATACTATACGTATAAGGACATTTTATTTTGTATATTTAGTCTATTAATATGACTATGCATTGAATCAATATGCAAATTAAATGATACATTTTCGATATAAAATTCAAGTAAAACTTCAACAATATCCGCGCATGCGGGCGGGTACTCATGCTAGTAAAACCAAATTATTGTCTTTTTATGCACAAAAACAATGGTTCATTACAACGGGGAAGATCCAATTCCAAACAGGCAAAATTAGGGTTGGGCATAGGTCCAAAACCGGACCGGACCAGGACCGAAATACTCCAAATCTTTGGACCTAGGACCGGACCTAAATTTCTCGGTCCGGTCCGGTCTCGGTCCCGGTCCGGTCCGATCCGGTCCAGTTTTGGACCGCTTTGGACCTGGATATTATTTTTTTTAAAAAATTAATATTTTTCAATGAAAAAATTATATTTTTAATAAAAAAAATTACGTATTATTTATGAAAAATATAATGTTACGAAGTATATACATAAGAGTGAAACTTAAATAATAAAAAATAAATTTTATAACATAAGAAATATTATTTATATATTAAATTTATAATTTTATATATAATTTAAAAAAGTCGGACCGGACCGGGACCGGAATTTCTAAAATTCATGGACCGAGGACCGGACCGGTTAACCCTCGGTCCGGTCTCGGTCCCGTCCGGTCCGGTCCAAAATTCCGGTCCGGACCTAATTTTGCACAGCCATAGGCAAAATTGAAAAAATATATTACCAAATGGGCCGGCATACTTTAAGGCCCATAACAAAGTTCTGTTGAAGGGTAACGGTTGTAGTAATTGTTCGGCGTTAATGGGCTGAAAGCCCACATAATTGTATTTTGTAAATACGTAGATTGGATCTGTCATTTTGTGAAAATGGTGGCCTATTTCGTAAAAAAATTGTTGATGAAATGCCTTCTTTTTTTTCCCTGATTTGTAGCAATGCTCAAAATAACAAGGTAATTGAAAATTTTCCCTTAATTAAATGGCAAGGGGTTCTTTTGGACAATTTCACAATAAAAACTTGTGTATTTTTTTTTAATACAACCATACAATAAACTGCAACATACTTTAATACACACTTGCTTGCCCCTCTCCTGCACATTTGGTTCACTGGAAGTGTAAGAGCTGTAAATTGAGGAGAAAAAGATGATTCGTTCTTTCTATTAATTACGTATATAAAGAGGTTACAAATATATGCAATCCCATAAAAATAGGAAAGCAATCCTTGTCAAAATCAAATCAAAACTGATTAAGGAAAACAAGATAATACACAATAAAATACATACATATATTAACACACCCCTGCAAGCTCATGCGCAGGAACAAACATAAAGCTTAGACCGTAACGTCTGAAAACGATGAGTGCCAACCACTATAACACCCCGACTTTGAACAGGGGCGCTACTCGGTAGTAGCGCCCTGTCCGGGTCTACTCAGATTAGTCTGACAACAAATTCATTAGGATCTTGCAACTCGGGCACGGCGAGAAAACAAAAATAAAGTATTCAACTTTCATTTACTAAACAAATGTTATAAAACATACATGAGACCCCAACCTCTGAACATAAAAAAAATAACGAATATTTTCAACTCAGCTAACCCAACATTCACCTTAATGCTAGACAGCTCAAACAAGTCAACAATACTAATATACCTAGTAACTCCCAAACCAAACCAAGCCTATTGACATGCACCAACCTTCCGCTCTACCACTCGACTGAGGATCCATCTCGGTTCCTAATTCATACCTACAACTGAAAAATAAGTCCCCGAGGGGTCAGTTTCCATTCCAATCCAAGCTAGAAATTACACAGCACCAGTAAGACGTTTTAAAAACCAACACACAATTCCTAACATTCACAAGCAAGATTAACAAGCACCCAAACCAACTACAGTACATACCTAAATTCCAAAGAATCACACATACACATTAACACATTTACATTTACACAAATCTGCACATCGACCTACACATCCTCCTCCTCCACACACACACACCCATATAATTTATTTTGCGGCAATGCAACCCTTCTTCGCCTTTACATTCTACGCGACAATGCAATCCTTCTTCGCCTTTGCATGCCATTCCAACAATGCAACCCTTCTCCATCATTACATGTCGGTTTTCAAATAACATAGAGAGCAAACATTCAAACATTTCACAAACACAATTTCCAATCACAGTCATAGTCGCAAACGCAAACACAAACACAAACACAAACACAAACACAAACACAAACACAAACACAAACACGTTTACCATCACTCAAATCAAAATTTATAGTTACAGAACCATTCACAATGTGTCACATACAATAAAACTAATTAAAAACGAATCGTACACATATCACATAAAAATATAATTTTCATAAACAAACAGTAGGGACTAGTTCCCCAAACCAATCCTACAAGCACAACATAACGTCTAACAAGAACTAGAACAAAAACCGAGCAAGTTGCATAACAACTTACCTCCAAGAAGACCCTTGAACGTAAAAGTGAACGACAGTAAGAACCTAAGAAACATTAACAATCATAATTAATTAACTAGTTTGACTTCCGAGATACTTTATTGCCATTTGCCCCACAAATTAATCACTAAATTATATATATTGAACCACATTGAAAATATGCTCATGCACTTGTGAATAATTTAACCAACACCGAATACAATTTAAGATTTTTCCCCATTGATCCAAATTAATTTAATCACCCACTTAATTCCTTAACTATTCTAACATTACATACGAAACTATAAACACTAAACACCCATCTAATGGTCTAGTTTAATTACTAATTAAAATTTTCAACCTAATAACACTATGGTTAATCAATTCCACCAACGTTATATACATGTCACCTAAACTAGATGAATTGTATCAGCACTTTAATCCATCAAAACACTTCATGCACAACTTAACAATTCCGATCGAAACAGTAGATCAAAGAACGGGTCGCTACAACTTCAAGCCACAAGATTCCCCCAACCCTATTCAAGTAATTATAACCAATTCGAAAGAACAGCAAGATTCATATGGGTAAACAGAATTTCCACCTTATAAGCGAAATCAAATCTCGTCCCTACAAAAACTTCGATCTCGATTGTAGATTGGAGCTTGATTTTAGCGACACAAAGGAATTGCGGAAGGCCGGTGACAAGGCCGGTGGTAGAATCTACGAGATCCACTGCAGTGATCGGATTTAGAAGCGGCGACTAGGCTCGCTCTCTTCGAAGGCGGACTCAAGTTGAAGGTACGCTACTCAGTAGCGAGGAAGATGGCCGGTCAACCCTCGACGGGACAATAGTGGAACAACGGCGTAAGAGGATGATCGGTGGTCGGATTGGGGTTCGACCCGGCACTAGCATGCCTGAACCAAGATGGTGAGATCCGCCAACAACGATGGTGCTCGCAAGCGACCGAAGAACAGAGAACGTCGGAGTTTCTATTAGCTAGGTGGTGTGACTGCGGAGGCGACGGAGACGCAAAGCAGGGTCGATTGGGACCAGACAGGAGCGACGACGAACTCGGAGCGCCCTCTCTCCTCTGCGGGCGTGGTGTGCGGCGCTCCTCTCTCTCTTTGTGAAAAGTGTGGTCGAGGGTTAGGGTAGCCAAGAAAAGAGTAGGAGAAAACACGAATAAAAGGAAGAGTGGAGTTGGGTCGGAAATGCTTGATCCTGACTTTGGGCCTCTCGGCCCACTTTACAAAATGGGCAAGATATTGTTAGGCTTTAGGCCCCAAAAGCAGAATAAGAAAAGTGGCATCAAAATAGGCTAGAAAAGGTCGGGCCGGAACGGAAATTTGTTAACGGATTTATTGAATTTTTCAGAAACTCGGGTATTACAACTGCCTTGGTGAATATGTCAGTTGTCTGATCAAGAGACCGAACATGACAGACAATTAACTCCTTAGCGGAAACCTGCTCACGAACAAAATGGTATTCAATCTTAATGTGCTTAGACCGTTGATGGAAAATAGGGTTGGTAGACAGGAAGGTGGCACTGAGATTGTCACATAAGAGGATAGGAGGCCGATCAATTAGGATAGCCATTTCGGGGAGGAGCTGCTGAAGCCAGATGAGCTCGACAACTGTGAATGCTATGGCTCGATATTCGGCCTCTGTGTTGGATCGAGCGACAACCTTTTTATTTTTGGAAGACCAACTGATGAGGTTGCCACCAAAATAAATGGAAAAGCCATGCTGTGAGCGACAATCATCCGGATCTGAAGCCCAACTAGGGTTTGAAAAGGCAAATAGGCGCTTGTCAATCGCCTTCTGTAAACACAATCCAGAGGAAAGAGTACCCTTAAGGTATCGTAAAATACGCTTGACTACAGTCCAATGCAACTCGGTGGGATTATGCATGAACTAACATACACGATTAACAACATAGGAGATCTCCGGACGTGTAATAGTGACATATTGAAGAGCACCTACAATACTGCGATACAAATGTGGATCAGAAACAAGATCACCTTGCTGTAGAAGACGAGAGCCTGGTTCAGCAGGCGAAGCAATAGGCTTAACTCCAGACATGTTACAACGATCCGAAATCTCAACAATATACTTCTATTGACTCAGCTGAATGTCAGTAGCCGAGCGGGTAACCTCAATGCCCAAGAAAAAATGTAGTGGGCCGAGATCCTTGAGCGAAAAAGCCCGATTCAAGCTCACTACAAAATCATCAATCAACTAAGAATGAGAGCCAGTAATAATAAGATCATCGACGTAAATCAGAATATAGACCACATGTCATCCATGCTTCTTAATAAAGAGAGAGGAATCAGAACACATCCCTAAAAGCCATGCTGAATGAGAGCGTCTTTGAACTTATGAAACCAGGCTCAAGGAGCCTGTTTGAGCCCATACAACTAGGGGTGCTCACGGGTCGGGTCGGGTCGACCCGCAAATTTTTCAGACATGACCCGCGACCCGACCCGCGGGTTGCGGGTTTTGCGGGTCGGGTCGCGGGTCGACCCGCTGACCCGCATGCATTTCAAAAAAATGAAAAAAGTATGTTTTTTGGCCTTTTTGCGGGTTGGGTCGCGTGTCGACCCGTGACCCGACCCGACCCGCAACCCAATTTTCACTATTCAGTACACTAAATTTTTCAATATAGTAATTTTTTTATTTTTTATTTTTTTTTAAGAAAAGGGTGCGGATCTGCGGGACGACCCGCAACCCGTCGGGTTTGGCCCGACCCGACTTGTGACCCGAATTTTTCAAATCCTTGACCCGCAGCCCGACCCCCAAAATGCGGGTCGGGTCGGATCGGGTCAAGGTCGACCCGGACCCGTGAGCTCACGGGTCCGGGTCCGGGTCCGGGTCGACCCCGACCCGCAAAATTCGGGTCGGGCGCCCGACCCGCCATAATTGGGTCAGTCTGCGGGTCAACATTTGGGAAAAATCGGGTCGCGGGTTGGGTCGGTCCAAACCCGAAGGGTTGCGGGTCGACCCGCAGACCCGCGCCTTTTTAAAAAAAAAATCTCAAAAAAATAAAAAATGTGAACTGAATTACTAATTAGTGAAATGGAAACCTCGCCCGACCCTTCCTCCTCATTCGACAATATTTCCCACATCAAAAAAACCCTAGGGGCCGCTGGAGGTCGTGGAAACCCTAGGCGTTGCTGACTCGCTCATCTCCAGATCTCCGCCGCTGGAGGTCGTCGGCTCCGAGAATCGTTGTTGGACAGTCGCCGCTGGAGAGTCGTCGGGTCCGAGAGTTGCTGCTCCGAGAATCGTTGCTCCGAATCGTCGCTGAAGCAATGTCCGGTGTCCCCCACTTCGCGTGTCCGGTGTCCGCCAATCCGCCTGTCCCGCCGGTGTCCGCCTGTCCCTGCTCGGACCTCGCACTGTCCGGTGCTGCACTTGTAAGTTATGCCCGGAAAATCGGAAATGTCTTGCCCGAATTTTTAATTTTTTGACTGAGATTGGGCGGAAATGTCTTGCCCGGAAATGTCCTTGTGTAAGCTGAATTTTTTGGGTGTTAATTACTTAAAAAGCTAGGAGTTATGCATAAATTTGTGACTGAATTTTTTGACTATATGGAATTATGGATGATATATGCGGGTCAGCGGGTCGACCCGCGACCCAACCCGCAAAACCCGCAACCCGCGGGTTGGGTCGCGGGTCGGGTCACGGGTCGTGTCTAAAAAATTTGCGGGTCAGCGGGTCGACCCGCGACCCGCACTTGCGGGTCACGGGTCGACCCGACCCGACCCGTGAGCACCCCTACTACATACAACGCCTTGAGGAGACGACAAACATAGTCAAAATGATCAGAAGCCTGAAAACCTTGTGGTTGAGCCATATAAACTGCTTCAGCAAGATCGCCATTGAGAAAGGCATTATTGACATCCATCTGTCTAAGAGGCCAATTAAGAGTAAGGGCCAAACTCAAAATAAGACGAATAGTAGTAGGCTTAATGACAGGACAAAAGTGTCGAAATAGTCCACGCCAACCTCTTGATGAAAGCCTTTAGCCACTAGATGAGCTTTGTAGCGATCAACAGTTCCATCGGGTTTCTGCTTAATCCTGTAAACCCACTTACAACCAACAATGTTAGCACCTGGAGGCCGAGGAACTAAGTCACAAGTCTCGTTTCTCAATAAAGCATCATATTCTAACTACATTGCATGTTGCCATTTGGGATCTTTTGTGGCTTGGTGAAAAAAATTTGGGTTCTAGTTGTGAGAGAAGGGCAACAGGGAGAGGATATTTAGTGGCATGTAAGGCTTTTGGTTTGAGGCTTTGGGTTCGGGAACGAGTGGTCATCATGCGGGAGGATTGAGATGGAGGTCGAAACCAAGATGGGGCATTCGGGTAAGGGTCTGGGGCTGAGGACGAGCCATCCGAGGAAGGGGAAGAGGCTGCCCGTGAGTTCTGTGCAATGTTAGATACGAGAGGAACCGAGGGCGAGGATGATGGGGACAACTCAATAGAAGAAGAGGACTGACCAAGAGTATTAGACGACAGATGAGACATTGGAAGTGCAGGAAGAGAGGGGCTGGAAGACAACGGTTGAGGGCCGGTTGGTGGGTCCGATGGGGAATCGGCTGAGGGTGTCGTCAGAGAACTTGGGAAAGGTGGTGACTGAACAACGGCAACATCAGCGAGGCTAAAGATGGGGCTGGTGTCGACATCGGTGTGGGTGAGGGAGGGTCCGGCGTCGTCATGGATGGATATGGAAAGACAAGCTCATCAAAAACCACAAAGCGAGAGATATAGGTGCGATTGGTAGGAACATGATAGCAAATGTACCCTTTGTGTTGAGAACTATACCCAAAAAATAAGCAGGGAGAAGAGCGATAATCTAATTTTGAATTATTGTATGGCCTAAGAAAGGGATAAAAAAAGGCACCCAAAAGATTTGAGAAAAGCATAATCAGGGGTGTTTCCATACAACACTTCAAACGGAGATTTAAATTTTAAGTTGGAGTTATAGTTCGATTAGAAAGGTATATAGATGTGTGAAAGGCATGTTCCCAAAATTGTATTGGTAGATGAGCATGAGCAAGTAAGGAGAGGCCTTTTTCAACAATGACCCGATTTTGACGTTCAGAGGGCCCATTTTGTTGAGGAGTATGAGGACAAGAAACTCGATGTTCTATGCCAAGAGATTGGAGGTATTTGGATACATTTCGATATTCACCACCCTAGTCTGTTTGAAAGGCTTTGATGATTGTAGAGAATTGTGTTTGGATTAATTTAATAAGCAATTGAATAGTGGGATAAACTTGGTCTTTTCTTTGCAGAAAATAAACTCAAACAAATTTAGAATAATCATCAACAAAGCTAACATAATATTTATTGTCCTTAAGAGAAATACTTTGGGAGGGTCCCCATACATTAGAATGAATTAGTTTAAAAGGTTTAGAAGCAATAGATAAGCGACTAGATAAATGAAGACGATGACTCTTGCCTAGTTGACAAGCACCACAAACCGACGGTAATTTATTGGAGGAAATAGGAAGATTGAAGCTAGAAATTAAACGACGCAAGACAGACTCATGAGGGTGAGGAAAGCGATGATACCAACAGGAGATGGAGGCATGTTCACCGACAAATGCTACGGGACAAGAAAGGCGATGAAGATGATAAAGGCCATTTTCAACGGTTCCTCTTAGTAGAATCTAACCTTGCATGTTCTTCATAAGGCAATAATTAGCATGAAATTCAAGAAACACATTATTATCTTTGGCCAATTTAGACACACTTAATAAATAAATTTTTGGTGATGGCAGGAACAACTAGAACATTATTAAGTTGCAAGGGCTTAACAACATGCTTTACTGGGAAGAGACATACCATTCCCGTTGACTAAGCTATCATTGCCTTCATAGTCGGATTGCAAGTTGAGATTACTGAGGCCAGCGACAACGTGGTTGTTGGCTCCCGTATCAACAACCCACAGATCAACAATTTCGGATTGACACGACGTTGTGTAAGCGGAGCGATCAGTCGGTGGCTCGTGCTGGTTCAGCGCAGCTGTAGCTACGCGATTTGTGACGGGAAAGTCGGTAAAGTTGACCCGGTTGACGCAGTTGGTTGCCTCATGTCTAGGTTTGTTGTATATTTGGCATTGTGGGCGGCTGCGTTTTGATCCCAAGGAGTAACCCGACGCACCAGAAGAGGAGCGACTTGGCTGACATTGATCCAGGGGAGGGCGACCACCGAATAGTTCGAGATAGGCCTCGATTATCTTCTTCGAGGTTGCCTGCGGTGGAGCATTCGGGAGAAGAAAGGAGTCCAAATCGAACGCTTCTAGGGCAGAACAAACAGTATTACGCCAAATCGAGTAGTTCGATCGATCAAGCTTGATAGCAAAGTTTGGTAAGTGGAAATTTGGAGAAGATCCATCACAGGAAGAGGAAAAGAGCAATTGAGTGGGAGAGGTGGGTTGGGAAGCCATTGATCGAAGGATCGATGGGTCTGGATGATACCATGTAAAAGTTGTAAATTGAGGAGAGAACGATGATCCGTTCTTTCTATTGACTACGTATATAAAGAGGTTACAAATATATGCAATCCCATAAGAATAGGGAAGCAATCCTTATCAAAATCAAATCAAAACTGATCAAGCAAATAAGATAATACACAATAAAATATATACATATATTAACATCCAGACATGAGGGAATGAGCACCTATTAGAAATTTTTTTTTTGTGGTTTTTGAGAAGCAATTGTACAAATTGGTAGTGAATATTGAAAACAAACCCAACATTCCATTTTTTTCCCTTTGCAGATTAACTGATTTAACAAGATGTGATAGTTCGAGATTTAAGGTCGGGTGATTTTTTAAACTTCTCTTTTCTCTTTCCTCTAGTATATATGCCATTGTCTTGCATTTTTCTTATATACTTTTAAAGCATGGCAACCCGTACTATTGAAATGGTTCATCAGTTGAGATGTTCCTAGGAAAAGATTTAGACTTGCATAGATCTTCTAAAGTTTTCTATAGAGACTTAGCATCTGCATTAGTATAGCTTACCACCTGATGAGTTGTGTCGTTAATTAACCGCACCATGATTTCAAAATGAGAAGTCTCATCAACTTAATTTTTCTTCAAGATTAGTGTCATGTGGCAACTCTCCCTTCATCACCCTTCAACAATTTTCTTTTTTATCAACACAACTTTTATTTTGACTTGCCACATGGAAAAGCCAAAGGTTCCATCAAAGAGTTGAATTTATCCTAGTGGAGTGTTCAACTATCACACGAATACACATGCTAGAAGCAAATCACAAGGGTAAAACAAGGAACTAATCAAGAAAGATGTTTCACACTTCGAGTAAGGTCTAAAAATGGGAGAACATAGAAGTCTCTTTTGCAAGAGTGCAAGAGTTTGTTAGCTCCAAAAGCTTAGGCCACTGAACAAGTTGGTGCATTTAAGCTACATATCTCTTTTACTAAGGTGGGTCAAAACCACTTAGATCAACATAACTTTTAGATCTAGGCAAGATATTGTTCGAATGTGATGTTTTGATGGTTCCAAACTTGAGCAAAGTTCACGATTTGTTTTGTGCAATTGAAATCTGCGACTCCGAAGATCTTCACAAAAGTTTTGAACGTCAATGACCCAAAGGGGAACTATTTATGAAAATTTCGCAACGATTGATCGTGGTTAGCTGGAATGGTTAATTTAAGGGAAAGATCAAGCAAATCATAGGAAGAAAGGTGGTGCTAGTTCACCAAAGCTAGAAGGAAAGGATAATTTCAATATCTAATTTTTAGAAATTTTGTAAATATTTGGTGAGATATCATTTCCCTTAATCAAATATGAAATTATATCAAACCAGACATACAACTTTAATATAAATGCTTTGAGTGTTTAAGATTAAAGTTACGCTTGAGCATATTGTGAATTTGTGACAGAAGAAGAAAAAGTTGATAGTTTGTGTGGTGTGTGTTTAAGAGCTCTTAGGCATAACTTGCAAGTGAGAATTGTAGTTAGTCAAAGGATAGAAGACATCAAGCTATTATGGAGTATGATAGTTGATCTCGTGGTATCTTTGTTAACCAAACTCAAGAAATCAATATAGTGATCCCAAAGTTCTCTTAAAATTCAACTAAGAAAGAAACTTAGAAGGGAGTGATTTTTCACTTAGTAGACTAGTTAGTTTGCTATGTCTTTCCACTATACATCATCATGTTTAGTAAGTCATTCTTGCAAGTTGTATTTTCCACTTCTTACTTTAAGGTCGCAGACTTTATCATAGCCAGCAACTTATGTGTACTAACGATCTTACAATTGGTATCAGAGTAAAGGCTCTAGCTTGTGTTTAGTACTTGTTGTTGCAGAAAATATGACCTCAACCAATACAATAATCATTTATTCTTTCAAGAAACCTCCGATTCTCAAGCCAGGGGAATATGATTAGTGCGTTGAGGAAATGGATACCTATATATTCTCTCTCGATCGACAACTTTGGAGAGTGATTGAAATTGAACCTGAAATGTTTCTCAAAGTTGATGGAAAGACAATGAAAACCAACAAGTTGATTCAATGACTCAACAAGAAGTGGGATGCTATCGCCACATCTTTTCTTACCAAAAAGGAAACCAAGAAACTCTCTCTTGAAGACCTTATTGGGGTTGAGCTTCATGTTACTCCTACCAAGAGACATGTTAGAGTCGGGGCATCTTGTCACTATGTATGGAGGAATCAAACAAAGGAGAGATGATCGACTTGAAACTGAGAAAGTCAACAACATTTCTCTTAAGGCCGAAAAAGCTTTTGACTTGGCTCAAGGTGTTCAAGATCTAGAATAGGCCGATGACAATGTTGCTCTTATCTCTAAAGCAAGGAAGAGGTTGTGGACTCGTAACAAGGCTCCTGCAAAGTCCTCTTAATCCAGTAGAGATATGAAGGAAGTGGTATGCTACCACTATCAAGGCAAGTGACACTATTCTAAACAATGTCCTAAGAAGAAAACAAGAGAAGTTGGCAAAAACATGTTGGCAACTTGGGACGTTTCTGATGACGAGGAGGATTTGGACAAGTTGATGGTGCTTTCTTTATGGCTCAAGAAAGCAACTTGTCTAATGAGGTACACGACTCTAAACTCACTTCATTTCTTGCTAAAAGACTAGAGAATAATTGTTTGCTTGTAAAGTTAGGAACTCAGGTGACTGAGCTAAGTGAGAAACTTGAAGAAAAATATGAAATTATCACAAATCTGATTGATGACAATAAAGTGTGGTCAAATAAAGCTATTGAATTGTAAAATATTTCTTTCTCTAAAACTATTGCTTGTAATTCTTATAATGATTTAAGAAAAAGGTTGAGAACCTAGAAAATCATGTCACAGACTTAGAAGGAGAAAGACTCATGTTGAAACTAAGAAATGCTGAAATGGCTGATGAGTTATAGAATCTTAAACTTGATGAAGGAAAAAAAAGAAAAAGAATTGGATGAATGAGTTTGTTGTTAATAAAGTTCAAGAGGTTAAAAAAGACTACGAAAAGAAATTTATGAAGGAAGTTAATCGTTTTGGAATTGGTGATGAGGTATTTTCAGTGGTCGTTAATACCTATCAAAGAAACCTAACTTAACCAACTCAGTAGAGTGGTAAGCAAGGGTCGATCCCACAAAGACTCTTGTATTTGTGCTTTTACTTGTATGCCAAGTAACTAAAAAGGGGGATTTTTGGAATGATTAATCTAAACTAATATGCAAACTGAAAAGTAAATATGAATGCAAGTATGATTTAAATATATGAGAGACAAACGTGTTCAACTAGTTAAATCCATCATAGATATGCTTATTGATCATTGACTATCTTGATTCTCAATTCCCTTGAACATTATACCGTGGATTATTATCCAAAACTTTATAATTAGTTGAAAGAGCTAACAGTCTGAACAACCATAATCATCTAACAACCTAGAACAACGTCTAGATTCAATTAAACGACAACTTTAAGTTCAAAGTATCGATAGAAACAAATACTCAACGCAAACAGCTAATCAAGTTTTATGTGGTTTATTCCCTTCTACAATTGAAAAGCCCAAACGGGTCTAAAAAATTATAGATGCTACTTTATCTAATCAACCCCGAACGGGCATCAATCAGATTAGTTGTAAATTAACCTAGAAATTCTATTAGGTAGCTAATCTAACAAAACCCTAGAATAATTCTGATTCAATTAAGCACAAGGAATAAAACCTATTCAAGTTAATGAGAATCAATCAAACCTCACAATATTATGCAATATATGATTTCAATAACTAGTCAAACACAAAAGAAATTAGCAATGCATAATTAAATTAAACAAAAACTTACAAGAGTTTCAAAGTTGCTCTCTTGAGAGAAAAACCTAGCCTCCAAAGTTTTATAAAAGTTACGAGAAAATTAAACTAACAAAGGTTTATATATGTCTTCCAAATAATCCACAAAAATCTATCTTTAATCATATACTCGGAAGATATAACCCAAGCCCACAAATCAAGCCCAAATTTCAGCCCATGATGTCCGCGTACAAACTCCGATTGCGCGGGTTGAATGAGGATTGCGCGGCCGCGCAATTCTTACCTATCTCGCGCAATTGCCTCGGTTCAGCATTCAGTTGACATTTCAGAGGCTGTTTTGACCCCTTAGAGTTAGAATTTGGACTCGGAGTAAAAATATGGATTGTATCTCTTTGAGTTAGCTTTCCAGTGATACCAAATTCAGCTTCATCCAAGCACTATAACTCCCAAACCAAGTACTGCAAGATAGAGGTGTCAAAACAACAACTCCAATGGATAGACCGGGTTTAAGCGTTTTTATCCCTCAAGCTCTTGGGCCTTAGCTCTTCCAAACTTCACTTGTATCACTTTAAGCTTCATCTTGATCCTCCACAATCATTTAAGATCCATCCCATCCATGCTTATTTACCTAAAGATCTGCAAAACCGAACAAAACAAGCGCAAAACCCGAATTTCCTAGAAAACCTAAAAACCTAAGAACTACACTAAACTAAGCTAAAAACCATGCAATATAAACATAAATATGCATCCTAAACACTACCTAAATGTAAGGTATCAATTGGCTTTACCAAACCACCTATATATCAGAGTACCAATTGTGTTCCCCATTTGTTCAAAGGCAAAGCCCCTATGTATAATAGTGTCCAAGTTGTTCTACACATGGTGGTAAGCCAAGACAATAGGAAGCAACTTTGGTACCTTGATCAAAAGGAGAACAACATGCGGCAAAATCAAGTTCAGAACTCTAAACCTTCACAAAAAGATTTCCAAGCTCATATTAAAAACAAACCAATAACCAGTTAATCTAGTGGGATAAGGTGCTAGGCTCCTTAAGTGTTTGTTCAGGAAGTTCGAATCTCCCTGGTGATGTCTCTCTATTTGGTGGTGTTTTCATATGTGATTTCCTTTGTAAATATGTTTCTTTTTCCCCTTTTCTTGTGCACTTTGTTCCTTTTTAGCCTAGTTCCCGTATTTCTATGAGATTTGGAGACTACGCACCTTTTATGTGTCTTGTAGGTAATTTGGCATGAATCAAGGATCGATTTGAAGGAGGGTCGAGACATGAAGCAAAGGCCGAGCTAAAGCGGGAAAGAGAGAAGCAAGCCATAAAGAAGAACAAGAGAAGCCAACTAAGAAGAAGGTGGAACGAGGTCAGGACCGAGTTGCAACCACATCGGGCCCGACTTTGAAGTCTCCAACCTCGGACCGAGTTGCACAGTACCTCGGGCCCGAGGTTCCTCCGTGTCGGTCCGAGTCGGTCACCGAACTACTTGGGCTCCAAGGCACGAATTTGTGGACTTCCACTTTTGCCCTTCATCTAATCTATAAAAGGCCCTCTTGTCTTCTAAGAAAGGTTCCCTCACACACACACAAAAGGGGGGTTCCAAGGGAGCCAAGAGGATACTTGGAGAGCAAGGAGGAAGGAGAAGAGGAGGAAGAGAGAGAGAATCGGCCAAGAGAGAGGAAGGCTTGATAGGTTTTGTTGATTGTTTAGCTTTGATTTGCTTTGATCTTGTGGATTTGAAAACCCTTGATTTGAATTTGTGGATTGCTTTGGATTTGAATGAAACCTTGCTTTGTTTTGAGATTGATTATGATGATTGCTTTCTCTTTTGATTTGATTGCTTTCTTTGCTTGTCACATGGAGTAGATCTCCTTGATCTTGGGTTATGGGGGAAAACCCTAGCTAGGTTTAGGCTAGAAACCCCAATTCCATAGCCTTGAGTGTTTGATCTAAGGAACCCACTCTACATAGAGCTACAATTCCTTGCGAAAGTTGGGAATCAAGGCTTGAGATTGGCAAAGTAGCGAAAGTGAACATGTGTCAATCTCAAGACCTTGCTTCGAAGGGGATTTCCCCATGGATCGAGGTGTAGATGTGGTTGGAACGAGGGCGAAAGCGCTCGATCCTAGTCCGATCATCACTCATTGCCTGAATTAGGGTGGAAAAGCCTTAATCTACTAGGGAAGGAACCCAAAAGCCCAAGATCTACTTTTAAAATCTTTGAGTTCGACATCCCCAACTACCTCGGGTCCGACTTACCCAGTGTCGGTCCCGACTTCCTCTTGTCGCCAACCTCGGGCCCGACGTGACCTCAGTGTCGGTCCCGGCTGTTTTCTTTGTTTTCCTTTGTTTTATGCTCTCCTTTCTAGCTTCCTAGTATCTAGGCACATCGATCGAGTAGACTTCCCGAGTGTTCGACACCCACCACGTACTACAACGGGGTCGGGTTATAAATTGTATCTCTTGACCCTCGCATCCGAGAGCGATCAAAAGATTGGCGCCGTTGCCGGGGAAGTCTAAGTGCATTGAGTGCCAATTTGGTGAGTTTCTTGTGTTTTGGTAGTGATTTGGGTGAGGGAATAGCCCAAACCCTTTGTTTGTTTTTGATTTGTTTTGGTTTGTGTTTTTGTTTCGTAGGTGTATGCTAGCTCGTTCCTCCCGAGGAACACTTGAGCTTGAGTTTGTGAGTGGTCCGGAAAGTATTCTCAAGGAAGCCCGAAGAAGGAAAAGGATGGCGAATCAAGCTCTCCATGTTGATGAGGAGTTGGCTCAACTTAGGGCCGCAATGGCTAGATTGCAACTTGAGAGGGACAATCAAGAGGAGGTGGCAAGAAGAGAACGGGAGCAACGGATGAGAGTCGAGGCTCAACTCAACGCTCTACCCCGGAATGCACGCCAATACATGCATCCGGAGTTGAGGGTCCCCGAGCCGGCTATTGTGCTTCCCGAGGTTGCCAAGAATTTTGAGATCAAGACGCAATTCATCTCCCTCATCAAGCGTGATCAATTCGAGGGCCGTCCACATGAGTGTCCCATAGAGCATGTTAAACGTTTTGTGGACATGTGTGAGACGATCTCTACCGACGAGGAGACATTGGAGTATGTGCTTCTAAAGGCGTTCAAATGGTCACTTGGGGGCAAGGCCGCACATTGGCTCGAGAGCCAAGCTCCTAGGTCAATCACAACTTGGAAGACACGCTATGATGCTTTCTTGATGAAGTTCTTCCCTCCCTCAAAGACAACCGAGATAAGAAGGAAGATTGCAAGCTTTCAACAAGGTCCGAATGAGCCTCTCTTCGAAGCATGGGACCGTTTCAAGGAGATGTTGCGCCAATGTCCTACTCATGGCCAACAACCATATGTGCTTCAAGACATCTTTTTCCAAGGCATCAATCCGGTAACGAAGGACAAGCTCAATCTCCACACCGATTGTGGGTTCATAGACTTGACACCGGATCAAGCTTGGGAGCTACTTGACAAGCTATCCGATTATGAGGCCATGTATGGGGTGAGTCAAGCTATCAAGGAGGTGAAAGTTCAAGGTGAAGGTGCAAGGAAGTTATGTGATCCAAAGGGAGAAGACATTGATAGGGATGTGAAGCTCCAATTCCTTGAAGGTGAAGTGAGCAAGCTTAAGAGGCAAGTCCACTACTACAAGCAAAATGCTAGAGCTTGTGAGGAGTGTGGATCCTTTGCACATGCTACACAAGTTTGTCCGAATGAGAGCCAAGTGCGCTTGGCCGAGCGAATTGAGGAGGCAAACTATGTTCGAGGAAATTTCAGTGGAAGAGGCAACTTCAACAATGGTGGCAATGGCCGGTGGAACAACGGTCAAGCTCAAAGCTACAACAACAACTTCAACCAAAACGAGCCAAGGGCGCCGCCACCACCATATAGACCACCGGGATTCAATGAGTTACAAACATTTGCTCAAGAGATGAGAGATGGGTTCAAGGAGATGAGGACCCAATTCAATGAGTTTGGTACATGGAGGAGGCAAGTCGACAATCAATTTGCTCAAATTGCGACTCAAGCCCCGAGAGAGAATGGGAGACTTCCGGGCCGACCCGAGGAGAATCCTCGAGCTCAAAACAATCAAAATGAAGTCCGGGCAATTGGATTGAGAAGTGGCCGAAACCTACCCGAGCCACACGTGCCTAAGAAGAGTGAAGAGAGTCGGACCAACTTACCCAGCAAGTCGGGTCCGACGTTCCCCGAAGTCGACCCAGCAAGAAGATCGACTCCTTCACCACGGACCGAGGTTGAGAGCAACTCGGGACCGACGTACACAAACCTCGATCCGACCCCTCTGCCCAGGACCGAGATTCACAACATCGGGCCCGACATGGTGCCCAAGTCGGTCCAACCAGGAAGTGTTGCAAATGAAGCGGGGAAGTCCAAAGAAGTTGATCCAAGCAAGATTCAAGGTGCAACAATTCTTCCATATCCCTCGAAGAAGCCGAAAGATGTTGTTGAGAACAAGTTCAAGAGGTTTCTCAAACTCTTGCAAGGCTTGAACATCTCCATCCCGTTCACCGACGCATTGAGTGAGATGCCATCTTATGCCAAGTTTTTAAGGGAGATTTTGAGCAAGAAGAGGTCCATAGTGGAAATGCAAGATGAAGTCAAGACCTTGGAGTTACCACAAAAGCTAGGAGATCCCGGTCGTTTTGCTATAACCATTGGTGTGGGGTCTCAAAATTTCCAAGCCTTGTGTGATCTTGGAGCAAGCACGAGCATCATTCCTTACACCATATGGAAATCCACATCTATGGGTCTCATAGCTCCGGTCAACATGAGGTTAACGATAGCGTATGGGTCGTCCATCGAACCAATTGGTATCGTCGAGGATTATCCCGTTTGCATTGAAGACCACTATGTCCCAATCGACTTTGTTGTAGTAGACATGATAGAAGTGCCGGGTGAACCGATCATACTAGGGAGACCTTTCCTTGCTACGGTTGGGGCAATCATTGATGTAAAGAAGGGCCACTTGTCTCTTGACATTGGAGGAAGAGAAATTGAGTTTTTCTTTAGGCCAACTTCATAAGGGACCGTACATAAGGAAGCTAAGATGATCCAAGTTCCTCTTGGATTGCAATGGGAAGCCATTTCTAAGAAGTCAAGGCCAAGGGAGCTTAGGTTGAAAGCCACCCCACCACCTAGAGAAATTGAGATAGAGCGCCAAGGTCTAGCCCTCAATATGATTGAGCATGAGCAATTGGAGGAAAGGATGTCTTACTTGGAGGTGTTCAAGGCCGAGAAAGAAGAAGTTCAAGCACCACCGGAACCATCTCAAGAACTCAAGGAGCTTCCAAAAGATTTGAGGTACGCATTTCTTGGTCCCAACTCTTCTTTACCCGTAATCATAAATGCCAACTTGAATGATGATGAGGAGTCTAAGTTGTTGAAGGTTCTAAGAAAACATAGAGGAGCTTTAGGGTATTCACTAGAGGAACTAAAGGGAATCTCTCCCTCAATTTGCATGCATAGGATTTATATGGAGGATAACCATAAACCCACTATTGAACCCCAAAGAAGATTAAATCCTAACATGAAAGAAGTGGTAAAGAGTGAAATACTTAGGATGTTGGATGCTGGAATTATCTTCCCAATTTCCGATAGCAAGTATGTGAGTCCCATGCATGTAGTTCCTAAGAAAGGAGGTCTCACCGTTGTGCAAAATGAAAAGGGAGAAATGATACCTATGAGAACCACAACAAAATGGCGTATGTGTATTGATTACCGTAAGCTTAATATCGGCACTCGCAAAGACCATTTTCCTCTTCCTTTCATAGACCAAGTCCTAGAGAGATTAGCACAACATGAATATTTTTGCTACCTTGACGGGTATAGCGGGTTTTGGCAAATCCCTATTCATCCCGATGATCAAGAGAAGACGACATTCACATGTCCTTATGGGACTTTTGCCTATAGACGCATGCCTTTTGGTTTATGTAATGCGCCGGCAACATTTCAAAGATGCATGATGTCCATCTTCTCCGATATGGTTGAGGATATAGTAGAAGTGTTTATGGATGATTTCTCCGTCTACGGTTCCTCATTTGATGTTTGCTTAGCTAACTTAGACAAGGTTTTGACTAGATGTGAGGAGACTAGCTTGGTGCTTAATTGGGAAAAATGCCACTTTATGGTGAAGGAGGGCATAGTACTAGGACACCTAGTTTCTAGTAGGGGGATAGAGGTAGATAGAGCTAAAGTTGAAATAATTGAAAAACTACCTCCCCCCTCTTGTGTTCGTGATGTTAGGAGTTTCTTAGGTCATGCAGGATTTTATAGACGGTTCATCAAGGATTTTTCTAAAATTGCAAAACCATTGTCTAACCTCTTGATGAAGGATGTGCCCTTTGTATTTTCCGAGGATTGCATGAGTTCTTTTTGTAGGTTGAGAGATGCCTTGATCTCGGCTCCAATAATGGCGGCACCCGATTGGAATCTTCCATTCGAGGTGATGTGTGATGCTAGTGATTTCGCCGTAGGGGCCGTCCTTGGGCAAAGGAAGGATGGAAAGTTGCATGCCATCTACTACGCAAGCAAAACTTTGGATGAAACTCAGTGCAATTACACAACAACGGAGAAAGAGTTTCTTGCGATAGTGTTTGCATTTGAGAAATTCCGTTCATATCTTGTGGGATCAAAGGTGGTAGTCTTCACAGACCATGCGGCAATCAAATACCTCATGAAGAAGAAAGATGCAAAGCCGAGGCTTCTAAGGTGGATGCTCCTTCTCCAAGAGTTTGACCATGAGATCAAGGACAAAACCGGTGCGGAAAATGTGGTAGCGGATCATCTATCCCGTTTGCCCATCGAGTACATGTTGGAGATGGAGGATGGTATGACTATAGATGATTCAAGAGCAGATGAAGTTCTCATGAGCGGAAAGGAGGAAAGGAAGGGTGGATCGACGAACCAAGTACGTCGGGTCCGAGGTTCAGGACATCGGACCGAAGGCAAGGCAAGTACGAGTGAGTCGGGACCGAGGACTTCAACATCGGGCCCGAGTGACCTGT
Source organism: Fallopia convolvulus (assembly GCA_964016875.1). Lineage (NCBI taxonomy): Eukaryota > Viridiplantae > Streptophyta > Magnoliopsida > Caryophyllales > Polygonaceae > Fallopia > Fallopia convolvulus. Next base: position 52,886,588 of record OZ024728.1, read on the forward strand.
GTGTCTGCGAAGCTGGACCGGCGTCCAACCAGTCGGGCCCGGTATACTTCAATGTCGGTCCGTGGAAGAAAGTAAGTTTCCTAGCTCGATTTCCATTTCTTCTCGTTCTCAATTGATTGATTCTTTCTCTCCCACTGGCCTTCTTTCGATTAGTGCCGTAAGACGAGGGGTCTCCCCTTGGTTTGCGGATTTTGCTAACTTTGCCGTAGGGGGAGTGATCCCACCAAATTTGTCTTATCAAGCTAGGAAGAAATTCTTACATGATGCTAGACAATACTTTTGGGATGATCCATATCTCTACAAGGAAGGGCGTGATCAAATCTATAGACAGTGTGTGTCAAGTGAAGAGGTTGAGAGCATAATTCATCATTGCCACTCCTTGCCTACGGGAGGTCACGCTAAGAGTTCCAAAACCACCTCAAAAATTCTTCAATGTGGTTATTATTGGCCAACCATGTTCAAGGATGTGCATGATTATGTGAGGAAGTGTGAGGAGTGCCAAAGAGAGGGGAACCTATCAAGGAGGAATGAGACTCCTCAAACTGGCATTCTAGAAGTTGAGTTATTTGATGTATGGGGTATTGACTTCATGGGATCATTTCCCACATCGGGGCCTTACAAGTACATCTTGGTAGCCGTGGACTATGTTTCAAAATGGGTGGAGGCCATACCAACAAGAACCAATGATGCTAAGGTGGTGATGAAGTTTTTGAAAAGCAATATTTTTGCAAGGTTTGGTGTGCCTAGGGTTCTCATAAGTGATGGCGGACCTCATTTCATTGAGAGGTGCTTCGAAAATATGTTGATTAAGTATGGGGTGTCTCATCGAGTTGCTACTCCTTATCATCCTCAAACAAGCGGGCAAATCGAGGTGTCAAACCGTCAAATCAAGGCTATCTTGGAGAAGACCGTATCTCGATCAAGGAAAGATTGGGCCTCTAAGCTCGATGATGCACTATGGGCTTATAGAACCGCCTTCAAGACACCTTTGGGAACTACAACCTTCAATCTAGTTTATGGCAAGGCATGTCATCTTCCGGTAGAGCTTGAGCACAAGGCGAAATGGGCACTCAAAGAGATGAATTGGGATATCAACTTGGCCGGTGAGAAAAGGTTTCTAGAACTTCATGAGTTGGGGGAATTGAGGTTGAAGGCCTATGAGAACTCCAAGCTATACAAAGAGAAGACCAAGAAGTGGCATGATAGGAAGTTAATTCCAAAGACCTATCAAACCGGTGACAAGGTTCTCCTTTTCAATTCAAGGCTTAAACTTTTCCCCGGGAAGTTAAGGACTAGGTGGAGCGGACCATTTGTGGTCCACCGTATCTATGCTCATGGTGCGGTGGACTTGGTTGATGAACAAGGACATATTTTCAAAGTGAATGGTCATCGAGTGAAGAAGTTCTATGACAAGGACGGTCCAAACGAAGAAGTTAGAGCCTCATGGGCTCTCGTCCTCGCCGATTGATCCTATACATGCCATTGAAGAATAAGAAATTGTGAGCTTTTCATACTCTTCTCTCTTGCTTTTAAGTTTTGATTTCCTTGTTTGATGGGGACATCAAAAATTTTAAGTATGGGGTGGGGGTAAGTGTGTTCATGATTTCACTTGTTTATGTTTGTTTATTATTTTGAGGATATTTAGTTTGTGTTTCTAGTTTGTATTTGGGATGTTTGCTTATTGGTTTGTGGTTTGATGAAAGACGTGGATGATTAATTTGGTCTTGAATGGATTAGCTTTTGGTTTTAGAGAAATTTTTGCAAAAAAAAAAAATCCATAAAAAAATTGAAAAATTGTGTTAAAAACAACAAAAAGATTTTGTGTTTTGTAGGTTTTGGACTAGAAATTCCCATCTTAGATTGCCAAAATAAAAGCTAATGATGATGTGAGCATGTAAATTCCTTTGCATATTTTTGGATAGTTTAGCCTCTAAAAATGATGTTGCTTTTGATGTGATCATGATACCTTGCTTGTTTTATTGAGCATGTGAGTTCTAGGATGAGTTCTTATGCAACTAAGTATGAGTGACCCTTGTGAGATTGATTTTTGGCCATTTTAGGGATGCTTGATCATATTTGCATATCCCTCATGTTTCTTGTGTAATTAGCTCATTCATACTTAGTAAAACTTGCTATTGCGGTGTTTATCTATTTTCCAAGACCGTCATGAGAATTGTCCTAGCATGGTCACATTGATTTTGAACTTTATTCTTCTAGTCACATAAATGTTCCATATCCTACCATGAAGTTAATCCTTTGATTGTAGCCCCGTTCTAGCCTAAGCCTTTGTTTGAAACTCCTCAAAAATAGTATTCCTAGCCTTATATGACTTAACCCTTATGGGATTGGACTTTAGAAGAGAGGTTTGGATTGTATTTGAAGAGTTGAGATTCTCTTGGGTTTAAGGGCAAAGAATGGTGTTATGAATCATGTGGGTAGTGCATCTTTGTTGTACAAAATGAAAAAAAAAAAGAAAGAAAAGGAAGAAAGAAAATGTTGGAAATGTAAGGTGGAATGAAAGCAAAGAGCTTAAGTGAAGAAAATGGTCCGACCGAGTTACAAGCAACATCGGGCCCGATGTCATAAGAAAGTCGGTCCAAATGTAGAAAGTGTTGAAAATCCAACAAAAAGCATAAGAGCAAAGATAAAGTGGAATGTTAAGTGAAATTTTGGGTTGAAAGGAAAATGTTAAGTCTTTTGGGTGAGTGTGAAAGTAATTGTGGAATTTGGTGAAGTTGGTGAGAGTTTAGGTTGTTCAATCCCCATTGTAAGCACCACAAGACCAAATAATTCCCACCTTGAGAAATACCAAAAGCCCCATTACAACCCGGCCGAATGGAACCTCTTTGAGGACCTCCATTGAGCCAAGTTCGAAATTCTTTGTGTACTTTACATTAGGCATCTCTAGGTGGAGGAATTGGTGATATTAGCTTCAATAGTAAAGTCCTTACTTGCATGATTTTTGAGCTTGAGTGTTCATTGCTAAACCCAAACACATAATGAGTGATACACATTCACATATCCCTAAAGTGAGGCTTAGTTGCATTAACTTTATTCCTTGGAACACTTAATCACGTGTGATGATGTAATCTTGCTTGAATATCGATCACTTGTGCTTAAAATGTGTTTTCATACGAGGCTTTACTTGAAGATTATGTTTCGGTCTTGCTTACATTGTTATTGCTTGAGGACAAGCAAGTTTAAGTATGGGGTATTTTGATGTCTCTCTATTTGGTGGTGTTTTCATATGTGATTTCCTTTGTAAATATGTTTCTTTTTCCCCTTTTCTTGTGCGCTTTGTTCCTTTTTAGCCTAGTTCCCGTATTTCTATGAGATTCGGAGACTACGCACCTTTTATGTGTTTTGTAGGTAATTTGGCATGAATCAAGGATCGATTTGAAGGAGGGTCGAGACATGGAGCAAAGGCCGAGCTAAAGCGGGAAAGAGAGAAGCAAGCCATGAAGAAGAACAAGAGAAGCCAACTAAGAAGAAGGTGGAACGAGGTCAGGACCGAGTTGCAACCACATCGGGCCCGACTTTGAAGTCTCCAACCTCGGACCGAATTGCACAGTACCTCGGGCCCGAGGTTCCTCCGTGTCGGTCCGAGTCGGTCACCGAACTACTTGGGCTCCAAGGCACGAATTTGTGGAGTTCCACTTTTGCCCTTCATCTAATCTATAAAAGGCCGTCTTGTCTTCTAAGAAAGGTTCCCTCACACACACACAAAAGGGGGGTTCCAAGGGAGCCAAGAGGATACTTGGAGAGCAAGGAGGAAGGAGAAGAGGAGGAAGAGAGAGAGAATCGGCCAAGAGAGAGGAAGGCTTGATAGGTTTTGTTGATTGTTTAGCTTTGATTTGCTTTGATCTTGTGGATTTGAAAACCCTTGATTTGAATTTGTGGATTGCTTTGGATTTGAATGAAACCTTGCTTTGTTTTGAGATTGATTATGATGATTGCTTTCTCTTTTGATTTGATTGCTTTCTTTGCTTGTCACATGGAGTAGATCTCCTTGATCTTGGGTTATGGGGGAAAACCCTAGCTAGGTTTAGGCTAGAAACCCCAATTCCATAGCCTTGAGTGTTTGATCTAAGGAACCCACTCTACATAGAGCTACAATTCCTTGCGAAAGTTGGGAATCAAGGCTTGAGATTGGCAAAGTAGCGAAAGTGAACATGTGTCAATCTCAAGACCTTGCTTCGAAGGGGATTTCCCCATGGATCGAGGTGTAGATGTGGTTGGAACGAGGGCGAAAGCACTCGATCCTAGTCCGATCATCACTCATTGTCTGAATTGGGGTGGAAAAGCCTTAATCTACTAGGGAAGGAACCCAAAAGCCCAAGATCTACTTTTAAAATCTTTGAGTTCGACATCCCCAGCTGCCTCGGGCCCGACTTACCCAGTGTCGGTCCCGACTTCCTCTTGTCGCCAACCTCGGGCCCGACGTGACCTCAGTGTCGGTCCCGACTGTTTTCTTTGTTTTCCTTTGTTTTATGCTCTCCTTTCTAGCTTCCTAGTATCTAGGCACATCGATCGAGTAGACTTCCCGAGTGTTCGACACCCACCACGTACTACAACGGGGTCGGGTTATAAATTGTATCTCTTGACCCTCGCATCCGAGAGCGTTCACCTGGCGGTGTGTGTTAGACAAAATTTGTTAAAGGAAAACAACGTTGTACAAACACATCTAACTTGATTTTTAAGTTCGACCCTTATCTATACATCTTTACAACTCTGCTATTAATATAGACACATCGAGACTTTTGAGTTTGTTTTTTAATTTGAGTTGCACCCGAGTTATAACGGGTTGCCTACGTATCTCTTTAAAGAGAATCAAGCCTTACGTAGTTCAAAGGTTTTAATTTTTTGTTGGATTTTCATGCATCAGAGAAACGAGCCTAAACCCACCTTCTAGGAAGGGTTGCCTAAGCTCGGTTCAACTATCATTTGCACGACGTGGAGAAAATTAGACCCACCTTCTAAGAAGGGTTGTTTAACTTCTCCAATATAATTTTTTACTTAATTTTGGTCATGCGATTGAAATCGGCGATCATTTGATTTTTGCCAAGCATCCTACGTTCCCTTTTTGAAAGGGATCAAATCACACATAGTTCTTTGAGCGTTAGGACTGTTTGGTCTTGATTTAATTATAATTTGAGGTTGCGATCGAACTCGGCGAGCATTTGCGCTATATGTCGAGCTTCATACGTACCCTTGATGGGATCAAATCATCGTAGTTCGCCATTAGTTTTGGATTTTGAATTTTGATTTGAACTTTTAGTGCAACTTGAGAGCTTAAAATTATTGCACGTTGCTCTAGAATAACAACTTTGAGGTTACCCACATATATTGTATTTGCTTTCGACCAGCTTGTTGCTTTCCATGGTGATATTATGAACAAATATCAATGGCTAAGTATATAAGATATGTCTTCAATCGACAATATAAGACTTTGTGTTTGAAGCATCCACCAATTATCATGATTGTTGTCATAGATTAATTAATCTATCTTTTTCTCCTTCTAGGTGACAAAAGCTTTTGCTTTTGCTAGGCATTCTTAGCCCAGTGATCCCTGCTCAAATTCAAGGCAAGTAATATGTAAAGAGGGAAATCAAAAACGGTACTAGAACATAGATTGATAGAGATAAACACGAGAAACAATCAAGCCAAAATTGTTCTCAGTAATTTGGATCTTGGGGAGCACGAAAACTCCATTACAAGAGAGCGGATAAGCTCCGAATGTTCTAGCACATTAGAAAACGGAAATAATGCGTTTATTTATACTAGGATAAAACGATAGTAATGCTAACTAGTGGGCACTAGATGCAAATAAGGGAAATATGAGGGGCATATATTCCATACACCCCCCTCAAACTGGATGAGGGATGACGAGGCTAAGCTTGCGCGTGAGAAAGTAATGTTGTTGGGCACCAAGAGCTTTAGTAAGCACGTCGGCGAGTTGAAGCTAAGAACATACATGAGCAGTACGAATGAATCCTTCTTGAACCAATTCACAAATGTAATGGCAATCGTTACGAATGTGTTTGGTCCTTTCGTGATACACCGGATTCTCAGCAAGTTGTTGTGCAACAGTGTTATCACAGTGAAGGTAAATGGGAAGAGGAATGACCACATTGAGATCGTGGAGCAGGCCTTCGAGCCAAACTAACTCACTAGAGGTTTGAGACATGCTTCGATATTCGCTTTCAGCCGACGATTTAGACACAACTTTCTGCTTCTTGGTTTTCCATGAAACCAGTGAATTGCCAAGAAATACGCAGTTCCCAGTCAGGGAACGACAAGTGAATCGGCACGATCCCCAATCAGCATCACAATAGGCTGAAAGCGACAAAGATTCTTGAACAGGGTAAAAGAGTGAAGTATGAATCGTGCCTTTGAGAGAGCGCAGAAGAAAATTGGCAGCCTGCAGATGGGGAACCCGGGGTGTAGCCATGAACTGACTGAGTTGTTGGACACTAAAGGAGATATCTGGTCGTGACATTGTCAAATAAAGAAGTCGACCAACCAAGCGTCTATATGATTCGGGATCAACAATGGGATCCCCATCATCTGGTGTAAGATGGAGGTTGTGTTGCATTGGAAAGGGAGCACTTTTGCAATCCAACATCTGAGCATCAATTAACAAGTCAAGGACATACTTCCGTTGGTTGAGTTGAATGCCTTGAGGAGACCGAGCAATTTCAAGACCAAGGAAGTACCGAGCAAGCCCTAAATCCTTGATGGTGAAGGTTTTATCTAGAGACGCTTTGGTAGCTTGAATTTCGTCATTGGAATCCCCTGTCAACAACATGTCATCCACGTAAACTAAAGCGACAGTGAGATGTCCATTAGCTTGCTTGACAAAGAGGGAGTAATCGTGCTTGGATTGTATAAAACCTAGACCAGTGAGATGTTTTGTAAGTTCAAGATTCCATTGCCGGCTTGCTTGCTTAAGGCCATATAGAGAGCGTCTCAATTTGCAAACTTGACCAGGTAACGCCTTGTGATAGCCTGGAGGGGGCACCATATATACTTCTTCCTCCAAAAAGCCATGAAGGAAGGCATTATTTATGTCGAGCTGGTGAAGAGGCCAAGCTCGAGCAGCTGCTAAGGCTAAGAGCACACGAACGATAGAAAATTTAGCTATCGGGGAGAAAGTGTGCTTATAGCCCTTATGCTTAATTTGGTTGTAGCCCTTGGCTACTAATCGGGGCTTAAAGCGCTCGACGTCGCCATTAGGCTTAAATTTTATTTTGTATACCCAATGAGAGCCTATGGCCTTCTTGCTAGGTGGAAGGGAGGTTAACTCCCAAGTTTGATTGTTCTCCAAGGCAATAATCTCTTGATCCATCACTTGGACCCATTTAGGATGGAGTTTAGCTTGATCAAAGGATGATGGTTCAGCCACAGAAAAAACGTTGAAGAGTGACTGAGCATAATCTGTTGAATAAGAAGACAAATCATGAAGAGACATAATATGAAAAGCCTATGAGAAGGAATCTGTATCTTGAACCGTGTGAGATATGAGATCAACTCTAGCTGGGAGTTGACCGAGCTCAAAATCTGCTAAATAGGCAGGTAACTTGGTTGGGTGTGTTGATTTTCTGAGAGGTTGCACATCATGTATCACAACAGTTTGCGGAAAATCCAGATTTTCAGGTATTGTGGAAGAGGAGGCCAATAATCTGTAGGATGTCTCATCAAAATCATTACAAGATTCGTGTTGTGATGTAGGAGGTTTTGAGAATTCAACAAAATCATCATTATCACCAATGGAAGCAATAGGAAGGTTAGGTCTCTGTTCAGAAGAGTCACCCGTTTTATAAGGAAAGGATGACTCCCTGAAAAGTACATGTCGAGCTATCAATACTTGTTTGGTAGACAAGTCAAGAAGTGTAATATCTGCGATATTCCAAGATTTTAAATCAAATATAATATAATATTTATTATAATAAATTATTTTTCTCTAAATAAAGAGAGAATTCTAAATTTCGTAACGACTTTTACTTTCTCTTTTAAAGAGATTATCAAGAAGGAATTAACTAAATAAAATTCAATAAAATAACTTGAGGGGCATAGATTAATAAAATGGGGTATAAATTAATAAAAAGAGGCATTAAATAAAAATAATTCCTTATAGAGGTTGACTTCATCTTATAAAATAAATTACATAAAGGCTTAAAAATTAAGTTACAAGCTTTGTAAAAAGAATGCAAGAGCCGGGATTTGAACTCGAGACCTCTTGCACTCTACCCCCACACGCCCCTCTCCAATCCCGCTAGACCAATTGCAATTTCTTGTTCATTCAACCCAACCCTTTTATCTTATATCAAATAATCATCCTTCATTCTCCAAAAGACATCAGACTGATGTCTGATTTGAATTGACGTAGAAATGGTAGAAGCCAATGCATGCCTCCTCCACCTCCCTCTTGCTTGTTTGACCTCCATTGTTGCATCACTCCTCCATCATCCTCTAGAAAGCACAACTATGACCAATCCAAGAGCATCCTCCCTCTCCTCATTGGGCATCCACCATTGGCATGGATTGCCAAGCTTCCAATTTGTCTATAAATAGGTTCCTATTCATCCTCTTCAATCACACATTCAAATTCCCTTCTTCCTCTCCTAGCAAGAGCATTCTAAATCCTCAAAAATCAGCCCCATTCCAAGTTGAATTTCCCCATTAAAACACATCCAAACCTCCTCTTCTTTCTCTTGGAGCCCTCGCCGGACCGCCCTTGGAGCCCGACCGGACCACCAGCCCGACGCCGAGCCCGCTAGTGACCGCCGGAGTCCACGCCGGAGCCGTCGCCGCCCCTGGTTGAGCCGCCGAGTCAGCCGACCCCTCTCCCATGCCTTCTTCTCCAGTGTTCTGTAAACACAGAATACAACAGTATAAAATCCTATCCTAAATTCTATTTATCTAATTTATGCATTTGTAAATTAATAAAGTTTTTATAGATTATTAGAAATTTATTTAGGAAAATAAGAAATAAAAATATGGGAGTAGAGATTTGTTAGTTGAAAGCTAGAAACAAATTTGAGTTACCATGGTAACTTAAGTTTAATAAAACAAATAGATGAATTTTATGGAATTTATTAGAAGCATGCTCATTACCTAATATAGGTAGTGTTATAAAATAAATTATAGCATACCAAATCAATAAGTTAATAGTATCACCTTCATAAGGAAGGAAAATGAGAATTATAGAAAATATGAATTTTGCATGTCTTAGATTATGAATGATATCATATTATGTAATTTTAATAATAAAGATAAGTTTATTAAATAAATTCATTATTTAATAAAACATAAAATAGTTTACCTCTAAGTGTAAAGCTACTACAAATAGGAATTTTTATTAATTATTTAAATGTGACTATAAAGTAAACTAGGTTGATTTATGATATTAGATAATGGTAATGTTAGTATATTTATGACATACTATAGTAATAAAATGTAGAGAAACTTTATAAAAGAATTATTGTTCAAAACTTGTAGACATAGACTATAGTTTGACCTTGGATATTGATTTTAGGAAGATATAATATTAATTAATTAATATATTACTAAAGTCATCTATGAGAAAAATATTAGTTTAAAAATCTCTAAGTGTAGAGATTTGTCACAAGACATAAGTTCTAGGTTAAATATATTAAGTAGGATATTACAAATATTCTAGGATATTATATAGCATAAAGTGACTTGTATGGAAAGAAATCTTTTAGATATAAGGAAGATATTATTTTTATAGACTAAAATATTATAATAATGGATTATAATTATGAAGTGGGATATTTATAAGTCATGATTATATTTTTACAAGACATGAGGATATTAAAGTCTATGATCAAAGATATTTTATAAGCGTTATAATATAAGAGGACTATAGGAATAAAATAAGTAGGATTAATTTAATATATGTTAATATTAGTAAGTTACTTCATAAAGAAAATAGAAATTCCTAATTATGTAAACTTACATGAAAAGGGACTATAAGTATGATAACTTTATTTAATATGAATCATAGAAGTAAATAAAAGTTTACTAAGAGTATATTACTAACAAAATATTCTTGGTGATGGATATATCACTTCAAGATCCTTAAGGAATTTAAAAGTAATATTTTAAATTAAGATAAGTACATAAAGGTTAAAGTGATTTTCCTATAATTTAAGGAGAACTTATAGTTATATAAGAATAATACTTCGAGGCAAAAGTATAATATTTTATGAAACTTTACTTGTTTACTTATAGTAAAGAAATATCAAATAAAGTTAAAAGAGATTATTTTAATAAAGGTTTTATGGAATAATAAGGATATTACAAAACCAAAATAATAATAAAGGAATATTATTATTTTAAGGAAAGTAACTTTCTAAATTATTATCTTAATAATTTAGAATTTCAACTCTCTTATAAAATATTATAAGAGGGAATCCAAACTTTAGGAGGAAAATCATGACTTAAGCTCGCTCGTAAATTTCCGTGTCGATAGGTCGGAATCCTCGCTCGTAGTCAAGAATCACATAAGTTCCGTCAAAGCTCGTTTGTTAGAACTCGCAACGCTAAGGCAAGTGGAATTTCCCCTTGCGACCTTTATATTTCATTCCGTAAAAATTCTCGATATTGGGAACAACTTGTGTGCTTAAATATAAATGAACCTAGGAAATATCGATTGCTAGATATAACGACCCATTGTTAGCATAGTTCGCTTTATATTCTCGTGATAGGATTATTTATGCTAGTGTGGTTATTATCTTGACTGCTTGCGATCTCGCTCAGAGATCAACTTTGAACAAACTAGTAAGGGGCGTGGGTTAGCCAACGCCTCTATATAACCTTACTAAGTCGTATGTACCTACGACTTTCGGGATCATGATCCCATCCGCTCTGATTGCAAGGAGGGATGTGCGCACTCTAGCTAAGTGCCGGAAAACTGAGTTTTTCCCTCGGGTGGCTCGGATTATCCGTGTCCCACCACTTTCTATTAAAAATCATTAACAAAGACGAATATCTTTCATCACTATATAAGATAAGTGCCCAATGCACATTTAAGATACCAAAATCGGACCGGTCTCAAATGATCGACCCGGCTCTCGGTCCGCTCAGGGCGCGAGAAGTTTTTAACTTGTATGAATCAATAATGTTCCCAACATACTTTCGAAATCCTAAAGAAGTCTACAATCTAGTAGCTCTTCTATCGCTTATCGAGTTATCTCCGTCTAAGATATACTCTCCTTTGAACCATGAAAACTCCACATAAACAAGCCTTATCGTATAGCCCCATAGTAAACACAACCTTATTATCCCTTTCGACAATAATTGAAACTACCGAAATACCCCCGGGAAGTTCCGTTCCCGCTTGCTTAGTCTCTTAGACTAATTCTTCTTTTTCGCATGTTTTCTTGGCATTCTATCGCCCCTCGCGAATTATGTCAGTGCCCAGGAACCCTAGCAAGGCGTAAGGCGAATTGAAGTGAAGGAAGGTCAAAGAATCGTCAAGATGCATCTATCATTTCCTTTTGGTTTTAATATCGCTTTGTTTCATGAACAAGATGCTTTCGTTATTTGATTTCAAGTACCTTTGATTTTGAAGACAATGTAAGACGTTTGTAAGAACCAAGTCTCCTTCGGGAGCATCTTTTCTATTTTATGAATTATGCTTATTTCCGCTTTAATAATGTTCTATATCATTGTAAAAGCCTTGGGTGACTTTGGACGGTAAAGTCCGAGGTCACTGGCGGTAATACCCAGTGTTGTAAAATAGGGGTGTTACAAGAAGCTTATAAGCCTTCTGCCCTAGAGGGTAGCCCAAGAAAACGCACCTTCGAGAAGTGGCTTCAAATTTAGCTCGATGGTCCTTGGAAACTAAGGCCTAACATAAGAAGCCAAGAACTCGGAGCTGTGAATAATCTGGTTTGGTGTCATACAGAATTTCAAAAGGACTTTTCCATTGTAGAACAGAAGAGGGAAGCATATTAATGATATAAGTAGCTGACAAGATGCAATCACCCCAAAAATGACTTGGTAATCCAGCTTGTAGTTTCATTGCCCTAGCCATCTCAACTAAATGCCTGTGTTTGCGATCCACGCGGCCATTTTTCTCAGGAACACCAGGAGTTGAGCGTTGATGAACGATTCCATGCTTCTGTAATAATTCTGATACATTCCTGTTGACAAACTCAGTCCCATTGTCAGAGCGCAAGCGCTTGATCTTGGTAGCAAACTGAGTTGTCACATACTGCACAAAATGAGTCAAAGTTCTCCAAACCTGCTCCTTATTATTTAAAAGAAAAGTCCACGTTCCACGTGAATAATCCTCAACAGTGGTCAGAAAGTATTTAGCACCCCCATAACTAGGGGTCTTATAAGGCCCCCCATAGATCAACATGTATCAATTCAAATAGAGAATTAGTAGAAGAGGAACTAGGAGAGAAAGGAAGCTTGTTGTGTTTAGCTAAATCACAAACATCACATTTATAATGAGATAATCGTGATGAATTACAAAGAGGCACATGTTTCATCTTTGACAAAGAGAGATGCCCAAGACGAGCATGGTACAGATCAACTGAGTTGGTGTTGTTACAGATAGAAGTGAAAACTTCAGAAGAAACTGAACTGTTCTGAATTAAACTAAAACTTGAGCTAGATTCTAGTCCACGAGCTTGCTTTATTCCTGCTGCAACTTTGTAAAGATCCCCTTCATTTCTGCCAAAAGCTATCAACTCCTTAGTTGTAAGGTCCTGAATATGACAATCATGTTTCCCAAACATAAAAATATGGTTTCTGTCAGCAAGTAATCGGGAAACAGAGATCAAATTATGCTTAAACGCGGGCATAAATAGAACATTTTTCAGTTGCAGACCAGAAAACAAGTCAACTGTCCCATGAAATTCAACAATTTGTGTCGAACCATCAGGTAAACCAATCCGTATTGGTTGAACTAATTTCTGAAAATCAACGAATATATCTCTCAAGAATGTAACATGATTAGTGGCTTCCGAGTCTACAATCCAAATAAGACCATTCTCATTATGACAGGAGTCATGAGAAAGTAAAGTGGTATTACTTGCAAAATTTATAGTGTTGGCATGCACACTGCTTCCTCCTTCCTCCATAGGTGTCTTGCCTTTGAAAGCTTTAAACACCTCTTGTGTAATTGCATTGACCAAAGATGGATCAAGTTTGAATGGTTCTTTGTCTTCCATATCAAGAGGACTATTGACATCCTGAACATTGGCTCCACTCGTGGACCCTTCCACCAATCAGGATATCCCACAATTTTGAAACATGTCTCCTTCAAATGACCATTCTCTTGGCAATAAGAGCACTTCCTGTCATACTTGTATTTCTTGAATTCCCTGCCAAAGTTATTACCAGACTCCTTGCCACCAGTACGAGAATTGTCCTGAGTATAACCTGCCCCAACATTAGTATTATGAGATCCACTCCCATAGTTCTTGTTTTGACCAGAATTACCACCCCTGTTGACATCATGTTGATACGGGGATTATCCCGAAGGACGCCCGATCTTCAACACCATAGACTCAAACAAAGGAAAAAAAGGGACAATTCAACAATGGGCAAACAAATGAAATGGAAAATAAATAAGCAATTAAAAGATAGAAGAAGAACCACTTGAAACAACTAGAAGACCCTTGTCTCAAGAGGACAAGAACCAAATAGAATGATCAAGAAACCCATCTTTATACAATCCCACACAATCAAGGACGGATCCTTGAAGCACGAGAAGGATGCATTGTGAACGCCTACGAACACCTAACCTCACAGGGCTGACATAACATAGGACGAACCAAGCCAAAACAAAGACCATTTCCTCATCAAGGGAGATCGATCCCTCTCTAGGAGAAGACTCTCCAAACTGATTTTCTTAATCAACTAAAATGTCTCAAAACTAAGCTCCCCTAAAATGAAGATAAACTAGGCTATTTATACTAAAATGCTAAATAAATCAAAATACAATAAAATAGAAAATAAAAACAAATAGCCTAAGCAATAACAAGCTAAAAGACTAGACGAGGTGAGGTGCGTCCAAGCTGGCTCCGAGCACGCCTTGGCTGGCTCCAAGGCTCCTAGGTGCTCGACTCATCTTCACTCCATTATCTTCCTTCAGCCTCATAAGCAAGTCGTTTCTCAATACGGGCTCCGAGCTGTTTGATATATTTCTTCCTCCAAGCTCACGCATCTCTCGAGCATCTCGACGTTTTTTAGCTCTCAATGGCTCCATGATTCGGTTGAACTCAACAAGAATACATGGAGGAATATTCTTTAAAGACGCCCTGGATTTTCCTTCATCATCCTCCCCTTCTTGGCGAAGATTCGTCCTCGAATCTTGGGTTTCCTCTACGTCTTCATAGGGCGGAAAGTAGTCGTTGGATCCACACGATTCTTCAGGCTCTTCATGAACTAGCTCGGAATATGTATTATCTGAAGAAGACATAATGCTACAAACACTTTGCAATGTTAGAATGAACTCAAATCCTCACAAGTGTTTCGCTCATGTGTTTACACTCTAAATCTGATTTTATGATAACCCTGCCATTGTATATGTGCTTGGCATGGACTGACTACGAAACAAGGTTGGACACAAGGAGACTAAACACATAAACCCAAAGAGAACATACTTAGGCAATCAGCGTTATGCAACACAAAACAAAATAAATGCATGACTCAACAAACCGAAAGTTAAGAGAAATAGGATAGATATAACAAGAACCCTTAAGAAAGATCGAAAAACCCATGTGGCACATGAACAAGAACCGAACGAAACAACTTAAAAACCCTTCTTTCTTCAATCCTACACACTCTAGGACGGATCCTTGAAGCACGAGAAGGATGCATTGTGAACGCCTACGAACACCTAACCTCACATGGCTGACATAACATAGGACGAACCAAGCCAAAACAAAGACGATTCCCTCATCAAGGGAGATCGATCCCTCTCTAGGAGAAGACTCTCCAAACTGATTTTCTTAATCAACTAAAATGTCTCAAAACTAAGCTCCCCTAAAATGAAGATAAACTAGGCTATTTATACTAAAATGCTAAATAAATAAAAATACAATAAAATAGAAAATAAAAACAAATAGCCTAAGCAATAACAAGCTAAAAGACTAGACGAGGTGAGGTGCGTCCAAGCTGGCTCCGAGCACGCCTTGGATGGCTCCAAGGCTCCTAGGTGCTCGACTCATCTTCACTCCATTATCTTCCTTCAACCTCATAAGCAAGTTGTTTCTCAATACGGGCTCCGAGCTGCTTGATATATTTCTTCCTTCGTTGGTTCACAATTTCAGCTCGTCTCATTCTCTCTGAAAGCTCACGCATCTCTCAAGCATCTCGACGTTTTTTAGCTCTTAATGGCTCAATGATCCGGTTGAACTCAACGAGAATACATGGAGGAATATTCTTTAAAGACGCCCTGGATTTTCCTTCATCACACAAGCTCATGGAGGGGCACGAACATGCAGCTTGGAACACAAATGGAGAAACCGAGTAGAACCAAGTGCCTTTGTAAAGATATCAACAATCTGTAAATCAGAACTAATATGACGAAACACCAACTCATTAGACTCCACCTTTTCACGAACAAAGTGAAAATCAATATCAATATGGCGAGATCGTCTATTAACAATTGGATTACGAGTCATAAACGTCGCACTGAGACTGTCAGAAAACAGAGTAGGAGACGAATGGGTCCGCATACGAAGATCATGCAGCAACTGTAAGACACCGGACATCTCATCACCAGTAGCAAAAATAGCTCGGTATTCAGCCTGCGTATTAGAACGAGCAACAACCTTTAGCTTTCGGGAAGTCTAACAAATCAGCGAATTGCCAAAATAAATGGCAAAACCATACTGCGAGCGACAATCATCTGGATCAGAAGCCCATCCTGAATCACAATAAGTGGTAAGAGAAGTTGTAGCCGCCGACCGTAAGCATAAGAAATGTGTCAAAGTGCCCTTAAGATAGCTCAAGATGCGTTTGACAACACTCCAGTGATCATCAGTAGGGCGATGCATATACTGACACACACGATTAACATAAAAAGAGATCTCAGGACGAGTGATAGTAATGTATTGAAGCGCGCCAACAATGTTGCGATATAAAGTGGCATCCAAAAACGCATCACCATCGGCTTGAAGTCGAGAATGAGGCTCGGCCGGCGTGGTGATGGGTTTGGCGTCCGCCATCTTGGCACGCTCATGTAAGTCCCGAATATACTTTTTTCTGACACAACTGTAATCTATCAGAAGCACGAGTAACCTCAATACCCAAGAAGTAATGAAGCGAACCAAGATCTTTTAAAGCAAATGTATGATTAAGACTCGTAATAAAGGAGCAAATAGCCGAATCAGAATTGCCAGTGACGATCAAATCATCAACATAAACGAGCACATAAATAATAACATGCTCCCGAAACATCACAAATAGAGAGCAATCACACTGACAAGCATGAAACCCGGAACGAGAGAGATAGGACTTGAGCTTACTGAACCAAGCCCGAGGGGCTTGCTTTAAACGATACAATGCCTTGTGTAAACGACATACATAATGTGGATGAGCCGAGTCTACAAAACCTAAAGGTTGCTCCATAAAAACCTGTTCAGTTAAGTCACCATTCAAGAACGCATTATTGATATCAAGCTGTCGAATCGGCCAGTTTCGAGTGAGAGCAATAGTCAAAACCAAATGAATGGTAGTAGGATGAACTACTGGCCTAAACGTATCGAAATAATCAACTCTTTCTTCTTGATGGTAACCCTTTGCAACTAACCGGGCTTTATACCAATCAAGAGAGCCATCCGCTTTTCGCTTAATCCTGTACACCCACCACAACATTAGTATTAAGAGGTCGAGGAACTAAAGACCAAGTACCGGTACCTTGTAACGCCTTGAATTCAGTTTTCATGGCAGTGACCCACTCGGGATTTTTTTTTGCCTGATTATAGGTTTTTGGTTCAAAATCGGGAATATGGTTAGGCGGAAGAGGATGTTTTGTGGTGGTATAGGCTTTTGGTTTAAGATGTCCGGTCCGAGCCCACGTTGTCATTGGATGAGTCTAGGCAGCGGCCGGGCGAAGATGGGGATGTTGAGCAGGCGGGTTAGGTTGAGCAGGCGAGGCTGGTGGAGCGGGCGGAGGTGGCGAATTATTGTCAAGTGAAAGGGAAACAAAGGGCGAGGTAGATGTAGCGGAAGCGGGGTTAAAAGTTGCAAGATTCGGGAGAGGCAGTGGGGTAGGTGATTGCTCATCAGGCACATTAGCTGGTGATGGCTGTGGCGGATCATAGGACGGTGGCGTAGGTGAAGGCGGGGCAAGACTGGCAGCCGAAGAAAGTAAATCAACCGAGACATGCATGATAGGATTATCGACTGTAACAGGAGGAGATGATGACACAGACGGAAACAAAGACTCATGAAAAATGACATGACGACTGATATACACTCGTTGAGACTCAGAATTGTAACACAAATAGCCTTTATGACTAGAACTATAACCAAGAAAGATACAAGGCATGGTTTTAAACTCAAGTTTATTTTGACGATAAGGTCCAAGATATGGAAAACACAGACAACCAAAAGACCGTAAGAAAGAGTAATCAGGAGAGCACTTGTATAGGCTTTCTAAAGGGGAAATATTTTTGAGAATGGGAGTGGGAGTTCTATTGTGAAGATATATGGCATTGTGGAAGGCGTGTTCCCAGAATTTAGGAGGTAATTTGGAGTGGGCTAGTAAGGTGAGGCCTTTTTCTTGGATGGTGCGATTTTGGCGTTCAACCATTCCGTTCTGAGAGGGAGTGTGAGGACAAGATACTCGATGGAGGATTCCCTGAGATTGTAAGAAAGTGGACATGGTTTTGTATTCCCCACCCCAATCGGTTTGAAGGGCTTTAATTGTGGATTGAAACTGAGTTTTAACCATGGCATTAAAGAGTTGAAAGTAATAGAGGACTTGAGATCTTTGTTGCATAAAATAAATCCAAGTAAAGCGAGTGCAATCATCAACAAAGAGAACAAAATAACGACATCCATTAATAGATAAGTGTGGGGCTGGTCCCCAAACATCAGAATAGACCAATTCAAAAGGAACAATTTTAGAGACATGAACGGAATTAATAGGTAAACGAATACTTTTTCCTAAAGAGCAAGACTGACATAAAAACATAGAATCAAAAGACGAAACTGGTAATTTGAAACGACTAAAAATAAGACGAAGGATATGTTGACTCGGATGTCCCAGTCGATGATGCCAATTTGGAGAAGAAGTCCGCTCGCCCACCATTGCCATCCAAAACCGATCCGGCACAGCCGAGGGTAGACAGTATAGGCCATTACTAACGATTCCTTTGAGCAGTACCTGTCCCTGCTTGTCCTTAATCAAACAAAAATTGGGGTGAAATTCAACAAAGAGATTATTGTCTTTTGTAAGTTTAGCAATACTAATTAAATTTTTGGTCATGCTAGGAACTAATAAGACATTGGATAAGTGAATGGATGAATTTTGTAAAGACGGAATGGAAGAATGGCCAATATGAGTTATAGGTAAAGAGGTACTGTTGCCTAAAGTGAGTTGATCATTGCCAGGATATTCCGAATCAAGTGATACTTTGTTGAGGTCCCCGATAATGTGATCAGTACATGCCGAATCAAAATACCAAGCAGAGTCCGAGTTGGATGATTGGATCTGAGTGTGATTAGCAGCCGATGGAACTTGATTCAATTGCTCAAGCAGATGGCGAGACGAAAAATATTGTAAATTCAGTCGACTAAAGCAGTCCTTGGCCGTGTGATATGGACGATCACTAATTTGACAGGTCTGGCGTGAAGCCATAGAGCGAGAGGAACTGGTTTGATCATTGCTCTGCTGGCGGGGATTAGAAGAGTTATTAAAGCGGCCAGTTGATCGGTTTTGCGATTGAGACCGCGAGACGCCGCCCCTATGATCGGTAGGAGTACGGCGTTGGCTACCACTTCCGCGATTTTATGAATAGTTTGCGGCTGGAGCAGAGGTAGTCATCAAGCGAGCCTCTTCTTGAAGGTTTTCCTCTTCGAGCAACAGTTGGTCAAGCAAATCATCGGGGGACATCGGTTCGAACCGCATGTTCGCAGCAGCCTTGAACGGACCATTCGAGGAGTCGAGTCCATGAATAACAGCAGCAACAAAATCCTGGTCTGAAACTGGTAGCAGGCAATCGGCCAGGGCATCAGCAAATCCACGTTTTTTCTCATAATATTCAAGCATAGAGAGTCCACCCTTCGGTAAAGTGTTCAACTGATTTTTCAGATGCATAGAACGAGCCCGGGATTGAGCCTGAAACATCTGTTCAAGCATGAACCAAGCATCACGTATAGAATCAGCTTTGACAATATAATTGAGAAGTGGAGCCGAGATGGTGGTGCGAACCCAGAGGAGAATAAATGTGTCCCGTTGTTTCCATGTAAGGTATTCAGGATTGGGCTCAAGACGAGCTTCAGTGGTTTCGGTCCCCGGAATACGAATAGTTTTCATCGGATGGACACCGGAAGTCGCATGATCTTTCAACTCATAGGCATCAAGAGCATCAAGAACATTGGACCTCCAAAGAGCATAGTTTGTGCGTTCAAGCTTGAACGAAAAAACAGGGAATTGAAGCCCTAATTTGGAACCGAGACCAGCTTCAAGAGCAACCGAGAGGATGGAGGCGCTGCTGGTGCGGGAGGCAGCAACCGAGGATGAAGAGGCGTCATCAGACATGGTGCCCAAGAAGAAGACTGAATGTTAAAAGAACGGCCGGAAAAAAAATCAACTTTGTTGTGGAAGGAGGATCTTTGCTCTGGATACCATAAAAGATAAATATGGAACCTTGTTGAGATCTCCTCATACAAGGGGTTTTGTATTTATAATAAGTGTACAAAATACAACTTGGAGAACAAGTAATATAAGGATAAGAATAAACATAATAAGGAAACTAAATATTGTACATAAGATAAGAAGATTTGATTTTATCGTATCTTCTATCTATTAGTATGGTGGTAATGCCCAACTACAAAGGAAAAAGGTGTAATATCCGCTAAATTCTAAATAAAATAAAATGGGTAATTATCCCATAATTTTTTTCTCTAAAATAGAGAACTTAATATACTTTATAATTTCATACTATATTATGAAAGGATACAAAAGTTTACTACAATGACAATTAAGAATTTAATTAAGTATATTATGCAAGTCGGATACCTATCTAAATATTTTCTCTTGAAAAGAGAGTTTAATTATTTGTATAATTGTCTCAATAAATATATTCCAAGACTTTAAATCCAATATAATATAATTTTATAATTCTTTCTCTTATAAAGGAGAATTTTTTTATATAACCCTTTTGCTCTTTAAAAAGAGATTCGTACGTGAATTAAAAGTAGATAAATTGCAAGAAGGCATTATAAGGGTTATGAATAAATAAAAGCATTTAATTAAAAATAATGCTTCATAATTTCGGTTTTAGTAAATAAAAAGAGGTACAACAAGCTAGTAAAAATACAAAGAAAATTCAATAAAAAGAATGCAAGAGCCGGGACTTGAACCCGAGACCTCTTGCAATCCCGTCCCACACGCCCCTCCCTCTTTCCGCTAGACCAATGTAACTTAACTACTCATAATTCCCCTCTTTTATTAAAATACTCTACTATTCTCCTTCTTGTTCAAACAAGTCAAAGTGAACTTGATTGATTTGACGCTTTACCATTGGCTGCAAGACCAACTTTGTTGCATCATGATCTCATCACCATCAAACTAGCACACTCTTGACCAATCTACTTCCATCTCCTTCTCCATTGGTTGATGGCCATTGCCATGGATCACCAAGTTGCACTCCTTTGCCTATTTAAAGGAGCTCCAACCTCCTCCAAATTCACACCATTCTTCCATTCTCCTCTCTACTAGCAAACTCTCTCAAATTTCAGTTCAAAATCAGCCCTTCAAAGTCCTAGTTTCCCATTCAAAAGCTCCTCCAAAGAGTCTTGTTTTTCCCTTGTGCACCGCCGGCCACCTCCCTCTGCCCTCCAGACCGCCGAGCCACCACCGCCGAGTCTCCCGCGCGCCGCCTTGCCCCGCCATCCGCTGGTGTCGCCGCCTCGAGCCGCTGCACGCCCCCTACCCTCTCCTCCTGTGTATTCTGTAATACAGACTACAAGAAATTAGGGTATAATAATTTAATCCCTTTTTATTTTATTAATTCAATTAAATCATGTTTTATTAAAATAAGTTGTTAGTATATTGAAACAATGCAAATATGGGTTAACTTACAAGATTTTAATTTAATAAAAATATTGTTGAGATATTGTTAGTAGAAGAAGAAGATTAAATCAAGTTTTAATAAAGTAAATAGATCTCATAATAATTGTTAGCCTACAAGATTTTATTTAATAAAAATATTAGTTGAAAGCTTGTTAGTTGAGAGGAGGAGATAAATCAATTAAAAAAAAGTATTTTGGATAATCTACTATTTTGATAAATTGCAAGACATGATTATTATTAATAGTATTAAGAGCTCTTGTAAAAGTATTTTTTTTTATATAAAGTTACTAGTTTAAAGTTGTAGCTTTCTATATTTAAAAGATATCTTGTTAAGAAAAATACTTGTATTTATATAAGATATTAATATTACATATATATATATATATAGGTGTAGAGATTTCCAAAGTTATAATTTTATTTAACGACTATAGTGGTTATGACAATAAATTGTTATATAATAAAATATCAAGTGACATGTCTCTAGGTGTAGAGATTTTCTAAAAGAAATAACCTTTATTTAAATAACTATGGTAATTATGATAATAAGTTATTATATAATATGATAATAATATTGCTAAGTTGAAATAGTTGTCTTGCTTGAAAAGATATTTAAAAATAGAAAAGATAATATATCTTGTTTAAGATATCATATAAATATGTTGATTGGATATAAAATAAGAATTTAGATCATGACCATATCATCTTTATATAACTGAAGATATGGGAAAATATATGTAAGTAAATGAAATAAGACTATTATAATATTATGCTAAAATTATAGAAAGTTTACTTTATAAAGTATATAGAAAGTTCTAATCACGGAAATATTAAGAAAGAAGGCCTAGTAATATTTTATCCCTATTTTATATGGTTTATATATTTAAATTGGAAAAGATAATATGTCTTGATATAAGTTATCATAATAATATCATTTTGATTATAAAATAGGATTTTTAAGACATGATCAAATTATTTTCATGAACTATGGATATGTGAGAAAATATGTAAATAAGGTAAATAAGATTATTTTACTATCATACTATATTTATAGAGAGCTTGCTATATGATTTAATCTAGAAAGTCCTAACTAGGAAAAATACTAAAAAGATGTCTGGTAATATTATTATCTCTACTTAATATTACTTGTATATATATTTAAATAAGGATTTAATGGGATCTTTTCATAAGAAAATATTATTGGATAAGAAATAATATTATAAGTAATGTTATGGATATTATTGATAAAAAAGGGAACATTATAATAACACTAAGTTGAGATATTTCCATAAGGGCAAAATAGACTTTTACCACTCTAATAAGATTATAAATAAAATATATCTTTTAAAGGTTAGAAAGCTATATCTTATAATCTCATACAGATTTCCTTGCTTATTTATTTTAAAATAGCAAGTTGAATTCTAAAAGAATATTCTATTAAACTAATCAAAGATATTAGTTGGTTTCCAAGAATAAAAATATAATATTATTACAATAAAGATTTTAAGGAATAAAAAGGATATTATAATATTTAAAATAATAATAATAAGGAATATTATTATTTTGTTCTCATACAACTAAATTATTATATAATTTAGTAAAGTAATCTCTTGAGAAGAATAAAAGAGATTTTTCTTAACTTTAGAAGAAACGGAAATTCTTATTAAAGTTATCGTAATATTCCGTGTCAATAGGTCGAATTCCCGTTCCAAGTCGCGAAACAACGTTTTCCGCTCTTTCGCTAAATCCGATATCGTCAGAACAAAGGCAAATGGAATTTCTCTTTGTAGCCTTAATAAACTCGTTTCGTGAAATTCCTCGATGTTGGGAACAACTTGTTTGCTAATAATAAAACGAACCTAGGAATATCGATTGCAAGGATTAATGACCCCATTGTTATCGTTATTCTGTTATTTAAATATTCGATAGGACTAGTATGCTAGTCTTGTTTGTGACCTTGATTGTTTACGATCTCTTTTCGAGATTGGTTTGGATGGAATAGTGAGGGGTGCGGGTCTAACCCGACACCTCTATATAACCCACTAAAGTCGTATTGCCACAATGCATAAATTACGACTTGTCGATCATGATCCATGTCCGCTCCTACGCCTCGGAGGGACGTAGGCGCTCTAGTTAAGTGCCGGAACTCTTGTTCCTGTCAGTGGTTCGGGCCGGTACATAAGCCCCCCACGCTCTTAAAATATGTCAACCTAAGTGAAAGTTTTCATCACTATACAAGATAAGTGCCCAATGCACAATTAAAAGACACCAAAACCGGACTGATCTCAAATGATCGATCCGGCTCTCAGTTCGCAAGGGCGCGAGAGGTTTTCAAAACTTGTATGAACTAATAATGTTCCCAACATACTTCCTACTCTAAAAAGAAGTCTACAATCTCTTAGTTCTTCTCTTGATTAACGAGTTATCCCCTCTCGAGATATACTCTTCTTCGTCCCGATAAGCCCCACATAAAGACCTATACCTTAAAACACATTTTGTTAATATTTCTCGAATATTATAAAATTACCGAAATACCCTTGAGAAGTTCCGTTCTCACTTGCTTAGTCTCCTTAGACCAATTCCCCTACTTTCGCATTTTTGCCTGGTATTTCTCACCCTTCGCGACAAATGCCAAACTGTAGGAATGTACACCGAAGTTATGAAGATGAAGTCCAGAAGGTTCGAGAAGCGTTAGGCGGGAATCGAAGGTCAAGGAAAGATGACGTTGAAGGAAGGAAGGAAGGAATTCTCATAAGAGCGAGGCATTCCGGAGATAGTGCACCAGCTCTTCCTATTTTTCTTTTAACCAAGCAAATCATCATCACATGAGTTGTCTTGGGAAAACATGCTTGTATTTTTAATTACATCTTTTAAACCCTTTCTAAATGGGCTTTACTTTCCGCTGCTACATTTGTAAAACGACTCTCAATGTAATGAACGAAGGTTCTTATCAATAAATAAAATTCCGATTTTTGTTTAATTTCATCTTAAAGAACCAAGTCTCTTTCGAGAGCATACTTTTTATTGTATGAATTACACTAATTTCCGCATCTTATAAGTTCAATATCATTCTAAAAGCCTTGGGTGACTTTGGACGGTAAAGTCCGAGGCCACTGGCGGTAATACCCAATGTTGTAAAATAGGGGTGTTACAAAAGGAACATACCTTCTCTACGTGGAGGCTAAGACCATGTTGATATTCGGTGCACAAAATCGTACTTGATATATATATATATATATATAAGGGAAAGGAGAAGTATTGGGAAAAATAAAAAAGATACCCATGTAATATATGCTTCCAGAATCGACGGGATACACTTGCAAAGATTGTGGATATTTTGGGCACTAAAAATATATGTATGGATAAGCTATACCATCCGATAGTAATGAAGCTATAAGATGGGTCTTCAATGGATTAATCCATATCTTAAAAATCTTCTCCTACATTATTGTGTACGATAAAGTTGGTGCAAAAGCCTAAGTTTGGAGACAAGATCAGCAGAAAATACTCATGTATTATATGGGTGATCTTATATAATGTCCAGAGGCCAACAAAAGGCTAGAAGCACACAAAAAACTCAGGAAGTGTATAAAGGTTTACAAATTTGGAGAGCAAAACAGCGAGTTGGAGAAGTATCGTACACCAAGCCTCACGATCAAGATCATAACCCGGTAGTCTCTCTTGTACTTAAACTTCTTGCGTGCTAATTACTTTTGTGTGCTGTATATATACTCGTTGATAGGCGTGAAATGGTCGTGCAAATCACGGCTATACAAAAGAGTCCTAACAACCTAAAGACTGTAGTCTTAGGGAAGTAAGGGTTGAATCCACAGGGAGGTGATTTATCTTTCTATGTGAATTTTATGTCAATTAAAGTAAAAAGGGGTTTAAGGATTAAACACTATCTAACATGCAAAAACTAACAAAGTAAATAAAGTTTGGATTTTTATCAATTTAGGGAAACACTTAGTCAACCAGAGATCCACATTCGTATGACAAGTTGATCATAGATTCACTCAATATCGCATGCATATGGAATTCCAATTCCTTTTCGAATATAATTAATAGCACAACCAGATACTATCAATCCTAACTAATTGAATAACCCTGAAACTATCAAGATTCAATTCAAAAGCAACATGAAGAATAGGAATATAATCAGGATACAAATCTAGCATAAAACAACCAGCTTTTATACTAAAATGCAATTTAACTCTGTTTTGTAATAGACTAGCACAACCAAATACTAGTACAATGCAGTTTGCTACTATGAAATAGAGAAACTCAACCAGTAATTTCTCTAGATCTAGCAATTGAGATTCAATAACACAGCCCTAGAAATTGCTGAAATCAATCACAAAAACAATTCAAACAAGAG
Source organism: Fallopia convolvulus (assembly GCA_964016875.1). Lineage (NCBI taxonomy): Eukaryota > Viridiplantae > Streptophyta > Magnoliopsida > Caryophyllales > Polygonaceae > Fallopia > Fallopia convolvulus. The sequence continues at coordinate 52,912,258 of OZ024728.1, forward strand.
AGAAAAATAATTCCATGCAATAGATAAAGAGTAGAAATCTCACAACTAAAAGTCAAAAGATGCTTCAAACTGTCTGACTAAGCAAAAGGGCTTAGTTCTCCATGAAAGGCTAAAAACTCTAAAAGGAAAATATGATAATAGTGTATGAATGAGATATGCAACTCTCTAAAACCTAATATATCAAACTAGGTCTAAAAAGTCTATCCAAAAATACATATATCCCGGATTAAAGTTGACATAGGAAGAGCCAATAGAAATAAAACACATGTCGACTAAAGGATCTCCGCGTTGACAGGGGCGACGGGTGCCGTTGGGTTGGCGGCGGGTGCCGCCAACACCTCGGCTCAAAACTCAGGTCACACTTCGGGGGCTGTTTTGACTCACTTCGAGTTGGAATTTGGAATAAAAACATGAATTGTAGCTCTTTTAATTAGCTTTCCAATGATACCAAAATCAACTTCATCAGATCACTATTGCTCTCGAACGAACCCTTTCAAGACAGGGGTGTCGAACCAACAACTCCAACGGATGCCCCGAATTCAAGCGTTCTTCTCCCGTTTCCATTCCTTTCAAACTTGTTCACTATAAGACCTGTAAAACAACATAGAACAAGTGAAAAAACCCAAAACTCCTAGACACTCTAATAACTTAAAAAAACTAACTAAAACTACCTAAAAACAATGCAAACGAGACGTAAACATGCATCCTAAACACTACCTATATGCAAGCTATCAAATTTCCCCATGCTTAAACCTTGCTTGTCCTCAAGCAAGTCAAAAATCCAAAACACACCACAGAAATGCAATCATACATCCATCTCAAGTCAAACAAGCATTTCACATATAATCAAAAACCCGACCAAGACTTCCTAGCATGCATTATAATAAGCAAAAAGTAAAGCCCATTCATTCATTCATTCTAGACCTCACCAAGGTAAATTGTGTTTGCAGTCAAACTCTCAAGTGTTTAAGGGTAGGTGTTTCGCTCAAAATCAACCATGAAAACTAGACTACCATAAGCTTGCATCAGAGTTCTAAATCTCCACCTCTAGGAATTAAACACATAACAAAAATCAAGAGGTCTTTTTAAGGGTTCTAATGGGGCCAAGGTAAAGAGAAATTTGGAAGGGATCATATTTGGCATGTGGTGCTAAATCCGGGATAAAGAACTAATCCTAAACCCAAACTTCAATACACTTTCTTTTCTTACTTCTCCCAAACTTTTCTTTCTCAACTCCATACACATTTTTATACACTTTGTTTCTTTCTTCACTTCTTTTTTCTTTGCCTCTTCTTCAACTCTTTCTTTGCTTTATGAAGACTACTAACAATTAAACTGAACTTTTTCGTTTGCTTTGCACAAACTTTTCATCTTCATCATTTTTTTCACTTTGCAACCAAGAGTTGTATTTTCTCTTTTTCCACCTTTTCTTCCAACTCCCCCATACTTATACATAACTCACACAAAACAAAAACACAACCTAAAGTCCTAAATCCCGGATGGGTCAAGCTTATTTAGCTAGGAAAATTTTGTGGAGTTATCAAAAATAGGCTTAAAGCTCAAAAGAAATGGGGTATCAAGAACATAGATCTTGTAAGGTAGGAAGGAAAATAATAGGCTTATAAAGAAACATTGCCTCAATCATTTTAATGTTATGCATTTAATCATATAAAGCAGCCTTGAAAAAGAGTCATAACGCAAGTTCTAGAGCTAGATAGTCATGGTGATACACTCAAGAATGTAGAGAACAAATATAATCATGAAAGGACAAAAATATCTCACAAGGCTAATTTTTGTCTAGAACTTCAGAATGAATCAAATACCCAAGCTAAATACATGCTCAGTCCTATAATCAAGGTAATTAATCAATGCTCATGCTCATATCATATCAACTTCAGCAAATCACGCAAATCATGGGTTAGAATTCATACTTAACTTAGAGAAACAAGAAGAATCAAACAATGGAGAAATATGAACCTAAATGCAATATTGTTGTATTTTTATGAATTTTCTGATTTTTTTTTCATTTTTTCAAGAATTTGAGTCAATGCAAAACATAAAGTTATCATGCCTAATCTAATGCAACTACATGAATGCAAAACAAGTAATCCCCTTCCCCCATGCTTAAATCTTACATTGTCCCCAATGTAAAGTAAAAGTAAAGAGAAAGAGAAAAACTTACAAACCAACAACTAATTTGGGTCAGGGAACGGTGGTGGCCGCGACGGAGGTTGCGAGGGTGGAGGAGGGGGTGCCCTATGCGCTCTGGAGGTTTCTTCAATTCAACTACCTGTGTCTGCACAATAGAAGACAAAAGCTTCTTGCTAGGCAAGGAAGGTGGTAAAGGAGCTTGTCCCAAAAATTCAGGAGGAAGCTTATAGTAAGCATCCAACTTATTAACAGTGTCCTGCATATTAGGTGATAAAGTGAAATCCAAACTAGAATCAACAAGAGATTTCATATCATCTAGGTGGTTTCCAACAAGAATATCTTTCAAAACAGGCTCAAGCACATCAACAACATACACATAATGATTATTAGATGAAGATTTAATGGCGTCGTAGATATTGTGATTTATAATCTGGCCATAAAATTCCATTGTCAGTGAACTAGTACTCAAATTTATTTTGGTATTAGCTGTTTTCAAGAAGGGTCCTAACAGAATAGGGATTGCATGATTATCATGTTCCATATTAAGCACATAAACATCAGCAGGAAAAGTAAGATTACCAACCACAACCAAAACATCCTCTACCACTCCTATAGGACGCACAATGGACTTATCAGCTCCCGCCTGTCACGCGGGTGACCCGGGTTCGATCCCTGGCAACGATGCCAATTTGATAGGCGTGAAATGGTCGTGCAAATCACGGCTATACAAAAGAGTCCTAACAACCTAAAGATTGTAGTCTTAGGGAAGTAAGGGTCGAATCCACAGGGAGGTGATTTATCTTTCTATGTGAATTTTATGTCAATTAAAGTAAAAAGGGGTTTAGGGATTAAACACTATCTAACATGCAAAAACTAACAAAGTAAATAAAGTTTGGGTTTTTATCAATTTAGGGAAACACTTAGTGATCATAGATTCACTCAATATCGCATGCATATGGAATTCCAATTCCTTTTCGAATATAATTAATAGCACAACCAGATACTATCAATCCTAACTAATTGAATAACCCTGAAACTATCAAGATTCAATTCAAAAGTAGCATGAAGAATAGGAATATAATCAGGATACAAATCTAGCATAAAACAACCAGCTTTTATACTAGAATGCAATTTAACTCTCTTCTGCAATAGACTAGCACAGTCAGATACTAGTACAATGCAGTTTGCTACTATGAAATAGAGAAACTCAACCAATAATTTCTCTAGATCTAGCAATTGAGATTCAATAACACAACCCTAGAAATTGCTGAAATCAATCACAAAAACAATTCAAACAAGAGAGAGAAATAATTCCATGCAATAGATAAAGAGTAGAAATCTCACAACTTAAAGTCAAACGATGCTTCAAACTGTCTGACTAAGCAAAAGGGCTTAGTTCTCCATGAAAGGCTAAAAACTCTGAAAGGAAAATATGATAATAGTGTATGAATGAGATATGCAACTCTCTAAAACCTAATATATCAAACTAGGTCTAAAAAGTCTATCCAAAAATACATATATCTCAGATTAAAGTTGACATAGGAAGAACCGATAGAAATAAAACACATGTCGACCAAAGGATCTCCGCGTTGGCAGGGGCGGCGGGTGCCATTGGGTTGGCGGCGGGTGCCGCCAGCACCTCGGCTCAGAACTCAGTTCACACTTCGGGGGCTGTTTTGACTCACTTCGAGTTGGAATTTGGATTCGGAATAAAAACATGAATTGTAGCTCTTTTAATTAGCTTTCCAATGATACCAAAATCAACTTCATCAGATCACTATAGCTCCCGAACGAACCCTTTCAAGACAGAGGTGTCGAACCAGCAACTCCAACGGATGCCCCGAATTCAAGCGTTCTTCTCTCGTTTCCATTCCTTTCACACTTGTTCACTATAAGACCTGTAAAACAACATAGAACAAGTGAAAAAATCCAAAACTCCTAGACACTCTAATAACTTAAAGAAACTAACTAAAACTACCTAAAAACAATGCAAACGAGACGTAAACATGCATCCTAAACACTACCTATATGCAAGCTATCACTCGTTCAAAAACAGAATGAGATATACTCCAAAGGTCCGTTCGCCGATCGAAATCAATCGGTTCGATGTCTCCTCCAGGGCTCGTTATCGGTTATTCTTTGATAACTCCAAAGGATCGATCTTGTAAGCTTTCCCGCGATCCAAGCCTGGTGATGCCGAGAGGAACGATGCCGAGACGTGATGAGGCTGAGCAGTTGTGTTTGGTTGATTGAAAAGAACGAGAGAAAGAGATGTAGAAGAAAGTAGAGAGCAAGAGAGAAATTACGTAAATTGATAGAGTAAGGGACTAGGGCAAGAGTGATCTCAATTGCCAATAATCCAAAACTAGGTTTTACAAAAAGAGTAAGGGGCTTTACATAGAGAAGCTCCTTACTAGAAAAACAGGGACTAGTCCCGATATGCAAAACGAGACACACGTCCGCTAATAAAAATAAACATAACGATAATATAAATAATGTCAAATTATGCAATAAAATAAATAAATACATAGGCCTCGATTAAGGCTCGGCTAGGCCAATAATGATCCGTCACATAAAGTCGCTACCGAACATATGGCGATGTTTGGCTCGACATGCTGAGTGAACTATAGTCGGGCTCTCAAAATGACTGAAGTAGTAGCCCTAGCAATGGCCTTAGCCCGAGAATGGGTGATAGGCCCATCTGAGCGAACACTCATAGCCTCCTTCTCCTGCTCAGCTGATGGGCTTGGGTGATGACACCACACCGACATCTATGTCAGCTGAGCAGGAGGAGGAGGCTATGAGTGTTCGCTCAGATGGGCCTATCACCCGTTCTCGGGCTAAGGCCATTACTAGGGCTACTACTTCAGTCATTTTGAGAGCCCGACTACAGTTCACTCAGCATGTCGAGCCAAACATCGCCATATGCTCGGTAGCGACTTTATGTGATGGATCATTATTGGTCTAGCCGAGCCACATCGGTGTCTATCTATTTTTATTATTATTTATGTTGCATGATTTTATTTATATTTCATTTATTTGTTATTTATATTATTATTATGTTATTTTATTTTATTGGGCATGTATCTCGGTTTGCATGTCGGGATTAGTCCAAGTGTGTTCTAGGAAGGAGTGCTCTATATAAAGCCCTCCTTGCCTCGTTTTGTAGGCAGTTTTGGTTTTGTGTGGGATAGAGATTACTCTTCCACCTTAGCCCTTACTCCCAAAGCTCTCTTCTCTCTTGCTCTCCAATCTCAATTCTCTCAAACACCATCTTTTTGTTTGCGTTGCTTGTGCGACTTGTCTACGAGACCGGATCCTTGGAGAATCGTGACCCGACCCCCTCGGGTTGCTATCAGTCTTAATATATACCATCCCAACGGCTCGTTTCATGACTATAACGAGGGCTCATTTCATGATTACCATCGAAGGTGACCTAAGATGATTGGAAGTTATCCGTTTTGAGGAGAAACATTCTGTTTCAAGCCTCTTACGGAGATCTCGTCTACAACATTTTCACAAAGATGGAAAATTGCATGAAGAAAAATACAGTAAACATATCCAAGGGGAAAGGAGAGACAAAAAAATCAATAGCACATAAACTCTCAAGAGGAAGTTTACGCAAATCACAAGTGTGAAGAGAAAGTTGGAGAAATGTCTTCCACCTAGCCACACGTTGGGATTCAAAGACCCGTTGTCGGATTAAATTCAAGCATTTTAATGTCTTCATTAAAACATGTAATCGGTTGTCTTGTGCCATATATAAAACGAGGGCTCATTTCATGACTATCCTCATAGGCCATCGAATGATCGAAGATCTCTCGTTTTGAGGAGAAACATTCCGTTTCGAGCCTCTTACAGGTAGATTCCTACACTGATGGAACGTGATCATCAGCCGGGATGGATCGATTTGCACCGAGACGAGCACCGCAATGTCCGAGTTGATCAAGTTTGTGCCCATGTCTTGTGTGTTCTATGGAGTACTCAATCAAAAAATAGAGTATGTGATGCACTAATTCCACTGAAATACAAATCAAAGTGTCAATTCATTTACTTTGATGGAGGGGGGAAACGTATATGTATATATACATGTTTTCATGGCTGCTATTAACTAAAGTTAAAAAGGTTAATTAGCAATACCTTTGTTATGGTAATGTGGAAAAGAAGTGGCCATCCGATTTCCATTGAGTCCGAAAATTGAACCTGCCAAGTATACGTCCAACTTGTATTAGTGTGAATTAGCACTAATTAAAATACAAGGAAGATAAAAGATAGGCTTATTAGCTATTATGGAAGAAGAAAGCTTACGTGAAATGAGTGGGAGTGACCAAGTTTCAATTGATCGAGTGCAGTGTTCAACCGAACGAAAAAGGGTGTTGTAAATTCTTATTATATGTAAGGAAAACAATACTTAGCTTAATTAGTCCCTCACATATCTAGTAAGGGGCAAGTTCAAGGTTGCAAATCAAACAAGTTGTTCGGACACCTTTTGCACAAAAACAAAAGAAGGGGTGGCTGTCGAATCTCGATCGAGTAAAAAAGGAAACAAGACTTTCAACCACGTTTAAATTCCTATCACAAATGAGCTTTATACATGGTGAGCTTTATACATGGTGATTTCAAGTTAAGGAGATACAAGGGCCATATATATATATATACTATACGAATATATGTACATATTCATAGAAATGGCACTTGAAAACTTTGCCTTGAACATAAACGTATATGTGCATATCCCATATACATGCTATATATACCAGATTAAAATTAAATTGGAAAAAACTTACTACTAGCTAGTACGGAGAAGTTAGCAACCTCGATTGAGTTTGATCATATTGATCCTCCTGACATGAGTGTCGGAGCCGAGTCGACCCCTCACCGATGACTTTCTATATCTTCCACTCCGCTACAAAATTCCACTAGTTAATCATGTGAACTCGGTGGTCCAATAAAGTAGATCTTCCCACTAATTAATCATGTAAATTGGTGGACATGAAAGGAGATATTATATGGAATATATGCACCTCATATTTCCCTTATTTGCATCTAGTGCCCACTAGTTAGCATTATTATCGTTTTATCCTAATATAAATAAACGCCTTATTTCTGTTTTCTACTGTGCTAGAACATTCGGAGCTTATCCGCTCTCTTGTAATGGAGTTTTTGTGCTCCCCAAGATCCAAATTACTGGGAACAATTTTGGCTTGATTGTTTCTCGTGTTTATCTCTATCAATCTATGTTCTAGTACCGTTTTTTATTTCCCTCTTTACATGGTATTAGAGCCCTAGGGCGATTCTCTGGGTTCTTCGTTTGTCGTTCGCATCTACTGGGTTTTCTCCCAAATTTGTGCTGGTTTTCTGATTCTCTATTTGTTTCAGAGCTATAAACTATTCGATTCATCATGGACCATGAAGATCATGAATATGTGGTGCGTGATTTTGGTCGCGTTGATGACCCATTCCGCCGAACTCGACAATCGGTGGTTCAAAATGGAGGTAACAACAATTTCGATCCTCTTTTTTTGGCCAACTCTGATAATCTTGGTATGCAGTTGGTGTCCGCCCACTTTGATGGCACAAATTTTCCGAGCTGGAGTCGCAACATCAAGTTGGCTTTTCGCTCCAAGATGAAACTCGGCTTTATCAATGAAGTCACTCCTCGTCCTGATACAGACTCTAAGGATTTTGACCGCTGGGAACGTGTTGATTCAATGATTATGAGTTGGATTCTCAACTCCATGGTAAGTGAGATTTCTCAGCATTTTATTTATGCTAATTCTGCCCAACAATTGTGGTCTGAACTGCTTGAGCAGTATGCTGAATCGAATGCTCCGCTTGTTTATCAATTGAATTGTGAACTCAGTAATATCCGAAAACAAAATCTGAGTGTTGTTGCATATTATGGTAAATTGAAGCGATTCTGGGATGAGTTACAATAAGTAGAAGGAAATCCAATTTGCTCGTGTGGTGTTTTTGCTCAATGCATTTGTGCCTTAATGAAACGGATTATTGACAAGGAGAACACCATGAAACGGATGCAATTTCTGATGGGGCTGAACGATGCTTATGAGGGTGTTAGAAGCTCTATTTTATCTAGTGATCATCTTCCCAATCTCAACACTGCTTATTGTACTGTGCTTCGTATTGAGAGGCAAAAAGAGATTACAGGCCACAATACTCAAAGTCATGATGCACTTGTGATGAAGGAAAATCCAGGGCGTCTTTAAAGAATATTCCTCCATGTATTCTCGTTGAGTTCAACCGGATCATGGAGCCATTGAGAGCTAAAAAACGTCGAGATGCTCGAGAGATGCATGAGCTTTCAGAGAGAATGAGACGAGCTGAAATTGTGAACCAACGGAGGAAGAAATATATCAAGCAGCTCGGAGCCCGTATTGAGAAACGACTTGCTTATGAGGCTGAAGGAAGATAATGGAGTGAAGATGAGTCGAGCACCTAGGAGCCTTGGAGCCAGCCAAGGCATGCTCGGAGCCAGCTTGGACGCACCTCACCTCGTCTAGTCTTTTAGCTTGTTATTGCTTAGGCTATTTGTTTTTATTTTCTATTTTATTGTGTTTTTATTTATTTAGCATTTTAGTATAAATAGCCTAGTTTATCTTCATTTTAGGGGAGCTTAGTTTTGAGACATTTTAGTTGATTAAGAAAATCAGTTTGGAGAGTCTTCTCCTAGAGAGGGATCGATCTCCCTTGATGAGGGAATCGTCTTTGTTTTGGCTTGGTTCGTCCTATGTTATGTTAGCCCTGTGAGGTTAGGTGTTCGTAGGCGCTCACAATGCATCCTTCTCGTGCTTCAAGGATCCGTCCTTGATTGTGATTGTATAAAGATGGGTTTCTTGATCATTCTATTTGGTTCTTGTCCTCTTGAGACAAGGGTCTTCTAGTCGTTTCAAGTGGTTCTTCTTCTATCTTTTAATTGCTTATTTATTTTCCATTTCATTTGTTTGCCCATTGTTGAATTGTCCCTTTATTTCCTTTGTTTGAGTCTATGGTGTTAAAGATCGGGCATCCTTCGGGCTAATCCCCGTATCAAAGTGGTATCAGATCTACGTGTTGCCAACACCATGGTTGAGTCGTTCATGGAGTCGGTTGTATCATCAAGAACAAAAATCGCTTGGTTAGTCTTTCATACCTTACTTTCTCGTGTTTAATTGGTTTTCTAACCCCTTGATGGACATAAATGTTGTGCTGGTTGTTGCCTAGTCCAAACCCCCTTCACCAGCCCGACCACCACCTAGAAGCAGTCCTAAAATCCCACTAACCGCCACCTTTCCTTCCAGCCACGTCCATCATCAATGAAAGACCAATTTCCCCACTTTCTTGCCAGCCAAACGTGCCCTTAACTGAGCCCAACTTCCACCTTCCACTACCTTAACCCGTTATCAACCAAAAACAGCCACTACTCTTTTATTAAATCATCCACACTTTAATTTTGGAGAAATTAGCAATTAATTCAAAAAAAATAATAAAAATCAGCTTGCTAAAGATCTCCTAAATTTTAGGTTGACTTTTTCAAACCCTATCCAACAACCGTCCACTTTCTTGTCATTAGTCAGCCACCATTTTAATTAAGGAGAAAATAACAATATCAATCAAAATTCAAATTGCTAGAAAGCCTCCTATTTTGTAGCTGATTTTTTCAAACGTGAAACAAACTCTTATCCAGCCACCACACACGCCCCACCTGCCTCCTATATTCTTACTTTGACCAAGCTGCACATTTCCTTTGAATTTGAATTCAACGTGACTTCCAATTTTGAAGGATACTTCCAGCCTTAAATAAAATACAAGTCAACTTCTCATTCCATCTTATCCACGCCACCTTTCACCACTTGCTCAACCGCCAACCAAGACACCTTCCAACCGGCCACAACACATCTTTGGGTTGCTAATCACACACGTGAATGTAAGTCTTCATGGTGTTGGCAACCGACTCCATGAACCGACTCCAACCGGCCACAACACATCTTTGGGTTGCTAATCACACACGTTAAGGGCACGTTTGGCTGGAAAGAAAGTGGGGAAATTTGTCTTTCATTTTTGATGGACGTGGGTGGAAGGAAAGGTGGCGGTTAGTGGGATTTTAGGACTGCTTCTAGGTGGTGGTCGGGCTGGTGAAGGGGATTTGGACTAGGCAACAACCAGCACAACATTTATGTCCATCAAGGGGTTAGAAAACCAATTAAACACGAGAAAGTAAGGTATGAAAGACTAACCAAGCGATTTTTGTTCTTGGTGACACAACCGACTCCATGAACGACTCAACCATGGTGTTGGCAACCCGTAGCTCTGATACCACTTTGATACGGGGATTAGCCCGAAGGATGCCCGATCTTCAACACCATAGACTCAAACAAAGGAAACAAAGGGACAATTCAACAATGAGCAAACAAATGAAATGGAAAATAAATAAGCAATTAAAAGATAGAAGAAGAACCACTTGAAACAACTAGAAGACCCTTGTCTCAAGAGGACAAGAACCAAATAGAATGATCAAGAAACCCATCTTTATACAATCCCACACAATCAAGGACGGATCCTTGAAGCACGAGAAGGATGCATTGTGAACGCCTACGAACACCTAACCTCACAGGGCTGACATAACATAGGACGAACCAAGCCAAAACAAAGACGATTCCCTCATCAAGGGAGATCGATCCCTCTCTAGGAGAAGACTCTCCAAACTGATTTTCTTAATCAACTAAAATGTCTCAAAACTAAGCTCCCCTAAAATGAAGATAAACTAGGTTATTTATACTAAAATGCTAAATAAATAAAAATACAATAAAATAGAAAATAAAAACAAATAGCCTAAGCAATAACAAGCTAAAAGACTAGACGAGGTGAGGTGCGTCCAAGCTGGCTCCGAGCACGCCTTGGCTGGCTCCAAGGCTCCTAGGTGCTCGACTCATCTTCACTCCATTATCTTCCTTCAACCTCATAAGCAAGTCGTTTCTCAATACGTGCTCCGAGCTTCTTGATATATTCTTCCTCCGTTGGTTCACAATTTCAGCTCGTCTCATTCTCTCTAAAAGCTCACGCATCTCTCAAGCATCTCGACGTTTTTTAGCTCTCAATGGCTCCATGATCCGGTTGAACTCAACGAGAATACATGGAGGAATATTCTTTAAAGACGCCCTGGATTTTCCTTCATCATTGTGTGTGTGTGTGTGGGGGGGGGGGTAATAGTAAGAAGATACGATAAAATCAAATCTTCTTATCTTATGTACAATATTTAGTTTCCTTATTATGTTTATTATTATCCTTATATTACTTGTTCTCCAAGTTGTATTTTGTACACTTATTATAAATACAAAACCCCTTGTATGAGGAGATCTCAACAAGGTTGCATATTTATCTTTTACATACTAACTAGCCTCTACAAAGTTGGTGATCATGATCACCTTCATGTTTTATAAATTAATTTGATTTTTTTTCTTGTGATAGCCACGTACAACGTTCTCTTTGCCCCTTAATTTGAATTTGACAAGACAAAGCTCGATCGTTTAAACTCAACCAAGGCTCATTTGCATTGCTCCAAATAATACTCGAGGTGAGTTGCCCCTTCGACCCTTACGATGACTTAAATGTATAATTCTTCACATCCCGCTACATCCATTATGTTGCACTTTTGTCACCATCATAATTGATGTACATGGCTTCTGCAACAATATGTAGCGTATTGGATATACATACACACGTATATATATGTAGGCAAAAGTTTTTTTATTTGCAATTTCAACGGATATATACTACGTATATATGTGTGTATAGTAGACAACCTTTGCAGTTTTCCCTTGCCATCTACTTGAAGATTCAATTCCCCCTTTGTAACAGGAGTCTTAACTCTTAACTTGATTGAAGGTTCTGGCTTTGGACTCGATCGACGTTCGACCACCACCCCTTATTCACGGTCATTGGCAAGTCTTCACCACTTGAGTTCTTCTTTCCTACATACCTTAATTAGTGTTAACTAGCACAAAAGTCGGTTGTATGTGTTGAACTTTGATAGGTTGTACTTTCAGACTCGGTCGAGATTGGTTCGCGGCTTCTCCACCTTACCATGACAAAGGTAATTTATATATAACCTTGATCACTTTTGTATATGTATCCTGACAAAACACACATGCCTTCATGTAATTTCTGTCCTATATTTGAACAAGTTTATTGCTTTAACTAGCCAACATGTATGTACATGTACGTTTCTTTTCTTCATGACAGTAAATGGATTGACACATTAATCTTCCTTTCCATGGAACTAATGCACCGTCTACTCCAAAGTTCTTGATTGAGTACTCTATAGAAATGGGCGTAGACATCGCCGAATCGAACTTCGGATTGGCGAAACACTCCGTTTTGGGCCGTCCGTAGTCACCCAAACCAAACGCATCATCTATCGCCCGGTTAATCATGAACCATCATTGTAGGCGTGTTATAAACGCGGTCACCCGTTAGAGGCTCAAAACAGAATGTTTCTCCTCAAAACGGATGACAACGTTCCAATGACCTCCGTTCGGGCTATCTATTGTCTTCCAAAACTGTCGCAATATCCATCTCGGGGCCAAGCGGTTTGTCTCGTTGATGGAATGAGCCCTTGTTGTAACTGTGTTGTAGACGCAATCATCCGTATGAGGCTCGAAACGGAATGTTTCTCCTCATACAAATGACCACAATCCAATCATCTCTGTTTGGGCTTAGGGTAGTCATGAAACGAGCCCTCGGAATGGTATCGTATTGAAACTAGCCGATCACAAGCCTTAGAGGGGCATCGAACCAACTAATTTTGATCGAAAAACGGGCCTTTGAAGTATGTCTCATTCTGTTTTTGAACGAGTATACAACACACAAAAATAATTAGTTCATAAGAAAGAATTTTAAGAGAGGAGAGCATACCACTTATTGGGATTTGTACTTTGAAAACAAACATGAAACACAGTATAATAGTTCCTGCTTTTCTTGTGGACTTTTTATGCTTTGTTCTTCTCTCTTTTAAGTTTTTGTTTCCTTTTGCGTATATCCCCTTGCCATGGCCACCCACATGTATATATAGTAGTCTCGTAAGCCCTCAAACGTGGACAACAAGCACTGCCAAAAGGCGTTTCTTTTCAGTGCAATTAGTCCATGTTAATTAAGGTCATTATCACCTTAATAATTTGAGGAATATCGGGGACGTGTTGGGTTGAGCGCACACATGCGCGGATGGGCCTAGCACACAAGCCCATGGGGTTCCATCCTAAAACCAATTGGCAATAGGAGGAGTAACCCAAGGGTATATGTGCTAGATAGTTTCTCTTTATATTTTAGATGTGGGATACATATTATATTCTCAACACGCCCCCTCAAGTGCAACTGGGTCAGTTAGTTGACACTTGGACATAGAAGATCGACAATGGGCCCACGACGTCACAAGGGCGGCCGGGAACGAGGATAAATGTGACTGATGCGGCAGCACAAGGGCGGCCGGGACCACGGCGGCACAAGGGTGGCCGGGAATGAGGATAAATGTGACTGATGCGGCGGCACAAGGGCGGTCGAGAATAAGGATAAATGTGACTGATGCTGCGACACAAGGGCGGCCGGGAATGAGGCTCTGATACCATGAGGAATATCGGCCTGGGACGTGTTGGGTTGAGCGCACACATGCACGGATGGACCTAGCACACAAGCCCACGGGGTTCCATCCTAAAACCAATTGGCAATAGGAGGAGTAACCTAAGGGTATATATGCTAGGCAGTTTCTCTTTATATTTCAGATGTGGGATACATATTATATTCTCAACATAATTTCTTCAAACGTTACGCATGTGTGAGGAGTTAACAATTCAGAATTCCGACGCTCCATATATTCTATTTTTTGTGGGCTTTGTATTAGGATTAGGCCCTTTTGTAGTTAGGCCCAAATTAGCCAAATTTAGCTAGAGCTTTCAATCAACTTCTGCCATGATATGCATCCTTATTATGTACGTATGCATTGCATGCATTTTTCTTTTCATTTTCTTTATTCTCTTTTTTGTTTTAAAATCTCCCTTGTACAACTATATATGATTAGCATTCCCATGTAATATATATATATATATAGTATTAGGTTCTATAGATACTAGTATTAGATTGCTACTTAGTGACCTAATAAGAGCCTTAGGATTAAAAAGAATTGTACGGTAGAGATTGAGGGTACAAATTACTGTAGAGGTGAGTTCCATTGGATAAAGTAGACTTTCGTAAAAAAAGGCCCATTATGATATTTTTTTATTTTATTTCCAAAAATACACAACCGGTGGTTATCTTAACGCTAGAATCTCTCTATTGCGAGATACCAAAAGGCGATTGACCGGCGATTGTATTCAACTCCCTCTAAACTCCCGTGACGGAAAATTTCGCCGATCGTCTCCCAGTTGCGAGATTGAAGTTCAAGAGTCTCAACCTTCCTCTAATCCCTTTCTTCAACAGATTTTCCGGTCGAGGTAAGCTTCTATTTTGCTTAATAAAAGTCTCAAATGCATGCATATGACTGGTAAAATTATAGATTTGATGTTAGGTTTGATGAGAATTAGTTCAAGTAACAACGATTTGTGCTAATTTCTTTTTTAATTCTCAAATTAATAAAATTCGGACATGCAACAGTCACTAAATCGTTCTAGGGTTTTTGTGTTTTGAATTGTTAATCCGAATTTTAGTTTTTTCTGTAGTTAATTGAAGTCCAATTGGAGATTAGTACAACAATGTCACCCAAAAGAGGTCGGAGACTTGTAAAAGGTAAGAGAATCGTCAATATTGCGTTTCAATTTTGTTGTATACTCAGTAGAAATTGATGTTGTTTTGGGTTGGGATAGTTGAAGATTTGCGTATGCAGGGTTGGATTTTTTTGATAATTTTTGTTTAGTACAATAAGTTACTTGGTAATTGAGAATATTTAATTGATTTTGGCGTGATATTTTCAAACATCGATATCGTATTTCATAGGAATCATGTGGTCCTTATTATATGATTTGACCATACTAATTAGTGTTTGAATATAGTAATGTATCTTGTATAAACACAGATTGAACAATATGGTTTTAATAATGACAGGTGTGTGTAAATCCATGTATAATGTGTATAAATTTGGGTGGAACTACATATACATCATTGATTTTATCATATACATGAATATATAACATGTATACATATATATATATGAAACTTTCTAGTAATATGTCTAATTAACAGTATGTATACACCATTTGAGTATAGTATATACACATATTTGTGTATACATATACATAACATACAACAGTGTATATAGAGGTATATATTATGTATATGATGTATATATTAGATGTAAAATGTTAATATAATTGTATTTTCATCATGTATCACCAACCTTTCCTGATGCTAGTCCATCAAAAGTGCAAGATGAAAGAAAGGTTGTTTCAGATTCTAAACAGAAGGCTGCGAAAGAGGGCTCAACTTCAAAGTCAATTAAAACTAAACTGCAAAAGGGTTAGTAATATTTAGAAATTGTTTCTTAATTGAGTACATCAATGTGAATCAGAGTCCTATTGTATATGTTTCACTAATATGATTTTTAAATGTTTTAATGTATAATACAGTTGATAATACTGGTATTAATAAAAGGAGGAAGAGGGGCAAGGATTCCGAGGATGATGAAGATATCACTCTTGCTGAAAAGGCTAGCAATCTTGCTAGAAAAAACACGGCTGATGTTGGTAACAGTAAAGTTGGAAAGAGTCCTAGAGCTAGCTTTGAGAAAATTCATCATAGAACTACTCTAAAAATCATTAATGAAGCTGCAAAAAAAATGAATGATGATTAAAGAGATGTTGTTAGAAGGATTGGGTTTGGGAGATTGCTTGAATTGCCATTCAAGGAAATTCCGAGGTATTTTGGTTGAATTGACTGTGATCATGTATACATAATATAATACCATGTATATAGAATATAATGTATACATATACTTAATATGAATAATACATATACCTGTTATATATTAAAAATTGGAAATGGATAAATGCAGGTACTTGTGTTTATGGCTTGTTAAGATTTATGATGCTAGGAGAGGATGTATATACATGTCTGATGGTAGCAAATTGGATGTAACCGAGCAAGATGTTGAAATTTGTCTCGGTCTTCCACGGGGTGGCAAGGAAATAGTCAAAATACCAACTAATGAAAACAAAGAGTTGGTTGCTGAGTGGAGGAAACATGTAAGATTGGAGCATCGTCTGCATCAAGAGGATGGGTCTACAACTGGTGTTGGATTTTATGTTTCCTAAGGAGAAGGCTGATGAAGAGGATGGGTCTGGTGATGAAAGTGATCTGTTGGAGAGATTTCCGAACATGCGTTGGTTTGTTCGTGATTTTTACATCCTTGTTTTTTCCTGCATAATCGAGCCTCATCAATGTGGTTCTATCAATCAGAATCTTATATTACCACTTGATGTTGTCGAACATTTGGGCTCGTACAACTGGTGTGGCTTTGTTTTGTCATGTTAAAATGACGCTAAAGAGAAGTGGGATAGAAACCCAAAAGGCCACTTCACTGGTCCTCTCCTTTTCCTAGTGGTAATTGTTACTTAAAAAATAATATGTTTTTCTATGTATATTAAATGGTACATTCTCTATATTGATAATACATGTTTTGCAGATTCACTACTTGGACATGGTCGTTAATTATCGGAAAAGGGAAGTCGAACCGAGGTCAATTCCAGCATTCATTGGATGGACTGATGCACTGATTGAGAAAAGAGAAATGTTGGAGATGAAGCGAGGTGGTTTTGGTATTGGTTTGGTTGACCAACAACAAACCATACCAAAGGAAGTTAATATTGAAGACCAAACAAGGAATTGAGTGAATGTTGGTCCTGCTGAACCAAATTTGGTTAACCAACAACAAACCTCTAAAGAACAACAATCTAAGGTATTTGTAGATAAGAAAACAATTTAGATTCTGTTTACCTATATTATTATAGTGTATACATGATTTTGACCAGTATATACACATTCTCTAATAAATGAAGTGTTCTTTTTGGTAAATTTTGTTATATAACCATCATATTAGGTGTAATCTGTTTTAATGCTCCAAGCTGCATGTGATATATCATTAGATCATTACTTAGGGTTATCACTTATGGTGCTATTGTTGTTATGTTGTTATCTTTTCATAGTCATAATACCAGTGTAACTAGGCTCGCACATATTGTTAGTATTAACACATGCAATCTAATAAAACAGATTACATGCAATGCATAGATGAAGTTTCATTATATTCAGCATACTATTTGTTTGATTTTATAGATTTTTACTTCCATATCATCTAATACTTGATGTATATATGAGTTTGAGATTGTATTTGTTTGACTTGTAATGTAGGATTTCAACAGATCATTGGCTAAAGATCTGAAGGATTTGATGGAAATTGTGATTCGCATTTTTGAGAAAGCAAAGAATCTCCCTGATGAAAGTAACATTGTATTAGTTACTTTGGCTGAGGCTGCTAGGTCCATCTTAGGTAAGAGGGAGGGTGTAATTTCACAGACAGATGGGCTTACACAGTTTGGGAAGGCAATCACAAGTAACACAGAAGGGGAGATTTGGACTGATGCTGAATTGGTGAAGGTGATGGAAGAGTTTGAAAATGCCATGCAACAGAGAGATGCTTTAGTTGACAAGGAATTTGCCAACCCTTTTGCTATAATCATGGATGGAATTTCACCTCCAACTACCGGGATCGATGCAATCCATCATCCGATGGAAGATCAGGTAAACCCTTAATCTCTTTGTGAAGTAATTAGTATACGATTGATGATTATTTATAGATATACATAAATGAAGTGTGTGTTTTATGATTTTTTCCCTTTTAGGTTGAGGATGAAACAGTGGTAGGAGATTTAGGAATAGAAACCAAAAGAATTGGCATTTCACAAGAGGTATGAGGAAAAAAATCATATACAGACATTAACTATGTCATATACAATATTACTTTTTTACCTACATGTTAACTATATGGTTGGTTATTTTTGTACGTTGATCATCAACACAAGGTCAGTGATGTTATCATTGAAACAGAGCATGATGGAAAGGAACATGAGGTAAAGCATCATATATACATTCAATTTAATTCATATATTATACATCCATACATGTTAATTAGACGTTTGGTTATTTTTGTAGGTTGATAACCAAACAAAGGACATTGCTAATGTCCTTGAAGGTGAGCATCATGGAAGAGAGAAAGAGGTATCAAATACATAATTTTTATGAATATATACATTGTTCAATTATTATATACATGAATCCATGATTGAATTCGCAAGCATATACTACATATTACATCAAGGCATACATGATTAAAGATCATATATACATTAGTATAATATCTTATATACATTATTCTATTATTATATACATGAATTTAGAATTGAGTAAGTGTATCATACTAGATATTACGCAAATGTATACATAATTAACCATCATGTATACATTAGTGTAATTTTAATTGTTTCATACCACTTACAATGTGTAATGTCATATACACTAGTGTATACACGAGCTAAGTTTACACTACTAATGTCATATACAAATTAGAACGTTAATATATACATGCTAAAGCATCACGTATACACACATTTTTTAGTCCGTGAACTCTATATAAATACATGTTAATTAGACATTTGGTTATTTGTGTAGGTTGATAACCAAGCCAAGGACAGTGATAAGGTGATTGAAAGTGAGAATACTGGAAGAGATCAGGAGGTATTGTTGACAGGTGTTTTCTTGACAACAAATAAATTTATAGTCAAGACCCCTCTAAGTATAGCGAAGTCAGGATCGTTCAATGGGAAGCACGGTTGTTTGGCTATCAACTACTAAAAATAAGAAAAACAAGCTAAACAGGCAAAGACACCTACGACCAACCTCGTTAACGACCTTGTCAGGGTCGTTAACGAACCTGGAAAACCTACGAACGCGGAATAACGAACTAAAACTCAGGTTCGGTACCGAGACAAGTGAACTCGATAACGAATATTATGAAAGCAAACAAAAACTCAACAAAAATAAAAGACCTAGGACAAGGGTTACCATAACATAGCCATGCATATAAACTCATTAGAAGATAAAGATCATGCCTTTAAAAGATAAATTTATCAACTTTCGCTGATTAGCAAGCAAATCAATTAATTCTCATAAATCAGTTCACTTAATCACTTGTTTTGTATCCAAAGCTCGAAATTTTCGTAATCGAACAATATCAACCTTCAAGTTAACAACTTTTTCTTTCGATCAAAGTGAGAACTCAAATTACCTCGACTATCGTCTAAGCATAAACACAACAAGCAATCCAAAATAGATAAAAGGCATTCAAAACATCAACTCACTCATCAAACATGCATAACTATGTCGGGTTTCAACCCCAACCCAAGATAAGAAAACTACTCACTACTCATGATAATAAAACAAACAACCTTAATAAAAGAAAACATTGAAAATAAACAAAACTTACTTGAAATTAATAAGAGAATATCGTCTTACAAACTCCAGTAGAATTCAAAAACAAAACAACAACACCGAATAGAAATCCGAATAACGACCCCCAATCCTCTCTCTCGATCGAACCGAACTCGCAGTCTTCTCCTACTCGACTTCTCCTAAAAACTATCCAACTCCCCCTTCTTATCTTAGAACAAGGGTTTTTATACTAAGAAACTATCTATTAAAAAGCCTAAAAGATAAAAACTAACCCTACTTAAAAGATAACAAGATATAAGATATAACAACCCTAAAGGTCGGCTAGGCTTTCTACCAACACGGAGCCATCGTTAACGACCCCGCACAGGGTCGGTAGAAATCACAAACTCCTCTCTAAAAATTCTATCTCTTAGCCTCGTTAACGACCTTCACAGGATCGTTAACGAGCCTCTGTTTTAGCTTTTCTTCGACTTCTTCTTCACTTAAAGTTGGACTTCGACTTGATCTTCTCATGTAATCTTCCTCTTTACTTCATGTCTTCCATCCTCCACCGCAACACTCCAGCTCTGCTCAAAAAGCGCTCCTTCCTCCTCAAAACCTACAAAAAGATACAAAACGGAGTAGCTTCCATAATTTTCATAAAATATGCAAACTCATCCAAAAACACACAAAACTAACTCTAAAAACTACTAAAACTAAACTAAACAAACTAAGAAACACACCAGAAACTAGACTAAAAACACGAACATCAGGTATTAAAATAATCTAATCGATTTTACTTACATTCTAATATACCATTTTAAGTAATGTATACATAATTTATATGTATGTATACATTGTTCCCATTATTATATACATGAATCAAGAATTGATTCATGTACATCATATACTAGATATTGTGCAAATGTATACATTATTAAGAACCACATACATATAATATGGATAATGTTTTAAAAATACCTATACACATGATCATTGAATTAATGTTTTCATAAAATTAAGTTGGTATGAACAACGATGTTGTTGTGCAAGAGAGTGAGTTGAAATCTGGACATAACTCTGGACCAACCGAAGCACATGTATGTGCACAACAGTTTAGTATTTTAATCTATGTTTAGTTGTGAGTATATTGTATTAGCATCATTCGATTAGATTATTTTAACATATGTATTTATAGATGATAAGGAGGAGGATTTCAATATATGGGCTTCAGTTAACAAAGTTGTTGTTGCTCTTAAGGTGGAGGAGAAGATGAATGTAGATACCAATGTTGTGCAGCCCGTAGCTAATCGTGGTAAACGTGCAAAACATGACACTGGAGGTGGAACAAAACTGATAAGCATGAGGAGGAGTGAAAGACTTAAGAAGTGATTGTCTATTTTGTAATCGATCTTACTTATCCATCTACATTATTGAAGATACTTCTTTCAATATGTAATATTACCCCAATTAACACTTGTGTGAAAATTTTGTACGTTATAATATTGGGACCGGAATAGGTGTAATATCAACATTTTATAATATTTTATGAACATTTAGTTATGTAATATATATAATTACTATGCTTTTTTTGTTATTATTTGATACGTTTGATTTTGTACAGCGTAATTATGTATTTTTATAAGGATTTCTGAGTGTTTTAGGCTAGATTAGGGCGGTTAATTGTAAAATTAGTAAAGCCTACAAATGAAGACTTTGAAGACAGAAGTCCAAGTTCGAGCTGAAGACCCGCTTTGAAGCGGTTGCAAAGAAGACTTTACGAGGACTGAAGACTTGCGCTCACGGGTGGATTACCGAGATCGTGATGGAGTTCGATTTCGGGAGGTCGAGAGCTCGAGGGAGCCGCGACCGCAGCTTCTGACCCGCGCTCGCAGGTGGCGAGTTTCCAGCGCCGACTTCTTTAATTTATCTTATGTTTTTATTATATTATTATTTTTATTTTTATTCGGATGTTTCTAGTATTTATACCTAGTTTCATATTCAGTTTAAGAAGAACTTTTGGAGAGCATATTTTTAGTTTAACCTAGTTTTATTTCAGTTTTTATGGAGAATTAATCTTCCTTGGAATTTGTTCAATCAAGGAAGCCTTTTATTGAATTCGTGAGATTCTGGTAACTTTTCTATCCTTAGGTTAATATCAAAAGTCTTGTTTTTAATTCTATGATCTATGTTTGATTTTATAAGCCTGATAACCTTGTTTGATTGACTTAGATCTATTGTTTGGATTAGGTTTGATTGTTGTTTGTGTAATCATATTTATCCTTGAAACAACTCTTTTCTAGGACCGTGGACTGGATTTGAGAAAGAGTGTTTGATGGTTGTTTTATGAATGAGACTCGTTGTTTGATTGTATGATTCGATTTCCTGTTATCCTTAATGCATTGCATGATTTGAATTAAGCGTCCTTGTTCATATCATAGTTTCGCTTGGACCGTGCACAAGCGAAAACCATAATAAGGATTGGAATTAACCTGAAAAATATATAAAAGTGGATGAATCAATGATCGATGGATTAAAAAGGTGGAATTGATTGAGTGAACTCTGCTTTCCTTTAATTGATTTGAAACTTTAATCTGTTTGCTTGCTTAAATCTTAAAACCCCTGTCTTTACTGATTATTTGGAAACACTTATTCTCTTGGGTTCGACCCCTTACTTGCATGCTATATTAGTTTGTAATTTTGGTTAATTTATTTTTGATCTCGGCACAACGACTTTAGTCGAGTCAAATTTTGACGTAGTTGTCGGGGAATCGATTTTACTTTTCTGATAAATCACCGTTTCTGGACGACTCGCGCCCGCGGCTTGACCTGCGACCGCGGCCCAGAGCCCGCGCTCGCGGTTGGTTCGTCCCGGAGATCCTGAATCGGTAAGAACCTATCTTATGGTTCTTACCCGTTCTACTAATAATTCTTTTGTTGTTCCTATTGATCCAGAGATTAACAGGACTCTAAGAGATTTGAGATGTCAAGTACAAGCTTCAATGTTAGGCGTTCAGTACGATCCAGTATCATCTTCTTCTTCTTCCTCATCTGACTCAGAGGTTGAAGAACAGTTAGTACCAATGGCAGATCGAACTATTAGGCAATTGACTGCGCCTAATCTGCAGCAACAACAGCTTGGTCTTCAATTTCCCGCACTAGGGGAAGGCGTGAAGTTTGAGCTAAAATCCAGTCTTCTCTATTACTTGCCTAAGTTCCATGGATTGAGTGGTGAGGATCCAAATAAACACCTTACAGAGTTCCATTCTGTCTGTTTGGGAATGAAGCCGGATGATGAGACTGAAGATCAGCTTATGTTGAGGGCTTTCCAATTTTCTTTGGCTGACGCGGCTAAGGAATGGCTTCTATACCTAGCACCTAAGACAATTACTACTTGGGCTCAGATGAAGGGTGCTTTTCTGGAAAAATACTTCCTTGTTGCCAAGCAAACATCAATCAAGAAGCAGGTGAGCAATTTCGAGCAGGTTGATGATGAGAATCTGTATGAACACTATGAGCGCTACAAGAGGCTCATAGCCAACTGTCCCTATCATGGCTATTCTGATAAAGATCTGATTAGCTATATTATTGAAGGGCTCTGTGATGCTGATAAGCGCATGATCAATGTTATTGGGAACTATGATCAATCAAGGCCCCAGAATGACCCATATTCGAACACATACAATCCGGGGTACCATCCTAACTTTAGATGGAATCAACAACCTCAACAACTTTTTCCACAACAAGGAGGGCATCCCAACTATGTTCCCAGGCCTAATTATGTGCCAAGGCCCCAAGTTCCTCATGAAAATCCCGCCATTATCACTCAACTCATGAAGGAGAATCAAGAGACCAAGGCTGCAGTGAAAAATCTTGAAAATCAACTGAGCCAGATTACAACCACTCTTGGTAGCTTAGAAGCCAGAGACTCGGGGAAACTTCCATCTCAAACTATTAACCCGAGAGAGAATGTGAGTGCCATCATGTTGAGAAGTGGGAAGGAGCTGAATATCGACGTTCCAGCCAGCGAAAACCAACCGCGCTCGCAGGTAGACAGCCCCGACCGCGGGCCAAAAGAAGAAGTTGAAGCTGAAGGTCAACCAGAACCCGCGACCGCGGAGCCAGACCGCGACCGCGGTGAAGCCGCGCCCTCGGTTGTCCAACCGCGTCCCCGGGTCCCACCTCCAACAGATTCGAATAATGACGTTCGACCTTCGTTTCCTCCCATGGGTTCACAAAAGCCCGTTCCACCATTTCCAGAGGCACTCAAGGATACTCGGAAGCCAGCCAACGATAAGGAAATTTTTGAAACCTTCTCAAAGTGTGAGGTAAATATTCCTTTACTTAAACTTGTTCAGAGTATTCCTCGGTTTGCTAAATTTCTTAAAGAGCTATGTACTATTAAGAGGAAACAACAAGAGAAGGGGAAGGTTAAGAAAGTCGCTCATGTTGAGAATGTAGAGAATGTATCTTCCATGCTTCAAAGGCAATTGCCTAAGAAGTATGGAGATCCCGGGAGGTTTACTATTCATGTAACCATTGGTGAGACGAAAGTTGAGCGTTCTATGCTTGACTTGGGAGCGTCTATAAATGTCATGCCACTAAGCATGTATAAGAGTTTAGGTCTAGGGCCATTACAGGATACAAATATTACTATAGAATTGGCCGATCACTCTAATGTGCATTCGAAAGGATTTGTGGAAGATGTTTTAGTGCAGGTGGACAGTTTGATTTTCCCAACAGACTTTTATGTGCTAGAAATAGGTAAAGGGAGATACGACCCTGTTTTACTGTTGGGTTGTCCGTTTATGAAGACGGCGTTCGCCGTGATAGATGTTGCCAAGGTTTTATTATCAATGGAACATGAGGGTAAAAAGGTCCAGTTTCATTTAGATGAGGATCCCATTTGAGCTATAAATGAAGTCGAGCCAACGACGTTAAACAAAGGCGCTGCTCGGGAGGCAACCCAAGGTAAGTTTTTCTTTTCTTTTCTTTCCTTTTTTTAGTTTAGTTTTTAGTTTCGTTTTGGTTCTGTCGGGCTAACACGCAGGTAAAAGTTTCTATCTCGAAGAAAGTGAACGTCGCGCCCGGACCCGAGACCGCGTCTGGACCCGTGATCGCGGTCCAGGACCCGCGCTCGTGGGTATGTCCCTGACAGAATTAAGTTTTTGTTTTTTTTGAAAAAATTAAAAAAAAAAAGAAAAATAAAAGGTTTTCGGGTGAAACCCTCGAAATAAAAGGTTTTCGGGTGAAACCCCCGAAATAAAACGTTTTCGGGTGAAACCCCCGAGAAAGCCCAATTCGTACCAACCGGAGCCCAAAACATTACCAAACCCTCCTAGCCCATCAAGAAAATATAAACCCACAAAAGAAAAAGCCTTTTATAAACCCAACCCATATCCTTTGTCTTCTCCAAACCAAACTCAACAACAAGCCTTCACACCAACCACCAAGAATCCCACCAGCAGCTACCGCGTCTCCACCACAACCCGCCTGCGACCACTACCCGTCTCGCGCACGCAACCGTACACCCGCGCTCGCGGGTTACACCTTCCATCGCATTCTCGAAGTTGTGCAGTCGGATTTGGTCGGATTCAAGGTTTTTTGCAGTTTTGGGTCAGATCTGCTACGGTTAGTACTTCTTCTCTTCTTTGGAAGTTCGATACGTTCCTTCTGAGAATCAAATTGTTGCTGTTGGTGAGAATTTGGAGGAGTCTGTTTGTTGGCCATTGTTGTTCGAAGAAATATCAGATTTGTTTTTCGACGAGACCCGCGCTCGCGGTGGATCGCTGACAGTCCTGCCTCGCGGCTGACAACCCGCGCTCGCGGTTCACGGCTAAAAAACACCCGCGCTCGCAGTTAGCAACCCGCGCTCGCGGTTTTCACTTTATAGGATTCGCGCCCTCAGCTTTCAACCTGCGTTTGCGGTATCTCAGTCGGGTAATTCCTCCTACGATTCTGTTTTATTTAGTATGGCGTATTTCAGGCTACAGAATCTTACTGATAGGCAGAGGCAGTTATGGGATAAATATGAGGGTCGAAAATTTGTGAGTACTAAATTCTTTGATATCCCGACGTTGATTGATTTGGGATTCCGGGAGTGTACATAGCAGTTATTAGAGACTAGGGGTTTGGGTAGACTCAACACTATGCCCATTCCTACATACAGAGGGCTTATTATTGAGTTTCTATCTACATTTCGATATGTGGATGGTGTTCTGACATTCCATCCTGTGATAGACTCTGTACTGTATCCCGAGAGCAGGCTTCTCTGAATTTTGGGATCACTTCTCCACCTACTGAAGGGTGGGGGAATAATTTGACAGATGCCAGGTTCTTTGATTTCTGGTATGCACTCACTGGCTCCCCTTTCAACACTAATTCAGGGGAGCAAAACAGTAGGATCCCGCATCCTTGTGTTCGTCTGTGTCACAAGGTTCTGGCGATGGTATTTCTGGGATAGGGAGAGGTGAACAAGGTTTCTACACATAATATGAGGATGATCTGGTGCTTGTTTCCTTTCCCGTATGAGTGTCCTGATTGGTTTGGATTGTTTATAGAGTCAGCTAAGAAGTACCCCAAGAAAGGTGGGCAGATTGGATTGGGTGGCATGGTTACACATTTAGCCACCCGGTTTGTTACTATTGAGGAGATTGAGGCCCGTTATGGAGGACGATTAGCTGATGGTCATCTTTATAACCATCAGATATTGGTTAGGGCTGGTTGTTTGAGGGGTTCTGTTGACATGGGTTGGACTTGGCTTCAGGGGCATCCTCCTGTGCCTTTTTTGCGTCTGCCTAGAGCATTACAGTACGATAACACCGTATTTGATTTTCACTTACAATCTGATTTGGATGCTCCTGCGGATGAGGCTGAGGATGATGATGGTGGAGGTAACTGAGATGATCATGTTACAGCGTACCAGTCCAGATATGCATCTGAGCCGTCTGGTTGGGCTCTAGTCCACATTCTACAACTAGTTGGGGAGGAGCTAACCCAGCTACATATGCATCTACTTCTGCATCTACCTCTGCTTCTTCTGGTTTTCCATGGACTGTTCAGATGAGTTTTGAGGAGCGGGTGTTGACTGGACTACAGCACTTATCAGTACGCCAGGATGCTATGGATCGATCTTTGGAGGCACTGACTGAGCATCAGAGACAAGTTGCTATATTCTTTCGGACTCAGTGGCCAGGTTATCCATCTTTTCCTCCACCAGATCAACAGTGAGTCTTCTGATTCCCTCTTCTATACTTTGTTCTATATTTCTTAACTTCATTGGGGACAATGAAGAGTTGAAGTATGGGGGAGGGGATTCACTGCTTTGCTTTGTGATATATGTACAGTTGCATTTTATTTCAGTTATTTCATTCAGTTGCTTTCAGTTAAAAAACCGAAAAAAGCCATAAAAAGTCAAAAAAAGACATATAAAAATCCTGTGCTGAGCTGAAAACCCGAAAGCACGGTTCAGGCAAAATTGCAGGTGCCCGGACCAGCATTAGGTTGGGTTAATAAGAGGCTAATGAGAGATGTGAGAATATGTGAGCACACCTAAAGAAAAATGAAATGAGTAATTAGGTGAAAACCCGAAAGGGCGCCTAAGTAGAATTGAGTGGAAAAATTGGAGTGATTAGGATTTTATTCTACTTTGGGGCTTGGGGATTACATTTTAGATGTCGGGTAGATCCTAGGTTGCTCTACACTTTTTAGAGCTTGAGAGTTGATATTATATGTATTCTGGTGAGGTGTGTGTTTGAGCTTTCATGTTTTTGCTCATTATTTTCTCTACATGGGTTCGGGTTGTGAGTTGAGAGTGTTATAGATTTTTCATATTCCCTTATTGCTTCATGTGGATCTTATTTGTATTGATTGTTAGATTTTGTTTGAGCTTACTCGAGGACGAGCAAGATCTAAGTATGGGGGAATTTGATACGCTGGATTTTGTACAGCGTAATTATGTATTTTTATAAGGATTTTCGAGTGTTTTAGGCTAGATTAGGGCGGTTAATTGTAAAATCAGTAAAGCCTACAAATGAAGACATTGAAGACAGAAGTCCTAGTTCGAGCTGAAGAACCGCTTTGAAGCGGTTGCAAAGAAGACTTTACGAGGACTGAAGACCCGCGCTCGTGGGTGGATTACCGAGATCGTGGTGGAGTTCGATTCCGCAAGGCCGAGAGCTTGAGGGAGACACGACCATGGCTTCTGACCCGCGCTCGCGGGTGGCGAGTTTCTAGCGCCGACTTCGTTATTTTATCTTATGTTTTTATTATATTATTATATTTATTTTTATTCGAATGTTTCTAGTATGTATACCTAGTTTCGTATTCAGTTTAAGAAGAACTTGTGGAGAGCATACTTTTAGTTTAACCTAGTTTTATTTCAGTTTTTATGGAGAATTAATCTTCCTTGGAGTTTTTTCAATCAAGGAAGCCTTTTGTTGAATTCGTGAGATTTTGGTAACTTTTCTATCCTTAGGTTAATATCAAAACTCTTGTTTTTAATTGTATGATCTATGTTTGAATTTATAAGCCTGATCACCTTGTTTGATTGACTTAGATCTATTGTTTGGATTAGGTTTGATTGTTTTCTGTGCAATCATATTTATCCTTGAAACAACTCTTTTCTAGGACCGTGGACTGGAATTGAGAAGGAGTGTTTGATGGTTGTTTTATGCATGAGACTCGTTGTTTGATTGTATGATTCGATTTCCTATTATCCTTAATGCATTGCATGATCTGAATTAAACGTCTTTGTTCATATCATAGTTTCGCTTGGACCATGGACAAGCGGAAACCTTAATAAGGATTGGAATTAACCCGGGAAATATAGAAAAGTGGATGAATCAATGATCGAAGGATTAAAAAGGTGGAATTGATTGAATGAACTCTGCTTTCCTTTAATTGATTTGAAACTTTAATTTGTTTGTTTGCTTAAATCTTAAAACCCCTGTCTTTGCTGATTGTTTGGAAACACCGATTCTCTTGGGTCGACCCCTTACTTGCATGCTATACTAGTTGTAATTTTAGGTAATTTATTTTTGATCTCGGCACAACGACTTTAGTCGAATCATTATTCAATATGAAGTTCTTAATATTAGGTGGCTTCAATATGTATATTATGAAACAAAATTAAACGTAATTTATGGTTAACAAGATATTTTATTAAACCATGGAGATGGCGCTTTTCAGGCTCCAATCCAAGTCAAACCCCAAGAAAGAAAGCGTGTCTCCAAACTTTCAGAAATTGGTAGAAGCCCGTACTTTGACCGTTTTGTAGATCCATTTGCAAAGTACACTGCGGAGCAACTCAATCTTATGGGGTACATTGTCTCAAAGTGTGACGATAATTAAGAACTAATCAATTGTTCAGTAATTTGATAAAGAAAATTTACGTATGACATTAATACATTTTGACAATCTTATAGGGATGTTCTCTTCTTTAACGATGCAATACCCATAAGTGGAGAAGAAATCAAATCACTAGTTCAACCGAACACACATGTCATGATTTCCATTGTCGATTTGTGGTGTACAATATTGAACAAAGGTGAAAATCTACGATCTTCAACGTCGACAAAGAGGCTATTTGCATCTCCTGTAACTACGGTAAGTACTATTGCTTATTTTCAATAATGTTGGGTATGTTAATACTTTACATAGCGTATATACAGTTGAATAAAGCATATATACATATATGTATAGGTGAGATACACTAATAGAATATATGATGCTAAATCCTGTAATGAAGTATATAGATTCATAATATAATGTATATTGTAACACCCCGACTTCCGACGGGGCGCTACTAAGAAATAGACCTTACAAGGTACTATTATTTAGGTTGACAACTACACTGTAGGACCTTACAACTCGGGCACGACGAGAAAACATAATAAAACATCCAACCTTTATTTAATAAAACTTAGAAAACGTAATCATGCATCAATCCCCGAAAATTATAAATAATCAAATACGTCACAACGCCTACTGAAACTGAACTATCTGAACCAAAAAGATAATATCCGAAACAAAATACCAACTCCGTCTAACGAATATTAAAATCAATATTCTAACTAATATAAATAAACTAATATAACCAATCCCACTATGACACGCGCTCTTTACCGCTCCGGCCCGCCATCGTGCCTCGGTTCCTGCACGGCTCCCTGATTCATACCTGGGACTGAAAAATGTTCCCCGAAGGGTCAGCGTCTAATCTACCAAGCTAGAAAGAATACGGAAATTGTAGACGTTTTGAAATCAGTTATCTAAAGTCAGCATACAAATCCACAACCGCAATCATAACTCTAAAGGCCAATACCTAAATTAGTTATATCAGTCACACAAGTCACACACGCATTTACAATCACAATCACACAGCAATGCAATTCTTCCTTTGTCCACAATCCGTCTTCCAAGGCGCTCATCACCGCGCCGAGTGCAAAGGCAGGCCCTCCCACTCCACTTCCCAATCTCCCTTCTAACTCCGGGCTAAGCCTCCACTGGAGCGCTTGCCAAAAACACACAGATAATAATTTTCGTTTGAAGGGGTACGATTTTCCCAGTCACACGGGTCAAAGTAGCCAACTCTTCCTCAACACCAGCTACAATGGGCCGTGTCGGAAACGGTACCAACACAGAGAAAACGTTCCAAAAATATCCTTCCGATAAAATACGTTCAAAACCATTTTACGCACACAACAATTCAAGAAGTTCAAAACAGTTTATAAAGGCATTCGGGACTAGTTCCCAAAACCCGTCCTACAATATCGATACGCAATCTAACAAGGGAGAAAAGAACCGAGCAAGTCGAAAAACGACTTACCTCGAAACGAAGGATCCTCACAAGAAAGAGGAAAATTAAGGACGCGAGCGGAAACAATTTCCTAAAGAATTTATAAAGTGAGGGTTAGACAAAACACGAACTGAACTAAACAACCCGATTAAGGAGTCATTTTTAATTTATCTAAACAACTTAAACTTATAGTGTAAATATTAAATAGCTAACCTATCCCGTAACAAAGTCATACTATCTTGCCCATTAATTAATCCTAGTCAACCCATCAAAGCTACTCTCACACTTAACCAAATTGCTGGGCCGGTTATAGTTAACAAGAAAAGGGCCCTACCACAAAATTGGCCCAACCACTAAACCGATTAAATTTAATCAGTTCCCCTCTACTCAAACCCAAACCATTATTTACCCAACCCTCTCTTTGACTAACAAACCAGCCGGCCCCACCCCTTAACCTTTTGACCGCTTTTCCGGTCAACCTTTTCTTCAACCTCTCAAGTCCCCAAAACCTCTGTTCAATTGAACGAGATTAACCTGATCAAACCTATACATGCATATATATATATATATATATCAATAAGATTATAAACAAGCTCCTGACCAAAACCAACCCGTTTCCTCAAGGCCAACTAGTGAGGTCGAACCCGTACGACCCAACGAAGGACAAATCAGCGGCGGCGAGAGGTTGCACGTCGGAATACCCGCTGGAGTTTCGTTTACAACGGCTGGTTCCAACCAACGAGCACACTCGCCAGGGCCGACCCTGACGCTACCTAAACGGAATAGAGGAAAACAGGGACTCACCGAACCACGAGGCCGAGTTTCGCGAAGCTCGTCGATGACAAACTGCTAGCCCACCAGCGGAAAAAAACGACGCCGGCAATGGAGTGGATCGACCGGCGGCCGAGATCGGGACCTTCCTTCGACTGGAAACGGACGAAGATGGCGACGAAGTGTCCCGTCGAACCACGCGACCACGAGATGACGAAGTGTCGGCTTTTCCAACCGAAGAACAGAGGAAGATATTTTTATTTTTATTTTTCGAGTTTGGACGGACGGCGTTTCCGAAAGAAATAGGGTTAACGGGTTAAATATATATATATATATATAGGATCTAGGATAAAATTATCTAGTCAAATATATATATATATATATATATATATTTAATTAGTAAGGATTAACTAGTATCCCTAAAGATATATTTTAACGGGCTTGGTAGCTATTGGTGGATTTTTGATAAGATTTCAGAATCCATTCGGTTATTCCGGATCAATTTGGCTAGATTTCTAATTAGATAGAACTAATAATAGATATAGCCAATCTAATTAGTTATCATATAGATAAGCTAATTATTAGCTAGGTGTACAACGGATTTCTAAATTACTATTAAAGCGAATTACTAATTAATTTATCGTTACGGGTTACTTGCGGATCGAGAACTCGAGTGCTTGTAAGCGAAAGAGTTCGTTTTCAAACTTACGAGACCTAAAACCAATACGGATATTACATATATACACTTATCACAGTTTGTATATATATTACCACACATAATTGTTAGATTAATAATGTTGTTACGCAACACATCACAATATCAGTTGTCGCTTATAGTAGATGGAGAAGGAAAGAACTATGAGTCTAGGTATGCTGATTTCAAGCAAGGACTGAACCACATTATTTCATCAAGTCATACTAACATTACTTGCGCCGATGCAGATCTCGTATATGTTATTCCAATAGAGTTTTATGTTTTGTTTAATCATAATATACATATTATGTACATTGATTATTTTGGTGTATCATTAGGTTTTCTTCCCTATACTGGCGCACGCCCATCACTATGCGGTTTGTTACAATTTCATGGCATCTACCATTGACATTATAGACAACTCTACGACTGCAGACAAAGATCCAGACGCAAAATATGGCTCCATATTGACCTTATTGGTAAGGAAAAGGAATGTTGCTACTATTGTTATTTCTATATTATATTTTTCATTTTTTTATACATTAAATACCCAATACATTGTGGATCAACTAATATGTTTTATGAATTAAACATATTTCATTCATATATTTCAGACACGAATGTTTGCACAATATATGAATAAGATGTGTCTACAGGTTAGGTCTACATTATTTAATGGTAAGAGGTCGCGTGTTCTTCAAATGAGGTGGAGAGACGACAAAAACAAGGAAGATTGTGGCATATATTTGATGTGCCATTTGGAAACCTATATGGGACAGTCTGTGAAGCAATGGGATTGTGGTTTCGAGTAAGGTTCTAGGAAAAACATACTTTCATTACGAACCAAATATGCACATTCGACTCTTTCAGATGAATTGAATATGGAATGGGAACGTGTTAAGAAGCTCTCTCGAACATATGCAGCTGAGAAGGTAGCCATCAAGAAGGCACAAAAAAAACAGAAGTAGAAATTGTTGGTTTTAGGTTGTAGTTACATGGTTATAGATTATGATTCCAAAATTAGCTCCATTATATAGATAATTTACACTAATATAAGTTTGATTTGAATTGTGATGAATTGTGTGATGTTTACATACGCCTCATTAGCTTATACCAATTGTTATATAACAAATTAATTGTATGACATAATCAATTATTCGTGAACTATAACATAATCATTTTCAAAAAAATTATGATTAGTTTTTACACTTGTTAATATCTTTAAAACCGTTACAAAATTGTATATGATATTTTACGAAAAAGTATACATGGAGCATATTAGTGTATATTATTGTATGATGTACACTGTAAAAGGTTGTTAATATAACACATTAAAGGTTTGTAAATTGTGTGTTATAATAATGTATTCACAACTCATATAAGTGTATATTTTTAGTTAACAACAAGGAAAACTCCAAATACCAGTTGTTAATATAACACCTTAGAGTTGATAGTATAATACATTAAAAGTTTGTATATGTTGTATTAATATCATGTATACACAAAACATAGAAGGGTATATGTGTAGTTAACACCAATGAAATATCCAAATACGTATTATCCTTATCATACAATCAACGAACCATATTAAATGATACGGGCTTGTAAATGTTTAAAACAAATCAACTCATGTATATGATATGTAATGATAATGTATACACATAATGAAATTGTGTAACGGATTAATCAA
Source organism: Fallopia convolvulus (assembly GCA_964016875.1). Taxonomy (NCBI): domain Eukaryota; kingdom Viridiplantae; phylum Streptophyta; class Magnoliopsida; order Caryophyllales; family Polygonaceae; genus Fallopia; species Fallopia convolvulus. Next base: position 52,945,822 of record OZ024728.1, read on the forward strand.
TATGTGAATGGAAAACAAATGGCTCATAAGTTTCAAATCAAACACACCCAAAACAAATATCACGGAACAAAACAATCACATTACAATTGGAATTACTCTGAATCGGAGCTACTTATTGACTTGTTAAGCGGACAATTACGACTATCATCCCCCTTGTATTCCCCACAAGTTTTGCACTTTCGTTTTCCTTTCTTTTCTTGTGCTTCTATCAACTTTTCTTTCCCACTTCTCATTCTTTTACCGGGGGGTACCACTGCCCTTATTCTTTGCTTTGGCTGGTGGCTTAACAATAATTTCTTCTGGTCTCTCAACCCCTGCAGTTTGATTGCAAATTGTATATGAATCAAATAGTTTAAAATACTATATGCATCAAATAATTAACTGATATATACCTGCAAAATTTTACAGCATTTGATTGAGTGTGTCTTCATTAATTCCCAACTCTTTATTTTCCATCTTAAAAGATGCTTTTATAACAGCGAGCTTACCCAAAAAGATCTTGCAAACGAGCTTTGTCATTTTGTACGATCCCAACACATGACAACATTTCATACCAAACCTCGCTCAACAATGTATTTCTCTCGTCTTGTTCAGCACTTGACTTAACACTTCATCTATTTTTGACCCACTCAATTTATTTGCAGCATCTTTGAAACATCTTTGCAATAGTAAACTCTTCGAAATCGTTTCCATTCCCAAAGATTTAAGAGATGTGAAGATGTGACGACACGGTAATCCAACTCTGTTGAACATCATGCAGCTACAAGATGTGAAATCGTTGGATACTTGGTGTGTCACATTGAATAACTCATCATTGTTATCCTTTATGATAAAATATGTTTCTCCATCTCCTGCGTGAGGTATAAACAAGTTCCACACATTCAAATCACGTATAATATATATAATTAAAATTGTAGAAAGTATTTTAATAATTACCTTCATGTTCAGACTTCACACTACAATAGAAACAAGATGCATAAATCTCCTCTTGCACTTCAAGAAATACTCGTAGTGTGTAAACATCAGATGCATGCACTTCAACTGCCAATGGCGTTTTAAACTCATGTTTCTTCGTTATTGATTTAACATCATTTTGCAATTGGATATAACGTTGGGTATCCATTGCAGTATCAAATTGCATCAACAACTCAATAAGGCTGTATTTACTGCTTGAATACTGTCCAAAAAAACTGTTTTGAGACTCTGATATAGAGGTAGTACGGATCAACCCCCCTAGCAAGACATCTCTGAAATAAGTTGGCACCCAAGATGATCTAATGGCATACATGTATGCAAACCATTGTTTCTTATACAGTTTATGATCAGCTACAAAGTGTTCTCATCCTTCTTCAAATTCAGCTTAATTTATCTTGTCACTCCATACTAAGCTACCCATCTTCAATCTAAAACGTCCGGAATTAATCTTTTTCGCACCAACCTTGGTGGAAACTTTCTCCATTATGTGCCACATGCACAATCTATGCCTCGTGTTTGGGAACACCTTGCATTAAAAAAATTTGGTTTGAAAATGCAGGTATATGTTGTGAATATATGATGTATACATAAATAAAATTTAGGTATATACGATATATACAACAAACATACCCGTTCTATTGACACCTTCATTGCAAGATCTTGGTCAGTAACCATAATCCTAGGTTCCTTTCACATTGCTAATTTGAAATTTTCAAATAACCAATTGAAAGAATCCACATCTTCCTTCATTAGCAAACCGCATCCAAAAGTGACACTTTTTTTATGGTTATCAAGCCCTGTGAAAGGAGCAAATACCATACAATACCTGTATGTACCATGTAGTTAGTATGTACCAAATAATAACATTAATACTTAATAGTACGTAATATTAGCACTCACTTGTTCGTCCTATATGTTGAATCAAATGAGATTACATCCCCGAACGCAGCATAATTTTTCCGAGCAATCGGATCACACCAAAATAGCCTTCTTAGTTGTCCACACCCATTTACATCATATCCAAAGACAAACGAACTGCACAATTCCTTCTTTTTTTGAATCTGTCAATCACCATTTGAGCATCAACTTCATTTATGTATGCTAGGATATCACGTTTGGAGTTTTTGAAGTCTGCTTGCATTGCTCCAACGTTACAAAATCCACCAACCATCTCTTTCAATAGTTTGTAAGATTTAACTGGTCCCAAATTAGCCTTTGCACAACTTAGTATAAACTTTTGATGCCCAATGTTCAGCTTCCTATTTGCTTTTAGCAGATGTTTTGCAGTATATGGCATCATTTCATGATTGTGACGATCTTCAAAAATGTAGCATTTGTAGCTATCATGTTTATCTGCTTTAATGACAAATTGGGCACCACATCCAATGCTCTTGGATGGTACAATACGAACACCTTTATTGTTTGTTGGCTTGTTAAAACCTTGACGGTTGAAAAAGAAGTGTTTGTCTTTGATTTTGTACGACCTTTTGAATTTATGATGCGAGCCTGCCCGCACATCAAAGCCAACAATCTTTGCATAATTTCGGTAGAACGTTTCAGCTTCATCTATGTCGTTAAACGTCATTCCCGGCATAGGCTTCATATGCTTGGGACATCTTGGAACCCAATGTTTGTTGTTCCTATCGGTTGGATCCTGAATACAATATGCTCCGTATAATACTTCTTCATCGATCTCATTATTTTCATCATCGCTTTCGCCTACGTCATCATCAGACTTATCAACTTCATTCTCATTTAGGTGTGAATACTCATCCTCATTGCGTTGGTTTTCTGCATGGTAAAAAAAATGTATATCCAAATATATGTAATGTATACATGATATTAAATAATGTATATATCTATTTTGAATAAATTGATAACGAATACAATAATGTTAATGATGTATATACATGTGTTGAGTAGTCGTATACAGTTTTTTCAGCATACCCATAAATAATTTCAGTCATATAAATTTTGGATTTAGGGAGTTGTATATAATTGTACAAAATAGGTATATAACATACAAAATTTCAATTGTAATAATGAGCTAGACATCCACAATTATTAATGTATATAAAGTGATATAATGTTGTATACATTGTTTACTACATATCGCAACACCTGTAAAAAAAATTGATGTATATATTTCGTATATATTTTGTACATAGCAATTAAAACAATGTATACATATTTAAAATACATACATGTTTACAATATATATATATGAATATTAAGTTTACAAAAATGAATATGTATACAAAATAATTAGAATATGTAAGTTCAATAATCGAACATACAAATATCTTATTTTAATATAAAGTATATAATCTTGAACATATAAGAACGTAATCAATGTTTATTTTCCAAATACTTGTTGACCCATTCTTCAATCTCCATCTCAAATCTGCACGTAAATTTTGAAAACCATACAAGATTAGATAAAAGGCTAAACCATGAGTATATTGTAGCGTGGAAAATAAAATAGCTAAAGTAAAATAGAATATTTACCGTCCATTTACAACCAAATATTCTTTTTTAAATTAGAAGATGTGATTTAACGATTAACATCACAAAGATAAAGATCCAAACTACAATTAAATATACAAAAAATACACACAATGAAAGCAGTGGAATTAACAACTACTTTTATTGCTTTTTGATTGCATGTCTTCATTTCTATAAAAAAAAATTACAGATCTATAAAATCTCACCATTCCCACCGTCATGGAGTATAATTTAACTATGGAAAAAGTACAAAAAAAAAATCAATTTATCATCATACCGAGATGAAACAAATGATGGGCACGACAATGATCGATAACAGTATCACCATGCCAATGGCGAAGGTCGTCGGAGGGAGCGAAACTTGGTGGCAGTGGCCGGAATGGTGTTTTGCTTTCAATTGGGAACATCGAATATTATGGTTTTGAAATCTGACAGAACTTTGAGAGAGAACTTCTTCTACCAAAACTCTCTAATGGAGATCCTAAAATAATGCATAAGCCCATTGATTTGGATAGATCCAATATTTGAGAGACGAATTCGGAGATATGGTGAGAGAAAGTTCTCAGAAACGGTTTTCATTGAATTTCCAAAATAAAAATGACGTGATTTTCTCAATTTAGGTTTAATCCAGTGTATCAAACGTAAATCACTTTCTTTGCACCTCTTTTTAATTTAATCTTGACCGTCTAAATAATATGATCTAATGATTGTGATGCCTTCCTCCGTTTCTCTAGAACTAGAGGTTTCTCTAGAACCCTTTACTATATATATATATATATATATATATATAGATTGAGGTTCAATGGAGAACAATTAAATATGAGAGAACAAGAGAACAATTGTAGGCCTTTGGATGGGATTTGATTCGATGGCTGAGATTACATATCCAAAATTGACATATTTTTAAATTAAAACCCAATTCCTTAATTATAGCAAGTGATTTTTAATTTTGGGATTTTATAGAAAATTCAGAAAAGGAATCTTGGTGGTTTTTGGGTATCTTGGATTTTTAACGTATTTTACAATTTTTTTACTCCATATTTATCAAACCAGATCTATCGGATTTACCATCGTCACTATCCTTCCCCTTTCTCAAGCAAAAGCAATCGACGCTCTCTCAAACAGGGAAACCGCCATCAACTCCATTCGTCGTCGCTCGCCCACCGCCCCCAATTTCCAGCCAACACCAGAATCGCCCATCACAGTCGCGCTCGGCCCCAACCGTCGTCATTCTCACCCTTTCTCAAGCAAGAAAATCCAACTTCTCTCGAACATCGAAAACGCCCTTGCCTTCAATTCAAAGCCGCTCGCCCACCGCCCCCAATATCCGCACCACTTTCGACCTCGCCTTCACAATCGCGCTCGGCCCCAACCGCGCTTGCCCTCATTCGCCCCGATTGTAAAACGCCGGCATTAAAACCCTAAACAGTAAAATTTTTACCCCTTCTCGGATTATTTTGTCTCAGATTTGAAAAATTGTTTGTGTTGATTTGTTTAAGCAAGATTGAAAGCACCAGTGTTTGCTGATTTTGTTCCAGATCCGAAATTTTGATTTTCTTCTGAACTTGTACTTGATAGTCCCGATTTTGACTTGATTTCTTTATGTATTGACTAATTTTCGGTTGATGTTTCAGAAAGTTTTCAATCGAAATGACATCGAGAAGAAAGACATTGGTAAAAGGTCAGTGGAAACTCCTCTTTAGAACTGATAAAGTCTGTTTAGGCGATATATACAACATATATTAGTAGTATATACAGATTATGAAATATTCAATAAACTCTATAGAAAGTATGATATGATTTGAATGATTTAAAATATTTTGGCGCTGAAAAATTAACAATATAGTAGTCGGTGGTCAAAGATGTGGTCAAATTTGTAGATATACATATATTTGTGTTATGTATACATGAAAACTATTTGTATGGTATGCATATTTCTCATCATTTTGTATATACATATACTAAACCTTTATATACATTAGAATTTATTATATATACAATATTTATATAAGGATCTCCAAGAAGACCCGAGACGTCCGAGTCCGAGTCAAAGTCATCTGACTCTGACAAATCAGGAAGCATATCTGAGAATCCAAACAATGGTTAGTTAAGGCGATCATATTGAATTCTATTATCAATTTATTCATTGTTTTTTATGTGCTAATTTTTTGAGGAATATTTGTTTCAATGCAGCTCCTGCAGCTCATCCATCTCCTTCCACCGTTGGAAAGAAAAGGAAGTATCGGGCTGATTTGGATGATGAGGAGGATGAAACTTTTGCCAGTCGAATCATAAGGCTGAGCAAGAACAAGATTGACAAGGGGAAGGGGAAGGCTAGACAAGATGTGACTGAAGAGGTCAAGCCAAAGGCAAAGAGACGAGCACCTGCATTCGAGGCCATAAAGTACAGATCTTCAGAATCCTTTATTATAGCTTCATCGCAGTATATGACCGATGCTCAAAAAGCTGATGTTCGTAGGATTGGATTGGGCAGCCTACTAGATCTATCCTTTGCTGAGATTCCACGGTTAGTATATACGTTATAATAAGTTTCATGTATTATATACTGATAAATAATATTAATATACACATATTATTAAAATAACATTAGTGACAAAGCCCCATCATACATGTGTTGTAACTGCATATACATTGATTTGATTCAAATATAAATCATTGTCGTAATAATTGCAGTACATACATGCATTACATATACATATACACATGTTACACATATATATACAGTTTTAAAGACTATATATAATGTCTGTGTGATTATATACATTTTAGAGATCTGTATATACTGAATTTGTGTGTTATAGATACATGGTTTACATGTACATATACAATGTTTTAGATTAAAACTTAATGTGATTTCGATGTATAAGCGCTTTGGACTTTGGTTGGTCAAGAACTACGATGCGAGGAAAGCCGCTATTTTTATGGATGACGGAAGCAAAATCGAAGCTCGTGAAGTTAATGTACACATATGCTTGGGGCTTCCTTGTGGGGGAAAGAAGATCAGCAGGATCCCGACCGATAAAAACAAGGAGTTGATAAAGGATTGGAGGGCACATATTGGAAAGGAAAGTCGTGGCTTCAGCTTGAGGCCTTCTGAGCTGTTTCAGGCAATGTTCTTCATAAACCCTGACGATGGAGAAGAAGAGGATCCTGATGTAATTAATGCTCGAAAGAGAAGATATAGAGACATGCGGGTCTTTCTTCGGGATTATGTTATTCTGGTTCATTCTTGCATATTCGAGCCTCATCAGTGTGGAGCCGTCAACCAGAATTTGATTTTACCGCTGGAGGTTGTGGATGATTTGGGAAACTACAACTGGAGTGGTTTCGTCATTGACTGTCTGGTAAAAGCTAAAGCGAAGTGGGAGCAGAATCCATCCAAAGCATACTTTCGAGGACCTCCCATATTTCTAACGTTTAGTATTTAGTTTGTATTTATTTTGTCTTATTTTTACTAAATTTTAATCATAATTTTGTTTGGTGGTTATGTGCAGATTTTATACTTAGACCGAGTTGTCAACTACAGTGCCAGAGATGTTGAGAAGAGGTCTATCCCTGCGTTCATTGGTTGGACGGACAATGGGGTGAAGATGCGAGAGAAGTTTGAAATGGCTCATGGTGGCTTTGGGAGTGGAGAGGTTGAAGAAAGGCAAGAAGTCAGCTCGGTGGATGTCACCTCTGGTCCAAGCATGAATAAACCCAATGAACAAACTAATGTTGCACAGAATATCCCGTCTGATGTAGATGATGATGAGGTATGTTATAAACTTTACTCACGGATACAACATCCACAACATTATTTTATACACGATTCTCAGTCATATATACATGTTTATAATGCTTATATACATGAAATGTGCCCAGATTTCTAATATGTTAGCTTTCGTGCACTGAATACATGTTTGGAATGCATTATATACAGGTTTGAAATGTATATATACATATCTGGAAGGCATATATACATGTCTGAATTGCATTACATACATGATTTGAATGCATATGTACTCGTAATTATGCTATATATACAATAATTGTTTGACATATACAATGGTTTTGTATGTTATTGTATAATCAGGACTTGTACAAATCGCTTGGGCAAGATTTCAAAGATTTTTTACGTCTTGTGGTTCGTATAGCCGACAAGTCTATGAAGGTCCGTCAGAATAGGTTCTCCGTTGCCATTTCGGAAGCCACTAAGAGTGTGTTGGGAGCAACTTCTGGAGCATTGACTCAGGTCAACATAATTCTGATTGTTTTGTTGTAGATACATTTTTCACACATACATATACATGATTTGTGTGTTGTGTATACAGGTCGATGCTCCAACCCAATTTCAAAAGGCTTGCCAAGGTGACGTTGATAACTCTTGGACTGATGCAGAGCTCGAGCAGGTCATGGTGGACTACGAGAATGCTTTAAAGCGGCGAGAGACTCTGGTGGACACAAGTTTTCCGGACCTGTTTGGGCTTATCACAGCTGATCTCCCTCCAACTCCACGTGTTGTCTTTCTAGAACCAGAACATAATGAAGATGGTGGTATTCAAGATGATAGTCAGGTTAAGTCTACATTCCTGATATTCAATTATTCATGTTAATTTCATCACATACAATAAAGTTGTTATTTTTTTTGAGAGAAATAAAGTTGTTGTTTTGATTGGATTATTCAGGAAAATCTTGACAATTTGGATGAGCTTGAACGAGAAAACCCTGATGTTAGTGGTGGTGAGACGAGCTTGCACGAGAAAAACAAAGAGGTATATTATAATCTTTACTCTCATTATATATTCAAGTATACAAGTTTGTTAGTTCCATATACATGTTTGAAATGCATATATACATAAAGTGTTCACAGGATTCAGATCTGTTAGCTTTTGTGCATCATTGGCTTGGAATGCATATATACATTATGGTTCAAAAAGTACAGTTTTATGATCTGTTGGAATGCATATGTACAGTTTTGTAATGCATATATACATATTTTGAATGCATATATACATGTTTAGAACTAATGTGTTTTGTAACCTTGGACCTTATTAACAGTATAACAATGTTTTATTTTTTTGTATACACAGCACACCTCTTCTCGTACAGAGGGCATCAATTTGGCTAACCAGGTGATGCAAGAGGTCGTTCACCACGATGATGTCGATGTATGTTATACTCATGTATACATGAACTCACGTATTTAAGTTCAATTTTTATGATGCATTATGATATTGTTCATGTGTACAGGTGAATCAGATCGTTGAGAACATTGTTCAAGACGTGGTGGCTAGCAAAGATGTCCCAACGACCAAGGATGGAGAAGAAGCCGAGAAGTTGGACGAATATCCAAAGGAGCCACCCAAGGTCGCAGTTGCTCCTTCCAGAGTCGAGCCACCCAAGGTTGCAGTTGATCCTTCCAAGCTCGAGCAACCCAAGGTCGCAACTGCTCCTTCTAAGGCCAAGGGAAAGGATCCCAAAGTCCTTCAAAAACCGGTAAGCGTCAGGAGAAGCCAAAGAATTAAGAAGTAATGGACATCAAAGTTATTGTTTTTTACTATAAGTTGTAATCGACTTTAATATGTTATTTCACATTCCATGGTAAAACCGTCTGTAATCGGCACTTAATTACAAATATGTGTCTCGTACACTAAACTTTTTAATTCATGGATCGTAGACTAATTGTTAAAACTTTTAAGTCAATATCTAAGTTCATTATTCATCTCAGCAGGGTTATACATAACTTTAGTCGTAATATACATTATTTTACTCGTAATATACACAGTCGTAGCATACATACACATAACATAATTATATACGTGTATAAATGTTCGAATTATATATTTCATTATAAATAGAACAATGTTGATGTATACATGATTGATTCGTAACATATATAGTTATGGAAGCTTACATATACATGATTGATTGAGTGTATACATATGGTTACGTTATTTTTAATTAATTAATATATTAAACTATATTATATATTCCTCTTATTTTAACAGGGAATAGACGACTCTCACGATTTCGTTACCCTGATGCATAGAGATAAAGATTCGGGTAAAAGGGTATCAAAACCATCCGATGTTGATAAAAGCCCTTATTATGAGAGAATACTAGATCCTACGGGGAGGCCGAACACAGAACAGAATAATTTAATGTTGTACCTTAACGTAAAGTGTACGGACAAGTAAGTATATAATTATATTTTAATTGAATATATGTTATATTAATTTTTGCATATTATAATTGTTTCCATGTGCAATAACAGTGAGATTGTATATTTCAACAATGACGTACCATATATTGGAGAAGAATTCAAATCACTTTATTACAGAGACAAACTTGTGACGATTTCAATAATCGACCTGTGGTGTACCCTCTTGAATAAGGGTGAAGGGAAAAGGTGTTCATCGTCTCCTAATAGGCTATTCGTGTATCCATCGAAAACTGTGAGTATCTTATTACAATATACAAGTATCGATGATATATATACTTAAATTCACCGTGTATATACATTACGACAGTGTTTATATTTTTACATGTTAAAGTGACTAGTGAATTTCATTGTAGGTTTATTCTGTAGTCAATCGTGGTGACAAAGAGTTCCAAGATTCATATGTCCAGTTCAAAGAAGGAATGGACACGGTGTTGTCTTCTGAATACACTACCGTTACACTCGTCGATGCAAATCTTGTAAGCATCCTTCATCATATCAATGTTGTATATTTATCTGATATACACACATGTACATACTCCTGATATGTCCCATTTTAACATGCATGAAAACCTAGGTCTTCTTCCCCATGCTTGTCCACAAACATTACTACGCAGTTTGCTATAACTTCATGAACGAGTCTATATAGATCATAGACAATTCGTTACTGGGAGATGCTGACCCGAAGGGAAAATATGGTGGCGTCGTCCCTACACTGGTATGTAATGATGTTTTAAGTGATTATCCAAATGATATTGAATTTTAAATAAATTAATTTATTATATACAAACGAATGTAATGATTTAAAATGCCTTTATACACAGACTAGCATGTTTGTCGAGTATGAGCGGTGACCAGAATAGTTGGATCCTGATGTTGCATTGCACGCTGAAAATTTTCGAACAACCACGTATATGACTCAACATCTTCTTTCATGAGTAATCCACATGCAAACGTGACACTTTTCTTGTGGTTATCCATCCTTGTGAAGGGAGCAAGAACCATACAATATCTGCACACATAAAAATTGTATTTAGGGATAAAGTTAATGTACACGACCAAGTAAAATAATGTATATAGTAATATTTATTCGTCCGATAAGTGGAATCAAATGAAACCACATCGCCAAAAGCTGCATAATTCCTTCTCACAATTGGATCACACCAAAATAGCCTTTTTAGCTGCCCGGTCTCATTCACATTGTATTCAAAGTAAAAAGAACTGAACAAATCCTTTTTAATATTGAATCTATCTATCACCATCTGAGCATCAGCAACATTTATATATGATATCATATCACACTTGAAATTCTTGAAATCGGACTACATCGCTCCAACATGACAGTATCCACCCACCAGCTCTTTCAGTATCTTGTAGGACTTGACAAGTCCTAAATTCGCCTTTGCACAACTCAGCATGAACTTCTGGTGCCCAATGTTTAACTTTTTGTTTGCTTTTAAAAAAAGACGGGCATAATACGGAATCAACACATGATTATGGCGTTCTTCAAAACAATGAACCTTATACAAGCCATCTGTTGTTAATTTGATCACGAAGCGTGTGTCACAACCAATTTTGTTAGAAGAAGTATTAGGTACACCCAATCCATTATCCGATGTATTCCAACCTTCCCTTGTGCATCGATAATACTTCTCCTTAAAAACATCAGATCTGGGCAGCTTTCTACTGTTACTCGATTTAGCATCAAATCCAGATTGGTTGGCATACTCACGATAGAATTATTCAGCATCACCAACCGTTTTGAATATCATACCATTCGATGGTATGAATTTTCTTGGACATCGAGGTATCCACATCTTGTGATCGTCATCTCCTTGAGTTTGTATACAGTCTGACCCATACGCCGACTCCTCATCTACTAATTCTTCCTCATTTTCCTCTTCACCATCATCATCGCCAACATCTGATGTGTATAAATTATCTTCATTGAAATGACTGAATTCATCTCCCTCGAAATCTGAAATTATATTACAAAATACGTCATGTATATTCAGGAATACCGATTGTAAATAAGGTAACAATAAATGTATATAGACGAAAAATACGGTGTATACAGACAACAGTTGTACATGTTTATGTAATACATATATTTTATACAATAATAAAGATGTTTTATACATATTTAGGACATGTATATACATATCAATGTTTATGGATCACAAGTGTATGTAAAATAAGTATATATAAATTATAATAATTGTACATAACATTACAAATATTGTATACTGAGATCAATATAGACACATCATACTCATTCGTGTATAATTGGTATATTAATTTTTGAAACGTTGTATATACTGAGATCAACTATCGTATAAGTTGTATATTAATTGTACACATATTTAAACGTTGTAAATGCTCAATCTTTGTACAGTTTTTTTTATTCAACGTAAAATTAAAACTAGTTAAAACATAAGTCATGTATATTAATTGTGAATTACATGTATATACGCTAATATTGAATTTATTCATAATTCAAATTGTACATGTAAAAGACATGTTTCTGTTAACTGTACATACAATAATGCAAATAGTATACAGTAACAACAATTTTTGTATATACATTTAATACGTTGTTATATACAAAAGTTCAGTATATATATACACAATGAAGATATTATATACAAAATTACCTGATGCCATATTTGCACGATTAATGATTTTGGAGCAGTTACAACGTTCAACGTGCAGTTCCGAGCAGTTCGTCGTGGTGGTTCGTGGTGGCTTTGGCGACATGGTGGTTCGATGGTGTGGTTCCATTGACGCTTCCATCGCAATTGTGGGCGTTCGCGACGGGGGATGTTGCGGTAATTGCCGGAAATTGGTGGGCGATCGCGACTGGGGATGTTGCGGTGGTTGCCGGAAATTGGTGGTTCGGTGCTGGCTGGAAATTGTGGGCGAACGCGACTACGAGAGGCGATCTGTGTTTACAGTGGTGGCCGGAATTTCTCAATGGAGGTTTTATGGCGTTGATTTGTCTCTAGAGATCTTATCCCCACAATGTGAGATTTAACACGTTAAAACAATTTTTGATTTTAATAAAATCTTAATTATGGTAGTTACTAGGAGTAAATCATGGGGAGAAGATCTCTCCTATTTTTGATTTTTTTGCTATTTTTCTATTTTTGTATATGGTAGCTTTAATCTCACCATCCATCCCAAATCTCATCCAATGGATGAGATTTGCTCTCTTGTTCTCTATAGAATATTGCTCTCTATAGAACCCACATATATATATATAGTATTAGGTTTTATAGATACTAGTATTAGATTGCTACTTAGTGACCTAATAAGAGCCTTAGGATTAAAAAGAATTATACGGTAGAGATCGAGGGTACAAATTAGTGTAGAGGTGAGATCCATTGGATAAATTAGAATTCCGTAAAAAAAGGCCCATTATTATACTCTGTTGATTTTATTTCCGAAAATAATTACAACCGATTGCTATCTCCACGATAGAATCTCTCTCTTCTGGGGTTTTCAAAAGGTGATTAACCGGGGATTTTTTTCAACTCCCTTTTACCTCCCGTGACAGCCAATTTCGCCGATTGTCTCCCAGTTGAGATTTTGATGTTCAAGATTCTCAACCTTCATCTATTCCCTTTCTTCAACAGATTTGGCGGTCGAGGTAAGCTTCGTTTTTGACTTAATTTCAGTTTCAAATGCATGCATATGGTTGAATCGGAATGGTAAAATTACAGATTTGGTGCCATTGTTTCAGACTTAGTTCAAGTAACAGCGATTTGTGCTAATTTCTGTTTTCATTCTGAAATCAATCAAATCGGTCTAGGGTTTACATGACCGTCACTAAATCGCTCTAGGGTTTGTGTGTTTTTCATTTTAGGTTTGTCTGCAGTTAATTGAAGTACAATTGGATATTAATACAACAATGGCACCCAAAAGAAGTCAGAGACTTGTAAAAGGTAAGAGAATCGTCAATAATGCCTCTCAATTTTGGTGTATAATATGTAGAAATTGATGTTGTTTTGGGTTGGGATAGTTGAAGATTTGCGTATGCAGGGTTAGTTTTTTTTGATAATTTTTGTTTGGTACAATAAGCTACTTGTTAATTGTGAATATTTAATTGATTTTGGCGCGATATTTTCAAACTTCAATATCGTATTTCATATAGAATCATGTGGTCCCTATTATATTATTTGACCATACTAATTAGTGAATCTAGTAATGTATCTTTTATTTACACAGATTGAACAGTATGGGTTGTGTAATGACAGGTCTGTATACATCCATGTAATATGCTTAAATGTATGTGGAACTACATATACATGGATTGATTGCAAGGTTATTAGGATCGGGATTCTAGGTTGGATCGTTGAGGCTCTTTTGGATCGGATCGTAAGATCGGATCGCTGAATCGTAAGATCCTACATTATAACTAAAAGTATGCAAGAATAGCCTAATAGATTGTATATTTTGTTATATATTAAGTAAGAAAATGATAAACCTTATTAATTTGATTATTAAAAATGTTGTAGGATGTACTAGTAAACTATTTTAATGGAAATGATACGTTAACCGTAAAATTATTAATAATATGTAGTTAAAATTGTTATTTTGTAGGATCGTTAGAATCGTTTATAGGATCGTTAGAATCGTTTGTAGGATCGTTAGAATCGTATGTAAAATCGAGATCGAATCGAGATTGTATTCTAAATCATTTAAGATCCTACTCCAATAAGATTCTACTTGGGATCGTGGATCGTTTTGCGTGTTATGGATCGTAGGATCGCTAGAATCGTAGAATCGGATCGGGATTCTGATAACATTGCTTCTAGTGTATAAAAATGAACTCGTAGTATATAAAAATTAAACTGTCATATTTAACGTTTTTAAACTCTTTTTTCAAAAATTTTATTTTTTTATTTTTTTTATTTTTTTATTTTTTTATTTTTTTATTTTTTTATTTTTTTATTTTTTTATTTTTTATTTTTTTATTTTTTTTTATTTTTTTATTTTTATTTTTTCTATTTTTTTAGTTTTGCGAAAATCGAATTATTTTAAAAATGAACTCAAAGCACATAAAAATTGAACTTATCATAGATAAAAAATGAACTCGTAGAATATAAAATTGAACTCATACAATATTGAAAATTGAACTCCTAACATAAAAAAATTGAACTTCTACTATATAAAAATGAACTCGTAGTATATAAAAATTGAATTGTCATATTTAACATTTTTAAAGCCTTTTTTCAAAAAAAATTCAATTTTTTTTATTTTTTTTTATTTTTTTAGTTTTTTTGCTATTTTTTTAGTTTTGTGAAAATCGAATTATTTTAAAAATGAACTCAAAGCACATAAAAATTGAACTTATCATAGATAAAAAATGAACTCGTAGAATATAAAAATTGAACTCATACAATATTGAAAATTGAACTCCTAATATAAAAAAATTGAACTTCTAGTCAAGGTTATTAGGATCGGGATTCTAGGTTGGATCGTTGAGGGTCTTTTGGATCGGATCGTAAGATCGGATCGCTGAATCGTAAGATCCTACATTATAACTAAAAGTATGCAAGAATAGCCTAATAGATTGTATATTTTGTTATATATTAAGTAAGAAAATGATAAACCTTATTCATTTGATTATTAAAAATGTTGTAGGATGTACTAGTAAACTATTTTAATGGAAATGATACGTTAACCGTAAAATTATTAATAATATGTAGTTAAAATTGTTATTTTATAGGATCGTTAGAATCGTTTATAGGATCGTTAGAATCGTTTGTAGGATCGTTAGAATCGTATGTAAAATCGAGATCGAATCGAGATTGTATTCTAAATCATTTAAGATCCTACTCCAATAAGATTCTACTTGGGATCGTGGATCGTTTTGCGTGTTATGGATCGTAGGATCGCTAGAATCATAGAATCGGATCGGGATTCTGATAACATTGATTGATTGTACCATATACATGAATATATAACATGTATACATATATTTATGAATATTTCCATTAGTATGTATATTAACAGTATGTATACACCATTTGATGATAGTATATACACACATTTGTTTATACATGTACATATTATACAACAATGTATATGGATGTTTATATTATGTATATGATATATTTATTAGTTGTAAAATGTTAATATAATTGTCTTTTCATCATGTATCAACAGCCTTTCCTGATGCTACTCCATCAAAAGTGCAAGATGAAAGTAATGTTGGTTCAGTTTCTAAACAGAAGGCTGGCAAAGAGCTATCAACTTCAAAGTCCATAAAAAGTAAACCACAAAAGGGTTAGTAATAGTTAGAAATTGTTTCTTAACTGAGTACATCAATTTGAATCAGAGTCCTATTGTATATTTTTCACTAATATGATTTTTAAATTGTTTAATATATAATACAGTTGATAATACTGGTAGTAGTAAAAGGAGGAAGAGAGGCAAGGATTCCGATGATGATGAAGATATCATTCTTGCTGAAAAGGCTAGCAAACTTGCTAGAAAAAACAATGTTGATGTCCCTAAAAGTAAAGGTGTGAAGAATCCAAGAGCTAGCTTTGAGAAAATCCATCATAGAACTACCCTAAAAATCATCAATGAAGCTGCCAAAAAAATGAATGATGATCAAAGAGATGCTGGTAAAAGGATTGGTTTGGGCAGATTGCTTGAATTGCCATTCAAGGAAATTCCGAGGTATTTTGGTTCAATTGAATGTTATCATTTATACATTATATATTACCATATATACAAAAAAGGATATATACATATACTTAAATTGAATAATACATATACATGTTATATATTAAGTTTTGGAAATGGATAAATGCGGGTACTTGTGACTATGGCTTGTTAAGAACTACGATGCTAGGAGAGGATGTATACACATGTCTGATGGTAGCAAATTGGATGTAACCGAGAAAGATGTTGAAATTTGTCTCGGTCTTCCACTGGGTGGCAAGGAGATAGTCAAAATACCAACTAATGAGAACAAAGAGTTGGTTGCTGAGTGGAGGAGACATGTAAGATTGGAGCATCGTCTGCATCAAGCTCGTCCTTCTGAGGTGTTTGATTTTATGTTTCCTAAGAAGAAGGCTGATGAAGAGGATGGGTATGGTGATGAGAGTGATATGGTGGAGACATTTTCGGACATGCGTTGGTTTGTTCGGGATTTTTACATCCTTGTTTTTTCTTGCATAATCGAGCCTCATCAATGTGGTTCTATCAATCAGAATTTTATACTACCACTTGATGTCGTTGAAGATTTGGGCTCGTACAACTGGTGTGGCTTAGTATTATCATGTTTAAATGACACCAAAGAGAGGTGGGATAAAAACCCAAAAGGCCAATTCACTGGTCTTCTCCTTTTCCTAGTGGTAATGGTTAATTAAAAAATAATGTGTTGTTATATGTATATTAAAGGGTACTGTATCTTTATTGACAATACATGTTTTGCAGGTTCACTACTTGGATAGGGTCTTTAATTATCGGAAAAGGGACGTCGAACCGAGGTCAATTCCAGCTTTCATTGGTTGGACTGATGCACTGATTGATCAAAGAGAAATGTTGGAGATGAAGCGAGGTGGTTTTGGTATCGGTTTGGTTGATCAACAACAAACCATACAAAAGGAAGTTAATATTGAAGACGAAACAAGGAATGGAGTGAATGTTGGTACTGCTGAACCAAATTTGGTTAACAAACAACAACCCTCTAGTGAACATGGATCTGAGGTACTTATATATAAAATTTTACATCTTAGATTCCTTTTACATACTCATGTATATTATATACATGATTTTAACCGGTATATACACAATAAACAATAGACTCATGTTCCTTTTGATAAATTTTGTTATATAAAAATAATGTTAGGCCTAATATAAATATGAGTTTGAATTTGTATTTGTCCATTTGTAATGTAGGATTTCGACATATTATTGGCTAAAGATCTCAAGGATTTGATGGCAATTGTGATTCGAATTTTTGAGAAAGCAAAGAATCTCCCTGATGAAAGTAACATTATATCAGTTACTCTGGCTGAGGCTGCTAGATCCATATTAGGTAATAGGGAGGGTGTAATGTTACAGACAGATGGGCTTACACAGTTTGGGAAGGCATTCACAAGCAACACAGAAGGGGAGATTTGGACGGATGCTGAATTGGTTAAGGTGATGGAAGAGTTTGAAAATGCTATGCAGCAGAGAGATGCATTAGTTGACAAAGAATTTGTCGACTCATTCACTATAATCATGGATGGAATTTCACCTCCAACTACCGGGATCGATGGAATCCATCAACCGATGGAAAATCAGGTATACCATTTATATATATGTGATGTAATTAGTACACGTCTAATGATTAATATAGATATATATGAATGATTTGTGTGTTATATGCTTTTTTCCCTTTTAGGTCAAGGATGAAATAGTGGTAGGAGATTTAGAAATTGAAACCGAAATAATTGGCATTTCTCAAGAGGTATGAGGAAAAATTTATATACAGACATTAACAATGTCATATACAATATTACATGTTAAATACATGTTAACTATATGGTTTTTTTTGTAGGTTGATCATCAAAACAAGGTCAGTGATGTTAGCATTGGAACAAACCATGATGGAAAGGAACAGGAGGTATTAATCATCTTATAATAATGATATGAGTATATTTTTTAACACTTACATTAACATATACTTAATCATTATACTTACATACTTTGATTTTAGTACTGTACACAAGGAAAATGTTTCTAAATTTTATCATATACAAATTATCACATACTGTATACAATACATATTCACCATATATGCATTTAAATGCAATAATATTTTTATACTTCCATACATGTTAATTAGACGTTTTGTTATGTGGGTAGGTTGATAACCAAACAAAGGACATTGATAATGTCCATGACGGTGAGCATCATGTAAGTGAGAAAGAGGTATGATATACATAATTATTATGAATATATACATTGTGCAATTACTATATACATGGATATTTGATATACAACCAAAACATATACTACATAGTACAATAAGTTTTACATGATTAAACATCATGTATACATTAGTATAACCTCTTTTATACATTATTAAAATATTATATTCATGAATCCGAAATTGAGTAATTTTATCATATAATAGCTATTACGTAACTGTATACATTATTATCCACCATATATACACGAGTGTATACACGTGCTAAGTGTATACACGAGGTAAGTTTGCATTACCAATATCATATACATATTTTAACGAGTATGTATACATGAAAAACCATTACATATACACACATTTTTCAATCATTTTTTCTATATAAATACATGTTAATTAGACGTTTGGTTATTTGTTTAGGTTGATAACCAAGCCAAGGACAATGATAAACTGATTGAAAATGAGAATACTGGAAGAGATAATGAGGTATGATTCAGGGCTATATCGATCTTACTTCTATTATACTATACCATTTATAGTAACATATACATAATTTTTATGTATATATACATTGTTCACAATATTGTATACATGAGTATAAATCACATACATATACTATGGATAATTGTGTTACAAATATATATACACAATATCATTCTGTTAATGTTATACAAATATTAGGTTGGTTTGAACCGCGATATTGTTGTGCAAGAGAGTGACTTGAAATCTGGACCTAACTCTGGACCAACCGAAGCACAGGTATGTGCACAACCATTTAGTTTTTTAATATATGTTTAGTTGTGAGTATATTGTATTAGCATAATTAGATTAGATTATTTTAACATATGTATTTATCAATGTAAAGGAGGAGGAATTCAATATATGGGCTTCAGTTAACAAAGTTGTTGTTGCTCTTAAGGTGGAGGAGAAGATGAATGTAGATTCTAATGTTGGGCAGCCCGTAGCTAATCCTAGTAAACGTGTAAAACCTGGAACTGGACGTGGAACAAAACTGGTAAGCATGAGGAGGAGTGAAAGACTTAAGAAGTGATTGTCTATTTTGTAATCGATATTAATTATCCATGTAGTTTGTTGAAGATAATGCTTTAAATATGTAATATTACCCCAATTAACACTTTATGTGAAAATTTTGTATGTTATAATATTGGGGTCGGAATAGGTGTAATATCAAGATTTTATATCATTTTATGAACATTTAGTTATGTAATATATATAATTAATATGCTTTTTGTTATTATGCAATTTTAATTATTTAATATTAGGTTACTTTAATATGTATATTTTTACATAAAATAAAATATAATTTATGGTTAACAGGATAGTTTATTAAGTCATGGAGATGATGCTTTCAGACACCAATCCAAGTCAAACCCCAAGAAAGAAAGCGTGTCTCCAAACTTACGGAAATAGGTAGAAGCCCGTATTATGACCGTTTTGTAGATCCATTTGCAAAGTACACTGCGGAGCAACCAATCTTATGGGGTACATTGTCTCAAAGTGTGACGATAAGTAAGAACTAATCAATTGTTCACTAATTTGATTTACAAAATTCACGTATGACGTTAATTCGTTTTGATAATATGACAGTGATGCTCTCTTCTATAATGATGGAATACCCATAAGTGGAGAAGAAATCAAATCACTAGTTCAAGTGAACACACATGTAATGATTTCTATCGTCGATTTGTGGTGTACACTATTGAACAAAGGTGAAAATCTACGATCTTCAACGTCGCCAAAGAGGCTATTTGCATCTCCTTTGACTACGGTCAGTACTATTGCTTATATTCAATAATGTTGGATATGTTACTACATTACATAGCGTATATACAGTTGCTCCTATACTGAAGTATATAGCTTCATAATATAATGTATATACACACTGCATTATCTGTATATTTTACCACACTTAATATTTTTTTATAATGTTGTTACGCAACAATTCACAATTTCAGTTGTCGCCGGTAGTAGATGGTGAAGGAAAGAACTATGAGTTTGGGTATGCTGATTTCAAGCAAGGATTGAACCACATTATTTCATCAAGTCATACTAACATTACTTGAGCCGATGCAGATCTCGTATGTTTTATTCATATTGAATTTTACATTTTGTTTAATCATAATATACATATTATGATTATTTGTTGTTTTGGTGGATCATTAGGTTTTCTTCCCTATACTGGCACACGCCCATTACTATGCGGTTTGTTACAATTTCATGGCATCTACTATCGACATTATAGACAACTCTACAGCCGCAGACAAAGATCCAGACGCAAAATATGGCTCCATATTGACCTTAATGAAATTATGTATATGATTATTTATGATAATGGTATGAGCATAATAAAATTATGTATATGAGAAATCAATATATGAATATAAAAAAATGGTTCATAAGTTTCAAATCAAACACAACCAAAACAAATATCACGGAACAAGTCAATCACATTACAATTAGAATTACTCCGAATCGGAGCTACTTATTGCCTTGTTAAGCGGACAATTACGACTATCATGCCCCTTGTATTCCCCACAAGTTTTACACTTTCATTTTCCTTTCTTTTCTTGTGCTTCTATCGACTTTTCTTTCCCACTTCTCATTAATTTACCGGGGGTACCACTGCCCTTATTCTTTGCATTGGCCGGTGGCTTAACAATAATTTCTTCTGGTCGCTCAACACCTGCAATTTAATTGTAATTTGAATATGAATCAAATAGTTTAAATTATTATATACATCAAATAAAGCCATATATACCTGCAAAATTCTCCACCATTTGATCGAGTGTGTCTTCATTAATTTCCAACTCTATGTTAAAGATCTTGCAAACGAGCTTTGTCATTCTGTACGATCCCAACACATGACAACATTTCAGACCAAACCTGACTCAACAATGCATTTCTCTCGTCTTGTTCAACACTTTGACGTAACACTTCATTTATTTCTGACCCACTCAATTTATTTGCAGCATCTTTCAACCATCTTGGCAATAGTAAACTGTTCGGAATCGTTTCCATTCCCAAAGATTTAAGATCTGTAAAGATGTGACGACACGGTAATCCAACTCTGTTGAACAAATTGCAACTACAAGCTATGAAATCGTTGGATAATTGGTGTGTCACGTTGAATAATTCATCATTGTTATCCTTTATGATAAAATATGTTTCTCCATCTCCTGCGTGTTGTATAAACAAGTTATACACATTCAAATGACGTATAATATATATAATTAAAATAGTAGAAAGGATTTTAATAATTACCTTCATGTTCAGACTTCACACTACAATAGAAACAAGATGCATAAATCTCCTCTTGCACCTCGAGAAATACTCGTAGTGTATAAACATCAGATGCATGCACTTCAATTGCCAATGGTGTTTTCAGCTCATGTTTCTTCGTTATTGAGTTAACATCATTTTGCAATTGGATATAACGTTGGGTATCCATTGCAGAATCAAATTGCATCAACAACTCAACAAGGCTGTATTTACTACTTGAGTATCGTCCAAAAAAACTATTTTGAGACTCTGATATAGAGGTAATACGGATTAACCCACCTAGCAAGACATCTCTGAAATAAGCTGGCACCCAAGATGATCTAATGGCATACATGTCTGCAAACCATTGTTTCTTATACAGTTTATGATCAGCTACAAATTGTTCCCATCCTTCTTCAAAACCAGCTTCATTTATCTTGTCACTCCATACTAAGCTACCCATCTTCAGTCTAAAACGTCCTGAATTGATCTTTTTCGCACCAACCTTGGTGGAAACTTTCTCCATTATGTGCCACATGCACAATCTATGCCTCGTGTTCGGGAACACCTTGTAGCAAAAAATTTGGTTTGAATTATTATGTATATATGATGTATATATGATGTATACATAAATAAGATTTAGTTATATAAGTTATATACAACAAACATACCCGTTCTATTGACACCTTCATTGCAGGATCTTGGTCAGTAACCATAATCCTAGGTTCCTTTCCCATTGCTAATTTGAAATTTTCAAATAACCAATTGAAACACTCCACGTCTTCCTTCATTAGCAAACCGCATCCAAAAGTGACACTTTTTTATGGTTATCAAGCCCTGTGAAAGGAGCAAATACCATATAATACCTGTATGTACCATATAATTAGTATGTACCCAAAAATAACGTTAACACTTAATAGTACGCAATAATAGCAGTTACTAGTTCGTACGGTATGTTGAATCAAATAAGATTACATCCCCGAACGCAGCATAATTTTTCCGAGCAATCGGATCACACCAAAATAGCCTTCTCAGTTGTCCACAATCATTTACATCATATTCAAAGACAAATGAACTACAGACTTCCTTCTTTTTTTTGAACTGGTCAATCACCATTTGAGCATCAGCTTCATTTATGTATGCTAGGATATCACGTTTGAAGTTTTTGAAGTCTGCTTGCATTGCTCCAACGTTACAAAATCCACCAACCATCTCTTTCATTAGTTTGTACGATTTTACTGGCCCCAAATTAGCCTTTGCACAACTTAGCATAAACTTTTGATGCCCAATGTTCAGCTTCCTATTTGATTTTAGCAGATGTCTTGCAGTAAATGGCATCAAAGGATGATTGTGACGACCTTAGAAAATGTAGCATTTGTAGCCATCATTTTTATCTGCTTTAATGACAAACTAGGCACCACATCCAATCCTCTTGGATGGTACATTACGAACACCTTTATTGTTTGTTGGCTTGTTAAAACCTTCACGGTTGCAAAAGAAGTGTTTGTCTTTGATTTTGTACGACCTGTTGAATTTATGATGTGAGCCTGTCCGCACATCAAAACCAACAGCCTTTGCATAATTGCGGTAGAACGATTCAGCTTCATCTATGTTGTTAAATGTCATTCCTAGCATAGGCTTCATATGATTGGGATATCTTGGAACCCAATGTTTGTTGTTCCTATCGTTTGGGTCCTGAATACAATCTGCTCCGTATAATAATTCTTCATCGATCTCATTATTTTTATCATCGCTTTCGCCTACGTCATCATCAAACTTATCAACTTCATTCTCATTTAGGTGTGAATATTCATCCTCATTGCGTTGGTTGTCTACATTGAAAAACAATGTATATATAATTATAAGTAATGTATATGTTATGGTAAATAATGTATATATACATATATTCGGTAGTAATAATTTAACAACGAATACAATAATGAAAATGACGTATATACATGTGTTCAGTAGACGTATATATAGTTTATTAGGGATGTACTACAAATCTTAGATTGATAAATTTTGGAATTAGGGATTTGTATATAATTGTACAAAACATGTATATAACAACCAAATTTCACTTTTAATAATATGCTAGACATTGACAATTATTAATGTATATACATGAATATAATGTTGTATACATTGTTTGACACACATCACAAAATATGTTACTTTTGTTATAATGTATACATTCCCTATATATATTGTATATATCAATTGAAATAATGTATATAAACTTAAAACACAAAAAACATCTATTCTTCATGCTAATATTAGTAGTATCAGTCATCACATTGATAATTACTTACAGCATATACAAAAATCAACGCAATGAGGATAGTTGAAGATAGATGTTTACATTTTAGATTAATAATTATGACTATAGTTTTTATATGACACGATAACATAAACAATAGTATTAGATTTCTGTATACATATATGGTAATTCACGACAAGCATACCTTCTCCCATATTGTTGAATTACATTGATATTTGATACCGGAATCTGGTATTGAATCTGGTGAAACTGCATCAAAAAACCGTACGTATTAGCAATCAAATATCAAAAAACTAGTGTAATATGCTTCGCATAGTAGTATTTGTATGTGCGTGGGTGCAGATCTGTACTTATGGAGTCGAAAAAGTAGATCGTCGGAGATTTTAGATGCAGAACGCAATAAAAATGGTGTAGTCGCCGATTGTATAAGCAAGGAATGGAGAGATATCAGGATATTAATTATGGGAGTAAATCACGTAAATGATAGATATGCTAGTTATTCCTCGGCAGAATACATACACGGCCCCCTGACCTTTAACCAATTGGTCACTTTAACACCTCACCTTTGAAAATGTTCGATTGAGTACCTGAACTATCACATTGTGACCTATTGAACACCTCTTTGCTGATGTGGCCATTTACGTGAGATGCACTCTCTTATAAGCGAGTAAGGGACTAAAATAACACAGATATGTGGCAATTCTCTTTTTCTTTTCTCTTTTTCTCTTTTCTTTTTTCTTTTTCTATTTTCTTTTTATTCTTGCTTTCTTCCTCCTAAGCAAGATTTGCACAAACATTATATTATGATTCTTAATCATAACCAACCATCAAAATTATCCTATTGCAAAACAAATTAAAAGGCTGAATTTTAACAAAATCTGGAAACAACATAACTAATAACAAGGATCTCCCAAACCCAACCTAAACTTCTTAATTATGAATCAGATCTTAGAAAATTGATTACTTAAACAAGACCGATTCTTTTCAGTCAAATCTTGGAAAATCGATTCCGTCCGCTTGAACTACACACACATCAAGATCTCGCAGCTTAAAGATAGAAGATAAAATTAATAGTGAATTTTTCTCTGCTCTTGAATGCACTGTCCATTGTCCACGCTCTTGCTTGCACTTACAACTCCTCTCCTCTGCCTCGTCCATTTCTATCGGCCATGCGCTTAAAGATAAAATCAATTCCGGTCGCTTTGGAGTCTGCGGCAGCCACCGGCCCTGCACTTCCAACTCCTCTCCTCCGCCTCGTCCATTTCTATCTGCTCCTGCCTGTGCGTGTTAATTTGTGTACCATGGTTAGAAGCAGACAATAATGGTTAAGATTGAGTATGGGTGTGAGTGTGAGGAGGATGAGTATGGCCATTCATCTCATCTATGTTGAGGTTCAGAGCCTGGACTACTCTTGCTGGAAGCAGAACAGTTGAACATCCTGTACAAATCGGAGAGTAGTATTATTGTTTTCAAATACACACACAACAGAAGAAATTTAACACATTTAATGGATCTAAAGAAATGTTTTCAAACAAGAATTTAAATGAACTAGTGCTCTGAGTTCATGCTCTTGTCCAACTTCGCTCCGCTTCCAACTTCTCCTCCTACTGCTACTTCGACATCACAGAGATCGACGACATCAACATGAATGAGACTTGGTCCAGATCTGAGTTCGTCGGCGGTGAAGCTTTCTTCGGCGCCATGGTCCAGATCTCGTCGGTGGTGAAGCTTTCTCTAGAGCGCCATGGTTAAGATCTGAGTTTGTCGGCGGTAAAGCTTTCTCCAGAAATCCGATTGAGATCCACATCCTAGATCTAGATTGAGATCCCAAATTATTCTCTCCCAAAACTGTTTATGTGACAAAAAAAATAAAAAATAAAATCCAAAATTATTTATTAAAACATAAATGAGAAAAAAAGAAAATAGCAAAAATGTATTAAATAAATTAATGCTTAGGTGGCATTTAAATTATAACGATGTGACACTTCAATTTGCCATGTAAGCGCGAGTGTAAAACACTCTAATAAATCTGAATCGCATGAGTGTTTAATAGGTCCCAATCTGATGTATAAGTGCTCGATAGGTCACAATATGCAAATTTAGGTACTCGATCGAACATTTTTAAAGGTGAGGTGTCAAAGTGACCAATTGGTCAAAGGTCAAGGGGTCGTTTATGTATTCTGACGTTATTCCTCCATACAGGATTTCATATAATAGGAAATCCCCATAATAACGTTTGTAGATCCCACAATATTAACCATAGATGGTAGTTGATCTAACGCTCTATATTTGTCCACTAAGTAGCAATCTAAGAATGGTCTTATTAGAACCTAACCCTATATATATATATATATATATATTTGGTTCAACAGTGTGTATAGAAAAAATAAAATGGGAGAGTCGCTCCCAGCAATGGGCCTCTGTAATACCAGGCCTAAATGTAAATTGGCTATAATTAATCGAACCGGGCGAGAGATCTAAAAAAATATCAACTTACCTATAAATCCTTACCTGAAATTTAAAACTAAATATTTAATGATAATATTAAATTATTAATTAAGGTTTTGGGCTTAACAATAGACAATAATAGAATGATAATTATAGATACAGATGGATAATTAAGTAGAGACGTGAGGTGGTCGATCTTACTTCACGGAGTGGCGATGGGATCCACATACCGATGACCCATGCGAAATGTACGTGAACTTAGCCGAAAGTTTTCGACACGTAAACCCTAACCCCCACTATTAAGAAACATTGGATTAAAAAGATCATTTTTATTCCCCTTTTAAAGATTTTTAATTTCATCATGTCGTATAATATACTTTTGGAGTAGCACGTGACCTTATGCTTCTCTTTTAAGAGTCAATATTACCATATTAACTTGCATCCCATTTTAATGTCTTTTTTTCTAAGCGGTTTTTGTAATCTATGACCTAAGGACATATGATAAGCATATCGATTTTGAAAACTAAAATTCTAAAAGTAAATGTAAATCATTAGCAAAAAAAAAATTTAAATCGCTCAATAATTAGAAACAACAAATCTTTCTAAAATAAGATACTTATCCTTTGTCCTTAGGGCATAAGATAGAAAATCCGTTTTTTAAATATCATACTGGCAAAAGTTGAATTTTATATAATTAAGACAATGAAAATTTTGTGACCAAGTCAAGTCAATGAGTGTAATTAAGTATGTAACTACATATATATTTTACATTCATATATCTTAGTTATATTGTAAAGATTTGAAGTCTTCTCGGTGTGTTGGTTACGTTGAATCATGTGTACATATACATATCGCATGCATTTACTTTTGCGCGAATAAGAATATGATCACCTAATTTCATTTGTTAATTATATTGTAAAGAATATGATCGCCATAAGAAATTCACAAAATACAATGATTTGCTGAATTTTAGATGGAGAAACCGTACTAATTACTACTCTAATTTATGTTCGACTTGGTCAAATTTTACCCATGCATATTTTCTTTTTTGAGTTTATTGATATGATCAGGATCCAATTAAGGTAAAAGATTAGGTTAGATTAATTAGTAAAAAAAGGTTGACCCACCTGAAAAAGTAAAAGAAAAAGGAAAGCTGTTGAGCCAACGGGGAATGCACTATGGCTTTGAGTTCGACTAATCATATCTTAATTTCACCCACTAGATTGATTCTTCCAAAAGGGGAAAAAGAAATTGGATGTTAAATTTGGTGATCTTCTTACTGGCATCCATCTTAAGATTGAGAAGACCTAAAGTATATATAAAAGGGGTTCACACACTTACACTGTTAAAGGAACAAGCTTTTCTTCGATTTCTTTCTTTTACACCTTTCTTTATGATCATTTCGGAATTAGGAAAATGTGAGACCCATTAACTAATTAACCAACCATTTTACTCAGTATCGATTTTTCTAATCCATGTCACAAGGACATGCAATAAGCAGTGGCGGAGCCAGAAAAACTTAAAAGGAGGTCAGTGGAGTGTGGAATAACAAAGTCGGGATTATCGAAAAATATGATCATTATAATATTTATATTCTATATCCTTAGGTTATCTTATAAGAATACATATTTATAGATTATTACATAAATTTTCTTTTAAAAAAACCTTAACTAATAACCCCAAGAAATTATTTTTAATCATGATTTATTATCCATGCAAGTATAGTAAAAACATTGTTATTATTAATGAGATAATTTCAATAATTATCTTGTTAATAATAACAATTATAAGAATGATTCTTTTAGAAACTAAAATGCTAGAAAAAAAAAACAATTTCGATTCTTCTACTAAATCTAAAAATTAAGCCCTAAAAATATTTTAGAAAAATTGCTATATTTTAACTTAATGTTTTCATTTCGAGCCTCTTGACCTATATCCTAATTAAATACATAAATTAGAGGGGGGAAAAGTACCATTGTATATAGGAGTTACAAAAAATAACACAGAGCAATTTTAAATAAGGGTAAATATTTAGGGCTTTGATGGATTACCGGGGAAATATCACTTTGCATTAAATTCTACCTTACATTACAAGACAACTAGAGTGCTAACCCATCCGTTGGACGGAAAAAATTTATATCACGTATTTATTATTTTCTTAAATGTTCGGACTTTTAGATATTATAACATGTGATTAAGCATATTAATTAATTTTGTTATGAAATATTATAATTGATTGTATAAAAAAGCAAAATATTAAAAATTATACATATATAAATTATTTGATCATTTAAAAAGTGCATACTATTTTAAGATACATAAATTTCTTTTACGTTCTAATTTGACAATCCAAGCATTAATTCACTTTTTATACTTAAACTATTGCTAATATTAGGTTTATTTTTTTAAACTGTGTTTTTAGATTTAGATTAATGCAATTCTTATTCATATAAAAGTGTGAATAATCGATATTTGTATTGTATGTTTCATTTTCTTTCTAAAAGATAAGTATTTGATATACACAACTATGTTGTGTATTTGGGAGGAGTTTTAGCGTATGTTTGTAGCGGCGACCGCCACCTCTGACAACGCGGGAATCCGAGTATCGCCACGTGTTTTATTGCTATTGGTCATATCTTTATCAGCTTTAATCCGAGATTTATGTATTTTTGGATAGACTTCTTTAGACCTAGTTCTTTATATTAGGTTTTGAGAGTTGCACCTCTCATTCATCATTATCATATTTTTCTTTCAGACTTTGAGTTCTTAACCTTTCATGGAAAACTAAGCCATTTTGCTTAGTTATCCATGCAATAGATAAAGAGTAGAAATTTCTACTCTTTATCTATTGCATGGAATTATTTTACTCTCTTATTTGAATTGTTTATGTGATTGATTTCAACAATTTCTAGGGTTGTTGTTATTGAATCTCAATTGCTAGATCTAGAGAAATTATTGGTTGAGTTTCTCTATTTCATAGTAGCAAACTACATTGTACTAGTATCTGGTTGTGATAGTCTATTGTAGAAGAGAGTTAAATTGCATTATAGGATAAAAGCTGGTTGTTTTATGCTAGAATTGTATCATGGTTATATTCCTATTCTTCATGCTGCTTTTGAATTGAATCTTGATAGTTTCAGGGTTATTCAATTAGTTAGGGTTGATAGTATCTGGTTGTGCTATTAATTATATTTGAAAAGGAATTGAATTCCATATGCATGCGATATTGAGTGAATCTATGATCAACTTGTCATACGAATGCGGATCTCTGGTTAACTACGTGTTTTTCCCCAATTTGATAAAAACCCATACTTTAATTGCTTTATTAGTTTTGCATGTTTGTTACTTAATTTACTTCATAAACCCCTTTTATTTTAATTGTCATAAAATTCACATAGGAAGATAAACCAACCTCCCTGTGGATTCGACCCTTACTTCCCTAAGACTACAGTCTTTAGGTTTGTTAGGACTGTTTTGCATAGCCGTGATTTGCACGACCATTTCACGCCTATCAGTATTTTTCATTATGTTATTTTGAAACAATTGTAAGTATTTATTTAATTTTCTTCAAAAAAGCATTTATATATTTGTTTCAATTTAATATTGGTGATACGTGATTGCCTCGGATGACTCCTCAGAAACCTCGTATATGACCCACACAAGTCCCGATCTTGCCAGTAATCGATTTCCAACCTACAATGCTTTCAAATTAGATGACTTGGAACACAAGCAAAGACGAACTGAATTGAATGATTGAATGAATGAGAACGATCGGAATTGTAGATGAATCAACTTGATAGTTCACTCGGATTGGCTCTAACGCTAAATCCGAATGATTAACTAGTTTGATCTTTAATGATCACAACTAGAACAATCTAATTGAATTAATCCACAAATCAGATTTCGAAAGAGGGAGAGAGATCTCGAGAATTTGATGATGTTCGAACTTCAATTGCAAGCAAACACAAAATATTGTTTTTGAGCCCAAGAGATAGATTAAACCAATTTGGGTTTAATCTCTCTCAAGCTGATTTTTATTAATGAAATTGCAAAGTATAAATAGAGAATACAAAGCTATTCCTTAGGGAGCAAGCAAGGGAGCATGGTCGGCCCTAGTATGATAGAATTGGCCTCCTTGTCTTGCTTCCCAAGATATAATAAAATATCTAATAATATCTACCTAGATTCCCCTTAAATAAAATAAATCATGGCTGATTTATTTATTTAAGGAAAATATCCTAACAACTATAAAATACCCAAAACAAACTAAAAATATCTCTAACAACCAAGAGAGAGAGAAGATCAACCAACTAACATAAGCCTATTGGCTGATTTCTCTACATTATTAAATTAAAAGCACACGCCTATAATTAAAATAAATAAGATATTTTCTCTTACTTAGAATGGTCAAGTCAAAGGGTTGACTTTGACCCATATACCAATTTATCTCACCCGGTCACTTACTAAATTCAGCCCTAAAGTGAGACAAACTAATACATGTTTCTAAATAAGGAAATAGATGAATTTCGGTCACCTTGCGTTAATCCATTGAATCCGGGCTCAAT
This sequence comes from Fallopia convolvulus, assembly GCA_964016875.1. Taxonomy (NCBI): domain Eukaryota; kingdom Viridiplantae; phylum Streptophyta; class Magnoliopsida; order Caryophyllales; family Polygonaceae; genus Fallopia; species Fallopia convolvulus. Next base: position 52,977,030 of record OZ024728.1, read on the forward strand.
TGATGTCGAATGCACGAGACCCACTTTGACTTCGTTGGCTCTTCAAGAACAGCTGCCAATCGAACCCAGATTGCTGATGTGCCTTGAGCAATCTTCTTAGATCGACTTCTTGTAATTGGTCCGTCAGAAGGCACTCGAATCAACTCATCGACGTCGGTTGGAGACATGGCAGGCTTCACTGCATCATTCTCCTCCACTTGAGCTCGAATCGTCTCTGATTCGACGTCGGAATCAAAATCTGGCACATAAAGAGATAGATCAGCCACATTAAAAGTCGGATGGACACCATACTCACCAGGCATGTCAACATGATAAGCATTAGGGTCGATTCTTCTGATGATACGAAATGGTCCATCTCCTCTATGATCTAACTTGTTCTTCCTTTGATTTGGGAACCTTTCCTTCCTTAGATGCACCCAAACAAGATCTCCTTCTTCAAAGATAACCTGTTTTCGACCTTTATCAACATGGGCCTTGTACTTCATGGATTTCCTCTCCAAGTGCATCTTTGTCCTCTCATGTAGCTTCTTCACAAACTCAGCCCGCTTGTCAGCTTCAAAACTCTCTTTTTCCTTGTATGGCTGAGGCGTCAAATCCACTGAAGTCCTCGGATTCAGCCCATAAACAACCTCAAAAGGGGTCATTTTTGTAGCTGAATGGATTGACCTGTTATAAGCAAACTCCACAAAAGGCAAAACATCTTCCCAACGTTTGAGGTTAGCTTTAAGCATAGTTCTAAGTAAAACCCCTAACGTTCTATTAGTAACTTCAGTTTGCCCATCAGTTTGTGGATGACATGAGATAGAAAATAACAACTTAGTTCCCAACTTAGATCACAGACTCTTCCAAAAATAACTCAAAAACTTAGCATCACGATCTGAAACAATAGAACAAGGAATGCCATGCAATCTAACAATTTCTCTAAAGAACAAATCAGCAACATGCACAGCATCATCAGTCGTGTGACAAGGAATAAAATGAGCCATTTTGGAAAATCGGTCTACTACCACAAAGATAGAATCTCTACCCTTCCTAGTTCTAGGCAATCCTACAATGAAGTCCATAGAAATGTCCTCCCAAGGTGAACTAGGAATAGGCAAAGGCTGATATAAACCATGGGGATTAAGTCTAGACTTAGCTTTAGCACAAACAACACAACTCTTGACAAATCTAAGCACATAGTTACTCATTTTAGGCCAAAAGTAGTGTTCTTTTAATCCTTCTAAAGTCTTTTCTAAACCCCTATGTCCTCTTGATTCATGAACCTCTTTAGTTAGAAGCCTACGTATACTAGATGAAGGAATGCACAATTTACCAGCTTTAAACAAGTATCCATCATCAATAAAGTAGGTATCTATTTCTCCCCTAGACATGCAATTCTTATAAATTTCAGCAAAGTGAGGATCACTAGCATACAATTCCCTAATCATTGCAAATCCAAGGATCTTAACATCACATTGGTTCAAGAGAACATACCTGCGAGAAAGGGCGTCAGCTACCACATTCTCTTTGCCTTTCTTATGCTTTACAACATAAGGGAAGGTCTCCATAAATTCAACCCATCTTGCATGTCGCCTGCTGAGTCTGGATTGGCCTTTCAAATACTTCAAGGCCTCATGATCAGAATGGATTACAAACTCCTTAGGACACAAATAATGAGACCAAGTTTTCAAAACCCTAATTAAAGCATACAACTCTTTATCATAAGTAGGGTAATTCAACTCAGCCCCACTAAGCTTTTCACTAAAGTAAGCTATGGGTTTCTTGTCTTGTAAGAGCACGCCTCCTATGCCATGTCCAGAAGCGTCCACCTCTATCTCGAATGCCTTGGAGAAATCAGGGAGCTGGAGTACTGGGGCGTGGCATAACCTGTCCTTCAAAGTGTTGAAGGCGTTCTCTTGTTGCTCTCTCCATTTGAATGCTGAATCCTTCTTTGTAAGCTCATGGAGAGGGGCTGCAATTGTGCTAAAATCATGCACAAATCTCCTGTAGAAGCCAGCCAAGCCGAGAAAAGAGCGCACCATGGTTGGTGTAGTCGGCTGGGGCCACTCCTTGATTGCCTTGATCTTGTCTTCATCTACCTTCAATCCACCTTTAGACACAACAAAACCAAGAAAAATGGTAGACTCCGAGCAAAAAGAACACTTTTTCAAATTAACATAAAGCTTTTCTAACCTTAAAGTGTCCAAAATAGCCCTAAGATGATCTACATGTTCATGCAAGGTTTTGCTATAGACTAAGATATCATCAAAGTAGACTACAACAAATTTTCCTAAGTATCTTCTTAAAACATGGTTCATAAGCCTCATGAAAGTACTAGGTGCATTAGTTAATCCAAAAGGCATTACTAACCATTCATATAATCCATACTTAGTTTTAAAGGCAGTTTTCCATTCATCCCCTTCCCTCATTCTAATTTGATGGTACCCACTTCTTAAATCAATCTTTGAAAAGAAATTAGCACCATGCAATTCATCAAGCATATCATCTAATCTAGGAATGGGATGACGGTACTTAACTGTTATTTGGTTGATCGCCCTGCAATCAACACACATTCTCCATGTGCCATCCTTCTTTGGCACCAAAATCACCGGAACCGCGCATGGGCTGAGGGATTCACGCACATAGCCTTTGTCCATGAGATCTTGCACTTGTATTTGAAGCTCAGCGGTCTCCTCTGGACTTTCTCTATAGGCTGCAGGGTTTGGTAAAGAAGCGTCGGGCACCAAATCAATTTGATGCTCAATGCCTCTAACTGGTGGAAGGCCTTGTGGCAACTCGTCAGGCATCACATCTTCAAATTCCTGTAATAGAGCTTGAATACACTTTGGAACACGTGAAATATCTAGACTAATAACAAGTATATCTTTCCTCATAAGAAGTAAGCAAAAAGAGTTAGGGAAAGAAATACTAGACTGAGTCACTAGAGAGCGCTTTTCTACACTGCCCTTTATGCCATTTTTTGGCACTTTCTGAGGGCGTTCTTTTTCCAGATCTTTATCTATCTGAGTCTCTGAAGTGATCCCAAAATTTGAGCCAAAACGCTCGAGTGGTTTGGGAGATAGCCCCGTTTTCGTCTCTGGTGCACTGCTGGAACTGTTGCTCGGCACTTTGGACGATTTAGGGACTTTCTCTGGGCGTTTTTCGTCCCAAACAGTAGCTCCACCTGTGCTTGATGTTGTCCTAAAATTTGAGCCAGAACGCTCGGGTGGAGACTGGGAAACGCCGCTAGGCTTTGTTGGTGCGTCGGGCGCCGAGCGCCGGGCCGCAAGCTTGACTGTCGATTCAGCCTCTTCTTTCTCTTCCTTGGCACGCCTAAGTGCCCTAGCTTGTTCTCTGCGTACCTGGTCCTGTAAAACTTGTTGGCGTGACAATGGTAGAAGAGAAACTCTCCTCCCGTCATAGTTAAACGAATAGGTATTAAGCATGCCATCATATATAACTCTCCTATCGAATAACCATGGTTTACCTAACAAGATATGAGTGCATTCCATGTTTACCACATCACACATGATATCATCCACATAATTGCCTATGGAAACACGGACTAAGCATTGATGAGTGACTAAGTTAGGACCATCAGAATCATTAATACCATTTAGACCATAACTAGTAGCCCTAGGTTGGGTTTTTAATTGCAAGTGATCAACTACTTTAGCATTAATAATGTTACAGCAGCTACCACTATCAATTATCATGCATAATACTTGGTTCTTCACAGTACACCTAGTATGAAAAATATTTTCCCTTTGATCTAGCCTAGGTGTTTCTTGTAAAGCAAGAGTACGCATGGTTACCAAAGTTAGGGGTTGTTCGGTGCAATCTGGTTCAATAGCCTCTACATCCTCCTCTTCTTGTCCATTGCTCTCCTCCTCCACTTTATTTGGAGGTATATCTTCATCACTCACATATCCTCCATTGGTGGTGAGAAGCACTTGCTTTTGATTTGGACAATCCTTGGCATAATGACCTCTTCCTTGACACTTGTAGCACACTAAATCACGTGCCCTTGGCTGGCTTGGAGGTCCATTGTTGGGACGCCTTTGGCCTTGAAAACCTGTTGGTTTAAGTGAGCTCGAAGCTCCCTTTTGCTGCATAGAAGGGTTAGAAGAATAAGAAGTAGAATTTGAACTAGGATTAGAAACATACCTTTTTGGTGCATTCCAAGCTTCCTTCTTCTTCCTTTGTGGTATACTTTTGGAAAAAACAATTGAAACTAGGACTATTGTGGGATTCTTCTCTTCTTTTTCGTTATTTGAGGCTGCCTTTGGTAATAGGAAAGACAGACTTTTACTTTCACATAAATAGTTCTTCTAGCTCTTTTCCATTAATTTTCCATTAATTTTCTATCCCCTTTCTGCCCTAACTAATGAATTTTGCAAAAATATTTGGCATTGTCTATTGGAAGAGAAGATCAATCATGCGCTCACCATACGTATCAACTCGCCGTTCTCCTTCCCAAAGGAACCGCGATCCAAGACTGCCTCGAACAACCGCACGACCTGACTTAAGGAGTCGTTCGCGATCCATTGAAGTCGCTCGCGATCAAAGCCCCAACGGTTCGATCCACGACCGCCCGTGATCGAAGCCCAACAGTCCGACATCGATCGCCACTCGGGGAAACCGGTCGATTCGAAGCCCTCGTGACTCACCGCGATTGCTCAAAAACCAGTCCATTCCGAAGTCGAATGCTCGAAACCCTCGCGGCCCAGTTGTGATCGCCTGACTCACCACCATGCTATCATCTTGTTTAGATCCAAGCACTAGAAATAGTGAACAATAATGGCCAGAATCGACCCTACAGGCTGTCGTCCAGGAAGAACCTGCACCTAACGCGTCTGCCAAATCCGCAATCAGGATAAGTGAAGAACAACCTCAACCGTTGAGCCCATATGCGATCTTGATTCATGAGGAAAAATCAGAGGAAGAGGTCGATAGGAGCAAAGAGTCCAAACTCGCATAGGATAGAAGAACGGGACCAAGCGTTGGAATTGAAAAAATCACAAGAGAAGGTTCGACGTCTGAAAGCACTGTTATAGGACGCACAAAAGCCCGCTCAAGGAACAAAGCAAGACGACCCTAGCCATGAGACCAAAACTAAGGTCGAGAAACAAGGTGTGAGCCCGGCAAAGAGGCATGGAAGAATAATACGAGAGCTTGCGGAATCTCGTATGGACCACATAGCCTGACAAAACCCATGGACAATACTTGCCCTTCAAACAGGACAAATTAGAACAATGACGCCTTGGGCTCGAGCACTACTCAAAATCTCCGACCTGCCAAAATCACTCGTGGTAAGTCTCTTAAAGAAAAGAAGCATGCAAAGGTTTCGACTAAAGCTTCGACTCTCTGCTACCGTCTAGAGAAAATCGAGACCTCGAAGAAGGTGGCCCCACTCAAATTAACGCAGCAACCGCATCCGACTTGTCTGTCGAGGATTTATTTCAATTACGTTGAAGAGAAAAGAAGAGTACGGTCAAGAGATGGCGACAACTTTTAAGACGTTAATGTACAATCTTGAGCGGGAAAAGGCGGATTGCTATCATTTTAAATCTTGATTGTCAAAAGCGCTAGAAAAGATTGGGGAGTGGAAGGCGGAAAGGGAAAAGGTGCGAGGAGAATGTGCGGCGGAAAAAGCTAAGCGAAAGGAGCAAGAAGGGGCGAGTTGATGAAATCCAAAGAAGAAATCATTCGTTTAAAGCTGAAAGTAGAAAGGGCCCAAGGGGAGTGCAACACAAAAAGAACAAGGAGGCAAGAGCAAGAAGGAAAGTTGATGCAGTCTCGAGAAGAAGCCGGCTACCTTAAAGGAATCCCTGAAGAACTACAGAGAGCACCACCTTCTAGTCAAGTAATGCTGATAGACAAGTTGTCATGGACCAACGAGGCTAACCAAGACGGGAGCCGACAAAATAAGGTCCCGCAAGTAATGCAGATCGAGACGAGAATAGAGGTTGGGCAACTAAAGGAGAACCCCTACGGAAGAAAGAAAGCGACTGCTAAAGTATTGAGAGGGCAAGGGAAAAATGAGGCTGATCCCGTGATGATCTGCGGTTTTTTGAAAGAAACGTCAAGAGGCATCAGTTAGGCTGGAATGAGGACAGGTGAGAAAGAAGATAGCTAGGAAGTCAGGGCATATTTTCTAGTTTTTCTAGTTTATTTGCATAGGTTATATCCTAGAGAATACTTTAAAATTTGCTTTCATTTTTTTTATAGTTAGAAATAATTTTTTTTTTTGGAAAGGCAAGCTTACAGGTACAACTGGGACATACACAAACGAAATGCTCTGAATCATTTACGAATAAATGACGAGCGATCGCCTTGGATGTAAACGAAATCTTACGCTTGACCATTTACGAATAAATGAACGAGTGGTCTCTATGGATGTACACGAATGAGTATCAGACCATTTACGAATAAATGAACGATCGGTCTCGAATGGACGTACAAAAACAAAACACTTCTAGTCATTTGTGAATGAATGAATGAAGTGGTCCGACCAACCTAACCAAATTCCACTAACATAAAAATTTCATAAAACGATCCCGAATGCAAAAGAGATTCCAAATACGAAAGTGATTTCAAATGTGAAAGCGATTCCGAAAGCGCAAACGAGTTGCGAACACGCAAGCGAAATTCGAAATGCACGTATACATATCGAAAGCGTTAAATCGAATAATATGTGAATTCGTGGGGCAATTTGGAAATGATTTTTTATGACCATTTAATAAGCCAAGTAATTAAATATTAAAGGAAAAATTAAAACCTTTTATGAATGGAAGCCCATTATTGAAAATAGGTCCAATACCTTAAAGATAGGGAGAAGGAAACCCTAGCCTCCTTTTTCCGCTATTTAAGTCTGTCTTTGTTAATAGAAAAGACAAATTTTCACTTTCACGTAAATTGTTCTTCTCTTTTCTTTTGAGTTTTTACCTCCTTTATGAGAAATCCTCCATAGATGCCCAATCCATCCGCACACCCGATCCAAATATATGGATAAAATCTTATCTAAGACAAATGATGGATGGGGACGAATTGACTAAATAATTGGTGGATTGGATGTGGGTGAAGGGTCATCCAACCCACCACCCGATCCATCACCCATGTAACCACCCAACCTGTTTCATCGGCTTAATAATTGTATATACATTTAAGTTTATTCTTTATTTTGTTTTAATGTATTGAATTTGTATAGAATATTTAATAAATTTAAATTATTTATTATATTTTATTAGGTTGAATTATAGATAATGGTTTATCTTTATACTTCTATTTGTAATTTTTATGCACTACACTTGTATATTTTATAGTGAAATATAACTATTATACATGTTTTGATGGGCTAGACCAAAAAAATATGTAAAATTAAACACCTGATTATTTCACCCGACCCACCCGAAAACTCGACGGATGATGAATGAACGGTTGACGGATGATGACTTTCATGGATGGTGGACGAGTTGGATAGAGCATTTACTTCATGGATCGAGTGATAGTATTGGGTCATCTATCCATAACTCGGTTTATTTCCATCCCTGCTAAAATTATATGGCAATGAACGGAGTAGATAATTTTTGTTTCAATTTCTCTATACTGAGAGTCTCAACGAAATCCTACAAATATTTGCTAGCTAGTAGCTACACATTAATAATGACGCAAATCTAAATTAACTGACTACGTCATATCTAATTATATTTCTTTGTAATTACATGCATTTTGAATGTGAGAAATTCCAAGCCGCCACCAAAATCAAATCGATAACTTGTAGACTTTTAATAAAATAAAACAGTATTTATAGTTCAAAGAAATGGAAAATTTACAAAGAAGACAATCAAGTTCCTAAAGTACTTGAAGAATTATTGTACATTATTGCATTTATGTGCGACTTTTTTTTAAATATTGGCTTCAATTTCGTGATTGCTAGCTAGAAAAATTTGTCAATACCGACCGGAGTTGTCATATCAAAATCACATACATACAAAATTATTAAATTCTCTTTTAATTGATGTCTAACAATAACTCTCCTTATCACCCTCAATAATTGGTTAGATTTTCATTGATGAGTCAAAATCCATCTCAAACGAAAGTATAATTTGTTGGAATCATGGCCCACCCTTAGAAATTGAAACATTTAACATGATATGGAACATAGTTTGGACCCCTAGAAAGTGCAGAGATGAAATTTATAAAATGTAACCCTAGCTAATTGGAATTCTTGTTCTTGTGTAGTATTTAAAGAAGCTATGATGAAACAGTTTCTACACATGTTATGGTAGATTGGTAGTACAATAATATTATTTATTTTGTAATAAGAAAATAATAAAAGGAGCAGGTATGTGTTTTAGTCGGCGTTTATGCGTGTTAATTAAAAGCTAATCTCTTCCACAACCGTCTTTATCTGGTCGTCCTATCCTCCTGCAAAAAGATGCTTATTAAATTTAGGGTTAATTAATATATGGACCATTGTATTCGAACTCATTTCCACTTTTCCCTTTCACATTTACAACCCACACAAGAAAGGAACAAACGTTATGGAGTACAAAACAACTGGACAGGGGGGGAAATCAAGCAAAAGAGCAACTAATCATTTCACCATGCATAGTACAATTGGCTTTCAATCATGTTATCAGATTCTAGGCTCAAAATATGAATAATCCAAGTTGCAAGTATACACCCACAAAGGCCACACTCTTAGCAATGAATCCATCACATAATGTTGGCAAGTTTAAACCCCTAAAAAGTTTGGACATGGGAGGATTTTGGTTTGTCAATGAATTTTACAATTAGTCGAAAGTTGAAAACCATAAATCATTTAGTAAATGTTGCTTTTTTTTTTGGTTTTTGATTTAGTAAATGTTGCTAGTTATATATTAATGTATGTTGAATAAATTTTAGTACATTGTCAAACCACACTAACTCCCCGTACCTAGCGCTCTCTAGGATTTCATCTGGCGATTAACCAATGATGTACCGTTTTCAACGGTTAACATCATGTTCTGGTGGCTCTGATCTTCTCTAGGGCATGACTTCTTTCTTATCCTTTTCTTCTCTTCTCTTCCTACTCTTTCTTCACCACTTTTTCTATTCTTGTTCTCTAGATCCACAATTTGTAATGGTTCGCTTACCACTTTCAAACAAATTTGGAGCCATAAAGTTGATCTAGTTGTTCATGATTTTGACAATGGTCTTTTTGAGTTCCAATTCTCCAACCCGGTAGATCGAAATCGTGTGCTATATGGGCGTATGTTTTCTTTTGATGATCAATGTTTGTACTTTGGAGATTCATTGGCTTTTAGAAATATTCTGATCCACTATTACATCCCTTCTGGATCTAGATTGCTTATCTAGTAGCCCTTGGCTTATGAACTGCAACTAATGCTCAAGTCATCAAAGACCATCTTGATGAGTTTATTGTTTTTGATATTTCAGATACCCTTAATCTTGAATCTGTAATGTTGTTTCGAGTCAATATCGAGGGGAATGACACCTTCTGATGGTGATTCTCCAATTTGGTTTATGTTGCTCCCCAACCGCTAGAAGTGAATCGTGTTTTTCTTGAAGATGGTGTCAGTAACCATTGCTTGTAACACCCGATAGTTTATAAGAAATTGAGGTGCTCTCCATGTCAACAAGAGCTCTTCCTTTTCTAGGTTCGAGTGAGGACAAAGAACTCAGAAGTTACGCATGCAGGGGTCAGATTAGTATGAAGATGAGTGACCTCTTGGGAAGTCCTCGGGTTGGCATGGGATAGCGCTTCTAAGGCTTTGGGCCTTACATATGGTATTAGAGCCGACTTTGGGTTACGAGTGTACTTGGCCTGGGGGCAGTGACTCGACCTAGAGGACGGTGCTTGGGCCTTGACGAGAATGTCAAGTGTAAGTGGGGGAAATTGTAACACCCCGATAGTTTATAAGGAATTGAGGTGCTCCCCATGTCAACAAGGGTTCTTGCTTTTCTAGGTTCGAGTGAGGACAAAGAACTCAGAAGTTAATCGTGCAAGGTGAGAATAGTAACAAGATGGGTGACCTCTTGGAAAGTCCTCGGGTTGGCATGAGATAACGCTTCTAAGGCTCCGGGCCTTAGATTGTTGATGTTGTTTCTATTGAGACATGGAATTCTATCTCTAGCTTGTCAGCCTATGTTGGTATGAAGTCTAGTTTTGTTGGGCAGATTCATCCAATGCGAGTTTTGACTCAGTCAATTTCTCTTCTAGCAAGTGATATGTCTCCCAACTACAAGTGTGGCTCTCCTAAGATTATGGATTCTTCACTCTCTTGTGCATCTGCTGCTAATGTGCTACCAAATTCTACTCAAATGGTGTTTTCTCCTTTATCCCATCTCTTCTTTGTCAATGATTGTTTTATATTTGCTAGAGCAATGACGAGGGAATGCTTGCTTTTAACTGATTTACTTAGTTCATATGAAAGATCTTCTGGTCTGAAAAGAAACATGCTTAAGTCATAGATTTGCTCTAGACAAAGCATCGATTTATAAAGACGAGATGAAATCTCCTTTGGTTCCATTTTAGAAGATGTTAATGCTTTTCATTCCTTCTTTCTTCAAATCTTCTTGTACTTGTGTTAGTCCATCCGGTAATTTTATTACTCGATGTATGTTTGACTTTGCGGAATTGGATATGTAATATCGGTTTTTCTAACCTATGCCCTAAGGGCATAGGATAAGAATCCTAATTTAGAAACTAAAACCCTAAATAGGAAATTATAAACCCTTTTAAAATATAGTTAAAAACATTCTAAATACAAAATTTAAAATATATTATTAAAATTGGATGTAATATTATCTATTTTACTCTAAAAAAACCACACTAACTCAATAAATATGTGATTAGTCTAAATCTGAATACCCCCTTCTCATAGACATGTAAAAAAATGGGTCGGCCCGCCCTACCCACCCAACTTACCTGGAATTTTTGGCAGGATTGGACATGGAAAATATACAAAATTACAAAGGTCCGGGCGGAACCCGATTATTGCTCGTATCCATGAACTAAATTTTTGCGTCAAGCCCGACCCAAATCTGACCGGAGCCCGCGACTTTTATACAAGTCTACTTTTTCATTAGAATAACTAATACATTTATGTCTGACTTTTGTTTATTTCAATTTTATGTTGATTATACCCAAAATTCCAAAATCATGATACTCAATTCCAAATTAACCAACTTTTTAAATCGATTTCGGCTTTGTCTTGCATGCACACCCTAATTAATATAACCAAAGAATCATATAAATATTAAAAAATCTCACTCCCTACCCTAAGAAAAGGAAATTGTTTTAGGACCAAACTTTTGCTAAAATTAAATTTTACTATAATTTTCAATGTATATTGTTTATAAACTAATGAGAAATTTTTTTTATATATTTATTGTTATAAAGACATTCATTCCTCAAATATACTCGTATCATTGATGGGGCTAAATTTGACTCGAGTTTAGTCTAAATCCGATTTTGACCTAGCTTAGAAGAATTTACTACCAAAGATTTCTATGTAAAGGAAAAAATAAGTTTTTAAAAAATTTCCAAAGATTTCCCTTTCTACTAAAATCTCACTCATTCCTTCTTCCCCACACCACACATCCCCTGCCTCTTTCTCCGATCCTCCTCTGTTTTCCTCTGCTTTTCTCCTTCCTTCTCCATCACGATGTAGACTCAACTTTTCAGCACACAATGAACCCAAATTCACCACAAATCCCTCTCCCATGGTGGAGATTTCTCTCTCCCCTCCTCCTCTTCCTCTCTCTCCTAACTATCCCTACAAACGCCCTAAACAGAGATGGCGTTCTCCTCCTCTCCTTCAGATACACCATCATCAGCGACCCTCTCGATCTCCTCTCCGGCTGGAGCTTCAACGACGACACTCCCTGCAACTGGCGCGGAATCGCCTGCTCTCCCGCCGGCGACTCCAGAGTCACCGGAATCTCCCTCCCCAATTCCCAGCTCCGGGGCTCCATCTCCCCTGATCTCGGCTACCTCGACCAACTCCGCACCCTCAATTTGTCTTCCAACTCCTTCTACGGCTCCCTCCAAACCGACTTTTTCCGGCTGTCGGAGCTCCGGGAGCTCGATTTGTCCAACAACGTCCTCTCCGGCGATCTCCCCGCGCTAATCGGACAGTTCCAGAACCTTCAATTTCTAAACCTATCCGCCAACTCGTTCGTCGGCGAGTTTCCGAGTCAACTCGCCGGGCTGGCGAACCTGAGCGTGATTTCGCTCAAGAGCAACAAACTCTCCGGTTCGATTCCCACCGGCCTGGGCCGGGTTCGGGTCCTGGATCTGGCCTCGAATTCCTTCAACGGGTCGCTTGGGAATGATTTCGGAGGGCAGAGCATTCAGTACTTTAATGTCTCAAACAACCGAATTTCCGGCGTGATTCCGGCAGATTTTGGGAAGAACATTCCAGAAAACGCAACGCTCGATTTCTCATATAATAACCTCACGGGGGACATCCCACACTCCAATCTTTTCCTCAGCCAAGAAACGGCGTCGTTTTCAGGGAATCCGGGCCTTTGCGGAGACCGGTTATCGAGCCCGTGCCCGATTCCATCCAGCCCGACCTCCCTCCCGAGCGCATTCGGGCCCAATTCCTCCCCGGCGATCGCCGCCATGCCGAATAACTTCAACTCGCAGCCGGCGGAGGGCGCGGCGGTCTCGCCTCCGCCGCCGGACGGAGGGACAGGGATGAAGCCGGTGACAATCGCCGTAATTGTCGCAGGAGACTTGGCCGGAATCGTGATCCTCGCTCTTGTTCTGTTCTTGGTGTACCGGATTAGAAGAAACAGGGGAGGCGAGGACAAGGAGAGGGAGGAGGCGAACACCACGCGAACCGACCGCGCGTGGTCGCCGTCGTCTTCGTTGACCTCGTCGGAGACGAAGGGGTTCACGAAGTGGTCGTGCCTGGGTAAGCACAAGGGAGGAGGGGGAGGAGACGCGGATGAACAATCCTCATCGTCTTCAGAAGAGGTGAACTCGGAATTAAACAGTAACGTACGAAACGCAGCGGTTTGCGCGGAAGAGGGGCAAAACGACGAGCAGAGAGGGAAGGCAGCGGTGGGAACTCTTGTAACGGTGGACGGTGAGAGTGAGCTGGAAGTAGAGACGCTGTTGAAAGCGTCGGCGTTCATATTAGGCGCGAGTGGGCCCAGCATCGTTTACAAGGCCGTCTTGGAGGACGGCTCGGCTCTGGCCGTGCGCCGAATAGGAGAAGGCTCGGCTGATCGGCTCAAGGATTTCGAGAGCCAGGTGCGATCGGTGGCTAAGGTGGCTTCCGGTCACCCGAATCTTGTCCGGATCCGGGGCTTCTATTGGGCCGCCGACGAGAAGCTCGTTATTTACGAGTTTGTCCCTAATGGAAGTCTTGCCAACGCCCGCTACAGTAAGTCCTTTTTTTTCGCATTCCTTTTTTTTGTGCTGTGTTTGAATTATTATTTTTGCAATCATATACAGTAACAAAAATGAAATTAATGTGTCATACATTCCATGTTAGTAGTATATACTCCAATAACTATGAGCATTTAACAAAGTAGTAGAGGAGTATAAATTTTGTATGACATATATTAATGTCTTACTATTGGTTGATAAAGAATGCGTGCATGTTAGTAGAATCTTAGGTAGAGTTGCTAACGTGCGCCGAAGTAGTTGGAACTTGAAAAATAATGAAATTGTTAAAAAGTCATTATCGAGATACTGAGCACGGGAGTGAAGGGGTCAACTAGTATGTAGTACAATTGATTGAGATCTTCGGAGTTTGTAACACGGAGTTGTTCAAGAGAAAAAATTTAAAAAATAAAATGTACCAAAGTTTTCTTCGCTCTCACCTTTACAAACTTTAGTCCTTGGATTTTATTGCAATTTACCGTTTTCCCATTCTAGAAAAAGTACAGTAAATGCTTTTTGATCCGCTGCTGATCGATACTGCTCCACCGCTCACTTCTGTACGCAAAAATTGAATTCCTTGTCCGAATTTCGCATTTAATTTTTTTACTATTTCAAGAAACTTGGCGCGTCGATATTTATATGTTACTGACAAATTTTATCATCTCTTATCACTTTCAATTTGGGACCTCCGTTCAGATTTGGTACCACAATAGTAGTACTATCAATTTTATAATCCTGTAAAACCATCTTTACTCATACACGATTTGGATTAATTTTCGTAATTTAATATAATGTGCGTAAAAGTAACGGAAACTGGTGTGAATTCACGAATTTCAGGGAAAGGGGGATCATCGCCGTGTCATTTACCGTGGGAGTTCCGTCTAAAGATAGCAAAGGGGGTGGCACGTGGCCTGAGCTACCTACACGACAAGAAGCACGTGCACGGCAACCTCAAGCCCAGCAACATCCTCCTGGACCTAGAAATGGAGCCCAAGATCGCCGATTTCGGGCTCGACAGGCTGGCGCCGGGCCTGGAGTCGGGCCACAAGACGGGCTTCTCGACCCGCCACTTCGGCAGCAAGCGGTCCACCTGCTCCCGGGACAGCTTCCAGGACGCGGCCTCGTTCGGGCCCAGCCCGAGCCCGAGCGCCAGCTCCATCGGGTGCGGGTCCCCGTACTGCCCGCCCGAGTCGCTCCGGAGCCTCAAGCCGAACTCCAAGTGGGACGTGTACGCGTTCGGGGTGGTGCTGATCGAGCTGCTGACGGGGCGGGTCATGGGCCCGGACGACCTCGCCACGTGGACGGTGGGCCTCAATATGGGAGACGAGTACGATAGTCAGGATAATAAGAGTAGGGTTTTGAGGATGGCTGACCTGGCGATTAGGGCTGACCTGGAAGGAATGGAAGACGCTTTGCTGACGTGTCTGAAGTTGGGTTGTGGATGCGCTGCTCCTTTGCCACATAAGCGGCCTTCTATGAAGGAAGCTCTTCAAGTTCTTGAGAAATTGCCCACTTCTTTTTCTTCGCCGTATTTTTAATTAGTGATTTTTTTTTATTTTTTTTTTTGGTTGAAGGAATTAATGATTTTTTTAAAAGGAATTAATTAAGAATGTACCATACAGAGTGTAAAGAGAAAAATGTATGTATGGTTCAGTATTAGATTAACACCATGATTTCTTTTTTTTTTTCTCTCTAATAATGTTGGCAGGTGAAGTTGGTCTGTTGTTGTCTTATAAAATAGTATTAATGAATGATTTATAATCAGTTTTAGGAATTTTTGAGTGTCATGTGTTAGGAGGGTTGATGTCATGATGTGTGAAAGTGTGGTGATTCCTTTCTTCTTCGTGAGGTTGTTGTCTTGATTTCAATGCAGATTTCTGGGTCGATTTGTCCTTTTATTCTTGTTATTTCTGGCCAGTGACAAACTGGATTATGTTTACCTTTTATTTTAGTTAATTTCTAAATGTTTAAGAGAACCATTGGGAAGAGCGGCAGAGTATATATTACGTTATGGTCGGTTATCATAATGATTTTAAAAATGTTATATATGCTAGTAAGCTACTCTGTTCTTATCTTGACTATCTGTTAGAACTAGTCATCTACATCAAACGCTTCAAGGATGGAGAAGATAATGCATGCCGTGCCAAGAGTAATAATTATTATGAACAAGTTTGACCACAATCTTAAGAAATTGATCGAAGATGATTTGAGGATGTGTGTAAAGATTTGATAACCAAGCAAAATTGGACAGAACAAAACAATTAAACAAGCTCATCAACCGATTGAGCCATTCATTCAATCACAGGATCAAGGACAAAATTCAACGAGAGAGCAAAGCTCTCGCACACAAAACACTATTCTATCACAACTTGAAAAACATGAAAGGGAGGGACGTTTATATAGCCCGGTTTATAAGAGAACCGGTTATTACAAGCAACTAGAAATATAAAAGATAAAAGGACCCGAACCGGGTTTGAACCAAGGACGACTTGCAATTCCCACCAAGATGTGAAGAAAGTCTCACTTTGCAAACAGCCAAATTTCACGCTTTGATTGAGCTCCGATTTGACAATCTTATGAGATGGTATTCTCCACAATGTTGAATTGGTTGAGGTCATGATGGTCCTGATGGTTTTGGTGGCTGGAGGCGATGCATCTGGCGATGTGAAGGACGACAAATCGACAACAAAGGCGGTGTAGTGGATAATGTAGTCGACGGTGAGAAAATAGGAGTGGAAGGGTTAGATCGGACATAAAACCCTTGCAAATATATAAGATCGTGTTTTTGATAATCTTATTGACATAAAGATGTTACAATGTATTAACCCCAATTGAGACTTACAAAAGATATTAAGGTATTTGACAAAATGAAATAATATTATTTATTTCTATCTTTTTTTTATCTGAAGGAGGGTTCTGCTCTTATTTTATTTAGGCCAAATTGTTAACGACACCCGAAGGGGTAACATCCGAAGCAAGTAAAGAAACAATACAACAAGGAGGGGCTGAAAACTCAGCAAAACTACTGCCAAGTTCAAGAGAAAAATTTGCCAATCTATCAGCTACTTTATTCAACATGCAGGGGACCTGCTGCACCTTCACCCCCCAGCAAGGTTTTGTCAGCAAGCTATTACATTGCCACACCAAATGGAAATCAGCATCAGCCTTTGGGAGTGGGCCACTTAAGAGCTTGAAGACTTCAGCAGAATCAGTCTCAAGAACCAACTTCGAAATTCCCAATCTATGAGCCACATTCAAACCATGAAGGGCAACCCAAAATTCAGCTGTTCGAGCCACACAATTTCCACATGTGAACGAAAAGGCATGAATGTACTCACCATTAGAATCTCTAAAAACACCTCCTCCACCCGCCTAACCCGGGTTGCCTTTCGACACTGCATCCGTATTGAGTTTGATAATGCCTAAACTCGGTGCTTGCCAAGTAACTTGCTGAGAATGCGAACCAACCTGAACCGGAGCCAACAACCTTCCCCGATTCTGTGCAGCAGCAGCGTATGAATTCAGTGTCCTCGCCCTCGAAAACAAGGCGGTTACGGGTTTTCCAAATCAACCAAACTATAGTGGCAAAGGCGGAGCTTTCATCTAAACCAGTGGTGATGTTGTAAAGCACCCAATTGAGTATGTCATTTTCAGCAAAGAAATTAGGCGTTACAAAATTGTAATTGCTTTGTGTCCACATAGATGCAACAGCAGGGCAATCACGTAATAAATGAAGACCCGATTCCGATTGAGAGCATCGAGGGCAATTTGGAGACGTTGACAGGTTGCGATGGACTCGGTTTTCATTGCAGAGGAAGACATTTTGACAAACAATATAGAGAAACTGTCTCACCCATTGTTGTACACGAACCTGCCAGATTTTCATCCAGACTGGAGAAGTCCTATTAAGAGAGGGTGCACGAAGCATGTCTCGTGCCGAAGATGTAGTAAAGATTCCGGCCTGAGTACGTCCCCAAAACAGGGTATCAATCACCGTCGGGGACTCTTGTATTCAGATAGATTGGATCTTGGTACAAATATTAGTAGGAAGAACCTGAGTTAGAGCATCCTAGTTCCATGAATTTTCGGTCCAATAATCAGCTACCACTACACCCAGCTCCTCTGTAGACGGCGTATGTAGAGCAAAATCCAGCAGGGGCGTGTCACACACCCAGTTATGTAGCCAAAAAAGGGTGTTACGGCCATTTCCTATTGACGACTTCACCCCCTTTGCAAGGAGTTGGCTGCCATGAACCAGCCCCTTCCAAGTATGAGACTGTCGAGGCCTCCGAACAAACATGTCAATGTCCGCCCGATGGTTACAATATTTTCCCCTAATAACATGACTCCATAAACTAGTAGGCTCGTTGAGCATTCGCCAACTGAGTTTGGTGAGCAGCGCAGTATTCGAGTCCCTCATATTCCGGAGACCCAAGCCTCCCGATTTTCGGGACTGCGTAATCTTATTCCAGGACAAGAGATGAATTTTCTTGTTTTCATTGCTAGAACCCCAAACGAAACATCAGATATCTTTGTCTATAGCATCACAAATTGATCTTGGTAGGAGAGATGATTGCATAGCATAAACTGGAAGGCTTGAAAGCACGGAATTTGCCAAAGTAACACGTCCCAACTTGGGGGAGTTCAAATTATTTTTCATCTCCAACTTGGGGTGTGTTTGGGTGTGTTTGTAGGCTACCCAAAACTAGTTGGAGTTTTCCAATTATTTGCGAAAATTCATATAAACACTGTTTGTTTGACAAAAAAAAATAGCAACTAGTTGTAAAACTAGTTTTTTGAAGAAGCTAGTTTTTAAAGCTTTTGCACTAGTTTTTAGTAGTTTTTCGTATTAAAAAAAATAATTATTGCCTAAATAAGAATAATCCTATTATAAAATAGAATTTAAAATTATCAATTACTATAATAAACTAGTTGAACAGTACTGTGTTTGTTAGGTACCAAAAACTAGTTGGAGTTTTCCAACTAGTTGAATAAACTCACATAAACGCTGTTTGTTTGACAAATAAAAACTAGCGACTAGTTGTAAAACTAGTTTTTTGACAAAGCTAGTTCTTAAAGATTTTGCACTAGTTTTTAGTAGTTTTTCGAATTAAAAAAAAATTATTTCCTAAATAAGAATAACTTTATAATAAAATAAAATTTTAAATTATTAATTACTACAATAAACTAGTTGAACATTACCAATCAGTGTTTATATATATTTTTAAAATTTCAACTACTTTTACAGCTAGTTTTACAACTTCAACTAGTTTTGCAACTCCAACTAGTTTTTTTTGGTGACTTAACAAACATAGGTGTTAATAGTTTCGACCAATAGTTTTTTTAATGTGTGTCTATGGGCACACAATAATAAGTTAAATTTTAAAATAATTTTAAACATATTTTCTAAATTGGAATGGGTAAACCCTATTAAAAAAATATTAACTTGTGTGACACACATTAGAAAAATCCACCAAAAAAACTTGGTGTTAGTAGTTCATCCATCTATTGTCAGGAGTAGATTAAAACTGATCATTCTTAACAAATAATTTCCATAACTTTGTGTGTTTTTGATTCATTTCATTTGCCTTTCCTGGCTTCATGTGCATTGCTTTTCCTTTTTTTTTTTTGTGTGTGTGTATGATTGATTTTGCTCCTCAATCCTATTTCTTTTTTAGGTGACTCCTAATTATTTTCATGAAGTCTCGTTATTTTGGTGTAAGGTGGAGCTTTTATTTAGGTAAACTCCGTGATCCTGTAGCTAGCGAATTAATTAAATCTCTCCATTTTTTTTTTTCAAATCAAGTTTTTGAAAAGTTTTGAAAAATTAAAATTAGCACTTGGCCTATTTATGGGAGACAAGATTCATATATAGCAAAATCCATTAGATTTTGATCACCCTTCCCAACGGAAACATCAAACATCCATCTCACTTGGTTTGAACATCCATTTTTTTTTAAAAAAATAATGGTAAAATTCCCTTTTCATTAACGGGTGAATTGAATATTTTTACGTGGTAAGTTTGTGAGGTGATTAGTTTTTTTTCCCTTGTATATAGGATCCTCAAACAATAAGGGAAGCAGAAGAAGACCCGGAGACGGAGGTGCATGTGAACTCGGTGGAGACGGTGGACTCTGGTGACGGCCACCGCCAGGTGACAAAGCACGTGACGGTGGTCCACCACCAGGATGCTAAAAGCCCCGTCAGTAGTGGTGCCACCCTGGCTGCTGTTGCTGCAGGTCTTCACACCCTCCACGACGTCGAAGAGCTTATTATTAGGAAATAATATTTTAGGGTTTTATTTCTATCCTGTATTGGTTTATTCTATCCTTTGATAGTTTGTATTATGTCTTAGGTAGAATATATTATGTCCTAAGTTGGTTTGGAGGTAAAACAATTCTTGTATAAATACTCTTATTGTTCTATGAATGAATTATCACAAGATTACACAAAATCTCTCTTTCTCTCTCTTTCTCTCTCTCTCTCTATGGTATCATCTGCCTAACTCGATCCTCTCCTCCTTCTTCGACTTTTTGACCACGAAAATCTTACGTTTTCCCCTCTCAGTTGCCATGGCGGCTGAATACTCCTCTCAATTGCCCAACCCTCGTGAAAAAGACAAGCCTTTTACCATCATTCACTTCCCCACTGTTCTCAAACTCACTCCTACAAATTACCTTGCTTAGAAAACACAGATCGAATCCACACGCGAGGGCTATGATCTTTTGAAATTTCTCGATGGGTCTCATACATGCCCACCGGAGACAATTTCTCGCTCGGGTGAGAATGCATTGGATCGTCCAAACCCTGCTTATCATACTTGGAAGCGTCAAGATCATCTCTTGTATGGCGCTCTTCTTGAAACGTTCTCCACTTCCATTTCCAATTTCGTCACTCAGGCGAAGACTACCAAAGACGTGTGGGATCTTCTCCGTACCACATATGCCACGGCCTCCCGTGGTCACAAGAAACAAATCAAAACGAAGTTACAAATGCAACAAAAGGGCAACTCGAGTGTTACTGAATTCATGCAGTCCATGAAGAGTTCTGCCGACCTCCTTGCATCTCTCGGAACTCCGGTCAACCATGAGGATTTCATTGATTATATTCTCAAAGGCCTTGACTCCAAATATCAAACAATTATTGACGGAGTCAACAATTGTGACACTCTAATCTCCTTTGAAGAACTACATGAGAAACTCATCATCAAAGAGTTGTCTCTCAAAACTGTGTCTGAGTCGTCTACTGGACCAGCCACCGCACTCACTGCACAAACAAGACCCACAAAAGGTAAGAACAAGGCTTCTTCTCATAATTCATGGCAGCAACCTCTCCTTCCAACTCCTCCACCACAATCCTATCACCCATCACCACCCAACTACTACCCATATCAGCCTCATTATTCGAACCCCTCTTGTCCCCAAAACCTTAACCCTAACTCCAACATCTCCCCCTCATACAATCAAGGCTTTCATCAACCAAAACCCTTCCTTGGTAAATGTCAATACTGCCAAACCAAAGGTCATTTTATCTCTCATTGTGCTGACTTCCGAGCTAAGTGATACAGATCAAGGAAGGATCCAAGTCAATGATTCGTCGAAGATGAATAGAGGCCAAACACCAAGACCTTTAATCAGGTCCCGAGCATTGAAGTTTAAGAAGGTTTTCATGGATTCCATATTGTACTTTGATTATGTTCATCAATGGCGTCCAAGGACACCAAGGAAGAGGATGAAGTCATAGAAATTCGGAAAATTAAGAAACCCGTCAAATGGAAAACATTGCTCAGTAAACGGGTCATAACTTGGGCTAGAAAATTGATCTCATATCCGTTCAATGTGCGTTGGAAAGATAATTAGAAGTTCTACAACTTTGTAGTTTACATCAAATTCATAATCCAACATCAAAGAGTGGAAAATTGCAATTTATTGAGAGATGTTCAAGTCTTACGGGAATCTTATCTTTAGTTTTAATTCTATCTATTTCTAGATATTATATTTATGATAATTTCGGTCATATGAGTTTGTTATGTCTGAAATACATCTTGATTTATTATTATTTATATCTTTTTGAGTTTGAGTATTAGTTTTTTTTTTTGTTTTCTTATCTAAATAAGTCAGATAATTATTTATTTGATTTATTTATGGTAAGGGGACTTAGATAGTTTTAGGAATATATTAGGTTATCTTGTGAGACAAGCAAAAGGTCCATCATACCCCTCTAGAGCTGGCCACCTTGCTATTTGCTCTCCAAGGAGACTCTTTTGTATTCCCTTTAAATACCTTGTTATTTTCATTCAATAAAAGAGAGCCTGAATTAGATAAACCCCTATTTGTTTATCTAGTTTATGAGCCATTAAAGCAACTATTGCCATCATCATCACCAATTCGTTCTTGTTTCAATTCAGATTTGAGTTGTTAATTTCATCAATTAAGATAGTTCTAGTTTGATTGTTAAAGATCAAACGTAGTTCATCAATTGAATTTAGCATTAGAGCCAATTCAATTGAACTATCTCTTTGGTTATCTTAACTCTTCAAATCAGTTTCATTCTCATTCATATTTCAAGTTTCTTGTTCATCAAGTTATTAACTTTGAAGGCAAATCAGGTTTGAAATCGAACTACTGGCAAGATCGGGATCCAGTGTGGTTAATTACTTGATCAACGAGGAGTAATCTGAGGCGATCACGTATCACTAAGTATCCCGGGGTTGAACTACCCTCTACCGCTCGGTTCCCAACTCAACCAAATCTTCAGGTCAACTCTGCGGTTGTTTCGTACAACCCTAATGCATGGCTCATGGATAGCGGTGCCTCTCATAGTGTGACTAATGATCTCAATAATCTTGCATCTCATTATCCTTATTCCGGCCCCGATGAACTGTTCATTGGAAATGGATAAGGTTTACCTATTTTCATCTGGGATCTCTTTCTTTACACTCTCCTTCTCATAAATTTCATCTCTCTAATGTCTTATGCGTTCCCTCAATGTCAAACAATGTTCTTTATGTATCTCAATTCACTGCTCAAACATGCTTTGCCATTGTTTTCTTACATGACTGCTTTCTTGTGAAGGACACCAAGACGGGAACCACAATCCTAAGGGGTCCTTGTCAAGATGGAGTCTACGTTGGCCAACGTCTTCACCAACTATCCTTTCTGCCTCATGTTCTTCGTCCGAGTTGTGGCACCATACATTAGGGCATCCGTCATCTACTACTTTTCGTTTTTTACATAATAAGTTCTCTTTAGGCAGTTTGCATTATTTACTTTCACAATGTACTTCTTGCAATATTAATAAAAAACACAAACTCCCTTTTACTACTTCCTCTCTTATGTCTCATTATCCTCTTGAGGTTATATTTTCGGATGTTTGTTCTTCCCCTTTCATGTCCTATATGATGGTTACCGCTATTATGTTGTGTTCATTGACCCTTATACAAAATACATGTGGCTCTATCCCCTCAAAAAGAAATCTGATGTAAAAGAAACCCTCATCAAATTCTATTATCTCGTTCAAAATTTCTTCAAACAAAAGATAAAAATCTTCTATTCCGACAATGGGGGCGAGTTCATTGCTCTTCGTTCCTTTCTTGCCTTGAATGGTATCTCTCATCACACTTATCCTCCTCATACTCCTGAACACTATGGTGTGTCGGAACGCTGACACCGACACATCGTTGAAATTGGCCTCTCCCTCCTTAGTTATTCGGGTATGCCTCTTGATCATAGGCTGTTTGCCCTCACCACCACTGTTTATCTCATCAACCGCCTCCCTACGTCAAACCTTGAAAATGAGTTGCCCTACTCCCTCCTTCTTCTCAAACAACCTGATTAACATTCTCTTAAAATCTTTGGGTGTCTCTACTTCCCTTGGCTTCGACCCTAAAATTCACACAAACTCGAGCCAAAATCCATCGCTTGTGTGTTTGTCGGCTACTCTACCACTCAACATGCATACAAGTGCCTTGACCCTGCCACTCAGCGCCTATACATTTCATGATGTGTCAAATTCATTGACACAGTTTTCCCCTACCAAAAATTGAGTCCTTGTGTGTCCTCCTCTTCCTCGCCTACAGAAGAATGGACCATACTCTCCCTTCCCATCACAAATTCGCCGCCAATACCAACCCCACAAAACGAACTTCTTCAACTATCACGACCTCCCACACCGTCATTTGTTTTTGATTCTGCTATTGCATCCAACCTCGACTTCTCTTCGGGCTCACCTTCTGCCTCTCAAACGGCCCGCCAAGATTTGCCCTTGCACGTGCCCTCACGCGCCATTGACAGCTTGCGTTCCTTTAGGGCACTCTGCATGAAGATGTTTTTATGATCCAACCACCGGGATTTTTTTTATATAAGAGTCGTCCCCATCACATCTGTAAACTCAAAAAGGTTCTGTATGGACTAAAACAAGTTCATCGGTCTTAGTACATTGAGCTTAAAACTTTTTTGGTTCATCTTGGCTTCCGCTCCTCCACATCTGATTCGTCACTTTTCATCTTTCGAGGTGCTAAGCATACTATCTATCTTCTTGTCTATGTGGATGACATTATTGTCACCGATGATGATCCTGTTGTGGTTGACGAACTTATTGCTCGATTGGCTTCAAAGTTTTCTCTTTAAGGTCTTAGTTCCCTCTCCTACTTTCTAGGTGTTGAAGTTATTCCCACATCTCGTGGTCTCTTCCTCTCTCAACGAAAATACATACTTGATCTTTTTCTCAAAGCTGGAATAGAGTCCACAAAATCCATCTCTACTCCTATGTGTGCTTTCACTCCCCTTCGTCGTGAATTTGGTTCACCATTGTCGGCACCAACAGAATATCGAGCACTTGTCGGCAGTTTACAGTACCTTGGTTTAACACGCCCTGACGTTGCCTTTGCTGTGAACAAACTCTCCCAATTCATGCAATCACCAACGTCTGATCATTGGCTTGCTCTCAAGCATCTTCTACGGTTTTTGGCCGGCACTTCTGATCTTGGAATTCTTGTCTCTTCTACACCTAATCCGGTCCTTCATGGGTTTTCGGATGCTGACTGGGCCGGTGACAAGGATGGCTATATTTCTACCACTGGGTATCTCATCTATCTTGGCTCCACTCCCGTTTCTTGGAGCTCACGAAAGCAGAAGACCGTTTCTCGTTCTTCGATCAACCGAGGCCGAGTACAAAGTACTTGTTGACACCTCCTTTGAGCTTGTTTGGGTTCTTTCTTTGCTGCATGAACTTGGTGTTCGTAGTACACAAAGACCAGTTCTGTACTATGATAATATGGGCGTTACAATGCTGAGTTCTAACCCGGTGTTTCACTCACGCATGAAACATGTTGCTCTTGGCTTTCATTTTGTTCACGAGTTAGTTCAACATGGCCATCTTCGAGTTGTTCATGTATCTACTGGTGATCAGCTTGCTGCTATTCTCACTAAGCCACTTCTTCGCCCACGGTTCCAACAAATCACTTCCAAGCTACGCATGTCGTCTCGACCGTCTAGCTTGCGGAGGGATAGTAGGAAATAATATCTTAGGGTTTTATTTCTATCTTGTATTGGTTTATTCTATCCTTTGATAGTTTATATTATGTCTTAGGTAGAATATATTATGCCCTAAGTTAGCTTGGAGGTTAAGCAATTCTTGTATAAATACTCTTATTGTTCTATGAATGAATTATCAAAAGATTACACAAAATCTCTCTATACTTACTTCTCAGTCGTAGACCCCTATAGTTATGTTGATGGTCAATGCACTAATTTTATTGCAATGTTGTCTATGTACGTTTGTAGGAGAAAGAAAAATTAGTATACAGATTTGGAAATTTGTGTTAATTTTTTTTTTTTTTTGGGGGGGGGGGGGGAATTCAGACGGTACACCTCAACCTTTTGTCTTATTTTGTCTATAAAAAAATTTATGTATGTACCCCGAGTTTTAATAAAAGTTAATTCGTACCCATTTATCCATTTTCCTTCCATTCAAACTGAATCCTGTTAGTTTTTTTATTTCATTTTTTATATTAAACACAATTCGGTCAGATTTTGCATGTGAGAACGATTCACGTGCGCTTTTAAAGAGTTTCTATAGTTTTGATTGTTTGCGTTCAGGTTATGCGCACGTGAAAGTGGTGCTCATTGGAAACTCCATCATGAATTGCCCCTATTGAATTGCCATGGACGTCCTAGGAGTAGATGGCATGCGAGTCATCGAAACCAAATCACACTCCACTTCATCCTTGTATGGTCCTATAGCAAAAAAAATCATAACCCTTTCCTTCACTTGGATTGGGGAGTTAGAGTTCAACTAACAAATAGGATAAGGCATAGGATGCAAAGTAGTAGGCAAAGAAAATTGATCAACCACTTATCGACTCACAATATTACAACATGAACCACTATCAATAATTACACTACATACCTTGTCTTGAATTTTGCACAGTGTGTGAAAGGTAGTCTCTCTTTGATTAGGAGTAGTAGTATGCTCCGTCATAAAAAGAGTTCGTTGCACAACGAAACACTCACCTTCCTCGGCTGTAACAAGCATTGCTCATCCTCAACTTGCTCTTCGGGGTCCACTTCTTCTTGCAAGTCATCCTCTTCCTCCTTATACACGTAGTCACCTTGGGTCGTAAGGACGACCTTTCGCTAGTTTGGATAATCCCTTGTGTAGTGTCCATGTCCTTGGCATTTGAAGCATTTGACAGCATTCACACTTCTCTCTCTATCTTGTCGTGGGCGTGGGGTGAAGTCTCTCTTCGGTTGTGAGCTAGAATCCCGCCTAAACTCCAGCTTCTTGGGTTGAACCGAAGCTGTAGTAGGTTGCGTGGATTGAACCGAAGGTGTACTAGATTGCCACGACTTCACATTGGAACTAGGTTGGTGCCGTTGAGGAAAATACTTGTAGACATGGTTGGTGTAGTGGAACATTTCCTCAACCTTGGTACCCTTAGCAAAATGTTGCATACTCACAACATTTTTTTTATCTCTAAACTTAACCCATTAATAAATTTAATAATCACATACTCGTCGGGAAAGTGTAGACCGGATCTGAATATGAGTGTGTGCAACTCCTTATAATACTCATCGGGAGATCGATTACCTTGGCGCACTTGCTCAAGCTTAGCATGCATGCACTCAGTGTAATCTTGGGGCACAAACCTCTCCTCAAGAGCCTCTTTAAGCCCTTGCCACGTGCTGATTTATGGCATGCGCCGATCTCTCCTCATCGTCTTGTCCTCTAGCCACCAATGGTAAGCAAAATCCGTGAAATGGATTGTGGCGATGGCAACACGGTGCGCTTCATCATAGTCGTAGAAGTCAAATATGGATTCGACCTTGGCTATCCAATCAAGGGAGGCATCGACATCAGACGTGCTGGCAAAGGATGGCACTTAAAGCTTAATTCCATGAAATTGCTCCCTCCCTTGTGGCCACTCTTCTTGATATTGTAGGGGCTGCCAAGGTTGGAGCGGAGTGCCAAGCATAGGTGCCCGCCCTCGGATATTGAACTTGGCTGGTCATGCGCCGTGGAAACATGTGAGAGGTGTCAAGCAAAGTCGAACTCGTAGGCCTAGCCATAACTTCAGGGGCATGAGCTCCAAAACCTGTAGGGTTAGTGGCACTAATCGGAATATTATTAGGAAATGTTGCATAATTAGACCTTACCTCGGAAGTTGGCATATAAGGTGGAAGGCCATGGAAGTCCGTAGAAGATGCATATGGAGGAATGCCTCCAATTCCCGAACTTAAGGTCATTAGAGATCATGGCCTCATGTTGTGGCACATTTGAGGTAGAGCCCTCCTCGCGTGGTGAGAAACTTCCCAAGCCTCGGGAGGCAAAGTTGGTCGCCTCCACTTGAGTGTGAGGAGCCATACGGTTCACACTTGAGAGTGCCATCTCATTTTGTTGAGTCCTCTCATCCAAGCCTTGTACTCAGTTTTCAAAGGCATCAAAACGAGAACTCGTGGTTTGCATGGATTGTTGAAGAGAGCGAAACATCGCCTCCATGGACTTGGAAGGGTCATCAATACCCTTATTCTTGTCCTTGTCACCTGAGTCACTCATTGCACCAAACAACAACCAATCCACAAAAGCAAGCAAGTGATACTTCAAACCACACACAATACCAAAACTTGACCTATGAAGTATTTAATCAAGTTGCAAGTACGAGGTCTCGGCTCGGTAAAATGGGTATGGCTCGGAAAAGTAACACCACATAAACACAAACAAACAAAACTCTTCTTATGACTTGAAACGAGTTAAGAAGCTACTAAGTACCAAGTGGTGACAAATGAAAGATAAAACAAAAGACTCGCTCAAGTTTAGTGATGTGTAATTATGTAATTTCTCTTATGCAATGTAGGCCTCTATTGATGGCATGAGAAATGATCCTCTAGAGACTCCCTAATAAGAAAAAAGAAGGTACCTTTTCATTATTCTTTGAGCAAAGAGAACATATTATCATAAATCCTGTATTGTGTGAGAATTGGAGAAATGAAACATTAAGATATCTCCAATGAGGTTTGACATAATTATAAATTTTATTTTAGTACCCTAACATTTGGGCATAGTATCACTCTAGTCCATGCTACTGAAGTTACATCTTAACTTCACAATATCTTTGTCATTTAATTTAGTAGTTGTCACTTGTTACAAATGAAACATTAAGATATCTCCAATAATGTTCATCAATGTCATACTATGTCAAACATCTAGGGGTAAAATTTAATCTTATTTTTTTACTTTGTTGTTTATATCCATTGGAACTAATTGAATATATAGTTCTCTTTCTAAAAACATATAAATATAGTAATAATAGTATCGGTTTATCGGTTAACCAATGTGAAAATATTAATAACTGTATTCGTACTGATAAACTGTTAAAAATATCGATCAGTTAATAGTAACCGAATATTTTTTTTCAATACGGCTAACTAAAAAAATAATTAATTTTTCGGTTCAGTTTTTCAATTAAGGTTTTTTTGCCCAACCCTATAAATAAGTACTAATACAAGCCTTCCTTCATATCTCAATGGGTACTCAATGATTTTACTTTTCAATAAAATATTATTAAGTACTCTTAAGTCTTAAATATCATGTTAAATATAATACTACCATTGTTCATGTCCTTATATTTATCGTAAACTTTTTACATGAGAAATTTGATGATTCATACCCTAGACTTCCTCCCTAAGCATTTTCAGAATCAACTAATCAAATTAATAAATAGTCAAAATTATTGAACACGTACTCTGCCCTTCACAAGTCATACACATTATTTAATGATTAATTAGTATACTTTAAATCAAAGCATGATACTGTTACTAATATCATATATTTTCCAGATCATGTAAATAAACTTTTATATTCCATACAGCAAGTAGTCAAGGATTGAAATCTTAGCCTTGGAAACAAAAAAAAATGTCAACGAAATGAATAAACTTCTTGATGCTCAAACCAAATAAGGATCATGGGCTTTATAATGCAGCTCATCTGCACTAGTTTGCTTCAAATCCAATCACCCAATTTGTTAAAACTTTGTGGGTTTTGAATTTTGACTGTAGTTTGCTTAAACCCAACGGAAAAAAGAACCGGGATCGCTCTTAAGCGAGTTCGACTCAGTGAGTGGGGGTAATGGGTCAATCGCTGACACGACTCGGTCAACTGATCGCGGGTAAGGAGGTGTTGTATGCGAGTGTGGTGGGATTAGGTTTTGCCGGCAAATCAACGATCATTCATCAACTCAAAACTGGGCAATTCGCCGAATTCTCCGCAGCCACCATTGGTACTTTCTTCCAATCACTTTACAATCGTTTTGATAACACGTTTCATCATATCAACCAGTTTTGATGCTCTCTGCAATTCAATCCATGAAAATGCAGAGGATGCGACTTTAGGGGTTTCCCCTAATTGTCATCAGACTTGATGTTAATAACATTGAAACTTCAATTGTTACTTTCTCATCGCGTTCACTGGATTTTAGGGTTTGAATTTTTTATTCTGATGATGAAATTGAAGTCAGTAAAATCACAATTCTCCCCTTTCTCAATCTTATTGGATCAGGTTTTGAAATTGACACCTTGGAATTCAACAACTTTGAGCTCTGTGTAACTGATGTTGGTGGACAAACCCGGGTATTTCCAGAATCATGTCCACTTTTTGCAGTATAAAATTCTTCATCTCTTGCGTCAACTTCTCAGTTACTTAGACAATGCTAGCTATCTACTATCATTGCAGATTAGCGAATATGATTTTCTTCTATGGGCCCATGGGATTGTGTTTGTGGTGGATAGTAACGACACAGAGAGAATTATAGAGGCTAGAGATACTCTTCATAGCTTCCTGAAAAAGGTCTCACTTGGATATCCTTGAACTACTCAATTATGATATTATTGGAAGAACATTCTTTGGTGATTTGTTTTATTTACTTTACGACGATTGTAGGATGAAGTGAAAGAAAAGCCTCTTCTTGTCATTGCAAATAAGCAAGACCTTACTGGTGCAATGAGTGTTTATGAGATAATGGAGAAGCTTGATCTCCATGCGCTTAGTGTGCACTGCTGGTAAAAAACTTTAGTTTTATACTGTATGAAATTATGAATGATTGGTGATTGCTAAGAATGGTGTATAAATGTTTTATTGTATGAGTGATGGATTTACTTTGTCACAGGTAAAAGTTGTATAGTACCTAGTTTTCTATATGGTGAAGAAAGTTAAAAAAGACTTTAATTTTTTTGTGTTGATTAATTAGTATGAATTTGGAACAACAGGCATGTTCAGGATACTTGTGCTGTATCTGGTGAAGGTATTCATCAGGGTTTTGATTGGCTATGTAGGAATATGACTGGCACGGCAAGTCTATTTTCTTCTAATTTCCATTCATTTTCAATGGATGCAAGATAAATATGCAGTTGCTTAGTTGGACATATATTCCAAGTTTCCAAATACAAATACTCATTTTGTTTTCCTTTGTTTTGTTCACAGCCTTACGGCCATCAAAGGAAATTAACTGAAAAGAAGTGAATTGTTGAAGATTGTAGAGCAAATGCATGTAGCTACTCCACATTCAGAAGACTCACCTTTCGTTCTCTTTGGCTCAAGGTCTGTCGTGTGAGATGTTACATTGCAGCTGAAAGAATCCATTTTCTTACAATTTACACAAAATTAATAAGATGTCCATTACTACAATTGCTGTATAGTTTCATTAAAAGTGATGCATATGGAGTTATAGAGAAAATTTGATCTTCCTTCGGATTGTTCTTTAAGGTAGTCCTAGGCAGTTAATGTACTCGTACCCTTTATATTCTAGATGTAAAATGTATGTGTAAATTGAATTGTAAACTTCAAAATTGCAATTTCAGTTTGACTTCTGCTATTGGCTTATTACTACATTCGCACTCTAATCAGAGAAATTCTGCAGTTATCTAAGACCTAATTTGTGTTATCACTGGAATGTAGCATAACACAAAAATTCATATTTATGTGTCTAAAAGTAATTTAATTCTAATGGTATAAGCTCATATACACAGCACCACACCACAAATAAGGAATCATGCACAGATTCCCCTTGTTATCACCTGCCCGTAACGCAAAATGCTGATCAAAATTCTATGGCATGACATTTGCCATGCAGAATAATCAGAGGATTGAAGATTCTCTTTTGATATTCTCCTTTAGCATAGTTGCTTAGATTTTCAGCCATCTCTCCAAGTTGATCAGGAGGAAATCTAAAGGAATAGTTCAATAAAAATGACTAATTTGATTAGTACAGGATAAAATGGCTGAAAATGAAACCTAGCCTATCAGATCTGTTATAATTCGCAATCATATTCTAATTTTCTTCATTTAATATTCACTGTTTGATCTAGATGAACCATTGCTTAGTCTCCTTCCCAATTAACAAATATACTTGTATCAGTCAAAATATCTTCTCCTATACATGTGCTAACATTCTATTCTCTTTTCATCCTTGTGCCTTAACTTCATCTTGTATTAGATCTCTTCTCTTCTCCTTGAAGTTCGTCTTCTTTTTATCTGACCCTTCTTCTTGGGTGAATAAGTGATTTTTTTTGTTTGTTTAGAACTGAAGTTTTCTTTGTAAAGACCTGCTTTTTGAATTGATTGTGTTTGATGCAGTTAGCAGAAGGCAGAAATGGGTATGGCAATTTCTCGACTTGTGAAGGCGTTGTTTGCAAAGAAAGAGATGAGAATTCTAATGGTGGGGCTTGATGCTGCTGGGAAAACTACCATTCTTTACAAGCTCAAGATTGGAGAAGTAGTAACCACCATTCCTACCATTGGTATTTACTGCTACTTTTTTCTATACCCTTCTTAATGATATTTATATTCGATTATTTCGCCTTATCCCCTTCAACATCATTCTTTTGTTCAAATATAAAACACAATTGGTGTGCTTTTTATTGATTGATTGCCCTTATGTTATGAATCAAGCTGGGACAAATGATAAACAATATACTGTTTTTTTTTTAAACTAAGTGCTTTGTCAAACATGGTGTTGTGTGTTGGAGAGTTTCAGCTAGATCTCAATTCCAGTAGTTGTATTGGACAGGTTTTAATGTGGAGACCGTTGAGTACAAAAATGTAAGCTTCACTGTCTGGGATGTTGGAGGCCAAGACAAGGTATAGATTCATCAAGAATTTTTTTTCCCCAGCTTCAAATTCAACATGCAAAAACATTAGAAATTGGTGTATAAGATTCCTGGCTGGCTGATACAAAGTTTACAAACCCCTTAAAATTTTATTGGTATATTTATTACCATAATTTTTCCATTTAGTTAGTAATTTGATTGCTAAGATTCCAACATCCTAGTTGTAGGCACTTTCCCATTTTCCCCACTTCCTTCATTCTTTTTTTCATTTTATGAATTATTATTATTTAGTTTTTGGAGGTATTATTTTGTTTATCTATTATAAAAGGAGGAGACCAGCTTGTAATTATTTAGACTTGATGAATCATTGAATTACAATTGTGAGGAGTCCTCAAAATGGGCTGAATAGATGGAAACTTGCTTCCAGATTTTCTCTTTTATTTTCTGTTTTAGGATCCTAACAATGGCTCATCTAATGTCTAAAATCAAATAACTCAAATGGTCAGCTTTACCCATTTAAATTTAAAATGAACCAGACTAGTTTTTAGGTACTAGATATAACAAGGCTCTCTAAACTTCCCTAAAAGTGTGAGAAATTATACTTCCAAAGAAAAGTTATGAGCCCTTCACATGTCACATGACCAACATTTGTTCCTTGATGTAACTCACCAAAGGCATGATTTTTAAATTCATGGTGTTCACCACATATATGTGATTCAATATAGAGTCTTCAACCTTGCTAATAAATAGCTCAGAGGATATATTATAAATATGTAGGGTAGAGTTCTTCCTCCTTTCCCTTTCTCTCTGAGAAAAAATCCTGTTCATTTCTGATCTGTGGGCACCCTGCAGATACGGCCTTTGTGGAGACATTACTTTCAAAACACCCACGGTCTAATCTATGTCGTTGATAGCAATGATAGAGAAAGAGTCATGGAGGCCAGAGATGAGCTTCATAGGATGCTTCATGAGGTTAGTCTTGTATAAATGGATTCCAACAATTACTTGAGAGGCTGTTAAAAAAAATAAACCCTTTTTGAGAACATTTATTCTTTGGTTGATTGGGTTAAACAGGATGAGCTACGCAATGCAACACTACTCGTTTTTGCAAACAAGCAAGATCTTCCTAATGCTATGAGTATTGCTGAAATCACAGATAAACTCAGCCTTCACTCACTCCGTCAGCGTAAATGGTAAAAACTATGTTTTTTATAGTTGATGAAATTCAACAGTCATTTATGAGTTCTCATTTTTACTATAACTTCTTCGGCTCTAGGTATATACAGAGTGCTTGTGCCACTTCTGGGGAAGGGCTGTATGAAGGTCTTGATTGGCTTTCCAGTAATATCAATAGCAAGGTAGTAGGATAAGCCTAAATCCAGGTTTAATATAATAGAACACACCAATATCAATGGCTTCTAAGCATTGATAGCTAATTTTTTTTTGTATACATTTGGGTTGCAGTAACTAATAATCATGGAATCCAAACAGCTTTAGGATGTGAGAAATTGAGCTTGAAGTCTTCTGTGGGTATTGCACTTCGTTTCTGGTACTCTTAATAGTTAATACGGTTTTATGGATGCCAATGTGTTATATGTGGCTCTTGTTATATCAATAAAATGTTTGCAAAATCTTCTTGTTGAATCTACTGGGAGAAACCAGGATATAGTTGTATGTTTCCCTAACAGCATGTTGTATACTGTCTAAGATGTTTGTCCTTACTGTTACTCAGTTTGATCCACAAAATAAACAGACTTGTAAATATATACTTATTAACATACATTGGTTTGAAAATGCTTTCCATTCTCTGGATCATCTAAACCTTTAAGTAATCACAAAAACTTTATTACCAACTTATGGCTGCAAAAATGAAACACCAAACTGAAAACCACTATAGTGTGGGTGAAAAGAGATGGTTGATGGGCATTTTTCTTTGGCAACTGCCCTAATACTTGCCATCTGGTGGCTTTGTTCTCCTTATTCATTATAAAGACATTTTTAGTTGTAAAGATCTTAAAAATTCATGAAAAATAATATTTTTTTTTATGTATTTTAAGGTCTTTATAAATAAAAATGTCTTTATAATGAATAAGGAGAACGAAGCCGGATTGATGGAAGCTCTTCAACTTCTTCACATAGAAGGAGATGATTCTCACATACTCAGTGATGAGCATATGCGCCTTCTCTTGCAATTTTGGTTGTTGCTTGATAGTTCTGATATGAATTTGCAGCATTCTTCTACTTTTTCCTGTCAAAGATTAACAAGAAAAAAAAAATTATACCACAGTCACCACTATTCTGGAATTCCTTATAATCACTATTGAATTTAAAATTTAATATACTAAATGTAAGATCTTATACAGGTTCTGATACCAGGAATGATCCATATCTTGGCTAAGTTAGGCTTGCTTTAAATAGTTTTTTATGAGTTACCAGATGGTCCCCATCAATTATAAATGAGCTATGCAAATTGGAAACTTCCATTTTTGTGCAGCAAAATGATTGCTCAAGATCATACTGCAGAAGTTCCATAAGTAGCAACTTCCATTGTTGTGTGTTAATACTCAAATATATTTGGTACCAATGGTCATTTTCTAAAATGGTGTTACTGTAATTAATCTTCCGAAACAAGTTATGTTATAAGGAGGAACCTTGCTAATCTTGAAGGCATCAATGAAGAGAAATTCAGACTCCATTGGACTCCAAAGCTCAAGCTCTCCCGTGGCATGTAGCACCACTGAAGCTGCTACAACAGATGGAGGGTAACACAAATATCCTGGATCTGCAAATCAGTAAAAAGAACAAAATGGTAAAAATCCTCAGCAAAACTAACTATAACCAACTAGACACAACTAGTACATAACAAATATGATGTGTTAAATTAATTACCAGCAATTAGAGAAAGCAGTAGATTTTCACTAGTACAGAGGATCTCTTGCTGCCAATAGCTCTTCCACCTTAGCTTCCTTGTCAAATGCTCAAAGTAAGAAAATGGAGTCACTGGGTTCATCTTCCATTCTAGTGTGGACATCACCATCAACTCCATTTTCATTACGGTTTTTGGTCGGAACAAATATTTGCAATCTATCTGCAAGCACAAAGCAATACTTCAAGGTTATACTTTTGCTATATTGGTCTTTCTAACCTATACCCTTTAAGAACCCGGATTTTGGAATATAAAATAGAATCTTTCTAGATCAGGATTCTTAACCTATTGCTTAGACGTAGTTACATAATTATAGCTATAACTTGCATGATATGTATGAATATATGATTGATGCTTACTTGGAAGTTCAAGAGAAGTGGGACATAGGTTTCTTGAATCTTGCTAGCTAGAGATAGACAAGCAACAGAAACCAGCTGAGTAATCCAAGGCACACTTGCATTTGCATTGGATGATTTGGTAAATAAGAACCTGTCAAAATAATTGACAGCTAAGACAAGTGTGGAAGTGGAGAATCCTAAGTAGGCATTCACCATCATCATCCATTCTACTGATTCTTTCCTTAAGCTGCTTTCCAACACCATCAATGGCGTTTGATCAATAATGGGCTGCTGCTCACTCTCCTCCTTGGAGATTAGAAATGCAAATTCACCATTATCATCATCTTCATAAGAAGAAGAAGGAGAAGAAGAAATGGCGGGTTCTATGCATTCTTCATCGCCGCCTTCTTCCTGATGTAGTTGGCATTTGGATTTGGTGCGTCTAAGATCAAACAAGATTTCTTCATGACAGTATAAGAAATCAAGGCCAAAAGTGGAGATTTGTGGTTGGCTTTGTGTAGCTTGTAAGGCCATGTTTGTTTAGGCTAAAATGGATAGTATTGGGGAAGGCACTGAAGATGAATATAGGTATAAGCTAGTGAGCTATATAATCTCTTAAAACTTTGCCTTCTGCTATTTATCCCCTGCTTTCCAAGTTCAAAGTTCAAATAGGAGGTGGCCCAGGTAAGTGAAAACAGAGAAGGGCCAATCATATTGGTGCAACCAAACGACGTCGTTTATGCATCTGTTTATGGTAAATGTGTTTCCGCGGTAAAAAAGAATTTACAGAAAAGTTCCGGGCATATACCATGGATAGGGTTGTAATTTGTAAATGAACAGAGCCGTTTGTGAGGAATTCGGTGTTCGACTCGGTAAAATCTTGTTCGTGTTGCCTCGGTTTGTAAATGAACCGATCTTGAGCGCAATTTTAAGGCTTGAACGATAAATGAACTGAGTTTGAGCACAAGATAACTCGGCTCGTTTGCTCATGGGCAAACTCGATTATACGTTCATGAACAAGCCACGTACGTGTATATATATATATATATATATATATATATATATATATTATACATAAAATATAGTTTATGTTAAATTACATAGTTTTGGTGGTGTTTCTCAAACCACGTACGTAGTTTAAATTTTAGTTTTATTTGCTCGTATAATTGACCAAATAAACGTGTTGTTCACGGATTTGTCTCTCAAAGAAACTAAATGATGGGTTTGTGAGCAAGCTCGAGTTCAGTGAACATTTCAATGAACCGAGCTCAAACAAAATTTTAATCTCGAACCAAGCTTGCGTTTGAGTTCGAGGTCGTCTATTTTTAACCGAACCGAGCTTGAGCAACTCAAAACTCGACTCGACTCGGTTCGATTATAACCCTAATCATGGAAGAATAACACTTAAGCAAAAGTTGGTTTAGAATTGAATTCTACTTTTTCAGTAGGAGGATCAGAATATAGGCAGAGGAGTGACAGCTAGCTAGGTGGGTTATTAAGAGAAAGAGGAGTTGCATTAAAGAAAGGCACGCAGGGTGCATGGTCTCTTGCTTTTGTATTGTGTTGGTGTTGTGTGTTGTATGATGCCTTTCAAATTCAATACTTGACCCAGGTCTTTCTGATTTGGTTCAGAATACTTGAATTCCCTCCTCAGTCCATCCACACCCAAGTGACCCAAGAGAGAGAAGCTTCTTGTCGTTTCCACTGTCAGAGAATTGCTTGTAATTTTGTTCAACTCTTTAAGATTCTTCTCTCTTAATTTGCACTTCTTACTTCATCACTCTTTACATGTGATGCCTATGAACAAGTTAATTTTGTGACCCAAAAAAAATAGACTTGTTATATGCACTCGTTGAGATCTAAAATAGAGATTGAACTTTATTGTTTCATTCGTGATGTTTTATTGACCCAAAAGCTTTTTTTCTACACTTACTACAAAGATTAAATTACGCATGAATGTAAAGTCTGTGGGCCGATAGACTGGGGATCGTGTACATATATAAACTAGTACATGAATTCAAAGAGACACCGTCCTAAAATCAATTGATCCTAAGAAGAGTAGCTCACCAATCATTATATGCGGTAATGTGGGAATAGTATTAAGTAATTCGAATAGAATTTAGTGTAATACTAATTTGGTGCATGTAGAGGATGATTTCAATCATAAGGAAATGGAACTCTAGATTATGTGATTGTAAGAAGGAAAAAAACACATATTATGGTCTAGGGTAGAGTGAAAAGGAACACACATTCAACTCTATATGCCTTTTCAAAGAGAGTGACAAATTTTTACGTGTATTATTCAGCTGATTTATAGGATAGTTCCAATTGAAGGCACAGCAAGATAGGTTTCAAAATTCAAAGGAAACAAGAAGAAGAAGAAGATAAGTTTTTGCATTTTTCTGATGCCAAGTTTTTGGAAAGAGTAAAAAGGAAAAATATTTAACAAAAGCAAACTCATGTCGGCATTAAGAGAAGAACTTCTGCAAAAGGTCCGATCTTTGCTTTTTACATGTATTTCATTGTAGGCAAAGGGTCTACGAGTAAATAAGAAGGATTAAAATCTGAATCCAAGAGTTTAATATAGGTTAAACTAAATGGCTACTAACAATTCTACCAAAAAAATGTTTGCTATAATACATTTGAGTCAAACAGAAGTCATTGTACTATATATCATATATAATTCTTGTCTCGTGTGTTTCCTTGCATTATTAGACTAGCCATTGCAAACTATACTGGGGTTGACGCCCTAGGTAAGTTGCGTTACCTTTCAAGTTGTAAAATATAAGCAGCATAGTTTGATTTTTAAAAAAAACAAAAACAAATAAACACATTGAGTAATTTGACAATCGATATACAAACTTAGTGGCAGATTTAGAGGGAGGTTCATGTTAGCCGGAATGGCAAAGATTAATAATAGGAGACTTGGGTTTGTTTGAATTATCTAATATAATGCATTTTCTTACATTATAATGCAGGATTTAATGTAAAATTGTATTAAATCCTGTATTATAATGTAAGAAAATGCATTATCCTTGGTAATCCAAACATGCTCTTGGATGATTTGTATTAGAAGACAATATTTATTAACAGACTCTAAAATAACAAAGAAACAACTTCCTTTTTTCTGGTCGAAAAAGAAACAACTTCCTTTAGTGGCACACAAAAGTGAGGTTTGAAGTAAGAGGTCTTGAGCCATTAATTATTCCACTTTTAAATAATAATACTCTTTCAACAATTCCTTGATCTACCACCCGTACATACTATAGTATGAGTCTTTTTTTTACCTGTTAGTTTATTATTCATTTAATTGGCGTATCAATTTATGGTGTTTTTAAATTATCAAAATTATAATTAATATTGTAGGCCTTATACAATCTTTATTTAAAGATTCAACTAATTATCTATAAAATATAATTTACAAGTATTTAAGATTTGTATAATTCTTCATAAATTTTCATTATAGAAATTCACCAGGTCGTTTTACGGTTTGACTCGACCCGAAACCCGATTTACAGGTCACAGGTTGACCCGTTGACCCCTAAAAAAACGGACCCATGACTGGGTTTTATGGGTCGGGTCTCACGGGTTGACCCGTTTGACCAAGTCAAATGACTTTTTTGAGTCGTTGACCTACTTGACCCGTTTGATTCATTTGGCTTGATTATGAGTCATTTTAATCTATATATTCAAAAACTTTAAAGTATTAATATACTATTATACTATTATAAACAAATATTTTAAAAAATAATATTACGAATTACAGGTC
Organism: Fallopia convolvulus; assembly: GCA_964016875.1. NCBI lineage: Eukaryota > Viridiplantae > Streptophyta > Magnoliopsida > Caryophyllales > Polygonaceae > Fallopia > Fallopia convolvulus. The sequence continues at coordinate 53,016,052 of OZ024728.1, forward strand.
GGATCGGGTTATTGATCATTGGGTCATTTAAACAACCCTAAAAAACATGTACACAATACGACAATTCAACTAGTTTTCGTAATAGGAGAAGCTTAAGACATCTAGTGAAAATTTGATTAGTTCTCCAAGATTAAGTTTTTTTGATTGATGCTTCTGAAGTTTTTTTTTTGATAAGCTATTGCAACAACAACAACCATTGGCAAAAACTAGGCTACCAACAAAGGCTAGCCTAAATCACCATCTACTAGATGGTGATCTTGAAACAACAACAACAAACCAAACCTAGGCAAAACAAAATTTAAAGTGCCAAATCTTCAAATCTTGAAAACTTTAAATCTTCAAATCTTCAATTGAAAATGAGAGCAACAAGGAACATTCATGGAGATCCAATCAATAGTCAAAAGAAATTTCACAGCAAGGGGAAAGCGCAACTCCCAACCCACCAGATCCAATCGAAAACAGAGCAAGGGAGGACGAACAACGCAAATCTTCATAAAAACAAAGAGGCGAGAGAGCCAAGAGCGAAGTCGAGCAAAGAAGATCTGGATTCGAGCGAAGGAGCGAGAGAGCCAGAGATTTAGACTCGAGAGGCCCGAAGAAAAAATCGAGCCAAGTGTAGAAGAGGAATCTAGCGCATCAGAGGAGTTGAGGGATCTGAGTGAGATATTGGAGCGAGGCAAGCGGCCAAACCGGGGGAGGCTGAGAGGGAAGTGGGGTCGACGATGGCGAGCAAGAGCCGACGATGGCAAGCGAGAGCCGTCGTTGGCGAGCGAGATCCGGGCAGGCGGCAGAGGTTTGAGAGGCAGCCAACAAGGAGCGACTTATATATACTCAATGTTGAATTATGCTTCTGAAGTTTTGGGTTTATTTGCTATCTAACTTTAGTTGGTCGTCATATTACTTGAATGTGACTCATATAAAAATGAGTCTAAATAAGTTGGTATATTCTTAAAAATAGTTGTTTGAAAATTCAAATTGGGATGAATTTTTTTTTTGTCTTGGGCTCTGTCCGTAAGAGTCGCAACGAAAATTTCATGGTACTAGACTTTAATATCATAATGTCTTAATTGCTTGATTAAATGTCCAAAGGCAAATTGTGATAAAGTCGAATCATATTACTTTTAGACTGACCAACATAATAATATACTTGAATTTGATTAGTTCGAACGAAAGAGGACACCGACTGAAATATCATTAAATTCAAGAGTAAAGAAAAAGAAAAATATAGGGTGTGTTGGGTTGTGCTTATATGGTGTGCTTATTAGCACAAAAATGCTTATTTGCAGAAATAAGCAAATAAGCATTGTCGAACGTACTCTGCTTACCGATTTTAAGTAAAGTGCAAGCACATGCTTATAAGCAAAAAAAAAAATAATCAACACCTCCTATGCTTATCGATTTAAGCATGCTTTATCCCCCAAAAGTGTAAGCACGTGGGCCCCACCCTAATACCCCCATAAAAAATACCCACTTTTCTCTCTCTCCTTACCCCTCACCTCTCTCTCTCTCTCTCTCTCCCGATATTGGAGCTTCACCATTGCTGTTGGGCGAGTTTTGGCTACTGGTGAGACTCCCATCGAAGACGACGACTCGGACGAAGGGGCGGCCATTGGAGACGACGACGACGACGAGTCCCACCGTAGGAGCGACGGCGAGGACAGAAGACGAAATCGAAGGCCGACCACAACTAGAGGAGCTTCGTGCCCGATTCTAAAAATTCGTCTCCAAAATCCGCCTTCCCCGGTTGGACGACTCCATGGACGCCGACGAAAGAGGTCGGGGTGGTCGCCAGTGCAAGGAGACGAACGACAGTGGTGGTCGGCTTTCCTACAACACCAAGAGACAATTTCACTTGTCATTCTCAATTGAATCAGTTTCACTTGTCCAAAATTGATCGGATTCCAAAAATTGATCGGTTTTACTTGTCCTTCTCAATTGAAATTTGTTCCTAATGTTTCAACCGTGGTTTTGTTTTCATAATTTAGAAAGATCCAAATTTTCACTTGTTTTGTGCCTCAATTGAATTTTGTTCCTAATGTCTGTCAACTGTGGTTCTATTTTCTCAATTGAGAGAAATCCAAAATTTCACTTGTTTTGTGCCGCTGGCACCTGGTTGAGAACTCCGGCCGCCGTGGTGGAGAGTTGCCGGTGGTTGAGAAGAACAATGGTGTGTGTTTTGATAGAAAAGGGGTAGGCTCTAAAATTATTATTTTTAATTGTTTTAAGGGCATTTTGGACCTTTCCTTAATTACCTTTTAAAAATCAGCAAACCCTCTAACCGAACACCACTTGCTTACAGCAGAAATAAGTTTTTACTTATCAGCATCAGAAATAAGTTTTTACTTGTCAGCACAATCCACTTTAAGGATCTGTTCGGTAAATCGATACTTATCGGTGTTGACGCTGATGTTGATGTTGATGCTGATACTTATGGTTGATGATGTTGATCGTGGATGCTGATATGAGATACAGATATGAGTTGTTTATTTTCCAAATAATCTGGAATGCGTTCGGTAAACTGAATTGGTGATATTTTAAGCAAGAGGTGTAAAATTACTAAAAATGGATTAATGAAGGGTAAAAAAAAACAAAACATAAAATTTAATAGGAAAATCACGTGGGTCCCGCTTACTTATATTTTGGTGGAAAAGTTAGCTTATTTGACATAAGGTTGGGGGTGCTGATTATTTTTTCAGCAGATAAGTATCGGATATAAGTAACTTATTTCAAATAAGCAAATTTTGCCGAACACATAAAACGAAACTTATTTTTTCCATATAAGTAACTAGGTACTTATAAGCATGCAGATAAGCGTTGCCGAATGGAGCCTAAGTAACTTATCAGCACAAAAAACTTATAAGTAACTTATCAGCAAAGTTTACCCGAACGTACCCATAACCTGAAGACATCAACCGAAATATTTTAAACTTTGCAAACATGACTCTTACTTATTTTGGGCCCAAGACTAAATCTCGCCAAAAGCCCAAACAAGTATGACGAATATTGGCCCATTGAAAAATAACAAAATTCGTTCTTGAAAGCCGGCTTCTTTTTATTCCAGTGTCATTCATCTGTCAACCAAAATAAACCCAAAAAAAAAAACAAAGAAGAAGAAGAAAACTCAAGAGGGTTGAGGTTAGAGCGAAGAGGAGGAAAAATGGCGAATGTCGGGAGAGAGAAGAAGAAGAAAGTAGGAGTGAAGAGGACTTGAAGGGAGGCTTGAAGCAGCAATTTCAGATGTAGATGTATCAGAAAACTCTGAAAAAATTTTCTAGGATTTTCATCAGATTATTAGTTTTCAATCTGAATTTCCAGAAATTGCTGCTCGTCTCCATCTCCATCTCCATCTCCATCTCAATCTCTGTCTTTCTGTCTATCTATCTTTCTTCGTTAACCATCCGAACAGGCCCTTAATTGTTGTCGGATCTGAGTTCTCTTTCGTTCCTCTTTCTCTCTCACTTTCTTCCTCCATTCGCCTGCTCTGATCGCTTTGCTCCCCTCTGGAACCTTGTGATGAATCTTAGATCTGAAGGTTCCAATTGTTGAAATCGTCTTCTACTACATTTTGAATTGCTGCGAAGTTCAATTTCTATTGGGATGCGTTGTGGTTGATATGCCTAACCCTAATTTCCCAACTTAATTTCAATGCGTTTTCTGATTTCCAGTCTGTGAATGCAAAAATTGGCTACATTTTGGTTTCAGTTGGACATGCAGAGTGGCGAATTTGCAGACATGCAAACTAAAATTTTGAGCTCATTAGATTCTTTCATTCCAACAGCATTAACTAAGAAACTATGTAAAACAAAGGAAACGAACTTGCCTTTTATTTTCACAATTAGGGTCTCGAAGAGTAGCATTTCTGATGTCTTATCTGAATTCAGTACTTTTTACTTCGTCCTGCAAGCTCGATTGTTGTGTTTTGGGAATTCAACATCTTGATTGTTTTATAGAAATGCAGGATCAAAAAATACTTGCGCGGTGCATGCCATTAATGAAATTTTATTCTTGATGTTGTAATTCTATCCCAAGAAATTCCCTTCCAACCGAGAATTTGGCATCTCTTATGTTTCATCCTTGACAATATCTAATCCATTTTTATGTTTCATCTCTTATGGGTCATAATTATTCCCTGATCTCGTTGGAATTTATGCCGATAATTATTCCACTTTTAAATAATGCATCCTACTTTTACAAATGGGAAGATAAATAATGCATCAAGTATATACTTGTACATTGTCGATGATGACCCGATCACCAACATTAAAGGGGAAACACAAGTCCATCAAACATCTTTCATGCGCTTTCTCCAAACATGAAGATAGCCCCTAGAAAAGGGGTAAACACAATGGCAAGCTGGTTGTTTTGATTATACCAGTCAAAAGCAGCCAAATGATAAGCATTACCACAAGAAAATAGTGTGCTGAGTATCTTGTTAAGTTTGATGAAGACTCTTTGAGCTAGTCAAGGTTTGCTCCAAAGCCCAACAATTGCTGAACACTCCAACTTGCAAACACTAGCGCTATGCGTACAAAAAGAGGGCTTTGTGTGGTTGTGGAAGGAATAAGATTAAGATGAACCGAGGAAGTACGAAAGGGAATTTGCTTAGACCAAAAAAAACAAGGAAAATTTGCTAAAATGAGGTTGGAATAGACTTTGTCAATTGATTTTGGTTCATATACCTAATTGGTAATTGATTATTTTTTCTAGAAACTTTTTCCTTACCACTATCATCAACATACTTGATTATTTAATTAAACACCAACAAAGTCATATGTTTGAAACAAATTAATATAGGTAGAGGATTTTGCTTAATCATTTGAAACCGAATTCTAAATTGTACCAAGTTGGAGAACAAACTTAAAGTAGAGAGAAAAAACATACCACCCATTTAAGGAACTCTTCATAGTAGATAGTTCCTTTTCCGTTCTTCTTGTCGTAAGCTTCTTCTTGTTTGTTAGAGTTGAATAAGAAATTCAGCTCTTCTTCATTCCACCCGTATGACTTCTCCATGTCTTTCCTCCTTATTTGAAGATCCTTACATTTATTCAACCATTGCAACCAAAAGGTTGGTTAACTCCAAAATACAACTCTTCCTTTTAAAGAATTTTACGTTTAGGTTTTGTTATGAGACCATTAATTATTACATACATGTACAATTTTGGCTTGTTTTCCTCATTCTAGTTCTCAACAATCCTCTTGAACATCTTAGTTGCTTCTAATAAAATGATGGCTTTATTAGACTTGGTGACATATATATTCTTGTGCGGTGAAAATATTTGACTTGCCTAATGCATTCTTCCATCAACCGATGGATCTCAATCTTACTCACGAATGATTTAAGTTGGATAAGAAAGAACACCATATGGACACTCGTGAGTAAGATGAGAAGGAGAGCACTCCAATCTCGTTCCCTTCTCGGCCCGACGCAAGGGATTCTCGTCCTGGCGCCTCGCCCGCCGCCACAAGCGCACACCGTTTACTCGGACCCGAGCGAGTATATTCCGACCACAGACTTGATGCACTCTTTTAATACACTGACATTTTATCCGTCAAAATCGACTTGAGATATAGATACATTTTATATATGAAATATGAATAAAGTAATGTTTTCAGAAAAAAAATTATTATAAAATAATAAAAACTACTTTATTATAGTATTAGGCCAAATATTTAGGGTGTCCTATAATAAATTCAAGGGTCACAAGAGCAATATTTGAACTTGTCATCAAATCGGTAGAGAAACAACTTTCTAGGTGGAAAGCAAATTCTCTGTCTCAGGCAAGAAGAACAACACTAATTAAATTAGTCTTGGCCACAAAACTGTCCTATACAATGCATAATTTTATGCTACCAACAGGAACATTACATAAGCTGGATACGCTAAATAGCGAATTCTTTTGGAATAAGCCAAATGAATATATTCCTCTAATAGGTTGGGACAGGATATGTCGATCAACGAAAAAAGGGGGACTTGACCTCAGAAAATCGATGCATGTGAACAAAGCTCTACAAATGAAACTACTATGGAAAATTTTAGCTGAGCCAAATAACATTTGGTTCTGTATTGTATCAGAAAAATATTTAAAGAATGAGAACTTATTAGAATACTCAACTACTCGCAATGTGTCATGGCAGTGGAATAAATTGATGAATTTAAAACCAGAATTTCAAAAAGGATTAATTTGGCAATTAGGTGATGGGAAGACTGTGAAATTTTGGAACGACCAATGGGTGACAAATCAAGCACTTGTAGAAATTTACCCTTTGCCATTAAGTATAGATATTAATGTCACAATATCACAATTTATTGATAACAATGGACAATGGAAGGACCAGGAGTTATATCGAATCTTACCACCGGAATGGGCACAACGAATCAACTCCACACTAATACCAAAAAGTCAAATCAGGGATAGATTATACTAGTTTCCAAGCAAAAACGGATGGTTTTTTCTACACATTTGGCTACTGCATTTGTAGCGCATGACAAACAAATAAGAGATATCGATTTTGACTAGATATGGAAGCTAGACATAAGCCAAAAATATAAATTATTTTTATGGAAAATATGTTTAGGAGGACTATCGACTAAAGATATATTAATTCAACGCCACGCAGCAGTAACTCCAGAATGCCGTTATGCTCCAACTCAAATGAAAGAGTTCGACATATTTTAATGGAATGACCTTTTACGAGGCAAGCGTTGAGTAAAATTGATAATGTTTTTGTACAATTCATTCTAAATGTTTTAGGAAATGACCAAAGCATGCAAGAAATCTTGGAAAATTGAAAAAGTTAATGAACTCGCATAAATTTAATGAATTAATTATATCATGGTGGAGTATATAGTATTATAGAAATAGAACAGTATTTCACCAACCTTTGGACGGATCATCTAGAACTATAGAAGAATTTATAAAATTACAAATAATGATTTGGAATAAAGTACAAGAAATGTTAATGACCATACAAATACGACAGTAAAAAGGATATCTAAAAGGAAAGTTAGGAAATGACATAGACCGGAACATGGATTTGTGAAATTAAATTTTGATGGATCTAAACAACAAGATGGAATGGCAACTGCCAGATATATTATTCGGGACCATAATGGGACTAATATTTCGATAAATGCTTTTGCAAGCGAACACTAGAGTACAATTCAAGCAGAAGTAATAGGCATGTATGAAGCAATGTGTTAAGCAAAGAAAAAGAATTTGTCCAAGATCCAGATTGAATAAGATAGTCTAATTGTTATACAAGCAATACATACAAGTAGATTATGTCCATGGCATGTTGATACACTTGTGTTACTGCAGTCGTTTGAGGTAGTTAGATTCACACATATACCTCGTGACTGTAATAAGGTTGCTGATTTGATTGCAGGACTACGTCATTCTTGTAGTGCAAATAAAATTCAAACACACTCAGGACTTCATGTCCTCATCCGAAAGGATGCTGTAGGCTGACTTTGATCAGCCTAATCATTTCCAACTCTAGAAAAAAAAATCTTTAAAAGGATATTAGATATTATTAAGATGACTTTACATATGGAATAATTGTGAATAAAATAGTTCTAGATTATGTAATAATCAACAAATGAAAAAGACATAAGAGTAATTAGTCAAATTAATGTTCTTATGAGGAATAATTAGATGAACGATAAGTAAGATAGATAAATTCAACTTTAGTGATAGTATATTGATGATTAAACCCGTCTTGCCATGTACGACAATAAGGTAAATATTATAAATATTTTATTGTAGTGTTAAGGTAAAATATTTACCTTAACACTACGATAAAATATAAAATATTTATAATATTTAGCTCAATACTACAATAATTTTAATTAGTATGGCACAACAAGTTTTACATAACAAAGGAATGTAATTAAGGTAAAATATTTACCTTAACGATAGGTAAGTTTTGATTTAATATAGATGATAGTATATTATTATTACATATTTATTGAAAAGATAAATTTTTATAATAATTTTTTTAAATTAATATTATAAAAGATATTAAAATTTTATGAAATTAAATATCTATAAATACATTGTCCATACTAATTTTACATAAAATGAGAGAAAATATAAAGATATTGTCGTTGATTAAAGAGATAATATATTGAGAAAATTATCAATGTATTAGTTTGCAAAATTCAATTCTATAAAGAGATTTTTCATATTAATTTTACATAACAAAGAAATAAGGTATAAAGAAAATTAATGTGCTTGAAAATTTATGAAATATATTATATCAGTCAACATAACATCCATATAAATTTTACAAAAAAATACAAAGAGATAAAACTTTTTAAATGTGAGGTGGGGCTAGATAAAAAAAACTTCTATATTTGCATAAATAAAATAAAATAAAATAAATGAAAAAAATTCAAAATTCAATTTAGGCAAGTATTCACCAAGATATTGTAAAGTTTTATACTTTTTTATCAAAATATTATTCAAGAAAAATATTTAATATAAATGCATAAAAAGTTAAGGACTAAGTAAATTTTATTAATTTTAATTAAAATTCGAATTTTTAAATTTTCTGACGTAAATAGGTAAAAAGGAATTTAATTGAAAAACTAAATTAGTAATTTGAATAAAAGTTATTTTTTTAAATATAAGGTGGGGTCAAGAACGCATCAAGCTCTCTCCGTGGCATGTCCATGCTTGAAGCGAGGACACTTCAAATCTATGCGGAGAATGATGCGATCTAGCCCTTGCTTAGGTTGGGTTCCAACTAGCCCGAGGCGCCCGAAATCATGACGTCCTTGAATTAGGAATTAGCTATTTTTAGCCTTATATCGAGTACTTTTGTATTTAGTACTTTCCATGTTAATACATTTCTTGTTTTTGGTTTATTACTATTTCTTAGAATTAGAATCCCCATTCCACCTTAAATTCTAAGACGTAGTTGATAATTGGGATAGATTCATAGACTTGGGTAGCTAACCTATTTTAAATTTAAAAATTTTGTACTTATATCCAACGACATACAATTTGGTAAGGTGATTTCGTTACATTAATTAGCCTATTCGACTTTAGTTTACACTAATTTTGGTAAATTAATAATTTTAAGTAATCAAGAATTCTGATTTATGTAACCTATGTTTATGTACCTGATTTTTATGTAACCATGCATTATAATTTTATGCAACCTATTTTCATGTAACCAATTTTTATGTAGCCCTAATTGAAATCCTAATCGATTTTAATGTAACCGATATTCATGTAATTTATTTTTATATAATATATTTTCATGTAACCGATTCTTATGCAAGCCTAATAGAAATCTTAACCAATTTTAATGTTACCGATTTTCATGTAATATATTTTTATGTAACTTATTTTCATTTAACCGATTTTTATGTTAGCCTAATAGAAATCCAATCATATTTTAATGTAACTGATTTTCGTGTAATAATTTTTTATGTAACATATTTTCAACTAAATGAAATGTATGTACCCCTAATTGAAATCCTAACCGATTTTCATGTAGTTGATTTATGTGTAACCGATTTACATGTAACCTATCTTCATGCAACCAATTTTTAGGTAGTCCTAATTGAAATTCCTAACCGATTTTCATGTAATATACTTTTATGTAACCGAAATTCATGTAACTGATTTTTATATAGCCAATCTTTTATAATGTGATGATAATTTGGTATTTTAAACATAAGAGTATAGTATTTGGAATAGAAATAGGATGGGGTATATTTTTAAAATTAATTAATGAAAAGGCTATTGTGGTATTTTTCTTCGCTTGCTTTCTTTTCAATCGCCTAAATTGTGTGTATCTATTCTATCTCTTATTGATTTTCACCCTTTATATTTTTGTGGTCAAAAATAGAAATAGTAAGGCAACAACAGAAGAAAGATTTAAATCTATAAGTTAATAGTTAGAAATTAATACAAAGCAAGAATGATGAGATTGCACCTATTTATGCAACTTTGGTTTATTTTGTTACAAGAGAGAGTAAACAAAAGATCGACGACTTCCATGTTCTATAGTAGTGAGTTTGGACGTATAGGAGAGTGGCACTAGTGTACTTTTAATTTGAAAATATTCACAACACACAATGTCTATATAAATGAGGATTGTAGTATCTTAATACTCCAATCTTCTACTCAATTTTATTTGCCCCATATGAAATAAGAGATATCTTAATTTGGTAAAATGGAATCATTGAGTGTGAATGTGGAGGGGATAGAGAGCGAGAATCCAACACTACAACAATCCTTTGAAGGCGTCACCTTTCTTCAAACATGTTTCAATGTGCTTAACACCCTTTTAGGTAATAATATAGATGTATCACGTTTTAATTTCTCAAAATTTATACAAAATTTTAATTTCTATACTTATTGCTAACATGCAGGTGTTGGTATATTGGCCGTTCCATATGCACTCTCACAAGGAGGTTGGATAAGTCTCACAAACCTCTTTGTAGTTGCACTTGTATGTTTTTACACCGGCTTACTCCTTCAACGTTGTATAGATGCAAACCCGTTTACCAAATCATACCCTGATATCGCTGAGCAGGCATTCGAAATGAAAGGAAGGATCTTGGTATCAATATTTTTCTATCTTGAACTTTACTTGTTTGCAGTTGAGTTGCTTATACTCGAAGGCGACAATTTGGATAAACTTTTTCCACATGGACTTGGTGGACTCTTGGGAATGAGGATCAGTGGTAAACAACGTTTTATCATCTTAACCTCTTTTATCATATTGTCAACGACTTGGTTTAGGAGTTTGGGATTGCTGGCTTATATGTCTGCGGGAGGCATCTTGGCCACCATGGTTGTGATAGTTTCAGTCTTCTAGGTGGGTGCCTTTGGCGGTGTAGGGTTCCATGAAAAAGGAAAGTTTTTCAACTTGAATGATTTACCAACATCTATGAGCTTGTTTATCTTTTGTTTCGGCGGTCATACAATTTTCCCTACCATCTACAATTCAATGAAAGATAAGAGCAAATTTCCAAAGGTATGAAAAAATTGTGTATAAATGATATTTTAAGTAATTTTATTAATCAAATTTGACATTCTTTGTCGGTTGATTAATTGTAGGTATTGGTGGTAAGTTTTGTGACGAGCAACATAGGATATGGATCAATGGCGATTCTCGGGTACTTCATGTACGGGTCGTAATTGAAGTCACAAGTTACATTAAATCTTCCCATCAAGGAAATAAGTTCACAAATTGCTATATACACGACTTTGATTACCCCTATTACAAAGTATGCATTAACAATCAATCCTATATCAATTGAAATTGAGGGAAAACTTCAACGTCACCAGTTGTGTTATGCAAACAGATTGGTTGGTATTATGGTAAGAACAATGCTTGTGGTCAGCACAGTCGTTGTTGCATTAGTGGTCCCATTATTCAATTATGTCATGGCTTTTATTGGCTCGTTCTTGGTTGCCACACTCTCTATAGTGTTCCCGTGCCTTTGTTACTTGAAGCTTAAAGGAGTTGGTAAGAAGAAGCTAGAAATTGTAATTGAATGTATAATTATAGGATTAGGAATTATGGCTGGAACTATTGGAACCTATAACTCCATACAAAATATTATTAAGAATCTCTAAACAATGTTCACTTTTAGATAGGATGTAATTTATAATGTTAGAATAATTTGTGGAAATTGATATGTTCCACGAGTCCAAATCTTCATTGTAACACTCTTCATCCTATTACTAATAACTAAAGCGGTAGCAATTTTTGTCACCACGTTGCGCCACATCACATCTGTATTAAAATAAGCGTGGGGCTCGTATGCATAAATCTGTAAGATGTAAAGTTATTTAAGTACAGATGGAGAAAACGCTCCCTTTCCTTCAAACCCTAGCCCCAAAAAAGTGCAAAAAAACCCAATCTCAAATCCCTAATCTGATAAAGTGGATCCTAAATCGAGTCCTTATCCATGAGTTTGTGGCTCAATTCCTCATTTATGATGAGATTTTGCCTTATGAAGAACAAAGTTGGTGGACGATGCCCAATTCTCACGCGACTGTTCATAGAAATAATGTGTCAATCTCGTCGCAACTGTCGTCCGATGGGGCTTTCCGGTCTGCTCGCTTGTTGGCCCTGATCCCCTCTGTTCCTTGCTGGCGGCGAGGACTGAAAAGGGGGTTATCTCTCTTTGATCAGCGGGCGAATTGGCGGCTAGGGTTAGTTTGGTTTCTTTCTTGTGCGGGGTTGTTCTCCGCTGGATGTTGGGGCGGAAAAGAGTGGCGCTCGGTGAGGCGATCTCGCGAGCAGTGGAGACTGATAGCGATTCTAAGGACAAGGCCGCTAACCAGGTTGTATCTTTCTTTGCCTAAGCCTAAAATTTATATTGAGATAGTGAATATCTGTTTATGCTATGATTTGGATCTGTTCTATGAATTGGATATTAATAAAAGGAGGGGTTGGGGGCTCTCTACCCTCACACACTATTATCGCTCTGAATTTCACACTAACGTGATTTGGGGCTGGGGATTGGTGTTTGACAATATCAAGCACAATAGAAAATCTATCCATAAGAACTCAATCTCTGAACCGTGTCTCTCTAAAGAACAAGATGGGAATGAGCCTGCTCATTTCCATCATGACCCAAAGCCCACCATGGTCGATGAGACCTTAAAGGGTGGCATACAGAACAAGCCTTTTGAGGCAGGATCCTTGGGGTCCAAGAAAGAAAAAGCTAAAAGGAAGATTGATCCGTCGACCTTCCTTGACAAGATGTCAGGTGTGATGAAGGAAAATTATGACCTTACTTGTATAATGCTACAAGTTAATTATATTGATCAGGATCCATATTTCAGGGATGATTACCTTTTATTTGCTGAAATGGCTAATCTAAGGAAACCAAACAAAGAAAATAGTCCAATATCCAATCATAAAATCCTCTTCTGCTCTTTGTTGATCTGTGATGGTGTTGTTATGTCCTGGTATACCTATAATGTATGGAATTCCCTGCTCTGTCTAGTGTGGGTTCTCCCCAAAATCACCAAAAATAAAGACTACTTTGAACTAGTATTCAGCACTATAGTAATCTGGCTCTTGTATGATATGTTGACTGAAATTAATGTGAGAAACAGTGCATGGCTTCATGATAGAAAGCTTGATAATTATATTCACAATTTCATGATGACTTATGGCAAAAATGTGCAGCTGAATTCGAAGAAAAACCAAACTAGAGTAAGAAAGATTGTAATACTACTGTGGAATGTGCAGCTGAATTATTATGATGTGATGCGTATTAGAAACCTGTGCAAAAGTTATAGAATTAAACTTGATGATGCTCTGTTTATAATGTATACTAGGCAAACTTCTGAGGCTATATATGAGGATTATTGTTATAAAATGCCTTTAAACTATAAGAATGTAAGGTTCTATGAACTGTTGGCCTGTAAAGATATTGAACCAATATGGAGCTGTATAACTACCAGAATTTATCTGAGAATTACAGCTGATGTGGACCTAGATAAGGAACAACTGAAAGGTATAATATATTTATGCTATGTTATATGCTCTTTTTGGTGGCTGTATTTACTACAAAGTTCCAACAAAAAATGCTGGATCCTTAGACTTGTAAATACAAGGAAAGTATATGACATAGTCTGGCTATGGAGAATCCCATACTGGCTATGTCCCTGCTATCAAATGAGAATATATTTGTATGACTTTGTAGCTCGTATGGAGCATTACTTAATAAAATCAGATGTTGATAATAGGCTGTACACAATCCTAGAGGAAAAGTGGAGCACTTTTTATTGCTGGACAAATGTGAGAAGTGATGAAATCAATGGCCTAACCATTAAAATGTTGATCTTAAACACTGTGACTACTTTTAATGATGATCAAAAGAATTACCATAAAGCAAATATTTGTGTGAAGGATAGCATAGTTGTTTTTATGAACTATATGAGAACCTGTACCAATTATCTATTGATAAATACACACCTTATTGGATGCTATACATGCTTTAGTACCATTGATGCTTACCAGGTGCAAAAAAAGCTCATGAATTATTTAACATTTAAAAATTGTTTCCTCAACAATCCCAGGCTTGAAGAAAACACACACAAGCTAGGACTGATATGAAAATCTCCAATCAAGGAAAAGGAAGAACATGAAATAGGGATTATGGAGCAAGACGAAAGAAGAGCTGCAAATTAAGTAACCCAAAGACAACTTGGCAGACTGTAAATTCTTATGAAGAAAACTCTTGTAGCCGAATAGGCAAAATAAATGATGGAAGTGGTAGTTTGACACAGTTAACTATGAGTCCAATTGATTGTCTAAAGACAAATGTGCGATATAAAGAAACGTTTTTTGCCCATGAACAGATTAGATACTTGAACAGGTGGAAAAATAGAGAACAGAATGACAATCGATTTTGGCGAAGAAAGAAACAATCTGGGTTGATGAAACTGTGCCTTCGTAAAAAACATGATTGCAGACTTTTATCCTATAGGTTTAATTATGACAACATATACAAACGACCCCATGTAGTGGATTCAAGAGAAATCAAACTAATGTATCATGATGAAAACTGGAAATCCCCCTTGAGGATTGGGTTACTTCTTTCCTTTGATTCACAAGGTAACACAATTTATGCCATTGAAAGCTATCCCTTTAATGATAACAGAAATGAGAGATGCATTGCTAATTCTTGGTTTTATTTGGAAATAATTGATTATAACAGTAATCAGGAGAAAATTATGCAGGTACAAATATTAAGACATCACAAAAAGAATCAGGTTGATAAATTTTCGTATTATAAAAGTATTGGAACAGGTTGGAGTTGTTTTGATTATCCCAACCTCTTAAACAATAAGCTATTATGAAAGTAAGCTTTTCGAATTGTAGGGGTATAGGACGTAAGTTGTTCTGGCCAGAAATAGATTCTTTTTGTAAAATAGAAGGTAATCAAATAATGGCCTTAGTAGAAACAAAAACAGACCAATCTCCGTCTGACCAAGTATGGAGACGGGCAGGGTTCGATAATATTGTATGGTCTCCGGCTAATGGTAGGGCAGGGGGCATTTGTGTTTTATGGAAAGAACACCAATTTATTAATGAACGAATCGAGCTAATCACCCAAGAACCTCGTTATGTGGCTTTAAAATATATGAACCTTGTAACAAAATACACTCTAGCAATTTTCTTCGTATATGCTCCCCCCCGAGAAAAAGATAAGGATAAGTTTTGGATCCAACTAATACAGACTATACATCAAACTCATCTTCCAACTATCATTATGGGAGATCTTAATGAAATCTTAGACCCTAGTGAAAAAAAAGGTGGTGCCCAGCCAAACCCGAACAGATTCAAAAGACTACAGAATTTCAAAGATAGTTGTAATCTCTTCGACATTCCGGTTATTGGAAGTATGTTTACTTGGAGGAAAAACAAAACAGAGATTGACAATACTTATGAAAAACTGGATTGAACCCTTGTTTGTTCACAAATACTACAATGGTTCCCTGACATTGCAACAAAAAACTATGCGTTCTCTTCGTCAGATCATAGTAAATTAGCGATTGAATTAAACAATGGAGCAATTAACAAAGCACAACCTTTTAAATTTGAAAATATGTGGATGAAGAGAAAAGATTTCAGAAACATAGTTAGACAAGCTTGGAGTCTTTCGATTGATGGATCTAACATGTTTAAGCTAGTTAAGAAAACACAATTACTAAAAGCACATGCGAAACAATGGAACAAAAGAACGTTTGGAAACACATTCGAGCAAATAAAGACAATTGAAAAGGAACTAATAGAATTACAACAAAAAATTCTTCTATCACCTGAGGATAGTATAATAAAAAAACAACTAATGTTAATTAACAAAAAAGAAAGCATACTTAACTTTCATAAAACTTATTGGCGACAACGAGCAAAGACTAAGCATATAAAACTCACGGACACTAATGCAGGATATTTCCACAAAGTTGCAAGCGGTAGAAGAAATAGGAAGATAATCAAGGAAATTACATCGGTAGAAGGAACTCGGATTATAGGAGAAGAGAATATTAGAGAGGAAATAAGAAAGGAATTTAAAGCTAGATATAAAAAAGAACAAACTAACTATGAAAAATATAGGCAATATTCCGAGTTAATTACGAAAGAAATAACGGATGAAGACAACATGGAACTGACAAAACCAGTGACAAATGAAGAAATAAGAAATGCTCTAATGCAAATCAACTCTGAAAAATCTCCGGGACCTGATGGTATGTCAGCGGGATTCTATAAACAATACTGGGACATTGTCGGACCAAGTGTTATTAAAGCAATTAAGAGTTTTTTCCATTCAGGCAAACTTTTAAAACAGATTAACCACACCTTCATAACACTGATACCAAAAAGAGAGAACCCAACTACTACTAACCATTACCGACCAATCAGTTTATGTACAACTATCTATAAATTGATTGCTAAGATTATTACAGAAAGACTTAAAAAGGTGATGCCAAAATTGACTCATCCCCTTCAGGGTGCCTTTGTAGCTAAAAGATCGATTCAGGATAATGTGTTAATTGCCCACGAAATTTTCCATTCTTTTAAAAATAAGAAGGGAAAAGATGGGTGAGTAGCAGTAAAGTTAGACATGGAAAAGGCTTATGACAGATTAGATTGGGACTTTACATTTCAAATCCTAAATAAATTCGGATTCGATAGTAAAATAATAGGTTGGATCAAAGAATGTGTACAAACGGTTTCGTTTTCAGTCCTAGTTAATAATAGCCCCACTGAACTATTCTTTCCTGAAAGGGGATTGAGGCAAGGAGACCCTCTATCTCCATTCCTTTTTATCCTAGCTACCGAAATATTGGCTAGAAAGCTGCAAGAGACTAGCAATGTAGATAAGTATACAATTGGAATTCCATTAACCCGCTCAGGAACTAAAATCCCCTTTCTAGCCTTTGCAGATGACATTATCATTTTCTCCCGAGCCAATCAAGCGGCTTGTCTTAAAACAAAAAAGATTATTGAGGAATATTGTGCTATTTCGGGACAAAGAGTAAATTATCATAAGTCAGCATTCCAAACATCACGAAACGTGGATAATTCACAAAAGAACAAAATCCAACAAACCCTTGGTATTTCAGGAATGGTTGATTTGGAATCATACCTGGGATGTCCAATCATTAATGGAAGAGTCAATCGAGGTACTTTTCAAGACACGATAAGGAAAACTAAAACACAACTAGCTAAATGGAAAGCTAATACATTATTTCAAAAAGGGCGAACAATTCTTATAAGAGCCAATTTGGCTACGAAACCTAATTATATTATGCAAAGTTTCATGCTTCCAACTAGTGTTCATAAGGAACTGGACCAAATCAACAGAACCTTCTTTTGGAATAAAGATATCAATCATAAACCTCTGATTGGTTGGGATAAAATTTGTAAACCCAAAACGTATGGAGGACTAGGAATTAGAAAGTCTGAACATGTAAACCAAGCAATGCAAATGAAATTGCTTTGGAAATTACTGGCCGAACCAGATAACATATGGGTCAAATTAATGAATGAGAAATACCTTAAAGGCACATCAATCCTTTACTATAAAAAACAGACAAATACATCCTGGCAATGGTCAAAACTAATGAATCTCAGAGAGGAATTCTTTAAAGGTCTCATTTGGCAAGTTGGTGATGGACGAACTATAAGATTTTGGAAGGACAAATGGCTTTTGTCGGAGTCACTAGATAAATTTGCGTTATTTGTTGAGTCTGTTAATGACACAACCCTTGTGGAAGAGTTTATTACTAATGATAGGAAATGGAGACAAGATGTTCTAAGAAACATTCTTCCAACCCATATAGTAAATCAGATTGTTGAAGTCCCTATACCAGATAATTGGATTCAAGATCGTCTATATTGGGCCCCTAGCAAAAATGGTTGGTTTTCGACGACGTCAGCTATCGAACTGATTTCGGGAGTGCTCCAGCAAACCCCTCACTTGAATAATTGGATATGGAAATTAGATATATATCCCAAAGTTAAAAATTTTTTATGGAAAGTTGTTCAAAATGGGCTCCCTACGAAAGCAAGATTACAAGAGAAAGGGGTTGCTACCCCTCCAGGTTGTCTAATGTGCAACTGTACACATGAAGACATAGGACACCTGCTAATAGAATGTCCGCATACGAAGGAACTAGTGAAGAAAATCAACTTTAAAATAGAGACAATAATCAAAGATTGGGATGTAAGAAATAAATCTGCTGGAGAGATCCTAAACGAATTAATCAAAGTAATGGACAAAAATGAATTCGTAGAACTGGCGGTTTGTTGGTGGTGTATCTGGCATCAAAGAAACAAGTTAGTTTTCCAACAAAGCCCTAATGACTTCATTTTAAATTTAGAACAATATACAAAAAATCATATTGCTGAATGGGATAAGTCAAAAAAATGGATAGAAGATGAAGAAAAACAAGAGAAGCAAACACAAACTGCACAGGTGAAGAAAAGAAGGAAAAAGGAGATATGGACTAAACCGCCAAACAATCACATGAAATTAAATTTTGATGGTTCAAAACTTAATAGTAGCCTAGCAACCTCAGGTTTTGTAATTAGAAATCACAGAGCAGAAGTGGTAAGTTTAGGAGTAAAGAGACAAGGAACTAGCTCGGTATTAAAAGCAGAAGCACTTGCACTTAGGGAAGGAATTAAGGAAGCACGAAGATTAGGTATAGAAAATATAGAAATTGAAGGCGACAATCTCATTATCATTAAGGCTATTAATAATAATGGAGGATGTCCATGGGAAATCGAAATATTAATAGCAGACATTCTGATATCATTGAAACAATTCATATCTGTCGCTGTCCGTCATGTGGGTAGGGATTGTAATGTTGTGGCCGACAAAATTTCTAAGCTGGGCCACAACATCCCTACCAGCCTCCTGATGGATAATTCAGAGCTTCTAGCTCTCATCCGCAAGGATGCCCTAGGACGCCCCCCGTAGGGGGTCTCCTAATCCTTACCTTCTCAAAAAAAAAAAAAAATCTGTAAGATGTAAAATGTGAGCAAAGCTAGGTCATTGGATTAAAGGAATGAAGGGTGCAAATTGAAAGAAATGGGTTTGGTGGAAAATTAAAAAAAAAAGACAAGTTCATTAACGATGGCACACACGAGTAAATATATGAGCTTTTTAATTTTTAGAGTACGAAAATATCCTTATATCCCAAACACACCCAAAATCTCCCAAATCTTTATTTATTTAATTATTTATTGTTTATTCTACTGTTTTTGTTGCTTTTACCGGTTCAACGTCAAATCATATCAACATTGACTTCTTCTTTCCTATAGCTCAAGGATTAAAAATAAAAAAATGTCACATCTCTAATTCCTTTTTTTAAACAAGTCACTAGCTAATCTTTGCAACCTACAAAACTACATCTTCTAAGCGTAGAGTACATAACAAGTCTCTCTCTCTCTCTCTCTCCATTTTTTTTTGAGTTGTTCTTTCTATATTCATATACCATCTATTTGATTTGATTTGTCTCTCTCTAGTTCTACACTCCTATTTTTTTTCTCTTGTTCTTTTTTTTACTATTTTAATTTTCTTTGGGCTTTGTTGAGCAAAAATGTACACAAAATTGCAAAATACACTTAAAATTATTTTTTATTTTAGTTCGACCCTCTATTTTGACTCTTTTGATTAAAAACAATATCAATACGAAATAATTAAGTAGTTTTTGTGATTTGGGCTGCACCCAATTTTGATGGGTTGCCTACGCATCTCAAGAGAATCAAGCCTAACGTAATTTAGGGTGTTTTAATTATGTATTTGGGTATTTTGTTTGATTTTGACACATTAGCGGAACGAGCCCGAACCCACCGTCTAGGAAGGGTTGTTCGGACTGTGACCAACTATCATTTGCATGTGTGAATAGATTAAACCCACCTTCTAGGAAAGGTTGATTAATCTCTTCACTATCAAACATGTGACTTAAAGTTTATATATTTTTAATTTGATTTGTGACTGAATATGAAATGTATATATTATGTCAAATGTCCTACGTATCCACTTATATGACGTGAAATGAAGTCAAACGTAGTTCTAGAAAAACATATATATCTTAAATTAAGATTGTGATTGAATCTAACAAATATGTATATTATGTCAAGTTTCCTACGTACCATTTTAAAGGGATCAAATCATATGTAGTTCTTTAAAGGAAATTGAATATTTTTATATGCGATTGTACTCAATACATATATATTATGCTTAATATTGAGTTCCTACGTAGCCTAATAAAAAGCATCAAGTCTTAACGTAATTCTACCAATCAATTAATTTAGTTGAATTTTGACTTTATATTTAAGAGTCAACTAAATATTTATGATTGGACTCAACCTTTTATATGTATGTCGAGCCTCCTACACGACCCTTTTAAAAGAGATATTGAGTCGAATGTAGGTCTCAAAGAACCATAGGTTCAATTAAATATAATTTTTGTTTCTGATCGTGACTGAACTCAATGAGTTTTTTGCTTTATATTGAGCTTCCTACGTATCTGACGAATCAGAATCAAGTCATCCTAGTTCAAATTTAAGGCTTTGGCATAAAGTATGTTTATTTTTATTTTCATGCATCAGAAGAATGAATTTAGACTCACCTTCTAGGAAGGGTTGCCTGTTTATATTATTATATTTGTATTTTTCATTTTTTTTTATCTTGCCTTTAATACATCAAAGGATGAAAATAAACCCATCTTCTTGGAAGGGTTGTTTAAATCCTCCATATTATCATATGCAAAACGAAAGACAATTAAGTTCATTTCACATTTTGATTTTATTTCAAAATAATTGTTAAACCCAATATTTATGTATTTTACATTGAGCGCCCACATACTCTTTTAAGAGGATCAAGTCGGGCATAGTTCTCAAAAGAGGTGTTTAATTTTATTATCAACTTTACCTTATGTTTGAAAGTCAACTTAAATTTTGTGTGTCAACTCGATATTATGTATTAATCAAGTTTTTTATATAGCCCATAAAGACATCAAATTATACATAGTTCTAAAATAGAACAAGTATATATATTAAATTAATTGTTTACGTATGTAATTAAACTCGATATATATTATATTTAATATTGTGTGTCTATGTAGCCTATAGAAGGCATCAAGTCCTCACAGTTTTTCATAAAAAGACCAATTAAATATGGCAGGCTGTTAAGAAAAATAAAAACAAGAGTGAGGTGTCTAACACCACACTATGATTAAAATATGTAAGCTAATCACATGTGTATATAAACATTTAATACAAGACCATTTCAAGTCTAAACATATACGACGTTACTTTGGCCATGCATAGTAGTAACATTTAAATTAACTTGCTTTGAACAAAAATAAAGACAACAGGTTCAACAGTAACTTTATTTTCCAGTTTCACTTAGTAATTAAGCAAACAATAATTAATGTTTGCCTCAAGTGAATTTCTAATCTATTATATTGCTATTTTTTAAAGGGTTTATCATCGATACCATTATATATATATACACACGTACATGTAATTTATATAAATTTTCGTGTATGATTACTATACGTGCGGTGCATGTTCAATCAACACCATGATAAAACTCATTTTGTTATAACATGTATATATGCATTTATGAAGATCAAATATATCTCTCATATATTTTGTTCATCTTTTTTTTTTTAATTATGATCAGACATCTATTGTATTAAATCTGATCAAAAGTAATCTTCAAAACTTCCAGTGAACTAAAGTTCAGAATCTTATTATATATACCCAAATGTCCAGATATCCATATATTTGTCTCCATGAACCGTCTTTGTCTCAAATTTTATCAATCCATATTCAACATATTATGGAGTTGAGAATCCAAAATGACATTAAAACAGCAAGGAGTGGCTTTACTTTATGATTTGTGGATCCATTCAGTTCCACGAATGTGGTGTTCGAATTCATTCAGTTCCTCCCAGGTTACGGGTATGTATAAGAGAATAGAGAAAGACGAGTAGCCTTCATCATCAAACGATGACAATAGACCCAGCGTGTTTGTTAAATGTTGTTGCTGTTGACATACGTACGTGCTTGTACGTTTCCTTTCTCTCTTTTTATCCGATCAAGACCATCAATCAAAAGCAATTCCCCCTCATTTACGTACTAGATTTTGTTGGAATTGCATAGGAAGGGCCATCAGTTTCCATACAATTTCATTTTTTAGTCAAATGGGAGAAGATCTCCCATCCTTAATTCATTGTTTGTGCCCCTCTGACGAGAAAAAAGAGCCAACCGGGAGTATTCAAACAGTGTTCCTCTCTTCTTCGTGTAAAAATTGGAGAAAGATCCCAGAATCTGTTTTTTTTTTGTCTCCTTAAATGAAGGATTTGGGAAGAAGTTAATTAATATTTAACTACCCAATAACCGATGGTAACTTCTCTTTCATCTAATCAAATTTCTTTTTTTTTTAATACTAATTGTTTTAGCTGATTTTAACAATTAAAAATCAGTATCAATATGGGCCTAAAATTAATCACTTAAAGCCCAAAATTTAAAATAAGCGCTTATGTTAAATTTTCAAGATAAATTAATTAAATAAATTATCTCAATTAAGTTTTACCATTTCATATAAATTCATGAATAAGTTTTCAAATCGCGAAAATTTTCTAATAGTTCCTTTTCTGTTCTTCTTGTCGTAAGCTTCTTGTTTGTTAGAGTTGAATAAGAAATTCAGCTCCTCTTCATTCCACCCGTATGACTCCTCCATGTCTTTCCTCCTTATTTGAAGATATTTACATTTATTCAACCATTGCAACCAAAAGGTTGGTTAACTCCAAAATACAACTCTTCCTTTTTAAGAATTTGACGTTTAGGTTTTGTTATGAGACCATTAATTATTACATACATGTACAGTTCTGGCTTGTTTTCCTCAATCTAGTTCTCAACAATCCTCTTGAACATCTTAGTTGCTTCTAAGATGATGGCTTTATCAGACTTGGTGACATATATTGATGAGGTATTTTTCAGTCGTTTACCTATCAAAGAATCCTAACTTAACCAAACTTAGTAGAATGGTAAGTAAGGGTTCTTTGATAGGTAAACGACTGAAAAATACCTCATCAAATTTGGCGCCGTTGCCGGGGACTCGTCGCTATTTGTGTTTTACTTTGTGTGCTATTCTTGGTGTTGTGAACCTATCTTACGGTTCATAACACCCGTGCTACTAATCTATGGATTTGTTCAATTGTAGACAACTACAGGATGAACACTTCCATGACTATTTTTAAAGATTTCAAGACCATGTGTTTGAACTTGGTGCTTGGGGATTACAATATAGTGATAGAGAGGTGAACAGGGGAGTTATCCATGGCATGAATTTTGAGACAAGAGGGTTGGCCGACTACATGAGCAATGAGAGGATTTCATTGATGAGACCTGAGGAATGCTGTGATTTCTTCTGTTTTATGAGCCATCAAAGCTTTCTAGTTGAGTCATCTTCTCAACCACCCCAGCAACGTTGATAAGTCTCTTGAGGATATAATCAGGGATATCTCAAAAGGAGCGGATACTATATTCATGGAGCACTGTGAGTTATGTTCTTCAAGTTTTCATTCCACAATCTCATGTCCTTTTGAGTTGTGTGGAAAGGGTGGTGGAATCACATTGGAGTTAAACGATCATGAATTAAACACCCAGATGCAAGTTGAGGAGCAATCTAAGACACTTGATGTAGGTTATGAGGACGAATTTGATGCCCAATATGAAGTCACACCTATAAGGCAAGTTGAGCAAATCATCACAGAGCCAAAGGAAGTTTGTGCTGGCATAGAGATTCTTACAAAGCCTAGGGAGCCTGAATCATCTTCACTCACGTGGAGTAAATTGCTTGAGGGTTTTACGGTTTTGGAAGAAGACTCTTTTGTCGACCTAGATGACTTCTTTGCTGATGAAGTAGACAACCATGAGGGAGAAAATCAACATGATATACTTGTTAAGGTTCCCGTTGTCATGGTGCACCCGATGTTAGGCCTTGACATCCCATGCTTCAGTTTCCCCACCTTCTCACATCAGAAGCTTATGGAGTTCCAAGATGAGGAGCCAATTCTACAACACAAGGTGGAAGATGGAGAATCTATGGAGTTCATCATCTTGGATAAAAGTGGTATTGCTGACAAGTGATTTGATTCATATTGTAAGTACTTTCTAAAGCCACCACTTATGCTGAATTTATTTGAGCAAATGCCATTTCATGCCAACTGGGCACACATGTTTGATAAATTAAAACGGTCTTTGAATGTTATATTATGCTTAATTGATTTATCAATGTGTTACTTATGCTTTTCTGAGATGTGTGCACAGGGCTTTGACAGGTTATTAAGGGCATTGACAATGTCTAATCTTATCAAATCATGCTAAATGTCAAGCTAATGACATTAAACAAGCGCTTCTTGGGAGGCAACCCAAGGCTTAGAGTAGTTTTGTTTTTCAGTTTTAATCTTTTGCTTTTTAGGTAGTTTTTGGTGTGTGTTATATACCCTAGGTCCGAAGATTGATAACCCAAAGAACCCTTCACCACCACTGTCGGATTACCATCATTACCCGGATGACTAGAGATCTTTGTGAGTATTTCTCTTCTCTTTACTTTTTATTATACTTTGCGGACAAAGTATGTTTTAAGCATGAGGGAAGGGAATTACTTGTTTGCATTGCATGTAATTGCATTAGTTTAGGGCATATTTAAATTTTTGCATGCATTGATTAAAATCCTGAAAAATGAAAAAAAATCAGAAAAATTTTAAAAAAATATTGCATTTAGGTTCTTATTTCCCCATTGTTTAATTCCTCTTGTGTTTATAAGTTCAGTATGAGTCCTAACCCATGATTTGCATGATTTGTTGAAGTTTATATGATATGAGCATGATCATTGATTGATTACCTTGATTATAGGATTGAGCATGTATTTAGCTTGAGTATTGATTCATTCTGAAGTTCTAGACAAAAAATAAAATAGCCTTGTGAGATATTTTTGGCCTTTCATGATATAAGTTCTCTACATTCTTGAGTGCATCACCATGATTATCTAGCTCTAGAACTTGCGTTATGACTCTTTTTCAAGGCTGCTTTATATGATTGAATGCATGACATTAAAATGATTGAGGCAATGTTTATGCCTATTATTTCCCTTCCTACCTTACAAGATCCATGTTCTTGACACCCCACTTATTTGAGCTTTAAGCCTATTTTTATTAGCTCCACAAAATAATCCCTAGCCTAATAAGCTTGACCCATCCGGGATTTAGGACTTTAGGTTATGTTTTTGCTTTTGTGTGAGTTATGTATAAGTATGGGGGAGTTGGAAGAAAAGGTGGAAAAGAGAAAATACAACTCTTGGTTGAAAAGTGAAGAAAAAAAATGAAGATAAAAAAATGTTGCAAAGCAAAGAAAAGAAAAAGTTGAGTGCAGTTGTAAGTAGTCTTCATTAGTATGAAAGAAAAGAGTTGAAGAAGCGGCAAGAAAAAGAAAAAAAAGTGAAGAAAGAAACAAAGTGTTTGAATGTGTAGATGGAGTTGGTAAAGGAAGTTGGGAAGTGTTATGAGGAAAAAAGTGTGAAAGTTTGGGTTAGGATTAGTTCTTTATCCCGGATTTAGCACCACAAGCCAAATATGATCCCTTCCAAATTTCTCTTTACCTTGGCCCCATTACAACCTTTAAAAAGACCTCATGATTTTTGTTATGTGTTTGATCCTCAGTGGTGGAGATTTAGAACGCTGATGCAAGCTTATGGTAGTCTAGTTTTCATGGTTGATTTTTGAGTGAAACACATACCTTTAAACACTTGAGAGTGAGAGCAAAACACATTTACCTTGGTGAGGTCTAGAATGTATGAATGATCTTTGCTCTTTTCTTTTTAGAATGCATTCTAGGAAGTCTTGGTCGGGTATTGATTATATGTTGAAATGCTTGTTTGATTATGAGATGGATGCATGATTGCATTTCTATGGTGTGTTTTGGATTTATGTCTTGCTTGAGGACAAGCAAGGGTTAAGCATGGGAGAATTTGATAGCTTGCATTTAGGTAGTGTTTAGGATGCATATTTATGTTTATATTGCATGGTTTTAGCTTAGTTTAGCTTAGTTTAGCTTAGTTCTTAGGTTTTTAGGTTTTATAGGAAATTCGGGTTTTGCGCTTGTTTTGTTCGGTTTTGCAGATCTTTAGGTAAAAAAGCATGAACGGGATGGATCTTAGATGATTGTGGTGGAGTTTGATGAAGCTTAGAGTGATACAACTGAATTTTAGAAGAGCTAAGGCCCAAGAGCTTGAGGGATAAAAACGCTTAAACCCAGGCTATGCATTGAAGTTCTTGTTTTGACACCTATATCTTGCAATGCTTGATTTGGGAGCTAAAGTGGTCGGATGAAGCTGAATTTGGTATCACTGGAGAGCTAACTCGAAGCGCTACAATTCATATTTTTACTCCGAGTCCAAATTCCAACTCAAAGGGGGTCAAAACAGCCTCTGAAGTGTTGCATGAATGCTGAATCGAGGCAATTGCGCGGGTTAGCATGCTAAAAGCACGGGCGAGCAATTGGCAACCCGAGCAATCTGGGAGTTTAGGTGGATGTCCTGGGCCGAATTTTGGGCTTAGATTATATCTTGTCCAAGTGTATCTTAATGATAGAATTTTTGAGGATTATTTTGGAAGACATATATAAGCTTATGTTAGTTTATCTTTATCATGACTCTGATCAAACTTTGGAGGCTAGGTTTTTTCTCTTAAAAGAGCAACTTTGAAACTCTTGTATGTTTGTTTGTAATTTAATTATGCATTGCTAAATTCATTGTGTTTGATTAGTTATTGAAATCATAGATTGCATATTGTTGTGAGGTTTGATTGATTCTCAACAACTTGAATAGGTTTTATTCCCTGTGCTTAATTGAATCAGATTTATTCTAGGGTTTTGTTAAATTGGCCACCTAATAGAATTTCTAGGTTAATTTACAACTAATCTGATCAAGTCCCGTTCGGGATTAATTAGATAAAGTAGCAACTATAATTGTTTAGACCCGTTCGGGCTATTCAGATGTAGAAGGGAATAAACCACAGATAACTTGATTAGCTGTTTGCGTTGAGTATTTGTTTCTATCGCTACTTTGGACTTTAAGCTGTCGTTTAATTGAATCTAGACGTTGTTCTAGGTTGTTAGATGATTAGGGTTGTTCAGACGATTAGCTCTTTCAACTAAATATAAAGTTTTGGATAATAATCCACGGTAGATTATTCAAGGGAATTGAGAATTAAGAGAATCAATGATCAATTAGCATATCTATGATGGATTTAACTAGTTGAACCCGCTTTTCTCATATTTGTTATTTTCCAATCATATTTGCATTCATATTTACTTTTCAGTTTGCATATTAGTTTAGATAAATCAATCATAAACCCCCTTTTCTTAGTAATATTATTTAAATACAAGTAATCTGAGTCCCTGTGGGTTCGACCCTTACTTCCACTATACTTAGGTTTGGAAGTCAGGATATTTCTTTGATAGTGCTTTTACAGCGACATAAAAGTGCTCGACATAAAATCCCCGGCAACGGCGCCAAATTTGACAAGCACTTTTATGTCGCTGTAAAAGCACTGTCAAAGAAATATACTGACTTCCAAACCTAAGCATAGTGAAAACAAGGGTCGAACCCACAGGGACTCAAATTACTTGTATTTAAATAATATTACTAAGAAAAGGGGGTTTATGATTGATTTATCTAAACTAATATGCAAACTGAAAAGTAAATATGAATGCAAATATGATTGTAAAATAACAAATATGAGAAAAGCGTGTTCAACTAGTTAAATCCATCATAGATATGCTTATTGATCATTGATTCTCTTGATTCTCAATTCCCTTGAATAATCTACCGTGGATTATTATCCAAAACTTTATATTTAGTTGAAAGAGCTAACAGTCTGAACAACCCTAATCATCTAACAACCTAGAACAACGTCTAGATTCAATTAAACGACAACTTTAAGTTCAAAGTATCGATAGAAACAATACTCAACGCCAACAGCTAATCAAGTTATCTGTGCTTTATTCCCTTCTACAACTGAATAGCCCGAACGGGTCTAAACAATTATAGTTGCTACTTTATCTAATTAATCTCGAACGGGACTTAATCAGATTAGTTGTAAATTAACCTAGAAATTCTATTAGGTGGCCAATCTAACAAAACCCTAGAATAAATCTGATTCAATTAAGCACAGGGAATAAAACCTATTCAAGTTGTTGAGAAATCAATCAAACCTCACAATAGTATGCAATTTATGATTTCAATAACTAGTCAAACACAATGAATTTAGCAATGCATAATTAAATTAAAAACAAACTTACAAGAGTTTCAAAGTTGCTCTCTTAAGAGAAAAACCTAGCCTCCAAAGTTTGATCAAAGTCATGATAAAGATAAACTAACATAAGCTTATATATGTCTTCCAAAATAATCCTAAGAAAGTCTATCATTAAGCTGCACTCGGACAAGATATAATCTAAGCCCAAAAGTCGGCCCAGGACGTCCGCGTGAACTCCTAGATTGCTTGGGTTGCCAATTGTTCGGCCGCGCTTTTAGCATGCTAACCCGTGCAATTGCCTCGGTTTAGCATTCAAGCGACACTTTAGAGGCTGTTTTGACCCCCTTCGAGTTGGAATTTGGACTCGGAGTAAAAATATGAATTGTATCTCTTCGAGTTAGCTTTCCAGTGATACCAAATTCAGCTTCATTCGACCACTGTAGGTCCCAGAAAAAGCATTACAAGACAGAGGTGTCATAACAAGAACTCCAATGCATAGCCTGGGTTTAAGCGTTTTTATCCCTCGAGCTCTTGGGCCTTAGCTCTTCTAAACTTCAGTTGTATCACTCTAAGCTTCATCAAACTCCACCACAATCATCTAAGATCCATCCCGTTCATGCTTGTTTACCTAAAGATTTGCAAAACCGAACAAAACAAGCGCAAAACCCGAATTTCCTAGAAAACCTAAAAACCTAAGAACTAAGCTAAACTAAGCTAAAACCATGCAATTTAAACATAAATATGCATCCTAAACACTACCTATATGCAAGCTATCATATATATTCTTGTGCGGCGAAAAGATTTTGACCTGCCTAATGCATTCTTCCATCTAGAGAGCTAGGAATTTTTCGAACGAACCGCACCGATAGATAATGTATTCCAAATCTTACTCATGAATGATTTAAGTTGGATGAGAAATTAAGAACACCATATGGGCACTCGTGAGTAAGATGGAGAAGGAGAGCACTCCAATCTGCATTATCTAGTGACTAACAGAAGAATACATTAGGCAGGTCAAACTCTCTTGGAGCACGAAAATATTCATGTCGCCAAGTCTAATTTAATATAGATGATAATCTTACATATAGATGATAATGTAACACTACAATAAAATATTTATAATATTTAGCTCAATACTACAATAATTTTAATTAGTATGGCATGGCGAGTTTTACATAACAAAGAAAAGTAATTAAGGTAAAATATTTACCTTAACGATAGGTAAGTTTTGATTTAATATAGATGATAATGTTACATATTTATTGAAAAGATAAATTTTTATAATAATTTTATTAAATTAAAATTTTACAAAATTAAATATCTATAAATACATTGTCCATACTAATTTTACATAAAATGAGAGAAAATATAAAGATATTGTCCTTGATTAAAGAGATATATATTGAGAAAATTATCAATGTATTATTTTGCATATTTCAATCCATCTATAAAGAGACTTTTTATACTAATTTTACATAACAAAGAAATAAAATATAAAGAAAAAACGTGCTTGAAAATTTATGAAATATATTGTATTAATCAACATAACATTCATATAAATTTTACAAAAAAGAGAGATAAAACTTTTTAAATGTGAGGTGGGGCTAGATCAAAAAATCTTCTATATTTACATAAATAAAATAAAAATAAAATTAATGAAAAAATTCGAAATTCAATTTGGGCAAGTATTCACCAAGATATTTCAAAGTTTTATATTTTTTGTCAAAATTTTATTTAAGAAAAATATACATGTATAAAAAGTTAAAGAAAATGTAATTTTTATTAATTTTAATTAAAATTCGAATTTTTAAATTTTTTTGACACAAATAGATAAAAAGGAATTTAATTGAAAAATTAAAGTAATATGAATAAAAATTAATTTTTTAAATTTAAGGTGGGATCAAAGACACATCTCTCTCTCTCTCTCTCTCTCTCTCTTATATGTCTATGGTCGAAGTGAGGACACTTCAAATTCAGGGGGAGAATGATGCGATCTAGCATTCACTTAGGTTGGGTTCGAACTAGCCCGAGGCGTCCAAAACCATGACGTCCTTTAATTAGAACTTAGCCATTTTAGCATTATATCGAGTATTTCTATATTTAGTACTTTCCATGTTAATACATTTCTTGTTTTTTGTTTATTACTATTTCTTAGAATTATAATTCCAATTCCAGCTCAAATTAGAATAGATTCTAATGCGTTCCGGTCCTAAACCGAGATCGGTCATGACGAGCCTGAGTCTAATGAGACCTTGCTGTCCGCCGTGGATTCCGACCTAGATCATTACTATTATATTTATATTTATTATATTTCCTATTTTTGACATGTTTTCTATTTATAGCTAGTTTCTATTTATAGTATTACTATATTAGGTGTGTAACCTCTTATGCTTAAGAGACTAACCCGATAACTAGTTAGGCCCAGTAGCTAGACCTAGTTAGACCTAGTTTTCTCTATTTAATGAACTCATTGTATTCAATTTTAATTACGCCTTGGTATATACAAATTGTCTTTTGTGAATCGAGTTTCTCTTCCCTAAGGCCTAGGCGTCAACCCGGTTCTTGAACCGAACCTTTTCTATCCCTTTCCCAACACCCTCGTCTCGGCCCTAGGCCACCTGAATGCGATCCATCGAGTTTTCCCTCACGAGCCACACTATGGTTTGCGCTTATCCTGGTTACATCCCGTTGGAGAAGATCTGAGGCCCTTCCGAGCCTAGATCGGGCACCCGTGCGATCCACCCGAGAGGCGGAACACATCAGCTGGCAGGGTTGAGCAAACGGATATATCTGATCCGGTAAAAAATTTTCTGAAAATTCCGATTCGTATCCGATCCGTTATGTGTCGGATATCCGGTATAAAATTTCTGATTGGATCGAATATCCGAGAGAGAATACCCAAAATATTTGTTTTGTAAAAATATTGCTATTTTGATTCAAAACAATGTGGATCAGCGGATATCCAATATTCGCTTATCTAAGCCAAAAAGCTACTTAACAATATTATTTAGACAGATCTAGGGTTATAAAGAAAGGTTAGGGTAGCGTTAGATTTCTTTAATAAAGGAAATTTGTTTTAAAAAATATAATTAAACGAGGCCAAGATAAGTAGCATATTCGAGTTTACCTAGATCACACTCATTGGCCAATGGGCTATGATTATATATATTCTCGAAAAACGAGCCATTATACTATTAATACCATCTTTATGTTATTTAAATATTAGTTTCCCTATTCAAAAAATATAATATATAATAGAGATAGTACCGGATATTTAGGATATATCCGTTTACCTTAAACCTCGATCCCTATCCGATCCGAGTATCCGAAAAAATCAGCCGGATCGGTTCGAATACAAATCAATTTCAAACGGATAATTTTGGTTATGGATAAATACGGATCAGATCGGCAGATTTTTCGGATCGAATAAATGGATCGCCAAATTTTGCTCACTCCTATCAACTGGTATTAGAGCCTAGGCAGCTCGTTGAAGGCGTCCTTCTACGACACCAGGCCGCCCGCCTCGATTTCCGATCATCAACCTAGTGAGTCCGCATATTCTCAAAAAAAATGATTGGATTCTGATTGTTCTTTCTGGCATGCGCCTCTGTTGTTTTTTTTTGGTAAAGAAAGGAAAAGCCTCTCGGAACTTAATTAAAAGCAAAACTAACTACAAACAACACGAGGCAGAGTTCTACCCTGAGCATCGTCCAAAAGCAGCAAGTTCGAGCACACAGGAGGCTCCTCAATCAAATGAAAACAAAGCGGAAACGAGAAAGCAAAGTTGGCAAGGGAGTCGGCGACACAATTCGCTTCCCTTAAGACAAAGGAGTAACGGGTATTCCAATCCTGTCAGAGGAAGCCTTGGCATTGCAAAACCATGCTAGAGAGGGGGTGGATCGCACTAGGTGGATTCTTGAGAAGCTCGATCACCAACGAGGAGTCCGTTTCGAAGAAAACGTGACAGAATCCTTTATTCTAAGCAAGTCGAAGCCCGTTGAGCGTGCCCTAGAGCTCAGCCATGGGGACCATACAATGCCCGATGTTGTGAACAAACCCGCAAATCCACTTCCCATCGGAGTCTCGGATGACCCCTGCAGATGAGGCCTCGCCATTACCATGAACCGAGCTATTAACCTTAACCCAGCCTAGCTCTGGCCTCGTCCAAGCAATCAAACATTCAGTCCTCGTACACCTATTCTAATTCTTCCCTCTAGCAGCCCACACAACATTATATTCCTTAGTTCGAGCAATGACAAACTCAGTAGCGCCATGGATGTCCCTAGGATTCCCGAATGCCGCTTCGTTTCCCCATTTCCATAGCTACCAAAGCGCCATAGAAAAAATAGCCGCTTAATCCACATTGTCATCAGTCCGCTTACTGCACAATAGGTTCACACGAACCCAACCTGCAAAAGGAAGATCGAAAAAATCAGAAAGTTCATCCAGTAACATCATAGAATGCCATAAACCAGCAACCCTCGGGCAATCCCGGAATAAATGGATGAGTGTCTCCGAGCTACTGTTGCACAAGGGACAAAGATCCGAAATCACAAGATGGCGTCGATGCCTTTCGCTGTTGGTTAAGATACTCCCCCGAATCATGAGCCAAACGAAGGTGCGAACTCTCTCCTGAACTTTAATCTTCCAAAGTGATGTGAACCCCGTTGAGGATTCACGAGCGGATCTTTGCTTGGACTCGTAAATGGTCTTCTCACGTCGGAACCGATAGATTTGAGACGTAAACGTCTAGACTGGGTCGAGATTGAAGTGAAAGGATTGAAAAGGGGGCTTCGTTTGACGGAAGACGGGAGAATATGGGATTGGGAAGAGAAATTGGGGTTGACGCCTTAATAATAATTCTGGAGTAAACTCGACAGCATAGCTGTATATTAATTCAAGCGTAACAAACAAAGGAGGGTGTGTGCCTCTTATATAGAGGTGGAGGCACGAAACCCTAGTTTGAAACCTAGCGGCGTGGGGAGTGGAGGTAGGCGCAAGAATTCGGCCCAAACACTAGCTCAAGCCCAAAACTCAAGACAGAAATAGAAATTACATAAATAGGAATGTTTCGGAATGGAAATAATACTAAAAACAGTAAGAAACATAAGTAGTCACGGTGGCCTAGTCGCGAGTGTTGCGACAAGGTCGTGACAATGCCTCGGCGCAGCAAGACGGGTCGCGACACGACATCGGGACGCGACAAGGCGAGGCAGCGTCGGACTGGTGCGCACCCGAACCTGGAGTGGCTGGCACGACACCAAGGGTTAGGTTCTCGTTTCCGCGGTGCGTAGTGTCGGCCTGGAGTGGCGGCGCGCCTTCGATGAAGGAGACGCACTGGAAGATGGGCGCGCCGGTGGATGCGCCGTGTCTCGCGTAAGCGCGCACGACGAGGGACGCCGTGGCTCGAGTTATGGCAGGGATCCTGGTTCGAGTAATGGGTCCGTCGGAGCGCACGAACAAGTCTTCCTCTTCTTGGCTGGCGGTTGATGTGGGGCTCACATCACCCTCCCCCCCGGGTGGGAAACGTCCCCGTTTCCTCGTCATGATACTCGGGATCTACATAGGGAGAGAGATCTGAGACATTAAAGGAAGCGGAGACGTTGTACTTGCCCGAGAGGTCAAGGATGTAGGAGTTGTTGTTGATGCGTTAGAGTACTTTGAAGGGACCGTCACCTCGGGGATGCAGCTTCGTCTTCCGAGCGTTGGGAAAACGATCCTTCTGGAGTTGTAGCTACACCATGTCACTAGGCTCGAAAATCAATTGACGGCGCCCCTTGTTGCGTTGGGCGGCGTATTGATCCGAGCGCTTGAGAAACTGCGCCTTGGTACGTTCATGTAGGCGGCGGATGTGGTCAGCGCGGTTGGCCGCGTCGACGTGCTCGCCGGTCTTGAATGGCAGTGGTACCAAGTCCATGGGAGTGCACGGATTACGCCCGTATACCACCTGGAAAGGTGTCATCTTCGTTGCAGAGTGGAAAGACCTGTTATAAGCAAACTCAACATGGCAAAGTAAGTCCTCCCACCGACGTGGGTTTGCCTTGAGCATCGTCCGAAGAAGAGTGCCCAAGGTCCGATTGGTCACCTCAGTCTGACCATCGTCTGGGGGTGATAAGCAGTAGAAAATAGGAGTCGTGTTCCTAACTTCCCCCAAAGCGTTCTCCAAAAGTGGCTACAAAATTTGGTATCCCTATCACTAACAATAGTTCTAGGAATACCATGCAATTTCACAACATGTTTGAAAAATAAATTCGCTACTTCCACCGCGTTATTAGTCCCCTTACATGCTATGAAGTGTGCCATTTTGGAGAATCGGTCCACGACTACAAAAATGGAATCCTTTACACGCCTCGACATTGGAAGGCCCGTGATAAAATCCATTGAAAGATCTACCCACGGGGCGTCGGGAATAGGTAGGGGCGTGTAAAGGCCATTTGGTTCTGACTGAGACTTGGTAGTATGACACGACACACAACTTTGACAATACTTGTTTACATCTCGAGCCATGTGAGGCCAGAAGAAATGTTCACGAAGTGCTGCCAACGTTTTGGGTATGCCAAAGTGGCCTCGACCATCATGAGCCTCTAGGAGCAATAAATGTCTCACGGAATGCAAAGCTTTCCAGCTCGGTAAAGATACCCGTTGTCTAAGAAGTAGGACTCATGGATGCGTGAGTGCTCTAGGCTTTTAATGATTGAGGAAAAATACGTTTCCGAGGCGTATAGTTCCTTGATCAAAGCGAACCCGAGCATCTTAGAATGTAGTTGGGTTAACAAAATGTACCTTCTCGAGAGAGCGTCGGCGATGACGTTCTCTTTGCCTTTTTTATGCGCAATGACGTATGGAAACGTCTCCATGTACTCAACCCAACGTGCGTGGCGCCTATTCAGAGTCGTTTGACTCTTGAGATAAGCCAAGGCCGCGTGATCCGTATGAATTACGAACTCGCTTGGCCAAAGATAGTGTTGCCACGTCTTTAGGACCCGAATAAGAGCGTAAAGCTCTTTATCATAGGTCGGATAATTTAATGTAGCCTCTGCTAGCTTCTCGCTAAAGTAAGCGATTGGCCTTTGCTCTTGAAGAAGTACGCCGCCAATACTGTAGTCAGAAGCGTCGCACTCGATCTCGAAGCGCTTTGAAAAGTCCGGCAATTGCAAGATCGGGTCGCGACACAAAGCATCTTTTAAGGCCTCGAAAGAGGCCTCATGATGCGGCATCCACTTTATTGTGGCTGCCTTCTTGGTCAAAGAATGGAATGGCCCGACGATAGAACTAAAGTCCTTGACAAATCGCCTATAAAACCCTGCGAGCCCCAAAAAAGATCTAACCATGGTGGGGGTCATGGGAGTTGGCCACTCACGGATTGCCCGGATTTTGTCAGAATCCACTCGTAGGCCATCCTTGGATACGACGAAACCAAGAAAATTCGTCGTATCCGAGCAAAAAACACATTTGTCCAAGTTTACATACAAACAATGTTCGCGGAGGCAATCTAACACATGCCTAAGGTGCCCCGTATGAGAGTCCAAAGTTATACTATAAACTAAAATGTCATCAAAATACACGACGACGAAAAGTCCCAAAAACTTGCGTAAAACAAATTTCATTAATCGCATGAAAGTAGAAGGAGCGTTAGTGAGGCCAAAGGGCATCACCAACCACTCATAAAGACCGTGTTTGGTCTTAAAAGCCGTCTTCCACTCGTCCCCTTCTTGCATCTGAATTTGATGGTAGCCGCTCTACAAATCAATCTTCGAGAACAACATGGCACCATGCAACTCGCCGAGCATGTCATCTAAACGGGGAATCGGGTGGCGGTATTTGA
Organism: Fallopia convolvulus; assembly: GCA_964016875.1. Taxonomy (NCBI): domain Eukaryota; kingdom Viridiplantae; phylum Streptophyta; class Magnoliopsida; order Caryophyllales; family Polygonaceae; genus Fallopia; species Fallopia convolvulus. The sequence goes on from OZ024728.1 coordinate 53,052,208, forward strand.
TGGTGATTTGGTTGATGGCACGACAGTCCACACACATCCTCCAAGACCCATCCTTCTTCGGGACCAAGATAACCGAAACCGCACACGGGCTAAGGGACTCACGAACATAACCCTTGTCCAAAAGAGATTGGACTTGGCGTTGTAGGTCTTGAGTTTCCTTAGGCGACACCCTATATGCAGCCCGGTTCGGCAATGAGGCACCGGGAATGAGATCTATGCGATGCTCGATTCCCCGAATAGGTGGTAACCCGTCGGGGAGTTCGACAGGCATAATATCTGAGTACTCCTGTAACAAAGAAGTGATAGAGGGGGGTAATACATGTGTCTTATCAATAGTAATAATAAGTAATGGACACAATAAGAAACAAGAAAAACTCCCCTCGATGTGCTTGATCACATCGCGCCGACAACAAAGGAAAAGACGGTCTTGGACCGTACCGAGGAGAGGTGGCTTAACGTCCTCACTAGACCAAAGCATGCCATGGGCGCCACTTGGATGGCCAGCAGAACCATGCCAATGGTGAAGGTTGGGCCCTGGCGCGCTGCTGGATGGGGTCTGGATTGTCCCGGCGCCGGTAGACATCGAATTTGGCACGCTGCGGTGTGCGTTGGCGTTGGAGCTCGGCGTCGGTGGCTTGGCCTTCACTTTGGCTCAGCGTTACTGATGCGAACCTCTATTTTTTCCAGAATCTGTGGCGTGTGCAGTAGGAGTGCCGACAGATTTGTCGCCATGGCCAGAAACGCCGATAGGGGAGGTATTCGGCGTGGGCACGACCTTGGCATTCTCCCGAGATTTTGCTTGTTGCCTTTCGGCTTCATCCTGTATTGCTTCACTCGGAGACATAGGTAAGATGGTCACGCGTTTACCATGGTAATTGAACATGTAAGTGTTCAATCGGCCATCATAAATCACGTGACGGTCAAACTGCCATGGACGGCCAAGAAGGATATGGGTGGCGTCCATGTCAGTGACATTAAAAAGAACAGAATCAGAGTAGACACCAATAGAAAAGGAAAGACTAACCTATTTGGTGATCCAATGATCGCCATCATTCGAGATCCATGCGAGCTTGTACGGCTTCGGATGATCCATTTGAGGCAACTTGAAGTGGTCGACGACTTTCCTTGATAAAAAATTTCCGCAGCTACCCGAATCAATTATGACGCTTAAAGAGACGTTTTGCACCAAACATCGAGTACAGAAAATGTTTTCCCGTTGATTGGTTGGCACGACCTCCCTCAAGCTAAGCGCTCGACGCGTCACTAGCAATAATTTGTCAACGCCGGCGGCAATATCCGAGGGTGCGCAATATGCACCATCCTCAATCGGCGCCGCGTTGTCCTCTTCCAACTCAGCCTCATCAGCACTCTCATACGCTGCGGATTGAGACGAAAACAACACGTGCTTCGTGTTGGGGCAATCCCATTTCAAGTTCCCTCGGCCACCACATTGGTAGCACTCGATATCTCGAGTCCTTTGTGGGGGAGGCGCGGCCTTGTCACGGTTTTGGCCAACCGAAGTGCCCTTGGAGTCCGATCCGGGGGTACCTACCTTGGGTTTAGAAAAAGAAGGAGTAGAAAACTGTTTAGTACCCAAAACGGAAGGACTAGTGTTAGAACCATACCTTTGATATGCGGACAACTTTGGCCTTTTAAATTGCGTGTATAGCTCCATGGCCGTATGTATCAATCGTCCCAAATCCTTGATCGGCAAGACAACCAAGCGATCTCGGATCCATTGGTGGAGTCCCTCCACGAAGCGAGACCGCAACGCCCCCGGGGAAGCGCTTATGCCAGCTTTGAAGAATAAATCTTCTAAGTAGGTTAAGAACTCCTCCGGAGTCATGGATCCTTGACGTGCGTCTTGGATCAAAATTTGAACCTTCTCCTTGTAGTCGGGGGGTATGAATTTCCTCTTCATTATGAACACAAGTTGATGCCACTCGGTAATGGAGGCTTTACCCTTTCGGGCCCGATCCGCTTCGAATCGGTTCCACCACATACGAGCGCCCCCCTTGAAATGAAGGGTCACCACCTCGACTTTCTCGTGCTCCTCGTAATGGCAATGTTTGAGCATATGTTCGCTACCATGCAACCAAGGTTTAAACTCATTAGGATTATAGTTACCGAAAAAATCTTCAAATTTTACCTTAATGTCTCGGCGTGATACATGCGCCGGACGTTCGTTGTCGGCGCGCCGGTTGGCACGCGGAGGCGGTGTGCATCGGCGTCGGTTCCGTCGGCCATGGCCTCGGTTTGGCCCGTCGCCATCATCGCTAGGCTCGTCTCCTCCATCATGCCGAGGGCGCCGCTGGTCCTCGCGGTCCCGGTTTTGGCGACGCCGATCCCCACCGCGCCGAGGCCGGTCGCGGTTGTCACGACGCTCTAGCCGATCATACTCCGTGCGGTTCTCGGGCAACTTGGGTCTCGGAATCCAATCCCGATCCCGATCTATCCACTCCTCTGAATCATGGACCGGAGGGTGGTCAAATTCCTCCTCGGAATCCTCCTCGTACTTTGTCATAGAGTCCTCGGAATCCGAACTTGGAGTTGTTGGACTTTGATGACCTCGATAGTTATTGACATCGAAATCATCTCGGTCTTTGTTCTTTTTTTTCTTAGGCGTAGGAGTGACCGCCTTTAGTCGGGTGAACATCGCCACTCCTCGGAGTCATACACCTCATCGGAATGAACGTCAAGAACCTCCTATAAATCTTGAGCCTGATTAGTCGGGCGACTTTCCTTCATGGACTCCAACCTCTGGATTCCATTCGGGTTAGATGCTTCAACCATCGGGCCCTGGCGTTTTTCTTGTGCCGTAGCCCGCGGTGCCGAGACGTCTGGTGGCATTACGCTCGGATTAGCGGGCTGCGTGTGGATCGTCACAGCTAGTGGTGCCTACTGTTGTTCGATGAACCTCGTGAGCATGCGTTCCATGTTGGTGAAACACGCCTCTAGCGCCGCGAGGCCGTCAGCGGGCACGGTGCCTGGAAGCATCGCGCCGGGTGTCACGAGCAACGAGGGATGAATCATCGATAAATGTTGGCGTTGGTTTTGCAGTCCTTGTTGGTTCGAATTCTCGTCTCCTTCCATGCTACCGTCACCTATCTCGACCATAGGCATGAACAAGTCAAAAGTTCCAAAACAACAAACAAAAGAAGCGTCAAGATATTGTAAGGCTCACCACGCAACTACCCTTAGCTTGCACGAAAAGTACTTGAAAAGGAATGGGAGGCTTAAGATCTCGACTTTACACAAGAATGGAACACACAAGAGAACGAACAAGCAATGCAATCAAAGTAAGCAATGAAGAAAGAAGAGAGATGCGTCGGCTTGATGGAAGACTTGGCACGCAAGAGTAGACGAGCAAGGAAAGAAAGGATCTCGGCCTAATAGGGAAGGCGAGATTGTGTCTTCACAAAATAAGCAAGTAAGATATGCAATCAATAAAAGATATGCAAATCAAGGCAAGATATAATGTGATCCAAGAGAGAGAAGATTGCCAAAAATATGGTGAGATACTTGCCTTATTTTGGCTTGTGTATCTCACAAGATCTTGTGAGATCTTTTTTTTATATATATTAATTGGATAAAGATTGCCTTATGGCTTTGCTTTTCCAATGATATCGTTTTGATTTTTTTTTTTAAAAAGGCAACTAACAAGATCTTGTGGATTTTATCCTCCAAGATTCTTGCTATCAATAATGGATTCGAGATAAGGCCAAATCGGACCAAATCTCGCACAAAAAACAAACAATATACACGACCACACTCAATCAATCGATCCAAATGCACAATGACGCATGCAAGACTCGAAAACTCAAGTAAATGAAACGAAACAAGTGCAAGTTGGAAGGACACGACTGTTTTTTTTTAATTTTTTAAGAAGTAAAAACGATGGATCTAATGGATGTTGGTAGAGATGGCGGAAGATAATGACAAAATGGATGGAAAAGAAAAAAAAATTCGTGCAAAAAACGAGTAAATGTGTGAGAAAGACTTACACAATCCTTGGCTCTCATGCCAGTTGATGTGAATCCTGTTGAGGATTCACAAGCGGATCTTTGCTTGGACTCGTAAATGGTCTTCTCACGTCAGAACCGATAGATTTGAGACGTAAACGTCTAGACTGAGTCGAGATTGAAGTGAAAGGATTGAGAAGGGTGCTTTGTTTGACGGAAGCCAGGAGAATATGGGATTGGGAAGAGAAATTGGGGTTGACGCCTTAATAATAATTCTGGAGTGAACTCGACAGCATAACAGTATATTAATTCAAGCGTAACAAACAAAGGAGGGGGGCGTGCCTCTTATATAGAGGTGGAGGAACGAAACCCTAGTTTGAAACCTAGCGGCGTGGGAGTGGAGGTAGGCGCAAGCATGCGGCCCAAACACTATCCCAAGGGCAAAACTCAAGACAGAAATAGAAATTACATAAATAGGAATGTTTCGGAATGGAAATAATGCTAAAAACAGTAAGAAACATAAGTAGTCACGGTGGCCTAGTCGCGAGTGTCTCGACAAGGTCGTGACAATGCCTCGGCGCACCAAGAGGGGTCGCGACACGACATCGGGACGCGACTAGGCGAGGCAGCGTTAGGCTGGTGCGCACCCGAACCTCAAGTTCCCGCGCCGTGGTGGCCCGACGTGGCACAGTGCTCGGCATGCGTGGCTGGCACGACACTGAGGGTGAGGTTCTCGGTGCCACAGTGCGTATCGTCGGCCTGGAGTGGCGGCGCGCCTTCGATGAAGGAGACGCACCGGAAGAGGGGCGCGAAGGTGGATGCGTCGTGGCTCGCGTAAGCGCGCGCGACGAGGGACGTCGTGGCTCGAGCTATGGCATGGGTCCTAGCTCGAGTAATGGGTCCGTCGGAGTGCACGGACAAGTCTTCCATTTCTTGGCTGGCGGTTGATGTGGGGCTCACATCACAAAGTGCCTTGTAAATAATACCATCAGCCCAAGGCGCTTCGATACCACGACTGATAGCGGTATCAGCCGAGGCAACTGTGTAATTGCCATCCCTAGAAAATTTCTAACTCAGAGTCTCAACAAAAGCAGGCCCTTCACCGATCGCCATAACACCCAGTTGCAGCAGCACCCAAGACGACAATAAATCCGAGATCATCGGCCAATTGCATCCTTTACTGCTAGTCCAATACCCTCGAAATTTCGCTGTAAATGGTCCTCGTCAATTTGTCTAGTAGCAATATCTTGAAGTGGGCAATCCCCGACCCAAATGTCCAACCGAAAGCGGATAGAAGCCTTGTCACCAAGTAGCCAACGACAACCTTGAGTCATAACCTGCTGAATACCTTTAGTAATGCCATGCCAGGTTGAAGAAGAGGCCTGAACCAACACACCCGAATTACGAACATACTTGGACTTCAGAACACTACTCCACTGCCCATGTGAATCATGTAGAAAGCGCTATCCAAGTTTGCCAATAATGGTGAGATTAAGCTCCCTCATAGAGCATAACCCCAGCCCGCCAACACTTTTAGGTTTACACAACTCCTTCCAAGCAACAAGATGTCTCCTTTTCCTATTGGTATCATGGTTCCAAATAAAACTTCTAGTGATTTGGTCGATCCTATCACACACTTCCAACGGCAAAACAACAATTGACATGGAGTAAATCGGAATCGAGTTCAGCACTGATTTGGCTAACATAACCCTTCCAACAAAGTTTAAGAATTTCCCCTTCCAAGTAGCTAACCGGGATTTAATTTTATCAACAAGCGGAGTAAACGTATCAGCCAACACTTTCCTATGAAGGACGAGCATCCCAAGGTAACTCCCGAGATTATCCGTGACTTACCGCTCTCGGCCCGTAGGCAATCAATCATATCCTGCCCAACATTACTAGAGACGAAGAGCTTAGATTTAACAATACTGGTTTTCTGACCAGACGCAACGCAAAACGGATCCAAAATCTCCTTGATGACACGAATTTGTCCCACCGACGCCTCAACCATAAGGATCATGTCGTCCGCAAAGAAGACCGGAGACATCCGAGCCAGACCTAGTGATTCGAGCGGGCATCCAAACTCCACTCTCAACAACCGCGTGAATCATTTGGCTCAATCTCTCCATACATAACACAAAGAGGTAAGGTGAAATGGGGTCCCCTTGACGAATACCACGGGTAGGTGAAAAATAATTCGTCATCTCTCCATTCTAGAGCAACCTCATAGTCGTCGAGCTAATGCATTCTTTAATCCAAGCAACCCATTAGACGGAAACCCAACGTCCTTAAGCGTGTCCGCCACAAAGTCCCATCGGATTCTATCATAAGCTTTCTCTAAATCAATCTTCAAGATCATCCACCCCTTTCTTCCCTGCTTTTTCCTCATCGAATGGACAAGCTCTTGAACGAGTACAATATTATCCGAGATAAGACGCCCAGGCAGGAAGCTCTCTTGCATAGGGCTAATCAAGTCAGCAAGGAGCGGCCTCATCCGGTTGACAAGGACTTTCGAGATTAACTTGTATATCACGTTACATAAACTAATAGGCCGGAATTGACTAATTTTTTCCGGTTTCGCAACTTTAGCCATGAGCACCACAAGTGTTTCATTCACTCCCCTATCAAGTCGTGCAGTACGGAAAAACTCATTAAAAAAGCAGAAGACTGAGTTTCCAACGATACCCCAAGAGTTTTGAAAGAACAGTGAGTGAAAACCGTCCATGAATTTCAAGATCAGTCAATGGAGCAACTAAGGAATCCCACACCTCCGGACAAATAGGTAGGAAACGGCCGCAAATGACTTGACTACTATTAACCCAATCAAGTAAGGGCGCATAGAGATTCTTGAAAAACGCAACCGCCATGCCTTCAACAAGTTCACAATCCTCAACTCGAGTCCCATCCTCAATTTTGTGCGATCAATTCTGTGCGTGCAAATTTTGCTCAATTGGCCGATATATTAAATTGATTAATCCATGAGCCAAATCTACGTTATTGCCTTATCCACTGCATAAATATTACTCTTCCCTTCTTTGATTTTGTACGGATCCACACATTGCTTTTTATCCAAATTCACATGCAGAGAGCAACTTCACATTATTTTATTTCCATTATCATCTTATAGTTAGGATAATTAGCCTATATGTACACATTTCCTGTTAGGGGAAAGAGATTCTGCATTTAAAAAAAAAGAAGATTCGGCATTAAAAAAAGCAGCAGCAGCCGATTGTTGAAAAAAAAGAAGAGAGTTCGATCAGAAATATATCGTTCTAGGAATTAATGTTAGTTGGCCGAAATTTGTGTAATTTTGTATCCAAGAGTGAGTCATGAATTGACCCCTTTGTTCGGATCTTCTTTGGGATCCAACGCCCTGAATATTCCACAACTTGCCACCTCGACAAGTATCGTTTGGACACCCCGATTGGATTTCACCGCCTAGACTTCCACATGACCGGCGTGATTTCTCTCCGACAATAACTCGTCGTCGTTGATCCTATTATGATGACAAATTTTATGAGTTCCGGTTCCCATCCAGGCCGGTTTATTATCATGACGAACCTTCCAAGAAACCGGTTGCGCTACCGCCGACTCAACCTTGTTCCAACATGACACTGCCATGCCACAATGAAATGCGGCTGCGCCACCCCATGATGCGACCACGCCACACCCTCCCAGCCCGCGTAATTTTTACAGTGGCCATTATTTTCAAAGAGCGGGCCAGGACCACCATGACGTGCCCGCGCACCCCTATGCCAACCCGCATCGTTCCGTGCCAGCACTGATGGCACTGCCAACTCATTTGGCTCAAGTGATTGCAATTCTAGAAGAGGAGGATACCATGATTCGAGCCTAGCTCGACGCCATTGCATCACTGATCGCCGACGGGGCTAAACAGCGGTCCGCACCCGCGGATGTCCAGGTCACGCCCGTCTTGGTTAGCAAGCCCGTTTGGGATAGCAAGTCCGTCTTGGATGAGCCGAGTTTGCCGATTCTGGAGTCTTGTCCGATGCCATTGCTTTCCGCCGTTGCAGAGCCATCGCCTATCATTGTCGCGCCCGTACTTGACTTTGTGCCATCTTCGGGACCCGAGTTTATTTTTCCTATTATAGACGTTCCGAATGACAACACCGAGCTCATTGATGTCTTTATGCTGCCTACTGATCTCCGCCTCTCCCTCGAGTACCCGAGCTCGAAGCGATGACGCTTCAATTCTAAGGGAGGGAGGATGATGCGTTCCGGTCCTAGACCGAGATCGATCATGACGAGCCCGAGTCTACCAAGACCTTGCCGTTCGCCTTGGATTCCGACCTAGCTCGTTACTATTATATTTATATTTATTATATTTTCTATTTTTGGCATGTTTCCTATTTATAGCTAGTTTCTAATTATAGCATTACTATATTAGGCATGTGACCTCTTATGCTTAAGAGGCCGACCCGATAACTAGTTAGGCCCATTAGCTAGACCTAGGTCTAGCTAATGGGCCTAAAATTTGTATAGTATTACTATATTAGGCATTTGACCTCTTGTTGTATTCAATTTTATATTTGTATAGTATTACTATATACAAATTTGTTTTTGTAAATCGAGTTTCACTTCCCTAAGGCCTAGGCATCAACCCGGTTCTTGAACCGACCCTTTTCTATCTCTTTTCCCAACGCCCTCATCTTGGCCCTAGGCCACCAAAACTAGATCTGTTGAGTTTTCCCTCACGAGCCACACTGTGGTTCGCGCTTATCCAGGTTAAAACCCGTTGGAGAAGATCCGAGGCCCTTTCAAGCCTAGATCGGGCACCCGTGCAATCTACCCGAAAGGCGGAACACATCAGATTTGTAGACCTGGGTGGCTGACTTGATTTAAATTTAAAATTTTTGTACTTATATTCAACAACATACAATTTGGTAAGGTGATTTCGGTACATTAATTAGCCTATTCGACTTTAGTTTACACTAATTTTGGTAAATTACTAATTTTATGTAATCAAGAATTCCGATTTATGTAACCTATGTTGATGTAACTGATTTTTATTTAACCATGCATTAAAATTTTTTGCAACCTATTTTGATGTAACCAATTTTTTATGTAGCCCTAATTAAAATTCTAATCGATTTTAATGTAACCGATCTGCATGTAATATATTTTTATGCAACATATTTTCTTGTAACCGATTTTTATGTAAGTCTAATTGAAATCCTAACCAATTTTAATGTAACCGATTTTCATGGAATATATTTTTATGTAACTTATTTTCATGTAACCGATTCTTACGAAAGCCTAATAGAAATCCTAACATATTTTAATGTAACTGATTTTCATGTAATAATTTTTTATGTAACCGATTTTTATGTAACATATTTTCATCTAACCAATATGTATGTAGCCCTAATTGAAATCCTAACTGATTTTCATGAAGTATATTTTTATGTATCCTATTTTCATGTATCCAATTTTTATGTAAGCCTAATTGAAATCCTAACCAATTTTATTGTAACCGATTTTTATGTAATATATTTTTATGTAACTAATTTTTGTGTAGCTTATTTTCATGTAACTAATTTTTATGTATCCCTAATTGAAATCCTAACCGATTTTAATGTAACCGATTTTCATGTAATATATCTTAATGTAACTGATTTCATGTAGTTTATTTATATGTAAACGATTTTTAGGTATTCCTAATTGTAATTCCTAATCGATTTTAATTGAATATATTTTTATGTAACCAAAATTGATGTAATTGATTTTTATGTTGCCAATCTTTTATAGTGTGATGATAATTTGGTATTTTAAACATAAAAGTATAGTATTGGAAAAAGAAATAGGATGGGGTATATTTTTAAAATTAATTAATGAAAATAGGACTATTGTGGTATTTTCTTCGATTCCTTGCTTTTCAATCACATCGTGTCTATTCTAGCTCTTATTGATTTTCACCCCTTACATTTCTGTGGTCAAATATAGAAATAGTAAGGCAACAACAAAAGAAAGATTTAAATCTATAAGTTAATAGTCTCGAAATTAATACAAAGCAAGAATGATGAGATTGCACCTATATATGCAACTTTGGATTATTTTGTTACAAGAGAGAGAAAACAAACGATCGAAGACTTCCATGTTCTATAGTAGCGAGTTTGGACGTATAGGAGAGTGGTACTAGTGTACTTTTTATTTGAAAAAATTCACAACACCCAATGTCTATATAAATGAGGCTTGTAGTACCTTAATACTCCAATCTTCTACTCAATTTATTTGCACCATATGACATAGGAGATATCTTAGTTTGGCAAAATGGAATCATCGAGTGTGAATGTGGAGGGGATAGAGAGCGAGAATCCAACACTACAGCAATCCTTTGAAGGTGTCACCTTTCTTCGAACGTGTTTCAATGTGCTTAGCGCCCTTTTAGGTAATAATATAGATGTATCACATTTTAATTTCTCAAAATTTATACAAAATTTTAATTTTATACTTATTGCTCACATGCAGGTGTTGGTATATTGGTCGTTCCATATACACTCTCACAAGGAGGTTGGATAAGTCTCACAAACCTCTTTGTAGTTGCACTTATATGTTTTTACACTGGCTTACTCCTTCAACGTTGTATAGATGCAAACCCGTTTACCAAATCATACCCCGATATTGCTAAGCAAGCATTCGGAATGAAAGGAAAGATCTTGGTATCAATATTTTTCTACCTTGAACTTTACATGACCGCAGTTGAGTTACTTATACTTGAAGGTGACAATTTGGATAAAAATTTTCCACATGGACTTGGTGGCCTCTTGGGAATGAGGATCAGTGGTAAAAAAGGTTATATCATCTTAACCTCTTTTATCATACTGCCAACGACGTGGTTTAGGAGTTTGGGATTGTTGGCTTATATATCTGCGGGAGGCGTCTTGGCCACTATGGTTGTGATAGTTTCGGTCTTCTGGGTGGGTGCCTTTGGCGGTGTAGGGTTCCATGAAAAAGGAAAGTTTTTCTACTTGAAAGATTTACCAACATCTATGAGCTTGTTCATCTTTTGTTTCGTCGATCATATTGTTTTACCTTCCATCTACAATTCGATGAAAGATAAGAGCAAATTTCCAAAGGTATGAAAAAAATTGTGTATAAATGATATTTTAAGTAATTTTATTAATCAAATTGGAAATTCTTGGTCGATTGATTAATTATAGGTATTGGTGGTATGTTTTGTTACGAGCACCATAGGATATGGATCGATGGCGATTCTCGGTTATTTCATGTACGGGTCGCAATTGAAGTCACAAGTTACATTAAATCTTCCCATCAAAGAAATAAGTTCACAAGTTGCTATATACACGACTTTGATTAGCCCTATTACAAAGTATGCATTATATATCAATCCTATATCAATTGCAATTGAGGGAGAACTTCAACGTCACCAATTGTGTTATGCAAACAAATTGGTTGGTATTATGATAAGAACAATGCTTGTGGTCAGCATAGTTGTTGTTGCATTGGTGGTCCCATTATTCAATTATGTCATGGCTTTTATCGGCTCATTCTTGATTGCCACACTCTCTATAGTGTTGTCGTGCCTTTGTTACTTGAAGCTTAAAGGAGTTGGTAGAAAGACGCTAGAAATTGTAATTGAATGGATAATTATGGGATTAGGAATTTTGGCTGGAACAATTGGAACCTATAACTCCATACTAAATATTATTAAGAATCTTTAAACAATGTTCACTTTTAGATAGGATGTAATTTGTAATGTTAGAATAATTTGTGGTAATTGATATGTTCCATGAGTCCAAATCTTCATTGTAACACTCTTTATCTATTACTAATAACTAAAGCGGTGACAAATTTTGTCACCATGTTGCGCCACATCACCCCTTGTATTAAAATAAGAGTGGGGCTCAGATGCATAAATTTCGTAAGATGTAAAATGTGAGCAAAGCTAGGTCAATGGATTAAAAGAATGGAGGGTGTAGATTAAAATAAATGGGTTTGGTGGAAAATAAAAAAAAGACTAGTTCATTAACGATGGCACACACGAGTAAATATTTCAATTTTTTAATCTAGAGTACGAAAATACCCTTTTATCACAAACACACCCCAAATCCCCCAAATCTTTATTTATTTAATTATTTTATGTTTATTCTAGTGTTTTTGTTGCTTTTTCCGGTACTACGTCAAATCATATCAACATTGACTTCTTCTTTACTGTAGCTCAATGATTAAAAATAAAAAATGTCACCTCTTTGATTCCTTTTTTCAAAGAAGTCACTAGCTAGTCTTTGCAACCTACAAAACTACATCTTCTAAGCATAGAGTATAGAACAAGTCTCTCTCTCTCTCTCTCTCTCTCTCTCTCTCTCTTCATTTTTTTGAGTTGTGCTTCCTATATTGATATACCACCTTGGGGCCGGTACAGTTGGATGCACATGCTAGTGGAAATAAAAGACAGAGGTTGTCAACATCATCAGATTACAAGCGAGATGGTCATTAGGAGTTGTCTCAGGAAAATAGATTTAGCCATCATCCTCAAGGGAACACAAGAGTAGTCCCAACGAAGTCGGGCTGATAAGGGTTGGGTAAAGTGTTTTAACAATGGAAGCACTGAGCACCTGAAGCCTCAATATCCGAGACTGTTGAAGAATTGTTTTACATATGGGAAGTCCGGACATCTTTAAAAGTACTATAGGGCTATCACACCCTCGCACGGATCCACATTGAAGACGAGGAACCAGGGCCATCAAGCACCGTCGCAGTTAAAACAAACACTAGGCCAAGGTATGGGTTGGAGCGTGGGAGCTAGCAAATCAGGGACTATTCCACCTCGCGTATTCGAAATGAAGGGACTTGAAGAAACAAATGTACATACTCCTCCCGACGATCTGTCTTGAGTGTTTTTATTCGCCGGTTTATAGTTGTGGTTTAGTAGCTAGTGCCTTGTTTTCTTACATCAGGAATTTTACTTGTTTGCTTGTTTGGTTGGTTTCACTGAACTGAGATTTTTTTGTTTTTGGTAGATTACTTTTATTAGATACGAGTTTGTTTATATGTGTTTTTTGATGTCATGAATTTGCTTTCGTTTATGGTTAAATTCGAGTGGGTTATGTTGGGTTTCACTTCTATGATGTATGCTTTGTTTTCGTAACTATTTCAAATGGCGGTTCTAGAACGAACCGTTTCTTAATGGAAGTATCTGTAATATCCGCGATATTCCAAGATTTTAAATTAATATAATATAATATTTATATAATGAATTATTTTCTTTTATCTAAATTAAAAATGAGAATTTCTAAATGTCATATTAACTTCTATTATCTCTTTTAAAAAAAAAGGAGATTATCAAGAAATCTTAAAATAAATAAATTCAATAAATGGTATGGGGAGCTTGAATTAATCAAGAGGACATAAATTAAAAATAATGTCTTCTAGGGATTTAATTTATTTTATAGAATAAATTACATAAAGACCTAAAAATCTAATTACAAACTTGGCAAAAAGAATGCAAGAGCCGGGATTTGACCCGAGACCTCTTGCACTCTACCCTCACACGCCCCTCTCCAAATCCCGCTAGACCATTTGCACTTTCTTACTCCTTCTCCCAACCTTTTTATTTTATATCAAATAATCTTCCCTCATCCTCCAAAACACATCAGACTATTGTCTGACTTGAATTGACGTAGATTTGATGGAGGCCAATGCATGCCTTCTCCACCACCATCTTTCTTGTTGAATCTCCACTCTTACCTCACCTTCTCATCACCATGGAAGAAGCACACAAATAACCAATGGTTGGGCACTTCCTTCACCACCATTGGTGAATCCTCCATGGCATGGATCCATGGCTCCTCCCAAGTTGCCTATAAAAAGGGTCCTATTCATCCATTTCAATCACACAATTCACTCCTCTTCTCCTTCTAGACACCATTATTCACATAAGCTTCACAAAAATCAGCCACCATTAAAGCCTTGTGCCACCACAAAACACCATTGAATTTCCTTGCTTTTCCTTTTGGAGACCCGTCGGACCACCTCCCTGCCCGACCGGACCACCGGAGCCACCGCCGAGCCCGCCGGAGCCCACGCCGGAGTCGTCGGAACCCCTGGCCGCGCTGCCCCTGTCCGCCGATCAACTCCTCTGCCTTTCTCCTGTATTCTGTAATCAACAGAATACCCAAAAGTATAATTTCTATCCTAAAGTATATTATCTAATTTGTGTATTTATAAAATTATAAAGTTCTTATAAATTATTAGGAATTATTTAAGTAAATTGAGGGGTAAAAATATGTTAGTAAGATCTTGTTAGTTGGAAAGCTAGAAACAAATTGTTTTACCTTGGTAACTTAAGCTAAATAAAAACAAATAGAAAAATTGAATTAAATTAGTGATAGCATGATTTTTCATAATATAAATAGGCCTTTATAAAATAAATGGTCATATAAGGTTGTAATTAATATTATCCTCTTTATACAAAATTTTTGACAATGTTTCTAGTTGATAAAAGTTGTTGCATGTCTTAGATATTAGATGACATATTATAGTATTAAAATTGTAGAGAAACTTTATAAAAATATTTTTATGCAACACTTGTAGACATAGACCATAGTTGACCTTGGACATATATTTTATGAAAGCACAATATTATTAATGAAAATATTACTACAGTCATCTATAAGAAAAATAGGATCTTTAATAACCTCTAAGTGTAGAGAATTACAATGGATGTAGTTTTATAAAATATGGTAGTAGTGATAAAAAAATACTTATGGAGATAGCATAAAAATTACTCTAAACAAATTAAAGAGAATCCTTATAAGAATATTAGTACATAAATATAGGCATGGACTATAGTCAAAATGGATTTTACAAAAAGGATAAGTAAATAATAGTTATAATACTAAGGTCATCACATGAGAAAAAAAAATCAAATTAATGAGCTCCTAGTGTAGAGAATTATTAAAAGACCTAAGTTCAAGATTTGATATATTAAGTATGATATTATATTAAATCTAGGATTTTATATAGCATAAAGTTGACTTGCTTGGAAAGAAATCATTTTAAATATAGAAAAGATTCTATGTGATAAACTACAATATCATAATATATAAATATGATCAAAGATATTTTATAAGCCTTATAATATAAAAGGGTTATAGGAATAAAATAATTAGGATTAATCTAAATTAAGAGAAATTTTGGGCAAGTTACCTTATAGGGAAAAGTAGAAACTTCTATTTATGGAAACTTCCTTGTAAAGAGAGTATATACATGACAACTTTATTTAAAGAGGATTATGTAGGTAAATATTTTTTATTTTTATTAAGAAAATATTATTAATAAAGTATTTTAGATAAGGTAGTCAATATTATAAGGTTCATCCAAGAATAATTGGAAATTTAAAAGTAATAGTTTATTATCATAAATAAGTGAAAAGGATAATTTTTAATAATTATTTTCAATAAAGGTTTTACGGAATAGTAAGGATATTACAAATCCAAAATAATAATAAAGGAATATTATTATTTTAAGGGAAATAACTTTCTAAATTATTATTATAATAATTCAGAATCTCTAACTCTCTTATAAAATATTATAAGAGATAATCCAAACCTTAGCAAGAAAATCATGATTTTGAGCCTTTTTCGTAAATTTCCGTATCAACAGGTCGGAATCCTCGCTCGTAGTAAGGGAATCGCATAAGTTTCGTCAAAGCTCGTTTGCTAGAACTCGTTACGCTAAGGCAAGTGGAATTTCCCCTTGCAACCTTTACATTCCATTTCGTGAAAATCCTTGATGTTGGGAACAATTTGTATGCTTAAATTAAAATGAACCTAGAAAATATTGATTGCTAGAAATAACGACAATTGTTAGCGTAGTACGTTTTATATTCCTTTGTTAGGATTATGTATGCTAGTTTGTTTGTTATCTTGATTGATTACAATTTCGTTCAGAGATTTACTTAGAATAAACTAGAAAGGGGTGCGGGTTAGCCGACGCCTCTATATAACCTTACTAAGTCGTACGTCCATACGACTTTCGGGATCATAATCTCCATCCGCTCCGATTACAAGGAGGGATTGTGCGCACTCTAGCTAAGTGCCGGGGAATTGAAGTTCTCCCTCGGGTGGCTCGGAATATCCGTGTCCCACCACTCTCTATTAAAAATTATTAACAAAGTCGAATATCTTTCATCACTATATAAGATAAGTGCGAATGCACATTTAAGATACCAAAACCGGACCGGTCTCAAATGATCGATCCGGCTCTCGGTCCGCTCAGGGCGCGAGAGGTTTTCACTTGTATGAATTAATAAACGTTCCCAACATACTTTCGAAATCCTAAAGAAGTCTACAATCTAGTAGTTCTTCTATCGCTCATCGAGTTATCTTTGTCTAAAGATATACTCTCCTTCGAACCCTCAAAGCTCCACATAAACAAGCTTTATTATATAGCCCCATCGTAAACACAACCCTAATATCCCTTTCGATAATATTTGAAATTTCCCAAAATACCCTCGGGAAGTTCCCTTCCCGCTTGCTTAGTCTCTTAGACTAATTCTTCTTTTCCGCATGTTTGCCCGGCATTCTATCGCCCCTCGCGAATTATGTCAGAATCTAGGAACCCCAGCAAGGCATGAAGTGAAGTGAAGACAAAGGAAGAACAAGGATTTCAAGATGTACCTTTCTATCATTTTGCTTTAGTTTCATTATGTTTCAAGGACAAGTAGGTTTTGCGTTTCAATTCCGAACAACCTTATATTTGAAAACAATGTAAGATGTTTTGTAAGAACCAAGTCTCCTTGGGGAGCACCTTTTCTCATTATGTATTATGTTTTATTCCGCATTTTAATTGTTCTATATCATTCTAAAAGCCTTGGGTGACTTTGGACGGTAAAGTCTGAGGTCACTGGCGGTAACACCCAATGTTGTAAAATAGGGGTGTTACAATTGTGGTATCAGAGCCAGGTTTTTGTTTTAAAACCGAAAAGTTTTAAAACCGAAAATTTTCGAAAACTGAGAACTTTCAAACCCTAACTTTTACTTCCGCTATTTAACACCTTCCTTTATCGAAAATTTCCTTCTTTACTCTCTTTCAGAAGACCTAGGATCACTAACTTTTCAAATTCAAAATTTCTTAGCTAAGAAAAATATGTTTCCAAAAGATATTAAAAGCCTCACATAGCAAATACCTAGTTCTAGAACTTATCTTTTCCCAAAATCTTTCTACCTTCTGAAGAACTCAAAATAGTATGAAATTTTTAACTTGTAGATAATATAAGTGTTTCTTTAGAAATTTCTACTTTCACATTAGAGAAGTTGTTTAGTTACCCCAAACATGCACTTCCTAAAATCTTATGTGCTCAACAAGAAAAACCTTAGGATACCTAAATAGGACCAAGAAAATGGAAAAGTGATCAACGCCATGAAGGCCGAAAAGCTACTCCGACAGGGCTGTGTTGGGTATTTTTGTTACCTCGAGCCAACGGGGAAAAGGATCGTGGATATCCAGGAGATCCCTGTAGCTCGAGAATTCCCCGACGTTTTCCCAGAAGAACTCCCCGAATTGCCTCCTCGACAAGAAGTCGAGTTTTCAATAAGCCTCGAGCCTGGTACCGCCCCAATATCTAAAGCGCCCTACAGAATGGCCCCGCTAGAGATGAAAGAACGCAAGAGCCAGCTCGAAGAACTGCTTAAGAAGGGTTACATCCGACCGAGTGCTTCGCCCTGGGGAGCGCCCGTGCTGTTTGTGAAGAAGAAGGACGGAACCTTCCATTTGTGCATCGACTACAGAGAACTGAACAAGGTCACCATCAAGAACAAGTATCCTCTTCCAAGGATAGATGATCTCTTAGACCAACTCCGAGGTGCAAAAGTTTTCTCCAAGATCGACCTGAGATCAGGCTATCATCAACTTCGGATCCGCGATGAGGACATTCCGAAGACCGATTCGCATTCGCTATGACCACTACGAGTTTGTAGTGATGCCATTCAGCCTGACTAACGCACCTGCGGTGTTCATGGATTTGATGCACCAATTCTTCCATGAATACCTCGACAAGTTTGTCATCGTCTTCATTGACGACATCCTAATCTACTCCGGGAATCGAGCGGAGCATGAAGAACACCTTCGAACAGTGCTACAAATCTTAAGGCACAACCAACTTTACGCCAAATTATCCAAGTGTGATTTATGGCTGAAAGAAGTGGCTTTCCTAGGCCATGTTATCAATCAAGACGGAGTAATGGTGGACCCAAATAAGATTGAAGCAGTCTTAGAGTGGAAGCAACCAAAGAATGTAAAAGAGATTCGCAGCTTCCTAGGACTTGCAGGGTACTACCGAAGATTCGTCGAGGGATTCTCAAAGCTCGCCCTACCAATGACGAAGTTGCTCCGGAAAACCCACAAGAAGTTTGTGTGGGACGAAAAGTGTGAAGAAAGCTTTCAAGAACTCAAGAAGCGTCTAACAAGCGCACCGGTTTTGACTCTGCCAGATGGACACGACGGCTATGTGGTCTACAGTGATGCCTCAAAACAAGGCTTGGGATGCGTGCTTATGCAGAATGGGAAGGTGATTGCCTACGCATATCGTCAGCTCAAAGTCTATGAAGTGAATTACCCAACCCACGACCTCGAACTAGCAGCGGTGGTGTTTGCCTTGAAAATCTGGCGACACTACTTGTACGGGGTCAAATTTCAGATCTTCACAGACCACAAGAGCTTGAAGTATGTGTTCACCCAGAAGGAACTTAACATGAGACAAAGAAGATGGCTGAAACTACTGAAGGACTACGACATCGAGCTGATCTACCATCCGGGCAAAGCTAATGTCGTAGCAGACGCTCTCAATCGTAAGACACAACAAGAGGGCTTGATCGCAATGCTAACGACCCAGCCAAAGCTGCAACAAGAACTGATCAGGGAAGGCATCGAGGTCTGGTTCGAAAGACAACAAGGTTGTCTCAACACTTTCGAAATCCAATCCGATTTGCTAACGGAGATTAAAGAGAAGCAGACTGAGGACATCATGCTGATCAAGATAAGCGGCGAGGTACAAGAGGGCAAGGCACCAGGGTTCGTCATTCAAGATGACGGTTCCCTATGGTTTCAAAACTGAATTTGTGTGCCAGCAGTGGACGAGCTCCGAAAGATCATCCTAAAGGAAGCCCACTCATCTGCCTACTCAGTACACCCAGGAGCAAGTAAAATGTACAAGGATGTACGCAGAAATTTCTAGTGGCCAAACCTGAAGAAAGATGTCGCAGAGTTCATATCCAAATGCTTGGTCTGCCAGAAAGTAAAGATCGAACATCGAAGACCTGGAGGAAAGTTGCAATCCCTTTCCGTGCCAGAATGGAAATGGGAAGATATTGCAATGGACTTTGTGACCGATCTGCCCAAGACCCAAAATCAGAAGGATTCTATCTGGGTTATCGTGGATCGACTCACCAAGAGCGCCCACTTCATCCCCATCCAAAAGAAGTGGAAGGCTCCAAAGCTAGCGACAGTTTTCGTTAAGGAAATAGTCCGCCTCCATGGGACCCCAAAGACAATCATCTCCGATCGAGACGGGCGCTTCATGGCCTCTTTCTGGCAAGGACTACACAAGGCCATGGGCACAGAACTGAAATTCAGCACAGCTTTCCATTCTCAAACTGATGGTCAATCAGAAAGGACCATCCAAACTCTTGAGGACATGCTTCGAGCGTGTGTGCTCGATCGCACAACAAGCTGGGATGACAACTTGCACCTTATAGAATTCACCTACAACAATAGCTGGCATTCCTCCATCAAGATGGCTCCCTTCGAAGCTTTATACGACCGGAAATGTCGTTCCCCGCTTTGTTGGGACGATAACGCCGACAAGATTCTCTTAGGTCCTGACCTAATAGAACAAACTGCCTCCGAAGTCGCCCTTATCCGTCAGAGAATGTTGACCGCCCAGAGTCGACAGAAGTCTTATGCAGATCTGAAAAGGAGAGACATTGAGTTTACAGAAGGAGACAAGGTTTTTGTCAAAGTATCTCCCTCAAAGGGCGTTTTCTGCTTCGAGAAGCGAGGCAAGCTCAACCCTCGCTATGTAGGACCCTTCGAAATCCTTGAGAGAGTCGGCAATCTGGCCTATCGAGTTGCTTTACCACCCTCTGCTCACCCTGTACACAACGTGTTCCATGTGTCACTCTTAAGGAAGTATGTGCCCGACGAATCTCACGTGATCAACTTCGACGATGTCGAAATCCAGTCGGATGGCACTTACGAAGAGAGACCAATCAAGATTGTAGAGCACCGAGTCAAGCAATTACGCAACAAAGAAGTACCTCTAGTCCGTGTACTTTGGTCCAAAGATGGCAACGAGGGTACAACTTGGGAAACTTGGGAAACCGAGCAAGACATGCAGAGGCGTTTCCCAGAGTTAATGTCTTCTTGAACATCATTAGTATAATCCTTTTAAGGGGGTACTAGACCCCTTAGTTCCCTCACGTGTTGTGAATATTGTAATTGCTTTTGCCTCTACGTCTCAGTACCGCCCTACTTTTCTCTAATTTCGGGGACAAAACTAAATTAAGGGGGTACTATTGTAATATCCGCGATATTCCAAGATTTTTAAATTAATATAATATAATATTTATATAATGAATTACTTTCTTTTATCTAAATTAAAAATGAGAATTTCTAAATGTCATATTAACTTCTATTATCTCTTTTAAAAAAAAAAGGAGATTACCAAGAAATCTAAAAATAAATAAATTCAATAAATGGTATGGGGAGCTTGAATTAATCAAGAGGACATAAATTAAAAATAATGTCTTTTAGGGATTTAATTTATTTTATAGAATAAATTACATAAAGACCTGAAAATCTAATTACAAACTTGGCAAAAAGAATGCAAGAGCCGGGATTTGAACCCGAGACCTCTTGCACTCTACCCTCACACGCCCCTCTCCAAATCCCGCTAGACCATTTGCACTTTCTTACTCCTTCTCCCAACCTTTTTATTTTATATCAAATAATCTTCCCTCATCCTCCAAAGCACATCAGACTATTGTCTAACTTGAATTGACGTAGATTTGATGGAGGCCAATGCATGCCTTCTCCACCTCCATCTTGCTTGTTGAATCTCCACTCTTACCTCACCTTCTCATCACCATGGAAGAAGCACACAAATGACCAATGGTTGGGCACTTCCTTCACCACCATTGGTGAATCCTCCATGGCATGGATCCATGGCTCCTCCCAAGTTGCCTATAAAAAGAGTCCTATTCATCCATTTCAATCACACAATTCACTCCTCTTCTCCTTCTAGACACCATTATTCACATAAGCTTCACAAAAATCAGCCACCATTAAAGCCTTGTGCCACCACAAAACACCATTCAATTTCCTTGCTTTTCCTTTTGGAGACCCGCCGGACCACCTCCCTGCCCGACCGGACCACCGGAGCCACCGCCGAGCCCGGCGGAGCCCACGCCCGAGTCGCCAGAACCCCTGGCCGCGCCGCCCCTGTCCGCCGATCACCTCCTCTGCCTTTCTCCTGTATTCTGTAATCAACAGAATACCAAAAAGTATAATTTCTATCCTAAATTATATTATCCTAAATTATATTATCTAATTTGTGTATTTATTAAAGTATAAAGTTCTTATAAATTATTAGGAATTATTTAAGTAAATTGAGGGGTAAAAATATGTTAGTAAGATCTTGTTAGTTGGAAAGTTAGAAACAAATTGTTTTACCTTGGTAACTTAAGCTAAATAAAAACAAATAGATAAATTGAATTAAATTAGTGATAGCATGCTTTTTCATAATATAAATAGGCCTTTATAAAATAAATGGTCATATAAGGTTGTAATTAATATTATCCTCTTTATACAAAAATTTTGACAATGTTTCTAGTTGATAAAAGTTGTTGCATGTCTTAGATATTAGATGACATATTATAGTATTAAAATTGTAGAGAAACTTTATAAAATTATTTTTATGCAACACTTGTAGACATAGACCATAGTTGACCTTGGACATATATTTTATGAAAACACAATATTATTAATGAAACTATTACTAAAGTCATCTATAAGAAAAATAGGATCTTTAATAACCTCTAAGTGTAGAGAATTACAATGGATGTAGTTTTATAAAATATGGTAGTAGTGATAAAAAAAATACTTATGGAGATAGCATAAAAATTACTCTAAACAAATTAAAGAGAATCCTTATAAGAATATTAGTACATAAATATAGGCATGGACTATAGTCAAAATGGATTTTACAAAAAGGATAAGTTAATAATAGTTATAATACTAAGGTCATCACATGAGAAAAAAAATCAAATTAATAAGCTCCTAGTGTAGAGAATTATTAAAAGACCTAAGTTCAAGATTTGATATATTAAGTATGATATTATATTAAATCTAGGATTTTATATAGCATAAAGTTGACTTGCTTGGAAAGAAATCATTTTAAATATAGAAAAGATTCTATGTGATAAACTACAATATCATAATATATAAATATGATCAAAGATATTTTATAAGCCTTATAATATAAAAGGGTTATAGGAATAAAATAAATAGGATTAATCTAAATTAAGAGAAATTTTGGGCAAGTTACCTTATAGGGAAAAGTAGAAACTTCTATTTGTGGAAACTTCCTTGTAAAGAGAGTATATACATGACAACTTTATTTAAAGAGGATTATGTAGGTAAATATTTTTTTTTTATTAAGAAAATATTATTAATAAAGTATTTTAGATAAGGTAGTCAATATTATAAGGTTCATCCAAGAATAATTGGAAATTTAAAAGTAATAGTTTATTATCATAAATAAGCGAAAAGGATAATTTTTAATAATTATTTTAATAATTATTTTCAATAAAGGTTTTACGGAATAGTAAGGATATTACAAATCCAAAATAATAATAAAGGAATATTATTATTTTAAGGGAAATAACTTTCTAAATTATTATTATAATAATTCAGAATCTCTAACTCTCTTATAAAATATTATAAGAGATAATCCAAACCTTAGCAAGAAAATCATGATTTTGAGCCTTTTTCGTAAATTTCCGTATCAACAGGTCGGAATCCTCGCTCGTAGTAAGGGAATCGCATAAGTTTCGTCAAAGCTCGTTTGCTAGAACTCGTTACGCTAAGGCAAGTGGAATTTCCCCTTGCAACCTTTACATTCCATTTCGTGAAAATCCTTGATGTTGGGAACAATTTGTATGCTTAAATTAAAATGAACCTAGAAAATATTGATTGCTAGAAATAACGACAATTGTTAGCGTAGTACGTTTTATATTCCTTTGTTAGGATTATGTATGCTAGTTTGTTTGTTATCTTGATTGATTACAATTTCGTTCAGAGATTTACTTAGAATAAACTAGAAAGGGGTGCGGGTTAGCCGACGCCTCTATATAACCTTACTAAGTCGTACGTCCATACGACTTTCGGGATCATGATCTCCATCCGCTCCGATTGCAAGGAGGGATTGTGCGCACTCTAGCTAAGTGCCGGGGAATTGAAGTTCTCCCTCGGGTGGCTCGGAATATCCGTGTCCCACCACTCTCTATTAAAAATTATTAACAAAGTCGAATATCTTTCATCACTATATAAGATAAGTGCGAATGCACATTTAAGATACCAAAACCGGACCGGTCTCAAATGATCGATCCGGCTCTCGGTCCGCTCAGGGCGCGAGAGGTTTTCACTTGTATGAATTAATAAACGTTCCCAACATACTTTCGAAATCCTAAAGAAGTCTACAATCTAGTAGTTCTTCTATCGCTCATCGAGTTATCTTTGTCTAAAGATATACTCTCCTTCGAACCCTCAAAGCTCCACATAAACAAGCTTTATTATATAGCCCCATCGTAAACACAACCCTAATATCTCTTTCGATAATATTTGAAATTTCCCAAAATACCCTCGGGAAGTTCCCTTCCCGCTTGCTTAGTCTCTTAGACTAATTCTTCTTTTTCGCATGTTTTCCTGGCATTCTATCGCCCCTCGCGAATTATGTCAGAATCTAGGAACCCCAGCAAGGCGTGAAGTGAAGTGAAGACGAAGGAAGAACAAGGATTTCAAGATGTACCTTCTATCATTTTGCTTTAGTTTCATTATGTTTCAAGGACAAGTAGGTTTTGCGTTTCAATTCCGAACAACTTTATATTTGAAAACAATGTAAGATGTTTTGTAAGAACCAAGTCTCCTTGGGGAGCACCTTTTCTCATTATGTATTATGTTTTATTCCGCATTTTAATTGTTCTATATCATTCTAAAAGCCTTGGGTGACTTTGGACGGTAAAGTCTGAGGTCACTGGCGGTAACACCCAATGTTGTAAAATAGGGGTGTTACAGTATCTATAAAATCTTGGAGTAATTTTAGCACTATGTAAATACTTTATTCCTTTTAAGTTCCATCTTTTTTCAAATTTCAGGACGAAACTTTTTTTAAGGGGATGAGTATGTAATATTCGATTTTGTTCTTTAAGGGGATGAGTATGTAATTGCAGGTTGCGGGTCGACCCGCTACCCACAACCCGCAATTTCGGGTCGTTTTGTCGACCCGACCCGACCCATGAGCATTCCTAATTCTAATAACTTTAGTTGCTTGGTAGCATTCTGTTTTTATTAGGGGGGTACAAAAATATTGCATGGGATCTTGGGGAAATAAATAAGGGAGGGGATCAGATCAATTATTGGATCAGAGGTTTTCAATGTGGTGTGCGATCGAGTTCGATCGGGTTTTTCTTCATTTTGTCCAGGGATGGAATTTTGTTGATTAGTGGGCTAGACTTTGAACTGAGGATGGTGTTTTGCTATGTTCGGTTAAATATATATATTGAATATTAATGAACTTGGGTTTTGGAAATTAAGGGGACACATAGTATGTATGGGGAATTGTGAGAGTTGATCTGGATTTATAACTAGCTCTTGCTAGTTAGGAAAAGAAATATTATTATGGTAGGGATATACGTATAATGATGGCCTAAGTGTAGTAATTGGAGTTTCAATTGTGGTTAATGTATAAGTATAGCAAGATGACAAAACTGGTTTTTGGTGGTTTGGTACGAATTGATTTTAGTTTGCAATTAGGATTAAATAGAATTAGTTATATAAGGTGATAAGTTTGGTTGGGGTTTGGTATGAGTTAATTAGTAATTAATTAATCTTTTTCAAGTGAGTTAGTGGTTAGGTTAAGTCGAGCTTAAACTAGTTTAGATGAATAGAGAAGTGGGCTTGGTTATAGTTTAATAAGAGTAGTACGTTAGTGATTCGACCAAAAAAAATAATAGTTAGTGGCAGAACCTAACTGGCATGTATTTTGTTGGTGAGAATCGTTGGTCAAACTTAGTGGATTTAAAGGGTGATAAGAATATTAAATCGAAAATTTCGCGTGGTAATCTGAGTTATGACATTATTTATGGGGTGTATAAAAATTTAACATAATTTATGTTGTAACCTTGAGTTGAATATAAAATTTATAAAATAATCTTGTGGTTTAAATGTAATTTGTCATATAACCAAAGAGTTTAAAATTGCCTTTAATTATTCAATTTTGAAAAATACAAAATAAAAAACTCATAAAAAAATAAAAAATAAAATATAAAATAAACAATAAAAATCGAAAAATAAAAAATAAAAAAAAATAAAAAATAAAAAATAAAAAATAAAAAATAAAAAATAATAATTTGAAAATAGGTTTTAAATTCTTAAAATATAATTTTATCCGTTACTAATACTAAAATATGAAATGTGTTAGCTAATAATTTTTTTAATTTAAAAATCTGATGTTTATTATATTTTTACATTATAAACTAACTAATTAGAAATATAAAGAAAAATTGAGAAATATTTAAAAAAATAAAATAAGTTGATTTAAATAAACTTCTTAAATAATTTTTTGTTGATGATCATTGACTGATAAAGTTTTAAATCATTCACATTATTAAAATTTCTTTTCTTGTCCAGGAAATAATATAAATTACCCAAATATTAAATTACTTACATTATTTAAATTTACATTATTTGTATTATTTATAAATTAACTTATTTATGAAAAATAAATTTATTAACCCAAGGAAATTTATTGATTTAAATTAATGAATTTTATGAAAATTTTAAGTTTTACATCATATATATTCTACACATTTTCAATTTCATTGATTGATCCTTCTCCATTAAATAATGAAAATTTACTTATTGTAAAAAAAATTAAAAAAATCTTAACTTGGTGTAACAGAAAAATATTTATTTAATTGATTAATTTATAAGGTTAATATATTATAAATATTAGATGATATTAAGTAAAATTATTTAAACAATATTTGATATTAAGGTAGTGAATAAGATTATAATTAAGAAAGTTAAAAATATTTTTCAATTTTTTATAAACAAAGATAATTATTAAAGTTAATTTTAGTCTTTTTAGGCATTTGATGAATTTCGTATGAATTTCAAGGTTATCTTGTGAATTTCATATAAACTTGAGGGTTATCGTGTGAATTTTGTCAAACTTTGGTACACCTCATAAATAATGTTAAACCTCAAGGTTACCACGCGAAATTTCCGATATTAAATTGATGGTTCGGATCGGTCTTGTTTAATATTTCTTTTAAAAATCCAAGTTTTCACGTTATTAAGATTACCGTTAATATGTTTAGGAGATCCCATTTGTTCAAACTCTTAACTTTCCGTGTTAGCCAGATACCCTATACTTGCGGTAAGTCTTTTTGCGACTCGCTCGGTGTAATTCAATTTTTATTAGACTGGGTGCCATGTTTATATAATTGGTCGGTTTTGAAAATTAGTCCATTTTGTTTATTATTATTATTATTATTATTATTATTATTATTATTATTATTATTATTATTATTATTATTATAATATAAAAATAATTATCTTAAAAACTTACAAAGTCAAACAAATTACATAAAATTAGTGGGAACCCGAGATACAATCTGGGTCCCCACTCCTCTAGCTATAGCAAAGCCGATCCTAGTGAAGATATGAGCAGGAGCACGAGCCCCAATGTCTTGAGTCTTAGAAAACTGTTGAACCCGCTTCAGCAATGCTACAACATCCTTATCCAATTCCCCCAGAGAAGAAAAGGAGAAAGGAAGAAAACCATAACCGAAAGCCCGACAACTAGCTTCGTATTTGACCCTCTTTCGATTAGCCGCATCAACCACAACTCGTCCCGGAACAAAGTCAGACAAACTGGATTGTGTCAAGGGAGAAGATCTTGTCAAGTCAACACATACACCACGACCTCGATCCCAAGAATAGAGTAACACATCTGCAGGTCGAAGAGCCCCGTCGTTCCCGCCAGACAATCCAATATCAACCACTTTTCTTGCCGAAATTCCAGACCGATAACAAATGTCAACAAGGGTATCCCGAACAACATTATGTCGATGTTTAATACCTACAATGCCATCACACGACACCGCATGATCACCAAAGATATCCCCATCAAAAACCCTAGAGCAAGCATAGCATGGTGTCGAAATAGAGAACAAAGGAACACCCAACCGATAACACAACACACATCGATACGTCTTAGCATTCATCGTCTGTCCCAAACCTGAGATGGGGACCACCCGAAGCCAAACAGAGGTGTGATCTCCCTGCTGCGATTTCCACAATGCCGATTGCCGAGGAGATAAAGAAAAGGTGGATTCTGCAAAAGTAGTAACCTTTGTGAAATATTATTATTATTATTATTATTATTATTATTATTATTTTTATTATTATTATTATTATTATTATTATTATTATTATTATTATTAAAGAAAGAGTCTCATGAGAATGAGTGTCTATGTGAGAAATAAGAATAAATCTCGCTCGTTCATTCCAAAAAAATCATTGTCCCTGATTAACATTCATTAAAAAAGATAAAAATACGGCACTGGAAAATTTTTCCCTGTATTATTCGTGTATTTTTCATTAAAATACGACATGAGCGAATTTTTCCCGTATTTTTCAAAAAATACGTTTTTATGAGATGCTCCCAGTTTCTTCATCAAAACTAGCCAATTGTTCATCAATATTGACCAATTGTTCATCAATACTAACTACTTGTGCATCGAGTTTTTGGTAACATTGTTCATCGATTTCGAACTTTTTTAATTTTTAATTTTATTTTTAACTTTATTCATGTGTATGAATACAATATTATCTAGTTTTTTATGGACATATAATTAGTTTCGATATACTCATATTTTTAATTGATATACTCGTATTTGTTCATTGATATACCCCTATTTGTTCATTGATATACGTATGTTTGTTCATTGATATATCATTATTTGTTCATTGGTATACTCCTTTTCCCTATTTGTTCATTGATATAACTGATGAGGTATTTTTCTAACATTTTACCTATCAAAGAATCCTGACTTAACCAAACTTAGTAGAATGGTAAGTAAGGGTCGATCCCACAGAGACTCGTGTATTTGTGTTATTACTTAGATGCTAAGTAACCAAAGTAGAGAGTTTTTGAATGATTATCCTAGCTCTACTATGCAAAGTAAAATTAAATATGAATGCAAAGGTGATTTTATCAATAAAAAACAAGTGTGTTCAACTAGTTAAATTCATCATGACATTGTTTTGTTGATCATCGATTCTCTTGATTCTCAATTTAATGAAATAATCTATTGTGGACTATGACCCTACTAAGGATTATGACCCGAACTTCAGATTTAGTTGATAGAACTACTAGTCTAACAACCCTATAATCATCTAACAACCTAGAAGACCTTCTAGATTCAATTAGACAACAGCATAACGATTCAAGTTATAATATAAATAAGCACTTAGAGCAACCAAACATCTAAGTGACTTGTGAATTTATTCTCTTCTTTAACCAAATAGTCCAACCGGTCCTAAGTTGATTAAAGTTCTACTCTTGATTAAATTAACTCCGACCGATAATTAATAAGATTCAGTTATAACTAGAAATTTAATTAGGTAGCTAATCTAGCAAAACCCTAGTTTAGATACAATTAAGCACATTGAATAAACTCTATTCAAGTTTGTTGAGAATCAATCAAACCTCACAACTCATGCAAATCATGACTTCAATTAACTAGCGAAACATAATAAATTTAGCAACTCATAATTAGATTAAAAAAAAGCTTAGAAATTTGGTTCAAAGGTTGCTCCTTGAGAAAAGCTCTCTAAACACAAACCCTAGCCACCAAATTGTCTTCTAAGTTATGAAAAGAAAAAGTCAAAGACAAGGTTTACATACCCTAAGACAACCAAAGACCAAGATATCCCGAAATTACATCTAACACACCAGAAATCTTATCATAAAATCCCATCTCGAAGCCCATTTCGTCGGCCCAACTTCTCCGCATGAAAACAAGGTGCGCGGGCTCCCTCCAGAGTAGCGCGATCGCGCCATGTTACTCCTAAGGTCGCGTCATCCCTCGGTTCAACATTCAAGTGACACTTCGGAGGTTGTTCTGACCCCTTTCGGGTTGGAATTTGGACTCAGAGAAACATGAATTGTAGCAATTGGAATTAGCTTTCCAATGATAAAAAATTCAGCTCCATCAGACCACTATAGCTCCCAAACAAAGCATTGTAATATAGACGTGTCAAAATAAGAACTCCAATGCATGACCCGGATTTAAGCATTCTTTTCCCACAGCCTCTTGGCTCTTCAAATCTTCACTTGCACCACTCTAAGCTTCATCTTAATTATCAAATTCCACCATAATCATATAAGATCCGTTCCGTCCATTCTTTTTTACCTAACGGTCTACAAAACCGAACAAAATAAGTGCAAAACCCGTATTTCCTACAAAACCTAAAAACCGAAGAACTAAAGTAAACTAGGCTAAAACCAATCAAAATAAACATAAATATGCATCCTAAACTATACCTAAATGCAAGTAGGGATTGATCAAAATTCTACTCAAACTCCTCAATCCATTCATTCTCTTGGGCATGTTGGTACTCCCATTGATTTGGATGAACCACCTTCAGAAGAAAAGCTTGATTATGAACCAGAATTGATGTTTTCTTTTTACACAAATCATAACCATGGTGCACTCGTTGTACCTGAGATGAAACCTTCGTAATCATCACCAGCTCCGTTAGATATTGTGCCTCTTGAGAACGTACCCTTATATGTACGTGGTATGTAATCTTCCCCAGTTAAAGGACATGTTCGTCAAGCTTTTGTGGCCAATGTGCAAGCAATTTCTGAGACCATGTTGAAGATTCAATCTGCTCAAAACATATTGTCTATGAAGAATGAGCTTCTTGAGGATCTAGCAACATTGGATATCATGACCAAAGCAGCTAAGATCAACGACCTTCATTTGTCTTAGATTGTTTCTCAAGTCCATAATTTCTTTGAAGGAGTTGACACAATAGGCAAATTGGCGGGTATGGTTGACACAACATCTTTGAACAAAGTATCTGCTGACATCTCCCTTGGCAAAACAGAAGTTGCTTCCAAAGAAGCTAAATTATTGCAATTGCAAGAGAAGTCTTTTGTTATGAAGAAGCGCGAAGAGGATATTCTAGATGCAAGAGCTAAGTTTCGTCAAATGGAAGAGAGTTTCGCTGCTGATAAAGAGCATTGGAGAAGAGTAAATCTGAAGTAGAGAAATGCATTCAACTTCAGAGAACAAGGCAAGGTATCTTGGAGGAAATTGAGAAGGATGCGAAGGCTAAACTCGAAGAGCTGCATTCGAAGAAAGCTATTATCGATGGCATTGTTGCAGCTATTACTTCTTTTGCTTCTAGTGGCTAAATTTCCTTTGTTCTCATTCATTTTTTCTGGCTTTGGCTTGTTTTGCTTTGTTTCTCACCTTGTTATTGAATAATTCTATTTCCCATGTAGTCTCCTGTATTAACAAAATAGCATCATTTACTCTCTTTTTTTCACTAGCTTATATAAGGGCGACGAAAGAGAAATACTAGACATGTTTATGGTTGTTTTTGTTTTTGTGGTTGTATCTAGTATTTTGGTTAACTAGACTACCTACGTACCCCCTTTGTGGAGGATTAAACCGCTCGTAGTTCATTAGGGATCTTTCATTTCTTGTGTATGCATCACCGAACTAATTTAAAAATACCTTCTATGAAGGGTTGTCTAAACTAATCCGACTATCATTTGCATGCAAATTTGCGCTGAATTTTTTTTAGAACCAACAATTGACACATAATTGATGGAAAATTTTAACATTTACCCACATGGGAGAAAATGTTTTGTTTCCTTTTTATGGCTGCATCTAGTAATTTGAGATACTAGCCCCTTTGTGAGGGATCAAGTCATTCGTAGTTCAAGCTCTCCATTTTTTTACCTCATTTTTTTCTTTTTTTTCTTTCTCTCTTTTTTGGTCCTTATGTGTACGCATCACTGAAATAACTTGAACCCACCTTCTAGGAAGGGTTGCTCAAATCACTTCACTATCATTTGCATACAAAGGACTTAACTCACTTAAGTAAAATACTTCTTCACAAACTTTCCGTTCACACAAGGGTATATAACTTCACCCTCGACTTGTGAGAGCTCATACGCCCCCTTAGGAAACACCTTAGTCATGACATATGGACCTTCACATTATGGCTCGAACTTTCCTTTTGATTTTCGATTGATGACAATTGGTCACCTTATTGTAAGAACCAAATCACCAACTGTAAATTAATGGAATTTGACTCTCTTATTGAATGCACCGGCCACCTAGGCTTGGTAAATTTCGAGCCTTTATTGCGTCGCTAGCCTATGTTCATCTAGAGCTTCAAGCTCGGCTAAACGAATTTTGACATTTTCTTTGGGATCTTTGAGTTGGGCGGCAACTCTAAGAGAAGGAAATTTAACTTCCAATGGCAAGACAACTTCAGACCCAAAGACTAAGTTGTAGGGTGTATATCCAGTGGACGTTCAAACAGTAGTTTGATAAGCCCACAATGCTTCAAGCAGTCTTTCATGCCAATCTCTCTTCGATTTTGACACCATTTTCTTAAGAATCTTGCAAAGCACTTTATTGAATGCTTCCGCTTGGCCATTCGATGAGGGATTATAGCTTGATGAAAAGCTTTGCTTGAAACCAAATTTCTCAGCTAACTTAACCATTTGTTGATTTTTGAAGTAAAGGGAATTGTCAGCTATTATCTTTGCAGGAACTCCATATCGATAGATCAAATGGACCCTAATAAAATTGACAACTTCTTTTGCACTTACCCCCTTCAATGGTATAGGTTTAGCCCACTTTGAGAAATAATCAGTCGCAACCAAAATGTACTGATGAGCACGATATGATGATGGACTAATGGGCCCTATCACATCAAGGCCCCATGCATTAAATGACCATGATAAGGCAGCTAGATGGATCATTTGAGGCGATTAATGGATGAAATTGCTGTGAACTTGGCAAGCATGACATGCCTTAGCAAATTCCATTGCGTCCTTCACCATGGTTGGCCAATAATAGCCTAATCGTTTGACTTGATCGGCTAATTTAGGGACAGATTGATGTGCCCCACATATCCCTGCATGAGTTTGTTCAAGAATATGTTGAGCTTCTTGTGTTGACAAGCACCTGAGTAATATCCCATCAAAAGATCTACGATACAGTGTGTCATTTTTCAACGTGAATATTAGAGATTATCATTTGACATCTATTTTCTTTTTTGATTCATCTGGTAACTCACCATATTGAAGGTACTAAAGTATTGATTAACGCCAATCAAGATCCTCTTCAATCTCATAAACAGAGACGAGATTCACTTCTTCAATTTGGTTGGCTCGTTCTAAGGCCGGAGCTAGTAAATGACGTTCTCCTATTGTAATTTGCATTTCCCTTTCTTCAAGTAACGTCAATGATGCTGCTAGTTTGGCCAAAGCATCGACTTTATCATTTTTGGATCTTAATATGTGTGTCACCTCTACTTGATGGAATTGATTAATGAGATGTTTTGCTCTTTGATGAAGAAGAATCAAATTTGAATTCGTTACTTCATAGACACCATTCATTTGTCTAACGATTAATTGAGAATCGCCAAACACCTTTAATGTGTCGATATGCATTTCAAGAGCTATCTCATGACCGATGATGAGTGCCTCATACTTCGCTACGTTATTTGTGCAAACCTCGAAAAGGGAGAAAGAATAAGGCACTATTCCACCTGATGGCATAACAAATACAATGCCAACACCAACACCTTTTATTCTTGATGTGCCATCAAAGTATAGCTGCCATGTTTTTTCTTCTATGACAAGAACTTCTTCATCTGGGAAGTCATATGATAATTCTTCATCATCAGGGGGTTGGATGAGCAGCCAAGAAATTAGTTATAACTTTCCCTTTAATCGCCTTTTGAGACACAAATTTGATGTCGAAGGGTGCTAAGAGCATAGCCCACTTGGCTAGTCTCTCTGACAATACATTTTTGGACAGGATATACCTTAATGGATTAGCCTTGGAATTTAATGTGATTTTGTGGGTCAAGAGATAATGCCGTAACTTTTGTACAACAAATATCAAAGCAAGACATACGTTTTCCATGACAGAGTAATTAAGTTCTGCCCCCACCAATGTTCGGCTGATATAATACAAGGCATTTTCTTTTCCCTCATCATTGTTTTGGTCTAACATAGCCCCTAAGGATTGCTCCAGAGCCACAATATAGAAAATTGATGGTCGCCCTTGAATCGGTACCATCAAAATTGGGGGACTCATCAAATATTCTTTGATGCTATCTAAAGCATTTTGGCATGATTGGTTCCATATGAAAGGAGCATCCTTTTTCATTAACCGTGGAAACAATTGGCACCTCCCTGTTAGATTTGAAATGAAGCGTCGAATGTATGCAAGTCTTCCTTGTAGACCTTGAAGTTCACAAAGGTTTCTTGGAGGTGGCATTTGCATGATAGCCTTGATTTATCGGGATCAATTTCGATTCCTCGATATCGAACAAAGAAACCGAGAAACTTCCTAAATGTCACACCAAAGGCACATTTGAGAGGATTCATCTTCAATTGATGCTTACATAATCTCTCGAAGATTTCTCGGAGATCTTTTGGGTGATCCTCACGCTCTTTTGTCTTCAACACTAAATCATCTACATAACATTCCAAATAATGATGGAGTAAATCATGAAAGATGACAGTCATGGTCATTTGATAGGTTGCACAACGTTTTTCAAACCAAATGGCATTACTTTGTAACAATATGTGCCTTGAGGTGTTCGAAAGGCTGTCAATTCCTCATCTTTGGAACTCATCTTTATTTGGTTGTACCCTAAAAAAAACCATCCATACAGGACAAAGCTTTGAACCCGGTCGTAGCATCAACTAGTAGCTCTGTTATGGCTAGAGGAAATTCATCTTTAGGGCACGCTTCATTCAAGTCCCTAAAATCCACACATATGTGGAGTTTGTCATTTTTCTTCTTTACAAGGACAATGTTAGCCAACCATATAGGGTATTGGACTTCGCGGATGAACTTAGCCTCAATAAGCTTCTTAACTCCAGCATTGATTTGAACCGTCAACTCGGGGCGAAAACGACGTTGTGCTTGCTTGACAGGTTGTTTGTCTTTAGAGATAGCTAGCTTATGCGTCGCAACTTGTGGATCCAAACCAAGCATGTCTTGGTACTCCCAAGAAAAAAAATCTTTGTACTCCCTAAGGAGTTGTTCATATACCACTTTTTCCTTATCAATTAGTAATTTGCTGACAATAACATGTTTGGGCTCCTCAACAGTCCCCAAGTTGATTTCTTCAAGTTCATTGATTGTGGCTTGACCACCATACTCCATTTCTGGTTGTGCATGTTGAATTGCGTTGAAATCTTGTGAGACATCATCATTGGTAATTTCTTTAGGAGAGTCGTGACTTGGTGATTCTTCAAATGAGGTCATGTTCACGTCCTCCATTTCGACATCACTTGAATGTCGTACAAAAAACTTTGACTTTTGTTTCTTCTTGATTCTCAATTTTTTAGCACCTTTGATGTGACTCTTCTTGCTTTCAAAGTCACCAAAACCCTTTAGCCTATTGAACACAGAAGGTCTTGTTGTTTCATTTATCGACGTTGTATCGAGCCTCTCAAACACTGACACTCGAGGTGTTGTCACTTCCTCCTCTAAGAACAAACTTT
The DNA here is from genome assembly GCA_964016875.1 of Fallopia convolvulus. Classification (NCBI taxonomy): domain Eukaryota; kingdom Viridiplantae; phylum Streptophyta; class Magnoliopsida; order Caryophyllales; family Polygonaceae; genus Fallopia; species Fallopia convolvulus. The sequence goes on from OZ024728.1 coordinate 53,087,275, forward strand.
GCTCATTCGAGGTCAAGGTCATGGGCTCTAACACTTTGGCTATCAATACACCTCCCTCATGAGAGACTTGCAAATTTTCAACAAGCTTCTGGTCAAGAGGTTTGTACGAAGCCTTTCTCTTTGAGGAAGATTTCGATCCTTTCACCTTCAACTTCTTTTGTGATTGCAAGGGAAAAGACTTGGTGAAGGAACTGGAAGATTCTCCTTTTAACACCACTCTTTTGCTATCTCCAGAGAACTTGTGGATGATCAGTGTCTTTTTCGGCATAGATTGGTCTATCTTTCGAAGGGGACAAGTATAGCTTGTCATCAAGGAGTGCATGGCCTTCTCAACTGAGCTTAAAGGTTTTTGACCAGCTTGTATCCTCTCCTTTGGTGTGTATTTGAACAACACTTTAGGACGAGTGCTATCTCTTTCGCTTTTTTCATTAAGAGAAAATCTTGACAATTGAGCAATACTTGAGACTAACTCGTTGCCTTGAAGCATCTTGCTATTTTCACTTCTTTTCATGTCTATTTTAGGGTCAAAACTGATTGACTTGTAAAACTTAGCGTCAGCATAATTCACACTTTCTCCATGAAATGGATTTTGATCTCCTCGTATAGTCTTTTCATTTCCATTTTCATCAGTGTATTTTAAACATTGATGAAGCATAGAAACAATAGACTTGCTAGCATGAAGCCATGGTTGCCCCAAGAAGGCATTATAAGATGTGTCGGCATCTATGGCATGAAATAACGTGTCTTTATAGAGATCATCCATCACCACTTTTAATGCAATGGTACCCATGGCACTTTGCCCTACATGATTGAACCCTTGAATTGTAAGCAAGGTAGGAGACAAAGGACAAGTTGTCAATCCCATAGCTCTCAAAACCCTTAACGAGAGAAGATTCATTGCTGATCCACAATCCAAGAGGATGGGATTGACCTTTGTATCACCGATGAGTCCCGTGACATATAATGGCCGATTGTGATACTCTTCTCCCAATTGAAGATCTTCATCAGAAAATGTTATACATGCCATGCATGCGACACAATGAGTTGGCGGAGACAAAGATACCTTATTGACTTCAACGAGGTCAACTTGGTTTTTATAATCTTCAGGATCCATGAGAGCTTGGATGATTACCCTTCTTAGCTCATTTGACATTTTCTAATGCATCATATGCACTCAAACGTGCGGGAATACGCTTCAAGTGACTAATGACATCGTACTTGATCTTTTCTTTAAATGGAGCTTTGCGGAGGACCATTGGAACTTGGTGACTAGCCTCCTTTTGAGGTTTTTCCCTTCATGTCATCATTAGATAACGAATCTTTTTCCTTACCTTTTTCTTTTTGCTTTGGGGATGTGAGTTGACATCCTGAATGAAGTGTAACCTCGTCAACTTCTAAATCCCACTCTTCACACATGTTGGCCCAAGTGGCCATACAACATTGGGCGATTTCTTCACCCCAAAATGTATCATCTTTTGAAGAGTCTTCCTCGAGAAATTTCTTAGGGATGAAGTCTTTTAATGTTTTTGGTTCTCTGTTTGTTTCAACATATTCCTCCTCAAAGTCAATTGTAAGGCTTTTCCCTTCTTCTCTTTCTTAACCTTCTTCTTGTTCTACTTCTTGTCAGATTTTCTTCCAATCATTCTAAAACCTGGAGAGCTCGAAGTTTGAGTCATTTTGGGTCAAGACTTTCTTCGACTCACATTGCTTCGCCATTCAAAGTCAGTGAAGGCATCATCATCAGTTGAACACAGACATTCAAAATCCGAGCAAGTCATAATCGCGTACAATATGGGTTGTCCAGGAGCATCTCTCTACATGTCTAGATATACCCATACAACATGAATATCATTATCAACTATGAATTGCACAACTATTTCCATGAGAGGCAATAAAACTGTGGGTATGCCTTCTTTCTCATCTGATGCTTTAGATATGTCAAGAGACTCTTGATGCGAAGGGAGCGCTTTTACAACTTCTGTCATAGAGATAGTGTTCGAAGAGGCTACTTGATCTTTTGATGATGCCCCTTCGATCTCTATTTCTCCATTTTTAATCATCCTCTCTATCATGTCCTTTAACACATTACAATCCTGGATGGGATGACTAACAATGCAATGATACGGACAATATTTCGCATCATTTGTTTTTCCAAATTCATTTGGTCTTTTTAGCTCGCAAATGGCTAAGAGCTTAGGGGCCATTAACTCTTCAAATATCCCTTGAATGTCATTGTCGTCAAAAGGGTATTTCTTTTCTTTTCTTTTCTTTCTTGAAGAGTGGGTTTTTTGAAAGGCACTTTAACTCCCCTTCCTTGTAACCTAGAATCATTACCCATAGGCGTTTTACCCGTGTGTTTAACAAAGGTAGCCATAGACTCCCCTCTTTTTTGATGCTTTTTCCCCTAATCTCTCCTTGACTCATTTGCATGAGATCGGCTTGTGCTTGTTTTACCACGAGCGAACTGTCGTTCGACATTGCAAGCTTTTGACCCTAAAGCGTCAAAACCTCGAGGTTCTGCACTTCCAACATGTACAAACAACTCATGAATTAGGTTATTGGTGCACATTTGGACACACACCTCTTCACTTAACTTCTCAGGACATTGTAGTCTTAGGCTCCTCCATCTTGCGATGAAATCATTAGCAAGTTCATTTGGTCGTTGAAGAGTATTTGCAAGGTCCATGATGAAAACCTTTGCCTTCTAACTCACGAATTATGCTAAGAATGCTCTTTGTAAATCATCCCATGTTTGGATCGATCTAGGTTGAAGTTGTGTGTACTCGATGAATGCTGACCCCTTTAACGATTACATAAATTGTCTAATAACTTAGGCATCGCTCAGTGCGGTTTCACCACCAGCTGAATAAAAGTGAGCCAAATGCTCATGTGGTGATCCATGGATACCATTGAATTTATCAAAACTTGGCCTTTGGCAACCCGGAGGGAATGGGACAGCATCATAATGCACTAGGTACGGCTTTCCGTAGCCAAGAATAGGTAGACGTACTTTTGAGACACTTGGAATTCTCGGATCGCTTGAGCGATCAACTCCCTAATTTCTTGTGGGGAGATGGATGAATTACCACTCATACCATTGTCATTTGCTCTCACTTTGCTACATCAACGTAAGAAATCATTTTGGCCATAGACCTTGTCATAGGACTATCATGAAGTTGTCGCATTTGCACACTTAAACTTCTCGAGCTGCATGAGTCTATCTTCCTTGGAGCATCAACACGATCATTGTCCATCTTGCTCTCTTTACGAACTCGAACCTTCTTGGCCTTTGAGGACTTGGTCACTTTGACATTATGAATTTTTCAACTGCGTCTCCTCCTCGGAGTAGGAAGTCATGCAAACTTGCTCGACCTTTTTGAGCATGATGGGAATAGACCCTATGAGAATTTAGCTTGGAGCGACTATTAGAGGATTCGGTAACACCTCTTTTGAGTCAAAAATGTCATTTGCAACCTTCCTGAGGGTTGCATTCGCTTGAGCTAAGGTTGGATAATTTTCTAGCTTGCGAAGCTGATACGTGTTATATTTTATATATTTAAATCCCCTTATAATTAATTGTTATTAATCTATAATTAATGGCTTTTATGAATTATGTGCAGGGAAGAAGATGTGGTTTATATGGATTTTTTATTAGCAATTGGAAATGGGTCCAAATTGATTAATTAAGGGTTGAAAAGTCAAAGAGGATATATATATATATATATATATATACACACACATAGGATTGGATTTAAGAGGAGAAGAGGGTTTTTTTTTGGCTGAAGCGAGGCAGAGAAAGAAAGAGCGGCGGACGGGCTGAACAATTCTCCTGTGTTCCAATTCTCTTGCGTTCCAGATTTTTCCTTCGTTCCAGAGTTTTCCATGACTTTCATCAATTTGGTGATCTCTTCTCCAATTATGAGTAGCTAGATTATTCATTCTAGGGTTTAGATGAAACTCTATTAGTATGATTTTATAATTCCGTTTTGTTTGAGAATTAATTCGGGTTTATGATTGCATGACTATTGAGATTGTTGGATTTATAATTATTTTCCAATTTGGATTGAAGCCCATAGTGCCGACACCACCGAATTGGAGTGCGATCCGTCGGATGCCATTGGAGTCTCCAAGCTTCAACTAGTGACTCGCCGAGCTTTAAGTATGCGAGAGGCACCTAAAACTGATCAATGGGAACAACTATTCCACACCCGTTGTTTGGTCAATAACGTGTCCTTGAGTGTCATAATTGACTCGGGGAGTTGTGCAAATTTCTTATCCAAGAAGGATATCCAATGACAGCGGCGATTAGGTTGACAAGCAAGTAATTTTTTCCTTTTCTATTGGTGCATATTCTGATTCAATTTTATGTGACGTAAGGCCAATGGACGCCACACATCTCTTGTTGGGGCGCCCATGGCAATACGATCGTCGCGTGCTTCACGACGGGTTTTTGAACACTTACATGTTCAATTTCCACGGGAAGCGCGTGACCCTCTTACCAATGTCGCCTAGTGAAGCTTTACAGGATGAAGCCGAGCGGCAAAGACAGAAGACTAGCGACAACGACACCACCGCGCCGAGCACAACGCCTTCGGCGTCCCCTGCGAAGCCAAGTGATTCCAGCGGCGTTCCTGGTGCCAAGACCCCTCATTCAGGTTCCCATGATGTTGAAGAAGGAAAACGCCGACAGAAGTTGGAGTCGGGCCGACAGTTTGCATCACGTGGCCTCGGTAACGCACCGAACGCCGTAGATTTCTCCAAACAAGGGCTCCAATATATTTCTGACGGCTCTACAGGCGTTTCTGGTGGAAAATCCATTTATTTAGAGTTTGCAACAGATTTGAAGAAAAAACGCCCAAGAGAGATGAATTTGAGCAAGGGGCCACCGTCAACTTCTCCTACCATCGCGCACCACGCCGTCGCATCACGGAAATTTGGATTCCAGGAGCTACGAGACGATTTTACAAGCGTTTCAAAGGCCATTCCTCCTCAAATTCCAGGAGCTACCTCATACCAAAAAGACACCCCAGAACCAGCCAGATCGAGTGAAGACGCCGAGCCACCCCTTCTCGGGACGTGCCAAAATCGATTGCTTTTGGCCCGACGTCGTGACATCGACAAATCTATCCAGGGGAGTCTTTCTTGTTTCATTTTGTATCCATTACTTTCTATTACTAAATCTTTGGATAATTCACTGCCGTCTTCTATTGTTTCTCTTTTAAAGGAATTTGAAGACGTCATGCCGGACGAGCTTCCGAAAGGTTTGCCGCCAATCCGGGGGATAGAGCACAAAATCGACCTCATGCCAAGCGCTTCTCTTCCGAATCGGGCTGCGTATAGGACCTCCCCTAAGAAAACTCAGGAGCTTAAAAGACAGGTTCAAGAACTTTTGGACAAGGGGTTTGTCCGAGAGTCTTTAAGTCCGTGTGTCGTTCCGGTGATTCTCGTGCCAAAGAAGGATGGCTCATGGCGCATGTGTGTCGACGACATGCTTGACGAATATCACCAAATCCGCATGTAAGAAGGCGATGAGTGGAAGACCGCATTTAAAACCAAGCATGGTTTGTACGAATGGCTTGTCATGCCGTTTGGTTTGACAAACGCTCCTAGTACTTTTATGCGGCTTATGAATTTTGTTTTTCGTAAGTTTTTAGGACGTTTTGTCGTCGTGTATTTTGACGACATTCTGGTTTTTTCTAAGGATTTGGATTCTCACGCGAGGCACCTTAGGTTGGTGTTAGAATGCCTTTGCGAGCATTGTTTGTATGTAAACTTAGACAAGTGTTCGTTTTGCACGGACACGATGAACTTTCTTGGTTTTTTCGTGTCCAAGGATGGCCTTAGAGTGGATGACGACAAGATCCGCGCCATCCGAGAGTGGCCCACCCTTACGACCCCGACGATGGTTTGCTCCTTCTTAGGGCTCGCAGGGTTCTATCGTCTTTTCGTCAAGGACTTTAGTTCCATCACCGGGCCACTCCACAATCTCACCAAGAAGGCAACCACAATCAAGTGGATGCCCGTTCATGAGGCCGCCTTTCAGGCCTTAAAAGATGCTTAGCGCTCCGGTCTTGCAATTGCCAAACTTTACTAAGTGCTTCGAGGTCGAGTGCGACGCCTCCAATTATGGCGTAGGCGGCGTATCGTCCAAGATAGATGCCTCATTCTTATTTTAGCGAAAAATTAACGGGGGCTACATTGAATTACCCGACATATGACAATGAGTTGTATGCACTAATTCGGGTTTTAAAGACATGGCAGCATTACCTATGGCCTAGCGAGTTCGTCATTCACACGGACCATGCCGCCTTAGCGTATCTCAAGAGTCAAATGACTCTCAATAGACGCCATGCGAGATTGGTGGAGTTTATGGAAACTTTTCCATATATCATCGCCCACAAGAAAGGGACAAATAACGTCGTGGCAGACGCTCTCTCGCGCAGGTATGTACTTCTCACTCAACTTTAGGCCAATTTGCCCGGGTTGTCCTTAAAAAGGAGTTATATATGCATGATCAATTTTTCAAACCGATCATGGAGAACCTCGAGCATAATCGAATCCATGAGTCCTATTTCTTGGACAATGGATACCTCTACCGAGCCGGAAAGCTTTGTATTCCGAACTCGTTTGTAAGGCATCTATTGCTCAAGGAAGCTCATGATGGCCGAGGCCATTTTGGCATAGCCAAAACCCTAGCAGCACTTCGTGAACACTTTTTCTAGCCCCACATGGCGTCGGATGTCCACAAGTATTGTCGCGGTTGTGTGACATGCCAAACCGCAAAATTGAGGTCCCAACCTCACAGCCTATATTCACCCTTGCCCATTCCGGATACCCCATGGGAAGATCTCTTCATGGATTTTATCATGGGCCTTCCAATGACAAGGCACGGTAAATATTCGATCTTCGTAATTGTGGACCGCTTCTCCAAAATGGCTCACTTCGTGCCATGCAAAGGGAACAACAATGCGACTGAAATCGCAGACTTGTTCTTCGAGCATGTCGTGAAGCTCCATGGTGTGCCACGCACTATTGTTAGTGACCGGGATACAAAATTTTGTAGTCATTTTTGGAGAACGCTATGAGGAAAGCTAGGTACACAATTACTCTTTTCTACGTCATATCATCCCCAAAACGATGGTCAGACTGAGGTGACCAATCGGACCCTAGGCACCCTTCTTCGGACGGACCTCTAACATAACCCATGCCTGTGGGAGGATCAAATACCTTTTGTTGAGTTTGCATATAACAGGTCCAAACATTCAGCGACAAGGAATACACCATTCGAGATTGTCTACGGCCTCAACCCGCACTCTCCGATGGATTTAGTCCCTCGGCCCTTGAAAAATGGCGAGCACATCGACGCGGCCAACCGCGCCGACACCATCCGTAGATTGCATAAGCAGACTCAGAATCAATTGGAGCGTCGGGCTGCACAATACGAGGCACATCACAACAAAGGTCGCAAGCGTCTCGTGTTCAACCTAGGGGATCTCGTGTGGTTGCATCTTTGCAAGGACCGCTTTCCGGATGCGCGGAAAACCAAGCTACATCAGCGCGAAGACGACCCTTTCAAAGTCTTGGAGCGTATCGGAGATAACGCTTACAAGATCGACCTCCCGGGCAAGTATTCGGTCCATTCTACTTTCAACGTTGCCGATCTCTCCCCCTATGTTGACCCTGCTTATGAGGAAACGGGGACGTTTCCCAACCAAGTAGGGGAGGGTGATGCGACCCCTGTTATGGATGCTAGCCAGGAGGCCGACTCTTTCACACTTTGCTCAAAAGGCCCCGTCACCCGTGCCAGGGCTCGAGCCATCGAGACCGCGACGCAGTCTCTTGTGTCGCGCTTGTCCGCAGGCCACGGCACGCCCTACATCGCATCATCGCTAGGCACAATCAGTGTCATCGGCGCGTTGGAACCTCGAGTCGAGTCTTCGGAACCAACCATCTGAGACTCGCCCTTCGCACCGGCCCTAGGATCGCAACTTGAGGTTCTCGCAAGCCCCATCCAAGCCACCGTGCCAAGCCGTGTCATCGGCTCACCACTTGAGGTTCAAGTCGGCGCCCTTGCCAACACGTCGCCAGGTTCCGCACCAGCGATGTAGCACTGCGGCGCACCAGCGTCGAGTCCTCCCTTGCTAGCGCCTTGTCAAGACTTGCGATGGCCTTTTCGCGACACTCCGGTGCTGGCCACGGACGACATATCTTATTTCTACTATTTTTAGCATGTTTTCTAATTTCGAACATTACTATTGTTGGTTTTATATAATAAGGAAGAGTTTATTGGGCCTTGCGCTGATGGACTCGGATTTTGCGCCGATGGGCCTAGCCTGCGAGTTAGCCCTAGGCGCGCCTCACTAGTATTAGGGTTTTTTTCTTATGTTTGCTTGTGCCGCACCTATATATAGGGTGCTATGTTGTTTGTTTTGCTCAGCGCACATTAGGATTTAATTAAGTAGAGGTTTTGCTCCTTATTTTGCCCTAGTGCCATTGCGCCACCCCTCATATTATCAACAAAGCTCTCAAATTCTCGCAATTTCTCTCGTGTTTTCAATCAATTCAACCACTCCAATAGTGATTCACATTCTCTCAAGTCTTCCGCCGCGTACTTCGAGACCCAATACTCAAACAACGCATCGATCCGTCGCATCCCGTAACGAGGGACGCATCATTTTTCTTCACTTACAAGGTTGTGTTGCTCCTACTTCCTTGTCTTTTTATTTGTCACTTCCCGACAATGAGGACAATGTAATATTTAAGTGTGGGGTGAGGGCAAATGCATGCAATTTTAATTTTTATTGAAACCACCTCAAACTCCTTGGATGACTGACTAGCTATGAGAGTTCTACAGTAAACTCTAATTCACTTTTTTTTTTTGAAAAAACAAACAAAAGAGTTTTGAAGTTATGGGTGCAATAGCTTTAACTCTAGCAGTTTGGTTGTTTATTATGTGGAATTCTAAAGCTCGTATATAATCTAGCATATATATTATTGACTTAGGTGCAGGGTACTGAAAAAAGACTTTTATACCTTAATCCACCTAACTAGTATATCTTACTTCCTTGGTGACTTTTCAACACCCTTGGTTACTGGAGAATTACTTGACTTTGTTAAAAAAAAAAGGGAGAATAAGCTGGTTCAAAATAAGAAAAGAAAAAATCAATGAAAAAAAGAAAGTTCATGAACCAGTAAGAAAAAAATAAAGAAAATAAGGGCAAAGTATCAAGTACTCCTTTGAGACCAATGGGTGGTATATGAAAGGAACGATCCATGTACTGTGGTATGTGCCTCTTGTATAGGAAGTGAGGTGGGAATTCACTTGAACATTAATGCAGTCTGCCTGAAGCTAGTAACTTGTTTCCTAGTGTCTATTGGTTCTTACAAATGCTAGATTATTTATGAATTCAAGTTAAAATTGTCGTTAAGTTGCTAGAGTACAAAAGTTTTATTGTGTTCATAGCTTGCTAATCTATCAAATATTTTTAATGATTAATTAATTTTTCAGAAAAAATGTTTTAGTTTATGGTGGAGTCTCATTTGCTTATAGGTCTCTTTTTGAGTTATATATGAGGTGGTTTGTCATACTCTGTTGAAAGATCGCGTGTTGTTTTGATAGTTCATTTGCTCGAGGACTAGCAAAGATTACGTGTTGGGTAGTTGATACGTGTTATATTTTATATATTTAAATCCCCTTATAATTAATTGTTATTAGAGAAATTAATACCCCATAACCCACTTTGATAATGTGTTTGCAAAAATGCCTTCTAATTTCTAATGTTACATGAATGCCAAAAAAAATAGCACATATGCCCAAAAAATAGCAAAAATACCCACAATTATGTGCTTTCCTTTTTTAGAAAAATATTAAAATAATTTATTTATTTGAAACTTTAAATTAAGAAAATTATTCTCAATTTAAATTTTAAAAAGATTTCTACTAATTAAAAAAAACAAGATTAATTAAATTAAGAGCAAAAACAAATGCTCTCACATTAAGAAAATTAGTACCCACGACCTTATCATTCTTCTTCTTTCTGGAGCCAAAACCCAAAACCCCTAAATATCTTCTTAACCTAGGTTTTTTCCCAGTCCTTCATCGCCTTCGATCTCCCAAAGTTCTTCTGCGAGCCTGTTCAATCTCTGCGCCCCCGTTAATTTCTTCTCCAATTCGACTTTAGTACTCTTTGATTGGGAGGAGGAAGCAGTAGATCAAAGTGAGAAAATTTCATCTCCAATCGAATCTGGCCTGTTGACTCGCCTATTCTTCTCTCGTCTTCTTCTTTCTGGATCGAGACCTTACCATTCTTCTCTCATCGAGCCAGAGGCGTTCCTCTCGTCGAGTCAGCGTCGTCTAGCCTCTCTCGTCTCTCTCGAGCCAGCATCTTGTTTCTCGATCTCGAGCCATCCCGATGGCTTTTCTGCTGGACAAATCGTAGGAGGATCGAACGACTCATAGGAGGCTCGAACGAATCAGCGCCAACCCCTTGTCTCGTGAGCCCTTCTCTCGTGAAATGCCCTCATAGGTTCGAGTTGCAATCAGCACCAGCCCCTTGTATCGTCATCATCTCGACCGACGCAGATCTATCAAGTACGTGTTGAAATCTAAACCCTACTTTTCTGAAATCTAAACCAAGCATTTTATGGGTTTTGTTTTCCTAGTTAAAAATTGTTCCAATTCATTCGAAATCTAAACCTTAAGGATTGCGATTGGATATCCTAAAGGATTAGCAGAGTCGCCTTTTTGTGTTTAAATGCTTTATTTTTCAATAATTTTGTGTTGTTCCTAAATATAAACCCCATTCATTTGAAATCTAAACCCCATTAATGAAATAGAAGTATGAAGATTCCGACAGATTGTGTTTGGTTTCAGTTTTTTGTACTTCATTCCTGCTTTATGTTGTTTGTGATGTGAAGTTCTGTATAAATTTCTGTATTATTGCACTTGGTGTACATTCAGGTTTTGAAGAGTAAATCTGGCCATTTCATCTATGCATCAGATTTAGACTTTTCTTCCTGTGGAAGTTTGGCCTCCAAAAATTGGCTTGTCAAGGCGTCTGTTATTTGATATATGTCTCTTGTGTTATACAATCTGTCCTGGTGGCTGAGTGGCAAACAAAAAGAGTATATTTCTTCAACTAAACTTAATTGTTTGCATAATAAAACCCGTTCCCAGTTTGATCATACAATACATCATAGCTATTATTTCTTTAGAACAGTAAGCATCCATCGGTAGATATTCAAATTCATAGTGGATCATTACATTGATAAATAAAAAGAGAATTCTCCTAATCAGTAAGCATCGGTATTTAAGAATTTTAGGATAGAATAAATCTCTTCTTTTCTTTTGTATTTCTTCTATCCTAATTCCTAAACAATTGTATTTGTGAATATATTCTACTTTTGTGGCCTTAATTAATTAAGGGAAAATTCTCCTAATCCTATTGTTTCAAATTAGATCTTTTTAAAATTAGGACAAGTCCTATGTCTCAATCAACTTGATTTCAATATTCCATTCTGGAGGGTCGATTCAATTCCTTTTCAACTACAAAATTGAACAAACAATACAATTTTATTTAGATTTTTTTCCTAAAACATTTATGGAATAGAGTATATATTATTTGAACATGGAATAATTTTGTTTGATGATCTATATGCACGCATATGGTGGATAATTAGTTGTCAAGACCGAGTTTTGTTTTTTCTTCCGAAAATGCCCACTCAATGTGTATTTCGGGCTGATGGTAAGTACATCTTAACCCTCAATTATTGTACTGTTTTTTTAAATTGGATATTGTAATGTATAATGTTTTGGTTGTTAATTAATTACTGATGTATGCCAGTAATGCTAGAACTCTGTGCCTATCTGTATAATAAGAAATTTGTGAGAAATGGTATGTATATGTGCCATTTAATGGAAGATTTGTATATGTGTCATTTAATGTGGATAATAAACGTTGGATTACATTACAAATTGACTTTACAAGTTGGGTTGTTAATGTGTATGATTCAAATGTGGACTTCATAAGTATTAAGGATGTAGAGGAGAGCCTTATTTCAGTGACTCACGGGCTTCCCCAAGTATTGAAGCAATATGGGCCAATGGCCAAATAGTTGGAAATATGGGGTGAGAAACTGTTAAGTGTCAACCGTGTCAATGGTTTGAAGCAAAACAAGCGAAGGTAAGTACATTGAGTTTCGAAATCAACTTATAATTCAACGTCTCACAGTTTGAATCAAATTTTATTATTTTTATATGAAGCTATACTAAAATCTAATTTTGTTTTGTAGGGGTGACTGCGGGGTGTACACCATCAAGTGCATTGAGTTACTAACCACTAAGAATGTTGATATCTCGGTCATTGAGGAAAAGTTAGTATATGGATATCGAAGTTCTTTGGCAGTAAGAATATGATACTTCAAATGGGATTCGTCTTGAGTTCTTTGGTTGTGAAACTAGTTTAGTTTCACTTTATTGTTTTTGTGAAGTGTTATAGATGTATTTTTGCTGGTTAACTGGATGTTAGTAATCCACTTTGGTGGATAACTTGATGTTAGTAATCCACTTTAGTGGATAACTTGATGTTAGTTTTGATCATTATGTGAACTTAGTTTGTGCCTTGGTTTATGAATTTCAATGAAGGAAACTATTTTTGACTTTATTGAGGTTCTTTCTTGTGTGTGCTAGAAATTGATACAAGTTATGGCTCCCTTCATGCTTAAGGATACTATTTTTTTATGTATTGAGAGCATGTCCACCTTTTTTTATAGGGTGACAGGATAAAAATTATATGATGACAAGATAATTATTGAAGTGTGACAGTATAGCTTTTCTCATAATAACTTGGAATTCAAATGGAGCTAACATCAATCCTTGTTCAGTTTTATTATAGGGTGACATGATAATAATTGTATGATGACAAGATGATTATTGAAGTGTGATGGTATAGCTTTTCTCATAAGAATTTGGAATTCAAATGAACCTAACATGAATCCATGTTCAAGTTTCTTATAGGGTGACAGGATAAAAATTGTATGATGACAAGATAATTATTGAAGTGTGATAGTATAGCTTTTCTCATAACAATTTGAAATTCAAATGAACCAAACATCAATCCGTGTTCACCTTTCTCATAGGGTGACAGGATACAAATTGCATGATGACAGTAAAAATTCTTGAAATGTGACAGTATAACTTTTCCCATATGAACTTGAAATTCAAATGAAGCTAACATCAATCCATGTTCAACTTTCTTATAGGGTGACATGACACAAATTGTAATGTGACAGTAAGTTTAGAGACCAGATAGACATCCTCATCAACATCAACAAATTGATCATCAATATCTTCCATTACTTCATCATGAGCAACTTGTTCAAATTGTTTTGCTCCATCAAAATCATCACTTGCAAAACCAATCCTGTTAAAACCAATTTCTTCTTCTCCAAGGTTTACAAAATCAGTATCTTCATCATCATCACTGAGCATGACAACGACATCTTTGCCTTTATTTGTTGAAGTAGATCCTCCAATTTCATCATCGCTGCTCAATGATACGAAATTAAACGGAGAAGTATTACTATTTCGTAACCTATCACCGTCTTCAGGGATCTTGTCACCATTCCCAAATTTTCTGACACCCACATCAAAGGAGACATTATTATCATCGTCGATGATTTCATCTAAAGTCCTGTCATCCTTAATCGGTGTTCTATCACACTGGCTTAAAAGACTTTCCTTTCAACACCCTCGTCCATAAACTGAATATTTTTCTTCTCCTTAATGCTTGTGTACAGATCTATCGACCATATCCCCTCTTTTGATGATTTTGAATTAAAAAATTTGTAGGCTTCAAGATCATCTTCACCATTAACTTCAAAGGGTGGAAGGTTTACCTTTATGGGCGACACATAGTGCAGATGTAGATTGTACTTTTCACAATCAATGGATAGTTTCTCCACTATTTTATCCTTAAGGGGTTCGAATTTTATAGTATCGGATACAACGAGTGCTATTGCCTTCTTGTCCCCTCCCCCCTTCATAAGACCAGTTATCTCCCAAGACATTCCATTCACCATTTGTAATTAACGTAAGTAATATGTTGTTTTGACCTGAAAATACACAAATCGTAATACTTAGAAGCAATAAATGATTATCGAAACAATTCAATCGTAATACTTAGAAGCAATAAATGATTATCGAAACAATTCAATCGTAATACTTAGAAGCAATAAATGATTATCGAAACAATTCAATCGTATACTACTTATCCATGGTAGAACTCAATTTGCCTCTACGTTTGTTCGTATATCAAAACTGAATGAACAGATAAGACTGGATAGAAAAGATTTCGTATCTTTATGTAGAATAATTGGCTATTATTGTTTGCATTAAGATTCGTATCTTTTAAGATAAAGGATAGAAAAGATTTCGTAACAAATATAATTCGTTAGCAATTTCCTTCTTCTTTTTAAGTCCGTGACAGGAGCATATTGTGGTATGACAGTATAATATCTAGCTAGTTTAGATTTTTACGGAAATATCAACACATTAGGATCTTTGCCATATCTTTGACTTTTTTTTCCTTTTTTTTCTCATTAGTTTCCGTATATTATAACTAATAAATGACTTTAAAATATCTTTTCATATGCCTTTTATTTATTTACTTTTACAATTTTCGTTTTATGATTTTAATTTTTTGAATTCAATATTTCATTTCTAAAAAACATTAAAAATATAAATTCAAATAATTAAACAATAAAATAATGAAAATAAAATTGCATAAGTGCCAAAAATGCATGATTCGCAATTTCCTATAATGTGGGGTACTTTTGCAAACTGTTTTTGTGCAATGGGTACACTTGCAAATCCGTCTTGTTATTAATCTATTAATTAATGGCTTTTATGAATTGTGTGTAGGGAAGAGGATGTGGTTTATATGGATTTTTGGATTAGCAAATGACAATGGGTCTAAATTGATTAATTAAGGGTTGAAAAGTCAAAGGGGAGATATATATATATATACATGTAGGATTGGATTTAAGAGGAGAAGAGGTTTTTTTTTTGCTGAAGCGAGGCAGAGAAAGAAAGAGCGGCGGACGGGCTGAACAATTCTCATGCGTTCCAATTCTCTTGTGTTCTAGATTCTCCTGTGTTCCAGATTTTTCCTCTGTTCTAGATTTTTCCATGGCTTTCATCAATTTGTTGATCTCTTCTCCAATTATGAGTAGCTAGATTCTTCATTCTAGGGTTTAGATGAAACTCTATTAGTATGCTTTTATAATTCCGTTTTGTTTGAGAATTAATTCGGGTTTATGATTGCATGACTATTGAGATTGTTGGATTTATAATTATTTGCCAATTTGGATTGATAATAATTCTTGTAGAACAATTATTGATTTCAGTTGGTGCTAAATTTACAAACTTTGTTCTTGTAGTTCAAGGCTTGGTGTTGTGCAATGGTGCTTTCATTAATTTGTGGTTGTTTATTGAATATGCCATGCTTTAGTTAGATGGTTTATGTCACTAGATTAATCACAATAAATACTTTATCCTTGGAGTAATCTTGACTTGTAGTTTAGGATGCTCATAATAAACCGATAATTCTCACTCAAACTAGATTATTAATTATATTAATAGTGGTGGATTCGACTACCCTAGAATTCTTTATTCCTGATTGATTACACTTGTCAATTTATTAGTTTTAGTTTAGTTACAAAAATCAAATTCTCAACTTATATTCAATTCTGTTTCTTAGACTCTTAATTTAAAATTAATCTATTGTTCCATGCAGATACGACACCCTAATATTTATCACTATCTATTTGGTCTTCTGCACTTGCAAGTTTAGGGTTTTAAGACTTGAGACTAAGATCTCTATCAGAAGCGGTCATGTGTTCGAACACTTTGAACCATTTTTGTAGCCCCTCTTTTTGTTAGCCTTCTTGACCATCGGGACAACTAGTATAAGATTCCCTAAAGGCCGACCATTCCTTGTGACGACCCGAATGATGGGTCTTTGAGCACTTCTAGATATAGGCTTTGTGCCACTAGTTCCCGGATTACCAGCATCGCTAGTGGCCCTGAAGTTGGGCTTGTTGCCTATTTGCTCCTCCAAATGATGAAGCGGGTTAAAGGAATTCTCCAACGGGATCTTTGCATGAATTTTATTGCGAGAAACTGATGAGGTATTTTTCAGACGTTTTGCCTTTCAAAGAAACCTTAACTATACCAAACTCAATAGAACGGTAAGTAAGCCACAAAGACTCGTGTAAATGTGTTTTACTTGGATGCCAAGTAACCGAAGGGTGAGTTTTTTATGAATGATTATTCTAACTCTACTATGCAAGTTAAAAGAAAATATGAATGCAAATGTGATTTTATCAATAAGAGACAAGTGTGTTCAACTAGTTAAATCCATCATGACATTGCTTTGTTGATCATTGACTCTCTTGATTCTCAATTAATTTGAATAATCTATTGTGAATTATGACCCTACTAAGGATTATGACCCGAACTTCAGATTTAGTTGATAGAACTACCAGTTTAACAACCCTAATCATCTAACAACCTAGAAGACCTTCTAGATTAAATTAGACAACAATATAAGTGACTCAATAGAAACAAGCACTTAGAGCAATCACGCATCTAAGTGAGTTGTGAATTTATTCTCTTCTTTAACCAAATAGTCCAACCGATCCTAAGTTGATTAAAGTTCTACTATTGATCAAATTAACTCTGATTGGTAATTAATAAGATTCAGTTATAACTAGAAATTCAATTAGGTATCTAATCTAACAAAACCCTAGTTTAGATACAATTAAGTACAAAGAATAAACTCTATTCAAGTTTGTTAAGAATCAATCAAACCTCACAATCCATGCAAATCATGACTTCAATTAAGTAGCAACAGAATGGAATTTAGCAATTAATAATTAGATTAAAGAAAAGCTTACAAATTGGTTCAAATGTTGCTCGTTGAAAAAATCTCTCTAAAAACAAACCCTAACCTCCAATTGTCTTGTAATTTATTAAAGAGAGAGACGCTAAAAGAGTTTTTAAGTATCTCTTAAAACTACTAAAGATATACAAGGAAACAAATCCTCACAAGCTCACAAGCAAGGCATCATTCAAAAATTCCAAGATCTAGGCCCTAAACTCAACCGAACATCGGCCCAAATCACCTCCGCGTGAAATCCCGAAAGAGCGGCTTGGCCCAGAAAAATGTGGTTGCACGATTAGTGTCTACCCCTCACTTTCAGATTCTATTGGAATTGCTCGTCTTGGTTCATGAAAAGCGTCACACTTTTTCTACCTATCCCGCGCTTTTTCTCTCAGTTCAGGCTTTAGGTGACACTTCAGAGGCTGTTTTGACCCCCTTCTAGTTAGAATTTGGACTCGGAGTAAAAACATGAATTGTAGCTCTTTGAATTAGTTTTTCAATGATAACAAATTCAGCTCCATAAGACCACTATAGTTCTCAAACTAAGCCTTACAAGTTAGAGGTGTCAAAACAACAACTCCAATGCATAACCCGAATTTAAGCATTCTTTTCCCACAATCTCTTGGGCATTAGCTCATCCAATCTTCACTTGAACCACTCTAAATTTCATTTTGATCCTCTAATGTACCACCATAGTCAGCTGGATCACGTTTCCCCTTGCTCAATCACATAATAACCTGCAAAACCGAGCAAAACAAGCGCAATTACCCGAAAATCCTAGAACCTAGAAACTACACTAAAACTAACTAAAACCATGCAAAATAAACATAAATAGAAGCACTCTAAGTTTCATCTTGATCCTCTAATGTATCACCCTTTGTTTTATTTTATGATTCGGGATGCACCCATGTTGTGACGAGTTGCCTATGTATCTCTTTAAAAATAATAAAGTCTTACGTAGTTCAGAGTGTTTTGGTTTTTTGTGTTTGATTTTGGTGTGAGTAGTTTTTCATGCATCAGATGCGCAAGACTAAACCCACCTTCTAGGAAAGGTTGCCTAGACTCGCCCCAACTATCATTTGCATGACGCAAATGATGCTAAACCCACCTTTTAGGAAGATTAATCTAGTCATTTGCATTTGGCGTGCAGAATTATTTTTAGTGCATTTTTGGATTTTGAAATTTCAGTTTGATTTAGGGTTGTGATTGAACTCGATGGACATTTGATTTGGCTTTTATCGAGTTTCCTACGTACCCTTTTAAAAAGGCTCAAATCGTACGTAGTTCTTAAAAGAGATTTTTATCTTTGATTTGAACTTTGAGATTTGATGACTCTACTCGATTAAAATTTGATATCAAGTTATCTACGTAGCCTTTTTTAGGCATTAAGTCTTTACGTTGTTCTATAAGAATACTATGTTTTTTCATTTTAATTTGCTGGTCCAAATTTAAATATTTAAATATAACTAATAAAAATTTTGGACTAAGCTTTGTGAATCAACTAGTCCAATTTTATATTACTCATCGTGTGATTGAAAATATTTTTAGTGGGTCAATTTAATAAATATGTTATTTAGTTGGTCTAATTGGTAATTAACTAATCTCAAGGCTAAATTCATTCACTTGCTTGTTGAGTGTTTGGCGGAGGCTAGTACAAACACAATGACTTGTCTTATGAAACACACTTCGCAAGCCTTAGATTTTATTTATGCATCCAATATATTATTATAACAGAAATCTTTTAAATTTCAAAATTATTTCATTATGAGATATGACATGTATTTTTCCGATGTATGGAATTTTAATAAAATTATTAATTATTTATTCTAGAACAATAAATTATGTTTTTTGAAAAATAAGTAAATTTTTTTTTAATGGAGGAAAATCAATCAACGATTACATAGTTTTTAGTTGGTAGCCGAGCAACAAGCTGAGCACCAACTCCTTTTTGAATAACAACACCCAATCTATGAAAAAGAAAACTACCTGAGCCACTACCAGCGTCATGGTTAACTAAACAATTTTTCAGACGCTTAAAAAAACAAATAAAATCTTCACTTAGTTCCCCCAAGGTAGTAAAGGCTAACACCCCCAATCCATAACCATGCAAATTACACTCATTCAAATATTTAGAACGTTTGCGCGAAATTGCTTTAGAGATAGCCTGGCCTGGGACGAAACCAAAAACACCATTTCCAGTAAAGGGTGAAACTCCTGTGACATCCATACACACATCTTGGCCGTTTTCTCAGTTGAGAACAAGAATATCTGCTGGGCGTAGATCCTTATTACTATCTGATACAAGACCCAGAGCAACCTCCTTACGTACAGGGACGCCAGCTTTGAAACAAATATGTGCAATAACATCTTGAACTAAGTCTTGGCGAAACTTTAGTCCAACATCACTAGCACAATGAAGCGCGTGATCCCCAAATATATCCATGGGCTTATTGCAACTAGAGCACAGCCGACCCTCAGCAAAAAGAGGGATATCGAGACGATAGCTAACTACGGCTCAAAATTTGTTTGGGACCCAGGCACTGATCTAAACCACTGATTGGAACAACCATAAGGTAATCTTGAGCATGTTTGATCTGATTGCATTGCCAAAGAATAGAGTCTCTTGCAGATAAAGTAAACTGGTTAGGGATTTGCTTCTTGATTGCGTCAAAATATGGTATCACAGGCCTTATAATTTTTAATTCCATTAATATCTAAATAAATTATAATAAAAATTAAATGATTATTTTTTATTTTATCATGAGTTCATGTAACCATGTAAGATGAAGGATCATTTGGGTAACACCCAAAATGATATAATAAGTATGGTAATTTCTATTTAAAAAAATATTCTTTATTAAAACAAACTAAAAAGAAGAAAAAATTATAATAATGCTCCTAGAAGAGAGGGTTATTACATTTAGTATCATAGCAACACATTATTGTAAATAATAAGGCCTCTGATACCATATTAGTAACACCCCAATTTAATTTATTAAATAAATCAAAATAAATTAATATGATTCTTTATTATATGAACTTGGATCTTTCTCTCTTGAAATCTCATCAAGATTATTTTCTTTCATCTTACATAAGTACATTAATATCAATTATTTATATTAATGCATAATTATTTTGTCATAAAATATATAAAAAACTTATATAAAAAATCTAATATCCTTTTATGTAAATGGAAATATAATTTCATGCCTACAGATAACCATACTTTACTTTATATATATCATATGTATTTTTATTTAATATGATCATGGGAAAGAAGGCCGGTCGGGTTGGCTCGAGCCCACCCGTGCATACAACATATTTAAAAAATAGGGGCATACAAAGGAGGACAATGTGGTGATTTCTAGTGACAGCTCGACACGGGGGTGGTGGCTGTCAACATGAGAAGCCGAGGTGAGTGTGTGGATGGTGGCGGCATCTACGATCGTGGTTAGCGGCTAGGAATTGTCGAAAATTGAGGTACAATGCTTTCTTTTGGAAGAGCAGAGTTATGGCCTTCAATCGAGTTTTTGATGGATTCGATTACGAATAAATTAATGGGTGTATACGAGATGACTTTGGGTCTAAATTGGGTATATTACGAGGTGACCCATCAAGTTTTCTATTTGTGGCGAATATGTCTTTTTGGGTACAAACTGATTAATTTATAAAAGTAAATATAAATTTTTTATTTAAATTAAACATGCCCTCCACACGTCACGTCTTATGATAATCACTTTCAAAAAATAAATTCACATGCATAATCTTAATAAATTTTATATGTCATATTATTTCTCCTTATTTTAAAGATATTTTAATCTTCTTAATCAAATCAATTATTTATTCTTTTAATGCATGAAATTTCATTAAAATCGTGAGTGATTTATTATAGAACAATACTTTTAATTTTGTTAGGTTTTAGAATATATTATTAAAGAATTTAAATTATTATTCATTTATTTTATAAGATCTATACTCATGTAAAATTAATGATCATTTGAGTAAGATATAAATTTACATAATAACTATTATAAGTTATTATTTATATTATTTTTTTCTTTGAAGAAAATAAAACCATCTTTTATTAAATAAATAAAAAGGAGAAATTACAATAATACCTCTTCTAGGAGTGAGAGTTGTTACATTTGGTATAAGAATCAACATATTATTATAAATAATAAACGCTTTGATACCATATTTGTAACAATAATACCCCTGATGTTTCTATATATGGATAATTGAACACTAGACTAAACAAATATGATTCGGTGAGTGTTTATTTTGGTTGTATTAAATCACCAACATTCAAATCTGAATAAAAGTAGGTCAATGTAGCACACCAATTTGGCAATTTCACATCGAGAATGTCACACACTAGTGACCACGGATTTGAAGTCCAAAGTCACCGCAGGCTTGAATTCAAACTTATAATACAATTAATCATAATAAATAAGAGAAATTAAAACACAATATTGGATAAAAATGTGATAGAATTTTTTGTTGGTGATTTGTGAAAGTCGTCAGTTCCTTTTTGTTTGAATAATACATGTGCGGTTCATATAAGAGCATTACTTGGGAAGTTTGGCCCATGTCATCATTCCTAAAGCGATCTAAACAGTTTTAAGAGAAAAAAAAAAGAAAAGAGAAGTGGTCATTAGAAAAGAATATCAACATGGTGAACAAGGACCTATTTTTTTATAAGGTAAGGATTTGGATACCAAACAGACTTGGTAAAACGAGAGGCCGTAATAAAACGGTAGCCGAAAACGGCTAGAAGAGTCAAAGCAAGCAAGATAAGCTACAAAAGTACAAATCTCCGAAAAAACTAAGAAGAGTTTGAGTTAGGGATGAGTAAAGCACTAAGAAAAGCACCGCAAGCAGCAGGTCGAACCCTTTTAGGTGTGCGAAATAGACAACTAACGTTCCCTCCACAGAGATGAAGGATCTTTAGATGCCCTAAAGCACCAAGCGACCTTGTTGGATTGCATTACTTATGCTAAAAAGTATACATGCTCAATTTCATTAAATGTTATTCCTCTATGAAAACAACTTCATATGCTTGCAAGGAATTATATGATCATGCTAGCAACTACTATCATATGACCA
This sequence comes from Fallopia convolvulus, assembly GCA_964016875.1. Taxonomy (NCBI): domain Eukaryota; kingdom Viridiplantae; phylum Streptophyta; class Magnoliopsida; order Caryophyllales; family Polygonaceae; genus Fallopia; species Fallopia convolvulus. The sequence continues at coordinate 53,109,324 of OZ024728.1, forward strand.
TAAGAAAGGGTATCTATCCATTCTAAGAACTCTTTTTTTTGGAATTTTTCAATTTTTCAATTTTTTGTGATTTTTGGTTTTTATGAAACAAGGAATTATTAAAAACGTACAAGACAAAAAGAAACAAACAAGACACAAGTTTTCTACCCTTTCCCACCCCATACTTAAAATTACAGTGTCCCTACTGTAATAAAAATAAGCAGAAGAAGAAAAGAAAAAGAAAAAGAAAAAGAAAAAGAAAGAAAACTTACAAGATCATTGAAGCAGAAAAAGAACAACTCTTCAAAGCTTGAATCAGCGCCCTGGTGGTGGGAACTGTTCCTCGAAGTTCCTCATAAAGTCATACATTGTCCTCCAGCGCTCCACATCATCCGCCTCTCTCTGCTGGCCTCGCATCATCTAAAGCCATGCGAGCAGAATAGACACTCTCCCACCTATCCATCCTCTGGTGAATGTATCTGCTGAAGGTTAAGCTGCTACATCTGAGACGAAAGATCTTCGGCCCATGGAGGTGGGATACTCGATCCAGTGTAAGCGGGCAGAGAAGGTGGTTGATAGTGGTTGTGAGGTTTTATGGCATAAGACCATAAGAATGTGGCTCAACAGGCGGCGGCGGGGGATCGTTACCGAAGTTGTGTGCCTCAGTAGTAGCCTCGAAGTGGTCGTTAACAACCTGGTGGGCTCGTTAACGAAGTTGTTGTTGCCCAAAATCTCTATATTGAGGTCATCTTCCTCGATGTCGAGCTCTTCCGTGCCCGCCTCTGTAGCTGCCTCAGTCTCATCATCATCTTCTTCCATAGCTTCTCCCTCCCTCTCAAACCGTGTCTCACACGGCCTTAGCGACGGCTCATCATGCGGCTTATGCTCTCACGGGAATGCATGACCTGTCCATGACTCGTACCAGTTCGGTACGTATAGCAGCTCCAGCTTTGCCAAGGTGGGCATGACATCTCGGCCTTGAACATTGGTAGTATACCCTCCCTCAATCTCAGTAAAAATGTTGGAGCTAAACCAGTAGTTCCTGTTGAGCAATTGGGCGTGGGACGGTGTGTAGAGGGAGAGATCGACTCCGAGATTAGTCGCCAAGAGACTAACCAAGTTCCCGCACCACACTTCATTTGACTTGATCCCTTGCTTCTCCACATATTGTAGCCATTCATACCCCAAGTTCAATGGGGCGGGATCTTCAAAGAGTATGGTTCGGAGGCATGCGACTTCCATCCTTGTTGTCTTGTTCAACTATCTCTTGGGCCAAAAAGTAGGAGCTATGACTCGGAGAATGATCCGGAAAATGGGGTTGATGATGCTTGCCCCGGAAAGTGCTGCAGCGGAAGGCTCTACTTTGATATGAGCCCCATGATGACCGCCAGCCAAGAAGAGGAAGACTTCTCCGTTCGCTCCGACGGACCCATTACTCGAGCCAGGACACGTGCCATAGCCCGAGCCACAACGTCCCTCGTCGCGCGCGCTTACGCAAGCCACGACGCATCCACCGGCGCGCCCCTCTTCGGGTGCGTCTCCTTCATCGAAGGTGCGCCTCCACTCTAGGCCGACGCTACGCACCGCGGCACCGAGGTTGAGGTTCTGGTGCGCCTCATGCCGAGCACCTCATGCCGAGCACCGTGCCACGCCTGGCCACCCCGGCATGGGAACTTGAGGTTCTGGTGCGCCTCGACCTCGACACTCGAGGTTCGGGTGCGCACCATCCCCGACGCCGCCGAAGTTCTGTTGCGCCTCTACCGTGTCACGACCTTGTCGCGACACTCGCGACTAGCCCACCATGACCATTTATATTTCTTACTATTTTTAGCATCATTTTAATTCCGAAACATTTCTACTTATGTAATTTCTACTTTTACTTAGAATTTTGGGCTTGGGCTTGCGCTTGGGCCGTGTGCGTGCGTCCCCCTTGTGCCGCCCTTGCCACTAGGGTTTTCTAGGGTTTGGCGTGCCCTCTTCTCTATAAAAGAGGCAAACCCCCTCCTATGTTTCTTACGCTTTGATTATTGATAACGAAACTTTGTCGAGATTGCTCCAGACCTATCTCTTTAAGGCGCCAAACACAATTCTCTTCTCATCCCATATTCTTCAGGTTTACGTCAAAAGAAGCCACCTTCTCAAATTCTTTCACTTCTTCCCTACCAAGTCTAGATGATTACGTCTCAAAATCTATCCAATCGCAATGAGAAGACCATTTACGAGTCCAAGTTCAAGATCCTCTCATGAATCCTTAACGGGGTTCACATCAACGGGAATCAGAGCCAAGTATTGCGTAAGTCTTTCTCACTCATTTACTCTTTTTTTGCACAAATTTTTTTTCTTTACCACCCTTTTTGTCATTAGCTTCCGCCATCTCTACCAACATCCATCAGATCCATCGTTTTTGTTTCTGAAAAATTCACAAAAAAAAAAATAACAAAACCGTGTCCTTTGCCGACTTGCACTTGTTTTTTTGGTTCATCATATTGAGTTTTCGAGCATTGCTTGCATTCATCTTGCCTTGTTTGAATCGATTGATTGTGTGTGTCGTGCATCTTGTTGCTTTGTGCGAGATTTGGTCCGATTTGGCCTTATCTCGAATCTTTTTATTGTTAGCAAGAATCTTGGGAGATCATATCTCCAAGATCTCGGAGTTGCCTATTAAAAAAATATTGTGGAAAAGCAAAGCCAAAATAAGGCAATCTTTATCCACTCGATTAAATTAAAAAAAAAAAAAGATCTCAAAAGATCTTGTGAGATACACAAGCCAAAATAAGGCAAGTATCTCACAACTATTTCGGCAACTCTCTCTCTCTTAAATCATATCATATTTTGTCTTGATTTGCATATCTTCCTTATTTTCATATCTTGGATTCTTTCTTTTCTTGTTACAACATAATCTTGCCTTTCCTCTTAGGCCGAGATCCTCTCCTTCTCTCTCTCTCTCCCTCTCTTACGTGCCAAGGCTTAGCCAAGCCGACGCCCATACCTCTCTTTTCTTACTTGCATGATTGTTTTTCTTGAGTGTTCTTGCTCTTGTGTGTTCCATACTTGTGCAAAGTCGAGATCCTTAGCCTCCCATTCCTTTATGAGTACTTTTCGTGCACACTAAGGGTACTTGCGTGGTGAGCTTTATAAAATCTCGACGCTTCTTTTGCTTGCTTGTTTTTGGGGAACTTTTGACTTTTTCATGTCTATGGTTGAGATAGGAGACGGTAGCATGGAAGGAGATGAGCATTCACATGAATAAGGATTGACAAACCAACCACCCAATCTACCGGCGCTCCAATCGGGTCTCCTCGAGACGCCCGGAGTGCCGCAGCCCGATGCCGTGCCCGCTGCTGGCCTCGCGGCGCTAGAGGCGCGCTTCACCAACTTGGAAAGCATGCTTACGAGGTTCATCGTGCAGCAACAAGCTCCCCCAGCCGTGACAATCCACACGCAACCCGCTAATCCGAGCGTAACGCCACATGGCGTCTCAGCATCGCGGGCTACGGCACAAGAGAAAGGCAAGGGTCCAATGGTTGAAACGTCTAACCCGAATGGAATCCAAAGGTTGGAGTCCATGAGGGAAAGTCGTCCGACTAATCAGGCTCAAGATTTACTGGGGTTTGTTGACGTTCATTCCGATGAGGAGTATGACTCCGAGGAGTGGCGACGTCAACAAGCCAAGAAAAAGAAAAAGGCGGTCACTCCGACGCCTAAGAAAAAGAAAAACAAAGACCGAGATGAGTTCGATGTCAACGACTATCGAGGTCATCAAAGTCCCACAACTCCAAGTTCTGATTCCGAGGACTCTATGACGGAGTACAAGGAGGATTCCGACGAGGAATTTGACCACCCTTCGGTCCATGATTCGGAGAGGAGTGGATAGATCGGGATCGGGATTGGATTCCGAGACCCAAATTGCCCGAGAACCGTGCGGAATATGATCGGCTAGAGCACCGTGACAACCGCGATCGGCCTCGGCGCGATGGAGATCGGCGTCGCCAAAACCAAGACCGCGAGGACCAGCGGCGATCTCGGTGCGATGGAGATGACGAGCCTAGCGACGATGGCGACGGGCCACACCGAGGACATGACCGAGGCCCCCGGCACCGATGCACACCGCCTCCGCGTGCCAACCGGCATACCGATAATGAACGTCCGATGCATGTATCACGCCGAGACGTTAAGGTAAAATTTGAAGATTTTTATGGAAATTATAATCCTAATGAGTTTATTTCATGGATGCAAGGAACCGAACATGTGCTCAAACATTGCCATTACGAGGAGCACAAGAAAGTCGAGGTGGTGACCCTTCATTTCAAGGGTGCCGCTCGTATGTTGTGGAACCAATTCGAAGCGGATCGGACCCAAAAGGGTAAAGCCCCCATAACCAAGTGGCATCAACTTGTATTCATAATGAAGCGGAAATTCATACCCCCCGACTACAAGAAGAAGGTTCGGATTTTGATCCAAGACGCACGTCAAGGATCCATGACTCTGGAGGAGTTCTTTGCTTACTTAGAAGATTTATTCTTCAAAGTCGGCATGAGCGCTTCCCCGGGGGCGTTGCGGTCTTGCTTCGTGGCGGGACTCCACCAATGGATCCGAGATCGCTTGGTTGTCTTGCTGATCAAAGATTTGGGATGATTGATACACACGGCCATGGAGCTCTACACGCAATTTAAGAGGCCGAAGTCGTCCGCGTATACGAGGTATGGTTCTAACCCTATTCCTTCCGCTTTGGGTACTAAACCGTTTTCTACTCCTTCTTTCTCCAAATCCAAGGTAGGTACCCCGGGACGGACCCCAAGGGCACTTCGGTTGGCCAAAACCATGAAAAGTCAGCCCCTCCCCCACAAAGGACTCGAGACATCGAGTGCTACCAATGTGGTGGTCGAGGGCACTTGAAACGAGATTGCCCCAACACGAAGCGCGTGTTGTTTTCAGCTCAAACCGCAGCGTACAAAAGCGTTGACGAGGCTGAGTCGGACGAGGACAACGTGGTGCCAATTGAAGACGGTGCATATTGCGCACCCTCGGACATAGACGTCGGCGTTGACAAATTGTTGCTAGTGACGCGTCGCGCGCTTAGCATGCGAGAGGCCGTGCCAACCGATGAACGGGAAAACATTTTCCGTACTCAATCTTTGGTCCAAAACGTCTCCCTAAGTGTGATTATTGATTCGGGTAGCTGCGGAAACTTCTTATCAAGAAAGGTCGTCGACCACTTCAAGTTGCCTCAATCGGACCATCCAAAGCCTTACAAGATCGCATAGATTTCGAATGATGGTGACCATTGGATCACCAAACAGGTTAGCCTATCTTTTTCAATTGGTGACTACTCCGATTCGGTTTTATTTGATGTCACTGACATGGACGCCAAACATATCCTTCTTGGTCGTCCATGGCAGTTCGACCGTCACGTGATTTACGATGGTCGGTTGAACACTTATATGTTCAATTACCATGGTAAACGCGTGACCATCTTACCAATGTCTCCAAGTGAAGCGTTACAGGATGAGTCCGAAAGGCAGCAAGCTAACGCTCAGGAGAAAGCCACGGCCGCGCCCACGCCGAATGCAACCACGAACGGCGCTTCTGGCCATGGCGACGGGTCTAGCGGCGTTCCTGGATCCCACACTCCACATTCTGGACTACAAGCAGATTCGAACCAGAAACGCCGAGCAAAACTGAAGGAAGAGCCTAGGACGCCGAGCGCGTCCTCGACTTCATGCCACACCGCGCCAGCGTCTTTGCCCAGCAGCGCTGACTCGATACAGCCCCATTACAGCGGCGCACATGGTGCCCCTCTTCCTCACTGGCAAGGGCATGTTGGCCAGCATCATGGCGCCCATGCCGCGCCTCGGACAGAGAAAACGTCGAGCCTCCACTCCTCAGCACGGTGCAAGACCGCTTATTCCTTTGCCGTCGGCGCGATGTGAACAAACACATCGAGGAGTACTCAGATATTATGCCTGCCGAGCTCCGTCGAGGACGGGTTACCACCTATTCGGGGAATCGAGCATCGCATAGATCTCATTCCCGGTGCCTCATTGCCCAACCGGCCTGCATATAGGGCGTCGCGTAAGGAAACTCAAGAGCTACAACGCCAAGTCCAATCTCTTTTGAAAAAGGGTTATGTTCGTGAGTCCCTTAGCCCTTGTGCGGTTCCGGTTATCTTGGTGCCAAAGAAGGATGGTTGTTAGAGGATGTGCGTGGACTGCCGTGCCATCAACCAAATCACCATCATGTACCGCCACCCGATTCCCCATCTGGACGACATGCTCGACGAGTTGCATGGTGCCGTGTTGTTCTCGAAGATTGACTTGCGGAGCGGCTACCATCAAATTCGGATGCAAGAAGGAGACGAGTGGAAGACGGATTTTAAGACAAAACACGGTCTTTATGAGTGGTTGGTGATGCCTTTTGGCCTCACTAACGCTCCTTCTACTTTTATGCGCTTGTTGAACTTTGTTTTACGCAAGTTTTTGGGACTTTTCGTCGTCGTGTATTTTGACGACATTTTAGTTTATAGCCGAACTTTGGACTGTCACGCGGGGCACCTTAGGCAGGTGTTAGAGTGCCTCCGCGAACATTCTTTGTATGTAAACTTGGACAAATGTGCTTTTTGCTCGGATACGACGAATTTTCTTGGTTTCGTCGTATACAATGGTGGCCTACGTGTGGATTCTGACAAAATCCGGGCCATCCGTGAGTGGCCAACTCCCACGACCCCCACCATGGTTCGATCATTTTTGGGGCTCGCTGGTTTTTATAGGCGATTTGTCAAGGACTTTAGTTCTATCGCCGAGCCACTCCATTCTTTAACCAAGAAGGCAGCCACAATAAAGTGGATGCCGCATCACGAGGCCGCCTTCGAGGCCTTGAAGGATGCTTTATGTCGCGCCCCGACCCTGTAATTGCCGGACTTTTCCAAGCACTTCGAGATCGAGTGCGACGCTTCCGACTATGTTATTGGCGGCGTACTCCTTCAAGAGCAGAGGCCCATCGCTTATTTTAGCGAGAAGTTAGCAGGGGCAACATGAATTATCCGACCTATGATAAAGAGCTTTACGCTCTTATTCGGGTCCTTAAGACGTGGCAACACTATCTCTGGCCAAGCGAGTTCGTAATTCATACGGATCACACGGCCTTGGCTTATCTCAAGAGTCAAACAACTCTGAATAGGCGCCACACACGCTGGGTTGAGTACATGGAGACGTTTCCCTACGTCATTGCGCACAAAAAAGGCAAAGAGAACATCGTCGTCGATGCTCTCTCTCGGAGGTACATTCTGTTAACCCACTTACATTCTAAAATGCTCGAGTTCGCTTTGATCATGGAATTATACGCCTCAGATCCGTATTTTTCCTCAATCAATGAAAGCCTAGAGCATTCACGAGTCCATGAGTCTTTCTTCTTGGACAATGAGTATCTTTACCGAGCTGGGAAGCTCTGCATTCCGGCATTATCGGTGAGACATTTGTTGCTCCAAGAGGCTCATGATGGCCGAGGCCACTTTGGCATAGCCAAAATGTTGGCAGCACTTCGTGAACATTTTTTCTGGCCTCACATGGCTCGAGATGTTAACAAGTACTGTCAAAGTTGTGTGTCGTGTCATACTGCCAAGTCTCGATCAGAATCAAATGGCCTTTACACACCCCTGCTTATTCCCGACGCTCCGTGGGAAGATCTTTCAATTGATTTTATCACGGGACTACCAATGTCGAGGAGTGGAAAGGATTCCATTTTCGTAGTCAAGGCGACTAATAACGCGGTGGAAATCGCTAATTTGCTCTTCGAACATGTCGTGAAATTGCATGGTATTCCTAGAACTATTGTTAGTGATAGGGATACCAAATTCTGCAGCCACTTCTGGAGAACGCTTTGGGGGAAGTTCGGAACACGACTCCTATTTTCTACTGCTTATCACCCCCAGAGCGATGGTCAAACTGAGGTGACCAATCAGACCTTGGGCACTCTTCTTCGGACGATGCTCAAGGCAAACCCACGTCGGTGGGAGGACTTACTTTGCCATGTTGAGTTTGCTTATAACAGGTCCTTTCACTCTACGACGAAGCTGACACCTTTCAAGGAAGTCTACGGGTGTAATCCATGCACACCCATGGATTTTGTGCCCCTGCGTTTCAAGATCGGAGAGCACGTCGACGCGGCCAACCGCGCTGACCACATCCGCCGCCTCCACGAGCGTACCAAGGCGCAACTCTTGAAGCGCTCAGATCAATACGCCGCCCAATGCAACAAGGGGCGTCGTAACTTGATTTTCGAGCCAAGCGACTTCGTATGGCTCCAACTTCGAAAGGATCATTTTCCCGAAGCAAGGAAGACGAAGTTGCATCCCCCAGGAGACGGCCCTTTCAAGGTTCTCCGGCGCATCAACAACAACTCCTACATCCTTGATCTTCCCGGCAAGTATAACGTGTCTGCTTCCTTTAATGTCTCGGATCTCTCTCCTTATGTGGATCCCGAGTATCATGACGAGGAAACGGGGACGTTTCCCACCCAAGGGGGGAGGGTGATGTGAGCCCCACAATGACCGCCAGCCAAGAAGAGGAAGACTTCTCCATGCGCTCCGACGGACCCATTACTCAAGCCAGGACACGTGCCATAGCCCTAGCAACAGCGTCCCTCATCGCGCGCGCATACGCGAGCCACGGCGCATCCACCAGCGCGCCGCTCTTCCGGTGCGTCTCCTTCATCGAAGGTGCGCCGCCACTCTAGGCCGACGCTACGCACCGCGGCACCGAGAACCTCAACCTCGGTGTGGTGCCAGCCACGCATGTCGAGCACTGTGCCACGCCGAGCCACCCCGGCGATGGAACTTGAGGTTCTGGTGCGCCTCGACCTCGACACTCGAGGTTCGGGTGCGCACCAGCCCTGACGCCGCCGAAGTCTTGCCACGCCTCTACAGTGTCGCGATATGCCCTTGGCGCGCCGAAGCCTTGTCACGACCTTGTCGCGACACTCGCAACTAGGCCATCGTGAGCATTTATGTTTCTTACTATTTTTAGCATCATTTCCATTCTAAAACATTTCTACTTATATAATTTGTACTTTTACTTAGAATTTTAAGCTTGGGCTTGCGCTTGGGCGGTGTGCGTGCGTCCCCCTTGTGCCGCCCTTGCCACTAGGGTTTTCTAGGGTTTGGCGTGCCCTCTTCTCTATAAAAGAGGCACGCCCCCTCCTATGTTTCTTATGTTTTGATTATTGATAACGAAACTCTGTCGAGATTGCTCCAAACCTATCTCTTTAAGGCGTCGAACACAATTCTCTTCTCGTTCCATATTCTTTAGGTTTCCGTCAAAAGAAGCCACCTTCTCAAATCCTTTCACTTCTTCCCTACCAAGTCTAGACGATTACGTCTCAAAATCTATCCAATCGTCATGAGAAGACCATTTTGTAAGACCCGGTTTTCCCTTGCAAACAAAGTGTTCAAATCTACCTCTCTTTATTTGGTTGGGCTAAAAAGCCCAATAAAAATTAGGGGAGGTAGTGAACTCGAGCCCGTCTCAATTGAGCCCAAATCCAACCCCTCTTTATCTTCTTTCCCTTTTGCCCTATCTCTTATTTCCTTCGGACCGCCGCTCAAATCAACCAGGAAGTTGCCGAACAAGGAGCTCGAGCTTCCTTCCTTCGTCGTCGATCATTCCACGCCTTCTCTCTCGATTTTTTTCCTTCCACACCTGTTATTCCAAGCCAGTGGTGGTTGACGATCGCAGCACCACCCACGGCCTGCAGTTCCGTCCCTGTTCCGCCCTCGTCCCGTCGTCGACATCGCTCGTCGCACGTCCGTCGACCTCGCCTACTTCTCCGCCGGTAAGGGTTAGCCTTTGTTTTCCGCCCTTCCTCTTCGCCTCTCCTTTCTTTTCGCCTCTAATGGCGTTTTATGCCTCGATGTCTTTTACCCTAGGCGAGTCGGGATCGTTTTAGTCAAAAAAGCACAAGGCGCCGTCGGATCTCAGTCGCCGAGTTTGCCCTCACGTCGCCGATCTAGCCACGAACCGAGGACCTCGACTCGCGCGAGGTTGCAGCAAGGCCTTGGTCCTTGAGTCGAAGTCGCGTGAAGCTGCGACTCGCCGCCGCAGGTTTGTTTTGTCCGACTCCCATCCAAGAGGCTTCTCCACGTACCGCCAACAAGAGAGAATCAGCTCCCCATCAATCCGAGGTGAAGACTCCCGATCAGATCCATCAAGTTTCGAGGCAGTGCGCCAAGTCAAGAAGCCCCATCTCCAGTCAAGAATTGTTCGGCTTTTACTCTCGGAAGGTCAGATACTCTTGTTATTGGATCAACCTTGTATTTTTACTTATGATTGTTTTGTTAGGTTTCATTTTTAGACCCATGTGCTTGAAGTGCATTCTGCTGCTTTGAATGGTTGGTTATGTTGAAGCGTTAGTTTTGGTATTGTCGAAGTTTTGTTCCTTTCTGTATGTTATTGTGTTTTGGTTGGTTCAATTTTGTATTGTGGCTCAATTCTCATAATAATTAATGGTTCGTTCGAGCATTCTAATGTCATGTGTACGTGAATGGACTTTTATGGGAATTCGAGTGTCGGTTTGTTTAGCTTGAAAGCTTTTGATCGGTTTCTTTTGTAATGACCCTCCTTGTCGTAGGAGACCTTTGATTCGGGTGTCTTGGACGTGGAAACAGCGTTATATAATTACATACTATGAATGTGTATGCTTATGTGTGCATTGAGAATGTGAATTGACGTTTCGTGGACCTTGAAAATTTGTTACCCTTGAGCTTATGAGCTTAGTGTCGTTTAACGTTAGGTTATGGAATCTTAGTTCGTTGAATAAAGTCGATTGATGTTGCTTCATAAGTTCGGTGCGTTTAGTTTTGGTTATAATAGTAGAATAAATTCATTTCGAACTCGTTTTGGATGCTATGGTTTTTATGGTGGTTCACACTTGGTGAGGCCATTATAGTTGTGCTTGCCTAGAATCGATAATTATTACTCGCGGTTAGTCGATTAACCGTGCACATTATGATTCGTAGGTATTTAGTATCGACGCGTTTCTTACTTCCTTCGAAGATCGTCTTCCAGGTAAGTCGTTCTCGACTTGCTCGGCTTTATTCTAGTCTTGTTAGATTCCATGCCGTGATTGTGAGATTGGTTTTGGGAGTTTGTCCTGAATGTATGTTTTCCATGTGAAATGTTTTCATACATGATGTGATGCTCTTTCCATTTCAAACGTTTTCTCGTAAAAGAAATATTATCGCTTTCTCTGTGCTGGCATCGTAACCGACACGATCATGTGCGACGATTGTCGGTGGCGAAGAGGCGTCTAGCCATGGTCGTGTGTCGGCCGGGCCGTTTTAAAAATAAAAATTGATTTCTTGTTTTTGGCAAGTGCTCCAGTGGAGGCTTGACCAAGGGTTGGAAGGATAACGTATATGTAAAGTGGGAGGGCCTGCCTCTGCACTCGGGCGCAGGTGAGATAGCGTCGTAGATGGGAATGCGGTGGTGGAAGGGAGAATGGCATTTCCCAATAGGATTGTGAATGGTTTTGTTGTGTGCGTGTGTGTGATTACTTAGTTGATTTTCGACCTTGTGAATTCTTGCTACGCTTGATGAATTGCTTGTTTCATTGTATTTCCCTTTATTTGTTGAATGTCGAAGTGTTGGTTATTATTACAAATGCTTTACTTTTGTGCTTGTTAGTTTGATTGTTGGAATGTCTTGTTGCCTTTACTTTCACCTATTCTCTAGGTTGTTGAATTGTGTGTTGGCCTATTATGTTTATTCATTTCACTTGTTAAAGGTTATGTTGTTGGCTAATTGTTGTTTTTCAAACGTCTTACCATTGCCGCTTGTTATCTAGCTTGCCTAGGATAATAGCTGACCCCTCGGGGATTATATTTTTTTTAGTTCCAAGTACTCACACAGGTCCCGTGTTGGACCCTAGGAGATAGCTTGCATATAGGAGTAGCTTAGTTGCATGTTTTATATATGTTTTAGTTAGTTTTAGGTTAGTTTTTATGTAGTTTTTAGGTTTTTGTGTTGTCAAGTGTTATGCGCTAGTTTGCTCGGTTTTACAGGTTTTTAGGCTCAAGAGCAACAGCGGGGCGAGTACAGATTGACTATGGCAGTGGTAGACGAGCCAAGGGAGCTAAGGAATGCTAGGATGATGGATGGAGAAGAGCTAAGCAAAAAAGAAAGCCATGCCAAGCTTAAGCCAAAAGCTCGGTCTGATCCCGAGCAAGAGAATCCGAGCAATTTCATTTGACGAACAAGTGCGCGAGATAGCAAAAGCGCGGCCGCGCATTGTGGGGCCGATCCCGCGCTTTCTGGGTTTTTCAACGGATGTGGATTTGGGCCGAGATTTGGTTTTGGGCTTTGGTCTTTGGTTATTTGGGCTTATGTCATCCGAGTATATGATTTAAGATATAATGTTTGGGGTTATTTTTAGTAGACATATAAATACTTTATGTTAGATTAATTTCTCAGACCTTTTGATCAACTTTTGGAGGCTAGGGTTTTCTCTCAAGGAAGAACCTTTGAACCTTTGTAAGTTTGATTTTAATTCAATTATGCATTGCTAATTTCTTTTGTGTTTGACTAGTTATTGAAATCATAGATTGCATAATATTGTAAGGTTTGATTGATTCTCATCAACTTGAATAGGTTTTATTCCATGTGCTTAATTGAATCAGAATTTATCTAGGATTTTGTTAGATTGATCACCTAATAGAATTTTCTAGGTTAATTTACAACTAATCTGATTAATGCCCGTTCGGGGTTGATTAGATAAAGTAGCATCTATAATTGTTTGGACCCGTTTGGGCTATTCAATTGTAGAAGGGAATAAATTCACAAATTACTTAGATGTCTGTTTGCTCTAAGTGTTTGTTTCTATTGATAACTTGATTTGTAAAGCTGTCATTTAATTGAATCTAGACGTTGTTTTAGGTTGTTAAATGATTAGGGTTGTTTAGACTGTTAGTTCTTTCAACTATTTATGAAGTTTGGGTCATAATCCTTAGTAGGAGTATAATCCACAATAGATTATTCAAGGGAATTGAGAATCAAGATAATCAATGATCAATAAGCATATCTATGATGGATTTAACTAGTTGAACATATTTCTCTCATATATATTCACAATCAATTTTGCTTTCATATTTACTTCTAATTTTGCATAGTAGTTTAGATTTCCATTCAATAAAAACCCCCATATTAGTTACTTGGCACTTAAGCAACATTTACATGAGTCTCTGTGGGATCGACCCTTGCTTACCATTCTACTATGATTGGTTAAGTTAGGATTCTTTGATAGGTAAAACGACTAAAAAATACCTCATCAAATTTGGCGTCGTTGTCGGAGACTCGTCGTTATTTGTGTTTATTACTTTTGTGCTGTTTTGGGTGTGAACCTGTTATATGGTTCATACCCGTGCTACTAACTCATCTCCCCTGTTGTTTGATCTAGATATTGACAGGACATTCTTCAAGCTAAGGAAGGAAATCCGGAATCACTTTCAGGTCTTGCCGTTCTTTCTTGAAGAATCTGACTCTGAATCTGAATCTGAATCTGCTGAATCCGCCGAGATGGGTGACCAAACATTGAGACAGTTAACTGCACCGAATCTGGCACAACAACCGTTGGCGGTACAATTTCCTGCTCTTGCTGAGGGAGTCAAGTTTGAACTGAAATCTGGTTTGATCCATCTTTTGCCTTCATTCCATGGGCTTAGTGGTGAAGACCCCAACAAACATCTTTCTGAATTTCATGCTGTGTGCTCAAGCATGAAGCCTGCTGATGTGACTCATGACCAGATCGCTCTGAGAGCCTTTCCTTTTTCTCTCAAGGATCAGGCTAAAGACTGGTTTTACTACTTGGCTCCGGGAAGTATTAATACATGGGCTAAGATGAAGGAAGCTTTTTTGGAGAAGTACTTCCCTGCTACAAGGCTCAATGATCTGAAAAAGCGAATCAGTAATATTGAACAAGAAGCTAATGAGTCCTTGTACGAATACTATGAAAGATTCAAGAGGTTGATAGTCAGCTGTCCTTTCCATGGCTACACTGATCAAGATCTGATTTTATATCTTTTCAATGGCCTCTTGGATGATGATAGAAGAATGGTCAATGCAGCTTGCCAAGGTAACATTCTAAACAAGACTCCTGCTGCTGCGTTTGAACTATTCACACAACTGTCTGAGGGCACAAGACAGTTCAGAAAAGAGACTGGCTCAAGAGCTACAAATGCTGTGGTGACTAACTCAAGAATCCAAGATGAAGTTACTGAGTTGAAAACGATGATGAAGGAGCTTTTGCAACAAGGTGGAAGACAACAGGTGAAATCCTGTGAGATTTGTTTTGATAATATGCATCCCACTGATTCTTGCCCTACACTTCAAGATCCGAATGTTGAGGTGAATGCAGTGGGAGGATATGGACCACCTAGGCCGAGGTATGACCCCTTCTCCAACACCTACAATCCAGGCTGGAGGGATCATCCTAATCTGAGGTACGGAAATTCCAACAATCAGCAGTTCAATCAGCAGGGTGGCCAAGCTCCATACAAGCCACTTTTTCAATCCCGTCCTCAGGGAGCCAATCAGAATGCTATGTCTACTGAAGATATGATTCGGACTCTTGCACAAACTGTGACTACAATGCAAGGCTACATGAGTCAATTTCAACAAGAGACTAAGTCTAGCATCCACAATCTGGAGACTCAAGTCAGTCAAATTGCCAATGTTGTAGGCAAACTAGAAGCTAGAGATTCAAGTAAGTTGCCATCACAGACCGAGCTCAATCCAAAACAGAATGCCAATGCTATTACTTTGAGGAGTGGGCGAGAGCTGCAAGTAGAGCCCAAGGATGGGCAAGTACAAATCAGAAGGGGAGAGGCAGAAGAAGCTAAGGGCGAAACAGAGGAAATTCCAAGCAATTCATTCGGTGACGAATTGCTCGGCCTGCTTGCTAAATGCGCGGTCGAGCAAATGCCACCCCGCGCAATGCCATCTCAGTCGAGATTGCGCGGGGACGAGACGCCACAAAGTCAATGATGAGCCAAGGAAAACATAATAGCCCGGTCTCTTGCACGACCACTACGCGGCCGCGCAATGTCGTCTAAGTCAGGATTGTGCGGCTTGACTGATGAAAGCGCGGCCGCGCATTCTGGAGCGAAGCCGAGCAATTCAGACGCTGTTGAAGATTCGTCTGCAACCCCTCTGAAATCTTATGCACCTGTTCCACCCTTCCCAGAGGCACTAAAAGAGACCCGAAAGCTGGAGAACGACAAGGAATTGTTCGAGACGTTCAGCAAATGTGAGGTAAACATTCCTTTACTTAAACTGATTAAAAGCATTCCTAGATATGCTAAGTTTTTGAAAGAATTGTGCACCATAAAAAGAACTCAAAAGCTAAAAGGGAAACAGAAAATCTCTGTAAGTGAGCATGTGTCAGCTGTGTTTCAAAGGCGAATGCCTCATAAATATGGCGACCATGGCATGTTCACTATTCCCTACATTATTGGTGATACAAAGATTGATAAAGCCATGCTAGATCTAGGTGCTTCAATTAATGTTTTACCTTACTCTGTGTACAAAATGCTTGAACTGGGTCCTTTGCAAGAAACTGGTGTGGTTATATAGTTAGCTAATAGGTCAAATGCTTACCCTAGAGGAATAGTTGAGGATGTGCTTGTAATGGTTGATAATCTGATATTTCTTGCTGATTTTTATGTCTTAGATATGGACCATGATAAGCATGCTGCACCTATTTTGCTAGGTAGACCTTTTTTGAAAACAACTAAGACTAAGATTGATGTCTGTAGTGGTTCTCTGACTCTGGAATTCGACGGGAAAAGGGTAGAGTATAACATTTATGATGCAATGAAATATCCTCCCGAAGACTCCTCGTTGTGCTTAGTTGATGTAGTAGAGCCACTTCCTCAAGAATGTTTCAATATTCATGAATCTGAAGGTTTAAGATCCACCTTGGAAAATGCTATTATGAATAATACTTCAGATTTGGATCTAAAGACTGACCTGCAGGAAGTGGTGGCAGAGTTGAATGCTCACTATGAGCGTCCGTTATTGCCACCGGGCTCAAAGCCCATACCACTAACCTTGCCAAGCGAGAAGCTTTTTCCATCTATTGTGCAGGCACCGGTGGTAGAACTGAAGCAACTTCCAGACCATCTCAAGTATGCTTTCTTAGGTGAAGGGGACACATTGCCGGTAATTATATCCAACAAGCTCAGCAATGAGCAAGAAAGAAGATTAGTGGCAGTTTTGAGGGAGCATAAGACGGCCAAAGGATGGACCATTGCAGACATTAAAGGGATTAGTCCCTCAACATGTATGCATCGGATTCTATTAGAAGATGAAGCTACACCGTCTAGACAGCCCCAAAGAAGGCTGAATCCCCCAATGATGGAGGTGATAAAGAAGGAGGTGCTGAAGCTCCTTCAGGCAGTTATGATCTTTCCTATTTCTGATAGTAAATGGGTCAGCCCAACTCAGGTTGTCCCTAAAAAGGGTGGTATCACAATGGTTGAGAATCACAAGGGTGATCTCATTCCCACAAGAGTCCAGACTGGGTGGCGGGTGTGTATTGATTATCGCAAGCTGAATGCGGTAACCCGGAAGGACCATTTCCCAATACCTTTCATTGATTAGATGCTGGAACGACTTGCCGGTCGTTCATTCTATTGTTTCTTGGATGGGTATTTTGGATATTTTCAGGTAGCCATAACACCACAGGATCAAGAGAAGACAACATTCTCTTGTCCTTTTGGCACCTTTGCATACCGAAGGATGCCTTTTGGACTGTGCAATGCCCTAGCTACATTCCAACGGTGTATGGTTAGTATCTTTTCTGAGTACATAGAGAAATTTATTGAGGTATTTAGGGACGATTTTACCGTCCATGGGAATGACTTTGATTCATGCTTAACTCATTTGACACTAGTGCTTAAAAGATATGAAGATACTAATCTTGTTCTAAACTCTGAAAAATGTCATTTTATGGTAGAACAAGGTATAGTATTAGGCCATGTAGTGTCTTCTAGGGGTATTGAGGTCGATAAGGCTAAGGTTGAAGTAATTCAATCTTTGCCTTATCCTACTAATGTGCGTGAAGTGCGTTCTTTTTTAGGCCATGCAGGGTTTTACCGCAGGTTTATCAGAGACTTCTCAAAAATTGCCTCCCCTTTATGTGAGTTGTTGAAGAAGGAAGAAGGATTTGAGTTTGGTGATGCATGTAAGACAGCGTTTGATGAGCTAAAACTTCGCCTCACCACAGCTCCCATTATTCAAGCCCCATATTGGTCTCTTCCCTTTGAGATCATGTGTGATGCTAGTGATTATGCAGTGGGGGCTGTTTTGGGACAAAAGAAGGGTAGAGCGTCTCATGTGATTCACTACGCCTCTATGACATTGAATGAGGCCCAGAGGAACTACTACACCACGGAGAAGGAGCTCCTAGCAGTTGTGTTTGCATTGGAGAAATTTTGCTCTTACTTCCCGGGAACAAGAGTGATTGTTTATACAGATCATGCAGCACTCCGCTATCTGCTGACGAAAAAGGAGGCCAAACCCAGGTTAATCAGGTGGATCTTACTGTTGAGTGAGTTCAACATTGAGATCAAAGACAAAAAGGGGGCTGAGAATGTGGTTGCTGATCATTTGAGTCGTCTGGTGATGGAAGAGCAGAAGAGGCCAAAGAGTTCACCCATTCAGGAGGAATTTCCAGATGATACCTTGTTTGCTATTAAGGTTGTAAAACCTTGGTATGCACACTTGGTTAATTTCCTAGTTATGGGTGAGTTCCCACCAACATTCACAAAAGCTCAGAAGGACAAGTTAAGAAGTGAAGCAAGATACTACATCTGGGATGATCCATATTTGTGGAAACACTGCGCTGATCAGGTAATCCGACGATGTATCCCGAATAATGAGGTAACTTCTATCTTAACCTTCTGTCATAATTATGCATGTGGGGGCCATTTTAGTTCTAACAAAACAGCTAGGAAGGTATTGGATGCAGGATTTTACTGGCCAAGCATTTTTAGGGATGCTCATGGTTTTTGTAAATCCTGTGATCGATGTCAAAGGGTTGGGAATGAGTCCCAAAAGAATAAGATGCCTCAATCTCCTATGATTTTTTGTGAAATTTTTGATGTGTGGGGCATTGACTTTATGGGTCCATTTCCCAACTCTTTTGGGAATTATTATATCTTACTTGCGGTGGACTACGTTTCCAAATGGGTGGAAGTGAAGGCCACCAGAATTGACGACTCTAAAGTTGTGACAGATTTTCTAAAGACCAATATTTTTACTAGATTTGGAGTCCCTAGAGCTTTAGTTAGTGAAAGGGAACCCACTTCTATAACAAGATGGTGAGTGCATTGTTAAAAAAATATCATGTCACACACAGGGTTTCTACAGCATACCATCCTCAGACAAATGGCCAGGCAGAGGTGTCTAACAGGGAAATCAAGTCCATTTTGGAGAAGACAGTTGCACCAAACAGGAAAGACTGGAGTGCTCGGTTGGATGATGCACTATGGGCGTACAGGACTGCTTATAAAACACCAATTGGAATGTCACCATTTCGCTTAGTGTTTGGCAAAGCATGTCATCTACCGGTGGAAATCCAACATAAGGCATATTGGGCGGTAAAAAAATGCAACATGCAGGCCAATGAGGTGGGTGAATTCAGGAAACTTCAACTCCAAGAATTGGAAGAGATTAGGCTTGAGTCTTATGATAATGCATCAATCTATAAGGAAAAGACAAAAGCCTGGCATGACAAGCATATTTGGAGGAAGAGTTTCGAAGTGGGTGACAAAGTCCTCTTATTTCATTCCCGTCTGAAGCTGTTCCCTGGGAAGCTGAGATCTCAATGGATGGGTCCTTATGTGGTTGCTCGCGTTTATCCACACGGTGTTGTGGACATTTATGACAGTACAACTCATGCTCTGTCTAAAGTTAATGGTCAAAGACTGAAGCCATACTTTGAAGGATTCAACAACGCCATCATAGATGAAACGGCTCTACAAGAGCCGGAGCAAGAGTCTTAGTATCCTTTTTACGTCAAGCTAAAGACGTTAAACAATCGCTTCTTGGGAGGCAACCCATGTTTTAGGATAGATTTGCTTTGATTTTTGTTTTCTGTTTTACAGTTTTTTTTTATTAGTTAGTTTAGATAGAAATAATCCTCAAAATTTCAAATTCGGGAAAGCCTTGAAGTACAGAAGGACTCGGAAGGGGGACAAAAATTGCGTGGTCAAAGGAATCTGAGCCAACTCGAGCAATGTAGTGTCAGTCAAGATTGCGCGGCTTGGGCTGCTTAATGCGCGGCCGCGCAATCCAAGCCCCAAAGCCGCGCAATCTCAACTGGGAGCACATTGCGCGGCTTCGCAACTGCGCGGCCGCGCAATTAGGTGCGATCCCGCGCTTTCGGCACTTTTTCGGGAACCCACTTTTAATTAAAACCCGAAGTCTTCTTTCTTTCCCCCATTCGTACGCAACCTCCCTTCTTCAACCTCTCTCAAACCTCCATTGAAGGCAAGCTCTCAAGCTCCATTCAAGCCCGTTCAAGTCGGATTTTCAATCAAATTCAAGCAAGGAACTCACATTCAAGCGGGATTCAAGTAAGATTTCTCAAATCTCTCTTAAAATTTCGGTTTTAGTGGATTGAATCTAGATCTTGGTTTGGTTCTAAAAACCCGAATTTGACCTCTTTAGGCTCGGATTTAGGCTTAAGTCCTTTACAAAAGTTTGTTTATTGCATGATTCTAGTCTAGATTCACGTTTTATTTGAACTTTGCATGCAAATCCGAAAATCACCTAGAAATTTGATTAATTTTGATTAAATTGTTCTAGGTAGTGGGGGAAGAGAGCGTTTGAGAGCTTATCTGTGAAATATTGTTGTGGTTGTCCTTGCCGGGACAACAGAACTGCGTTTGTTTGTTTGTTTTGTGGTGTTGTGCAGGTTGTTTTCTGAAATTCTGAAATAATGGCTCCAAAAAGAAGTAGAAAGGATGGTGTATCATCATCACAAGCTGCTAGTCAGGGAGTACATCTGGTTCCACCTGCTGTGGTGGGAGAGATTACCCCAGAAACTTTTGGGAGTAATCTTACAAAGAACAATCACATAGTCCGATTTGAGCTTCTGAAGGACAGGCAATGGAAAGCAACTCGGTTCATAGACTGGAACCTGATGAATGAGATCGGGATTGCTCATCTGTTGAATGAGATAGGGTCATACTTGCACATGGGCGCGTTCTTGAAGCTGTGTGAACCAACCTTTAAAGGGTTAACATTGGAGTTTCTGAGTACTTTGTCTACTGATTTCAAAGGCGAAGGAGAGATAAAGTTTTGGCTAGGAGGTGTTAGGAGGAAGATGACCTTGAAAGAGGTCAACCGGGTGTTTGGGTTCAGTTACTTCTATGAAAAGGATGTCGTGCTGACTGAGGCAAGTGCTACATGGGCTGACAAGCACTTTTGGAGAGCCATCACGGGGAGACCCAAGTATGAGCCATCTAAAGAAAAGGCTTCTCCCATTACTCATCCCGCTATTAAAGTTTTCCAGCGGTTTATTGCAAGTACTCTAAATGGGAGAGGTGATGGGGGAAACAATTGTCCCAAGAAAGATGTCACTGTGTTAGCTTCTTGTTTGAAGAGGAAGAGACTGAACTTGGGTGCTATGCTGATGCACCACATGGATCATGTTGGGAACAAAGGCGGTGGAGCTATTTGTATTGGTGGGATTGTGACTTTCCTAGCCAAGCACTTTGGAGTCGATCTGAGTAGGCTACATGTTGATATACCGCCTTTGCCTATTGACTTTACCATGCTGAAGAAAATGGGCAATCTCTATAAGTACAGGAACTCTTATTTCTGGGTGACTGGTGATTCTGGGAGAGTAATGAAGCTTCCTAATGGACACCGAGTGCAGATTGGGAACAGTCCAGCTAACTGGTTCATTGAAGTTCAGGCTGGAGATTTAGATGTGGATACCGTTAAGGGCCCGGTTAGGGGTAAAAAGACGGTTTCAGCTCCTATTGTGGTGGATTCTGATGAAGAGGAGATGGATGAGGATTTTACCATGGCTGAAGAAGAAGAAGATGAAGAATCTGCTGAAGATGTAGACACTGATGAGGATGATGAGTTTGAAGAGGATGATCAGCAGAGAAAGTTTGATCCATCTCGACCTGCTGGAGGTGATCACCAGTATTCTGATGCACAGTACAGTCAAATGATGGAGATGATGAGACAGATGCAGCTGGACAACACGCAGCGATACAATGACATGTCTTCTCATATCGATCAGAGCTTTCAGAGTATGAGAGGCTATGTGGATCAGAGGTTTACATCATATCAGACTCATCAGGATCAGCAGCTTGCTGCTTTTCAGGCCCGCCAGGATGAGCAGTTCAGACTGCTCACCACCAGATTGGATGGATGGAGTTCAGCGGGCTATCTACCTCATCAGTCTTACCCTCAGTATGCCTTTCCAGATCCTCCGTACCGTCAGTTCCCGCCATACCAGCCACCACCAGCACAGGAGATTCCACCGTACCATCCATCGCATCTAGAGTATCATCCGGAGTATCAGCCACCGCCACCACAAGATTTTCCGCCCTATTATCCGCCAAACAACTAGGTTCTGTGAGTTTTTCTCTTCTCTTTACTTTTTACTATACTTTGGGGACAAAGTATGTTTTAAGCATGGGGGAGGGGAATTACTTTTGCATTGCATGTAGTTGCATTAGATTAGGTCATATTTAAAAAATTTTGCATGCATTGATTAAAATCTTTAAAAATTGAAAAAAAATCAGAAAATTCATAAAAACACAAAAATATTGCATTTAGGTTCTTATTTCCCCATTGTTTAATTCTTCTTGTGTTTCTAAGTTAAGTATAAGTTCTAACCCATGATTTGCATGATTTGCTGAAGTTTATATGATATGAGCATGATCATTGATTATTTACCTTGATTATAGGACTGAGCATGTATTTAGCTTGAGTATTTGATTCATTCTGAAGTTCTAGACAAAAATTAGCCTTGTGAGATTTTTGGCCTTTCATGATATATTTGTTCTCTAAATTTCTTGAGTATATCACCATGATTATCTAGCTCTAGAACTTGCGTTATGACTCTTTTTCAAGACTGCTTTATATGATTGAATGCATGACATTAAAATGATTGAGACAATGTTTCTTATAGCCTATTATTTCCCTCCCTACCTTACAAGATCCATGTTCTTGACACCCCACTTATTTGAGCTTTAAGCCTATTTTTATTAGCTCCACAAAATGATTCCTAGCCTAATAAGCTTGACCCATAATCCGGGATTTAGAACTTTAGGTTGATTATGTTTTGTGTGAGTTTGATGTAAGTATGGGGGAGTTGGAGAAAGAGGTGGATAAAGAGGAAATTAAAACTCTTGGTAGCAAAGTGGAAAAAATGAAGATGAAATATGTTGCAAAGCAAAAGAAAGAAAATTTGAGCTTAATTGTTTAGTAGTCTTCATTAGTAGCAAAGAAAGAGTTGAAAAGAGGCAAAAGAAAAGAAAAAAAGAAAGAAGCAAAGAGTTTGAATGTAAATGTATGGAGTTGAGAGAGGAAGTTCGGAAGTGAAGTAAGAAGAAAAAGTGTTGAGTTGGGTTTAGGATTAGTTCTTTATCCCGGATTTAGCACCACAGGCCAAAAATTATCCCTTCCAAATTTCTCTTTACCTTGGCCCCATTACAAGCCTTAAAAAGACCTCTTGATTTTTGTTATGTGTTTGATCCCCAGCGGTGGAGATTTAGAACTCTGATGCAAGCATATGGTAGTCTAGTTTCCATGGTTGATTTTGAGTGAAACATATCCTTAAAACACTTGAGAGTTTGAGTGCAAACACAATTACCTTGGTGAGGTCTAGAATGAATGAATGGTCTTTACTTTTTGCTTATTATAATGCATGCTAGGAAGTCTTGGTTGGGTTTTTGATTATATGTGAAATGTTTGTTTGACTTGAGATGGATGTAAGATTGCATTTCTATGGTGTGATTGGATTTATGTCTTGCTTGAGGACAAGAAAGGGTTAAGCATGGGGGAATTTGATAGCTTGCATATAGGAGTAGCTTAGTTGCATGTTTTATATATGTTTTAGTTAGTTTTTATGTAGTTTTTAGGTTTTTGTGTTGTCGGGTGTTATGCGCTGGTTCGCTCGGTTTTATAGGTTTTTAGGCTTAGGAGAAACAGTGGGGCGAGTACAGATTGACTATGGCAGTGGTAGACGAGCCAAGGGAGCTAAGGAATGCTAGGATGATGGATGGAGAAGAGCTAAGCAAAGAAGAAAGCCATGCCAAGCTTAAGCCAAAAGCTCGGGCTGATCCCGAGCAAGCGAAGCCGAGCAATTTCATCTAACGGACAAGTGCGCAAGATAGAAAAAGCGCGGCCGCGCATTGTGGGGCCGATCCCGCGCTTTCTGGGTTTTTCAGCGGACGTGGATTTGAGCCGAGATTTGGTTTTGGTCTTTGGTCTTTGGTTATTTGGGCTTATGTCATCCGAGTATATGATCTAAGATATAATGTTTGGGGTTATTTTTAGTAGACATATGAATACTTTATGTTAGATTAATTTCTTAGACCTTTTGATCAACTTTTGGAGGCTAGGGTTTTCTCTCAAGGAAGAACCTTTGAACCTTTGTAAGTTTGATTTTAATTCAATTATGCATTGTTAATTTCTTTTGTGTTTGACTAGTTATTGAAATCATAGATTGCATAATATTGTAAGGTTTGATTGATTCTCATCAACTTGAATAGGTTTTATTCCATGTGCTTAATTGAATCAGAATTTATCTAGGATTTTGTTAGATTGATCACCTAATAGAATTTTCTAGGTTAATTTACAACTAATCTGATTAATGCCCGTTCGGGGTTGATTAGGTAAAGTAGCATCTATAATTGTTTGGACCCGTTTGGGCTATTCAATTGTAGAAGGGAATAAATTCACAAATTACTTAGATGTCTGTTTGCTCTAAGTGTTTGTTTCTATTGATAACTTGATTCGTAAAGCTGTCGTTTAATTGAATCTAGACGTTGTTTTAGGTTGTTAAATGATTAGGGTTGTTTAGACTGTTAGTTCTTTCAACTATTTATGAAGTTTGGGTCATAATCCTTAGTAGGAGTATAATCCACAATAGATTATTCAAGGGAATTGAGAATCAAGATAATCAATGATCAATAAGCATATCTATGATGGATTTAACTAGTTGAACATATTTCTCTCATATATATTCACAATCAATTTTGCATTCATATTTACTTCTAATTTTGCATAGTAGTTTAGATTTCCATTCAATAAAACCCCCCATATTAGTTACTTGGCACTTAAGCAAAAACACATTTACACGAGTCTCTGTGGGATCAACCCTTGCTTACCATTCTACTCAGATTGGTTAAGTTAGGATTCTTTGATAGGTAAAACGACTGAAAAATACCTCATCACTAGGCCAGATGTTGCAGCGGATTGTTGACGTCTAGCACTAGGTCACTGAGTGGGTTGGGAGTTCGGTTTAGTCTTGTTAGCTGTTTTGGATATTTCACTATGTTGTTGACTTCAGCATATTTCTAGTGTTGAATGTGATTTAGCTAGACATTGGGGATTCATGCATGACATTATTAAAAATATGGTTTGTTGAACGACAGTTGGATGTTTTAAAATAGTTTTCTTGTCGTGCCCGAGTTGCAATGTCCAGGTATTCTAGTTGTCAACCAGTTCAGGTAGGACCCGTTAGGGTCAAACTACCAAGTAATGCCCCAACGTTAAGTCGGGGTGTTACACATTTACGAGTCCAAGTTCAAGATCCTCTCTTGAATCCTTAACGGGGTTCACATCATACTTCCCCGGTGATATAGCTCCAAGTCCTTGTAACCTTGTAGTCCTTGATGTTGTAGTCCCGAGAAGGATTAGGGAGCTCGAGAATACCATTGAACTCCTCCATTGTGTACTCATGACTGACATTGCCCAACCTGCATCTAATTCGTTTAGCTGAAGTCTTTGTCGGGAATCTTGTCTCAAGAGTAGCCAGGAACTCAGAAGTGAGAGCCGGGAAGTGCGGTACCTCTTCCTTCTTCAATAAGTGAGGCACGCTGAGAATAGTAAAGGCCTCCTTGACATCGTCGTAAAGCCTCATTGCCTTAGCACTCGACCTCGAGAACCACCTAGTGTAGTGGTCCTTGTCTAATATGGCATTGAAGCGGTCGGCTTGTGCTTGGGTGCATAAAATCACATTGTCCATGCGCGAAGGAGACGGGGACCGTTGAGTCCTCTTCTTCTTGTCGGCTCTAGTTGCAGCTCGGCTAGAACTTGCCATATGGACCTACAAAAAAATATGAATTGTCCAAGATAAGATCCATATAAATCAATAGAAAAGAGACCCCATACTTGGTCTCGAAATTGCTCTCGAAGTGCATCGTTAACGACCCTGGTGGGGTCGGTAACGAGCCTGGACTGGTGTTTGGACTAGGCAATTTGCAGGGTCGTTAACGAGCATGGACAAGTCGTTAACGAGCCTGATCGAGAACCAGTCGCGGTTTTCGAGTTCTAAAAACTCCAAAGTTTTGTAATAAATCAAGCATGCATCAAACACAATCCCACATAAGACAAACAATCAGGTATATGCACCCCATACTTGGAGAACATATAAAGGTTGCCCATGAGTAGGGAACTGTCTAAGCATTTCTTTAAATCTTTCCCATGTCTCTACAAAGGTCTCATTAGGCAGCTGGTGATAGGAGGTGATGCGTTTTCTCAACTCCGTTGTCTTGGCAGGAGGGAAAAACTTTGTAAGAAATTGATCATACAAAGCCTTCCAAGTCCTGATAGACTTAGGAGGTAAGCTCTCCAACCAGCTCAGGGCCTTTCTAGTAAGAGACCACCTAAAAGCTTTTAACAGAACATATTCAAGGGAGACACCTTCAGCAGCTATAGTGTCACATAAATCAAGAAAGTTTCTAATATGTTCCATAGGGCACTCAGTAGGTTTCCCTTCAAACTGAGCCCGTTTTATCAAGGATATAAGATATAAAAACCCTAAAATCAGATAAAACTCTACCGACACGGAGCCTTCGTTAACGACCTCCGCACAGGATCGGTAGAAATCATAAAATCCGCTCTAAAATTTTATCTCTTAGCCTCGTTAACGACCTTCACATGATCGTTAACGAGCCTGTTGTTTGGCTTTTCTTCAACTCTTCTTCACTTAAAGCTTGGACTTTGACTTCCTTATCTTCATGTTCTTCTGACCTCCACCACAACACTTCAATTCAGCTCAAAAAGCGCTCTTTCCTGCTCAAAACCTACAAAAAGACACAAAACGGAGTAGCTTCCATACTTTTCACAAAATATGCAAACTCATCCAAAAACACACAAAACTAACTCTAAAAACTACTAAAACTAAACTAAACAAACTAAGAAACATACCAAAAACTAGACTAAAAACATGAATATCAGACATGGCCTAATACAACTCAATCCAATATCAAACTCAGCTCCTACTCCTTGGAAAATAAGTACAATAAATAAGCATCGAGCTATCCTGCAAAAAGAGTTGTCAAACTTGCATCACAAGTAAACCAAAAAGGTTTTGCTTGCAATGCAAGTAGACAAGAAATGCAAGTAAAAATATTTGCGCTTCACGGTAGCAAATCCTTGCTTAGCAAGGACCAAACTACCATAAATAAATATTTATTTTTATTAAATTCTCAATCTAAATTTTATCCTATTATCTAATGCTTGCGGCCCAAACAAAAATTATATTTCTTTTTTTCTTTTTCTTTTTTCCCTTCTTTTTTTCCTGCGTTTCATGTCTGCTTTGAACGACAAAACATGACAACGACGGAGGCCGAACAATAAGTCGCACCAGCCGACGACGGAAGGTCAGTCGAACAAGGAGAGTGTGAAGGGTCGAGCAGCCTGGAGCCAACGCCGGTAGAACTTGGTCGATGAAGACGATGGGTTAGGCTGGGTGATACGGCGGCTCCAACTCAGGATCGAAAAATTCGGATCTAGTTGTAGAATTACTTGAAAGGGCTAGGTCTCTGTGGCTATCGAGCCGTCGGAACGAGGGCGGAACAATCACCAGGGAGGACACCAGATCTGGAATCAAACGATTGAAACCCATTCATATCAGATTCAACAAACTTTTAGGGTAATTAGTTCAACTTCCAGATCAACATACACATGTGCGTAATAGACAATTGATAGAGGGCTTTTGTTTGATTCAACCATTAAAGCCTAAACAAGATCAAATCAAACCTAGAGAGCTTCACATCTCAAAGATCGAAGTAACTCGGTTCGACTCTCAATCGGCTTTATCAGCCATAAGAATGGGTTTTCGCAGCAAGAAAAAACAAAGAAGGTTTTCTCAACCTTAGGGAAAGGCTTCCTCAGCCATAATCGAGTGTTCATTTTACTTGGTTGGGGCTTTCAGGGGTTCAGAGCGTTAAAAAATACAGAAGAACATCATTGTGTCTCTTTAGTAGAGAGAAATCAATAGAAAGATTCCAAAGAAAGTCAGATTTTGTACTCTTGGGTTTCTGATTTGGGTTGGATCTGATTTTTTCCATTGGGGTGTCAAGGGGGAAGGGGTCTGGTGAACAAGGACATGTGAAGAGGAGAACAAACAAATAGTTTTATGTGATAGTTTCTGGTTTTTAGCTTTTCATTTTCATTCTATACAAGATATAGTAAATATTGAAAAAAACTAACATTTAAAAATAAAGGATTATAACAATATTAATTTTAATAAATATAGTACTTTTAATAATTAAGGTTTTGATTCCTGGGGTTGAAGAAGGTCCCAAGTTTTAGACTTTTAAATTGTCTTATATATATAGAGAGAGAGGTAGGATCAAATAAGACCAAAATTATAGTGATACCGAGTGACGCAATATGGTGCGTTGGATCATGATTATTGTACGGTAGGATTTGTGGTTTGTATATAGCTTATTATGGTGTAATTACTATAGAATAATTGCTAAAATAATATAATAACTACCATATCTTCATCACATCCGTGATTTGCTCCATGACAGTTATAATTTCCATATCTAATTTTCTTAAAATCTGCAAAACAATAATAATGGCAATCAAATCTCTTAATTACCGTAATTTTCTCCTTCTAATATTATAATTTCCATTTTTATTTCAGATTTTTAAAATCCGTAATTTTAGGAAACGTAAAAATCAATTTTCATTCTTGCGTTGTAGAATTCTCGCATAGGCATATTCATGAAATCAATACTTATATACATGATTATAATTTGTTATATACATTATCATGATTTGTAATGAGCGTATATATACATGATATTGAACATATTATACATGATTTTATATGTCTGTATTCATGGTTTTAGATTTGAGCAATGATGAAATCTTATTTATGTAATAATTGGTTTGAATATATACATGATTTAGTGTATATTCACACATAGTTTTATTTTTCTGTATTCAATGTTTTATATTTGCATAATAAGGAGTGCGATTTATGTAATATTGTGGTTGAATACGTATATACATTGTTTTGAATATTTATATACACGGTTGCGATTATCTATATTCATGACTTTATATTCCGACAATGTTTTATATTTGCATAATAAGGATTGTGATTTATGTAATAATGTGATCGAACACGTATATACATTGTGCGTTGCTTTCATTGTAGAAAGCCTTATTCAATAAACACAACTCTCTTTTCCAGTGTATTTTCTCTATTTCTTAACAAGCTACTTGTTTACATCGACTATCTTTTTAACAATTTATTTCCAACCCTGTGGTAGACTAAGACAAATCTCAACATCTTCCTCGTATTACATCCAATCGGTCAGAATAATTTGGCCTCTCATGGCATCATATTTTTGTACAAGTCGTAAATCCAATATCCTACACATGACCGTGTATAAAGAAGAACATTATCATGTATATACATGTAATAAATCATGTATATTGCCAAATTAAAATCATACATATGTAAATTAAAATTATAAATACAAACAAAGATTACATTGCAAATACATAATATCTTGTATAAAAGAAGAACAATATCATGTATATAGGTAAATAAGACCTTGTATATGTAAATTAAAGTCATGTAGTGCATTGTCGCATACAAACTAAGATTACCACGCAAATGCTTACAACCATGTATACATCCAATAATCACAATGTAAATATACAATGAAACGGTGAAAATGTAAATTAAATTCATAGAAACTTTACATGTAAATACATAAATACATGTATACAAACAAAGCTTAGCATGTATACAACTAAGTAAAGTCGTGTATATACACCAATCGATTCAACGACAATCATAAAAAAATCAAGGTTACATGCAATTCGTACGAAGATACACCAATCGATCATGTATCTCACCTTTAGCAAATTTTGAACTTCTTTTGGGTGTCATTGAACAATGAAATCTCCAATCAAACTTCAATTAACTACAAAAAAAAGAGAATCTAAAGGTCAAATCGTTCATAAAAAACCTAAATCGATTTTGAATATAATGAAGTTAAAATTATAATTAAAATGAAATTGTAATTCGAATTTCAAGTAAATCGTTGCGAAATCTAGTCTAAACTAACTCGAAACTGAAGTAGATAGTTGTCAAAACCAGTTCAAATTTTAAACCCTAACTAGAAATCTAGATTAAAACCAAAAATCATCACTTACCTCCCCACGATTTCTGAACGAGAAAGTGAATCTCGTGTTGAATTGAACTGAGCAATTATCGAAAACGTTGTCGGCGAAGACGTCGGACAATATCCTCGAAAACCTCCGGCGATTCCACAGATTAAATTCTTGATTAGAAAAGTTTTGAAGAAGATGGATGGTTTTTGTTTGTCTTTTAACTGTATATGCTTATGGAAGAGAGATATTGGATGATATTTCTTGATTATGTAAACTCTTGATTAGGAAGTTATATGGTTTTTAAAAAAAAATAAAATAAAAATAAAATCCCACACTTCCTATAATCCTACTGAGAGTAGTAATTTGGTGTTTTGCAATTCCATGCTAAAATTGCCTTGTAATCTCAGCCATTAATCATGTTTTAATCTAAGGGTTACAATTCCGTCACTTTTGTATCACTTAAAACACTAGTATCACTAGAACCTAATACTATATATATATTAACATTTTGAGTTCTGATTGAAAATTTGTGTTGAATTATATGTGCTGAATTGTGTTGTTTTAAGTTGAATTGTGTTGATTTATTGAGTTGTGCTGAATCGTGTTGGTGCCTTTGTATCCATTTCTTCCCTAATTCATATTGTTGAGTGTGATTGTGTATAAATATAAACCTAACTATTTCTAACAAGAAAGCAAAGTCGTCTTTGTTGTTAATCTTCTAAGGTGTTGGTTTATACAAAAAATGTGGTCACTCATTACTGTTTAGATAGCAAAATTTAAATGTGGTTCTTATATTCTAAGGTCTTGATTTATGCATTGGTGTCTTCAATGGCTTGGATTTTCACTTGTCGGATACTAAATTATTTTTATAATCGTGATAAGACTTTGCCTATATATGTGGGTTCATAATTATTATTTTTGATTATTGCTCTAGTGCTGACTATTTATAATTGTGACTAAAAGCATAAGGTGATATATTGAATGACTAATTTTTTTTTCTTTTCCTGATTTAGTTGATAATTCTGCCTTCATTATTGGGAGTTGCAACCAAGGAGAAAATCCACTATTTCTAATTTGGGAAGCCTACTATTTCTAATTGGGAAACAAAGTTGGCATGTTCCTTTCTTTTTAGCAAATTTTGATCTTTATTATGCTCTTTTGCATATTCTATATCTCAAAAAGCTATGAATGAATATTTTTTATGCAAACAAAAACTTTAAAAATATTTTTTTACAACTTTTCCTATTCATTTGGTTTGTGTTGGCTTTCATGTAGAAAAATGGTTCGTCCTCAGAATCTTTAGGAAAACCTTCTTTGTCAAATTCTAAAAGATAGTATATAACTCCTCTTTTAGTGGCAAGGGGCGTGGTAAAAAAATTAAGGGAGCTAGATTCTTCCAAGAGTGTAGTTGGAGATAACTCATGTATCGAAAATGGTAGTAAAATAAAAAAAAACAATGAAGAATCTGTAATCTAGTCTAAAAGTCGCCCTAAGATCCTTACTCCTTATGTTATGGGTAATAATGGAGAAGCTTCTTTTGATCCATTATTTACCCCCTTTGTCCATTTGGTAAAATGCCTATGAACGATCGCGATTCTTCTCACTCATTTCATGAGGATGATATAGCCGATAATGAGATTTAGTCTTCTTTTGACAGGCGTGACATGAATATTGATGCTCGCATGGACAATGCTAATAATGATTATGCTATTGGGGACGCAAATGATAACATATTTGAGGATGCTAATGACAATGAATTAGAGATTTCTCCCACAACTCAACAAGAGAGAAATGGTAATGGTTTTAAGTTTTAACATGTTGAATTTTTTTTATCTTATTGTATACTTCATTCATTTTCTTCTTTTTTGACAAATTAAGGTGACTCTTCTACTAAGAAGAAAGTTAAAAATGAAAAGAAAAGGGTTAGAAATAAATGAAAAGAAATTGCAAAGCCTAAGCCTCATAAAAAGTTAGAAATAGCTTTTTACAACAACCGAAATGTAGGGGACAATCATCAAGTATTTGCAATGCATTTGGGAATCATAGTGCGAGACACAAATACATATGCCCTGTGAAAGTGTATAAATGGAGTGACATCGAAAATAATGTAAAAGATCACATGTGGAGTGGAGTGACGGTTAGTTATTTGATCATTATTTATGTTGATAAGTATAATTAAAACTAAGAGTTTGTAAATAATAGTGATATCATTTGTTATGTCTTGTTGTTGCAATGTGTCAATCATATGACCTCCAAACTTTATCATAACATTTTTAATTTATCTTATTTTAGGATGTGTTTCCTAATGAGAATATGCAATCTTATCGTGAGTATGTCTTGTATCACATGATGAGATAATGTTACTAAAAAAAATATCACCTTGCGAGCTGCTTTAAAAATTAATTTTCCCAATGGACTTCACAAGAATGATTTGCATTGGTTAATAAAAGAGATATATTTTAACCTTGAAATTTAAGTAAATATCGTTACTTAATTTAAACTCTCTTTTGAAATATGTTTATTAATAGTAATTTCATGTGTAATTTTTAGAAGAAAAAAAGTGCAAGGAACTCTAAAACTCAAGTCAATTATAGAAAAGTGTTGAGTCACTGAACAAGGAGTAAGCCTTTTAGGCAAGTTATATGGGATGATTTGGTACGAAACATTATTTATGATTTTTTGGATCTTTAGAATTTAGTTGTGTATCAAATTAATTTTTGGACAATTGTGTTATGAAAGGGAGCAAAGAAGGGAATTACACTAAAATTGTTTGATGTGTTTTATATAACTTGCAAGAAAGGCAATTCACTTCCGAATGAGGAGACAAAAAAAATATGTAACTCCATTAATTGCTTGATTTTGTTGATCGAGTGTATGTCATGAAATTTGGATGTGATAGAAAGTGTTTAATTATCTATCATCACATGTTTTATTAGAAATTATTCACGTTGGATGATTGAGGAAATAGGTTGCCCTCTTTTTCTTACTACTAAATGGGCACTGAGCGGTTGCCCATTTTTTTAGGCATCATTAGAGAGAAAAATAAAAAATATTAAAAGTAAGAGAGTGTGATTTTTTAAGGAAAGAGAATGATGACTAGGTCATCACAATGACTAAACAAGGAGCTTAAGCATTGAATGTCATTGTGACAAGTGTCTCATAAAAAGATTTAAAAATTAAAGAGTTATAAAAAGTAGAGATATTTTGTTTGGGCAACCATTGAGACTAAAAAAATTATGGTTGGGCATAAATTTGGGCATGTATGAAAAGAAGTATATAATTTTTTTTTTTAATTTGATGACCAAAAAATTTGGTCAACCATTACATATGCTCTAAAATTCTATATATATCATGATTGCATTTAACTGCTTTTGAGAGCATGTATGTTACCTAGTTGTCTTAGTACATGTTATTTTCTTATTCTTTTGTTTTTATTAATTTGCCATATATCATGTGTGGCCTCTTTTCAAAGAGGAAAAGGAGATTGATTGAATTGATAAATGCATTATATACTTATAGGAGATTGGATTTCATTCTACATTGCAAAACGAAGTTGTGAAACATATATATTAATCCACGTGAAACTGAGAACAATAATTAGGAAGATAATTTTTTTTGAAGAAACAATTTGGGATGTAAATTTTAGTATGGCTTACAACAACACAAGAATTTAACCATTTCTAGAAAATGTTTTGATAGAATCCTAGTCCATTTTAGTTCGTGATGTGATGTGATTATTTAAATGCATACTATTAGGTATCTCAAAAGATTATGGTTGGGCTTGAATTTAGAACAAAAACTGAGACCAGAAACGTTGTCGGGGAAGACGTCGGACAATATGGTCGAATATCACCGGCGATTACCCCATATTTATCTCTTGAATTGAAAAGGGTTGAAGAATGTGGACGGTTTTTTACTATCGTGTAAGTGCATATGGAAGAGAGAGATATCAGATGGGATTTGGCTCTATCTGAGGCAATTGGGAAGCTATGCATTTTTATAAAATAAAATAAAAATAAAATCTCAAACTTGCCTATAATCCCGCATGAGGTAGAAATTCGTTGTTTTAAAATTCCTTGCTAATAATGCCTTTTAATCATAACCATTAATTTTGTTTTAATCTAACAGCTTCAATTCCATCAATTTGTATCACTAAAAAAACTAGTACTACTAGAACCTAATACTATATATATAATTTATTTTTCAAGGGTTGAGTTCAAGTAAATAAGGGATTTACAGTAAATAGGGAGGAGAAATAAGAAGCCTTGTATATTAGAAGATCAACGGTACTGATTTAATAGGATTAATGATTTATTAGAAAAACAAAAAGGCAATTGTGTAAGTGTAGAGATATGGGTTGTTGTAAATTTTGAAATAAATAAAATGTTTTTCATTTTAGACTTGTAGTAGTCAGTTTCTCAACTTACGCAAAGCGATTGACGAAATATTCATACATAGTTGTTGTTCATTAGATAATATAGATTTATTGTTCATCAATTAATATAGTGTTCAATACAATAAATAAATTCTTCATTACAAAAAATATTCGTACATAGATCTAATTTATTCATTGTTCAATACATTAGGGTTGAGTTATTGTTCATCAATTAATATAGAGTTGTTCAATACAATAAATTCAGTACATTAGGGTTGAGTTATTATTCATCAATTAATATAGATTTGTTCAATACAATAAATAAATAGTTCATTACAAAAATCTTCGTACATGGATCTAATTTGACGTTTTGGTGAACAACTGCTTACAAAATAAGAAAAAAATCTACCCCATAATCTACGGTAGTTATCAAAATCACACTTTTAATTTTCTCTTTTTATTTTAAAATGATAAAATTGATTAAATGAGTATCATTTATCTTCTTATTTCTCCTCCCTATTTACTGTAAATCCCCTATTTACTTGAACTCAATCCTATTTTTCAATTTATTAATGTATATTAGGACATGTATAAAGATTAGGCCCACTTGAAGTATACCAATTTTATAACTTAGTCCATGTTTTTTCCAAATGCACTATAGCCCTTTTATAGTATGAGCATCTCCTTCCCTCTTTATAAATTGTCGATGTGAAAAGTGGGATTTCCTTCACAATCAGTCAAACACCGAAACAATAAAATTTTCCCATATCAAAAATATTAAGTTACAATCAGAGGTGATAAGGCTATATAAAGGCATATTGTGGATTAGTTAAGTAGTTGATGTAATGAGTCATTCCTGCAATTGGGATATTTTTGAAACTTGGTTTAGTTCTTTGTTAAATAGATAAAACAATTACGGGTTAAATGAGTCGACCCGTGACCCGACTTGTAAAATTCGCAACCCATAATCCAGTTACGGGTCGAGTCACGGGTCGATTAATTTTTTTTTACGTGTCATTGGGTCACCCATTACCCGTAAATCAAGTTAGGGGTTGCGTCGGTTTGATCCGTTGAGCAACCCTAATTTGCGTAGAAATCAATAACAAATAAGAGTTGTGCAAAGCTGATATAAGGTTGTAGCTTTTATTTGGTATCAGAGCTAGATATTATTATGAATAATAACTCTGATACCATATTTTTAACATCCCCGATTTTCCTCGGAAGAATTTATATGCAAGTAACCTTGAAATTACCCTCAAAAGTTACAACCTTATATCGGAGTCCTTATTATTTATAATAATCACTTTGATACCATCTTTGAAATTACCCTCGAAGTGGTTACATTCCAATTTGAATGCATGCTCGGCTAAGTAAGTATTCATTCCAATCTTAAATGCCAAACTCCTCTTTCCATTTTATAGATATTTTAACAAACCCGAGCATGCATTCAGATTGGAATGTATACTTACTTAGCCGAGAAAAGCCCTCTTAAACCATTACCAAGAACGAGACCCTCTATCGACAAGGGGATTATCACATAATGACGATCAAGTATTAGTTGATTGATGAATATAGAAAACATAGAGAAAAAGTGGTTTTTCAAGCTATAGTCACCACCAATAGTATAGAATGACAGTTTTTCCAGGATTATGGGTAAATAGTATATCACGGTTCATCACCGCTGTAAAAGTGGATATGCTAAATTTGTTTACTACGGGTGTAGTCTTACCACAGTTACAACTTTATCATGGTTCATATGCCCATGGTAAATGGAAAATCCGTAGGAAAATAGCATTTCAAAAGGATTATTAAAGTCGTGGTAATGTTGACTTAACCGTGTTAAATTTGAGTGTGCTAAATTTGTTTTAACCATTGTGAAATTTATTTAACCATGGTAAACTTGACACGCCATAAACTTGTTTAACCGGAGTAATATTAAGGAATCGCGTTAAATTTGAATGTAGTAAAATTGTTTGACCCATTGTAAAATTGATTTAATTGTGGTAAAATTTACTAATGTGGTAAAGTTGTTTAACTCGTTGTTAAATTGATTTAACCGTGGTAAATTTTACTAATGTGGTAAAGTTGTAAAACTGTATTTAACTGTTTAAACGCTCAGTCTAGAGCTCGATCGAGCCTATAGACGGAACTCTAATCTTTTTTTGGACACTTGGGTAGAAGCTTGCCCAGGCTTCCATTTATTTTGTCTACTCGGTTAGGCACGATATAGCAACTGTTTAAATTATCATTTGAACAACTATCAAAAATAATATATAAATAATCATAGAAAAATATCATGTACCACCAATCTTGGTCATCAATTCAAACTTCATCATACCATGTGTAGAAATATATTATACTAATATATATATTTACAAAATGTTGATAAACTTGTAAACTAGTTAATATTTTCTAAGAATATCAATAAAAACTATATAAACTTTTGCACAAATGCGATCCACTAATCTCGAACTTGATCTAACTTGTCCTTTGAAAGTGGTTTCAACGCAAGTTGTTCTGCATAACACTACATCCAAAGTTTATATTTTAACTTAGACTAGAATTTTTTACTATTTAAGTGTATATATATATATGATGATATGACTATATGCAAACATAAGTATAATATATATACCTTATTAGGAGTAGTCTTGTACCTTTCTCATTATGTCTTGAATATAACAATGAACACAATATCCACAATCTATATTATTTGGTTGACGAAGGCACTACAAAAAAATTAGTGAAATGATATTTATTGGCTATAGCAAGCTATTGAAAAAAAAAAGAAATTTGATTAATCAATAAGTAATATTAAACCAAGTGGAGGTATATAAACATAGTGGCCAAATGAATCCAATATATATAGCTATAATGACTGGCTTAAAGTCGTCATGCCAAATCAAAAATAAATCCCTAGTTACTCAACTAGTATAGCTGGTAAGTCGGGGTCGAACCCAAGAGACACTTGTAAGTCTAAGCAATATTATTATCAACTCAAAGAAGTAACAAAGGGGGGATTTTGTGAATTAAAACTAAAACTAAGAATTGAAACAAACAAAGCAAGCAATCAAACAAGGCAAAAATTGGATTTTTATCAAGTTAAAGGAAAGCAATCCTATTCAAGTATCCACTTTTCTTCCTCAAGCAACTGATCATAGATTCAAACAAGTTATTTCTTTGAATATTCCTATCCTGATCAGAAATATAACATGGCAACGAGACATGTAAACTTAACATCCAAACAATTCATGAAACGATCATAAATAATAGGGATATTAGCAATGAGAACAAGGATAAATAGGATACATGCAATTGAATTCCAACGAGTCAAACAATTAACATGCATTCAAATCTCTTCTCAATTGTTTTAGTCCAACGAGTCCTAAACCAATTGAGTTGCTACAAAGATTAGGCTTTGCTACGAGAAAACCTAGATCTAGCAATACATAATATCAATTCAAACAAGGTGATCAATCAAGTAGAAATCAATACAATCAATAATAATTACGCACAAGAGAATTGAAATAACCTGTAGAAATAAACCTGAATAGACGAATCTCATAACAACTTGAGTCTGAAAAGCTTCAACTTGAATAGAATCTAGAGAGTTTAGTTCTCCATAAGAGAGAAAAACACAAAGTCTCAAAATTAGGTCTAAGCCAGAATACAAACAAAGGTTCAAAAGTAAACCTAAAATAGTCTCGAACAAGTCGAAAATTAAAAAGATAAAAATATAAAAATAAACTAAATAAATCTAATCACGCGTCAGATTCCAGCAGGGCTGCGATCGCTGCCTAAACCTGGCCGCGATCGCTGCCTGACTTGCAAACCGCGATCCACCGGCGACCTCTGGCAACCGCGATCGCCACCCATACACGGCCGCGATCGCGGCCTTCGTGTCATCGCGGTCCTATATGGCGATCTTGTCTTCTTCGGCGACGTCCACCGCGACCGCCCCTAAGAGTGGCGGCGATCGCGGCCTTCAGTTTCTTCGACGTCTTTAACTTCTTGCTAACTGTGAATTCCGGCCTTCAAATCTGTTCTTCAATAACGCTCAAACTAGGCCTAAAATACTACAGAAATATGTACTAAAAAGTCCTAGTTATGTTGTACAAAACACAGCATATCAAGCTATAACCTATATACTTTTCTCAAAATGATGGCCTTACACTACGATGATGAGCTAATCTCAAGACCGCATTAAAAATGCATTTTGTTAGTACAACATGTAAATTACCAAGAAATAGTGTTTCAAAATGTTGTTGTAAAGCACTAAACCTTATAACAAGGTATATAATATAACTAACCTTTACATCCATCCATTTTGTTGCCTTGGGTGTTTTTAAATTTTCTTGAGCACTCCGTAATTTCATTGCCCTACTAAGAGAGAAGCAAATTTTAATATCAATAACATACAACTAATAAAGTAGAAAATATATAAAGTTATAAGGAGTTAAATGCTTACATGTCAATCACATTCTTGATATCTTCCCTTACTTTTAATCTAAGGGAATCAAACCAATATATCATTTCCTTGAAATGATTATAAACACATAGCATCCAATGGTTGATAAACATTTAATAATAAAGTAAGTTAAATAATTTATTTTTTCATGTGAACAATATTTGAAATAGAAAAAATATTATACATTTATCTTACTTGGCATTATATGGAGCAAAAAAAGTTGATTTTTCTTAGCATTTTCCATTGAATCTGCAATATATCGCGCTCGCTCTGTTGCTCAGTTTTCTTTAAGGAGATGTTGCTCTTTTGGTCAATCATCTTTAAGTGCTATTGGAACTTCAACAACTTTATGTGGACAAAGAAATCGAAGTTAATTGATCTAGAATCTTGTCATATTGAACATTTGTGTCTATCAAATACCTAGCATATCAATTTATTAATATCACAAGTAAATATTTATTGTATCATCACATAAGTATAACAATTAATGATCAAGATAACTTACACCATATACAATGATACATGTGTAGCTTGAATTGTTTCTTCAAATCTCCATTGAATAACCTACAATTCACCTGCATTGCTCAATTGTATAGGAACTACAATTGAAATTGTAGAATTCATGTTCTGAGCAATTTTATATATCATATGTATAGTAGCTAAAAACGTTTTAAGCTTAATTGCTTGTTCTGAAGTTAGCACTGGGCACACTACATAGTTTCCTTGGTTGCTCCTTATTAGCAGTGTTAACGCCTCTGAAAAGGTGTCCAAGTCTAAGCTATCCCTCTTCTTTTTTCTATTTTCTCCACATATGGTTGTAGAACATTCAACATTAATACACCATATATCAATAAATTATTAGCATTTAAAGGATCCATGTATTAAAAATATATAAAAAAATTCACCTCCTCTATGAAAATAAGATCTTTTACACATTCAACAAAAGTACCCACTGCTTCAAATACGACGCAAGCCTCA
This sequence comes from Fallopia convolvulus, assembly GCA_964016875.1. Taxonomy (NCBI): domain Eukaryota; kingdom Viridiplantae; phylum Streptophyta; class Magnoliopsida; order Caryophyllales; family Polygonaceae; genus Fallopia; species Fallopia convolvulus. Next base: position 53,148,790 of record OZ024728.1, read on the forward strand.
TCTATAGGTAACATGGATCTAAAACTGAACCGTCCTTTGTATAAATTAAGCATGCTTGCAAGAACGGGACCAAGCTGTGGAAGAGTCAAACCGCCTCCGCGCGAACATAGCGTATGAGCAAGAGGATAACGATGGTTACTTGGTTTGATTGATTGTAATGTCATCATGTAAACTAGATCTCTTGCATGTGCTTAATGGAAAAATGAACTTTGCTTGAATTTTGGTGCACAAACTGGTATTAAATGCATTGTCCACGTAAATAATGATTCATTTACATGTTAAAATTCAACCGAAAAGTAAAATAAAATCCTAGAATACAAAGAGAATTAACTACAAACATTTATGACAGTTGAAACTAAGAGTTAAAATAGAGCAATGTATTGGTATTCAATCTCATTTACTTTGCAGGTCAAATTGTCACTTAGTTCTCGTGTCAATCTTTTAAATTGTTGTAAACAAGATGCGAACTAACGTATAATTAAATGTTGCCGAAATAATTTTATACTAATACTTCATATTCATTCATTAAAAAAAAGGATCGTTTGATGTTTCAATTGCATTTTTTTCAGTCAAAATACAATAATAGAAAATAATACTTTTAGTGACTTAAGAATGAAATAAAACTTTATTTGGTCATAAAGAAAATCACTTCACAACTTTTTTATATATTTTAATATTTATTTCACTCGAGTCTTAGTTTTCGTCTTTGTCAAAAGATACTTCGTTTGAGATAACTAGTTTTTCGACTTGCTCGATTTTGTTCTATCTTATTAGATTTTATGCCGTTATTGTAGGATGGATTTTGGGAACTAGTCTCGAGGACCTTTTTTAAACTGTTTTGAACTTGTTGGTGTGCTATGTGTGTAAATTGGTTTTCAACGCGTTTTATCGAATAAAGTTTTTTTAACGTTTTCTTTGTATTGGTACCGTTTCCAGAACGGCCATGAGCGTAACTGATGGAGAGGAAGGAATGCCTATGTATGGACCGTGTGACAACAAAACTGTGCCCCTTAAAAAGAAAATGGTATCTGTGCGTTTTGGGAAGTGCTCTAGTGGAGGCTTAGCCAGGATTAGAAGGAAGACGTGATGTGAGGAGTGAGAGGGTCCGCATCTGCACTCGGCGCGGGAGTGAGCGCCTTGGGATTGGAATGCGAGGTGGGGGAAGAGTGGTGTTTCTGTAATAATGTGATTGTGTGTGTTTGTGGTTTGTGTGTGTGACTAACTTACTAATTCAGGTATTAGCCTTTAGAGTTATGAGTGCGTTTGTGAACGTGGTTGCCGACCTTAGAAATGTTTTTCAAACGTCTTGGAATTTCCGTATTTTATCTAACCTGATAGATTAGTAGCTGACCCTTCAGGGGAATATTTTTCAGTTCCAAGGATGAACCAGGGAACCGTGCAAAAGCCTAGGCTGGATGGTGGAGTGGATCCTTGACACGCATGTCATTAGTTCTAGGCCTATAGGATGCATTGGGATTGATTGTTAATATTAATTTTGTTGAATTTTTTTGGTTACTTATTTACTAAATGTTGTTTTAGAATGTTGTGGGAATTCCAAGATGGGTTAATTGGTAATTTGGATTATGAACTTGGGCATTCAAGCATGTTTTATATTCAGTTTACAAAGAAAAAAGGGTTGGATGTTTTATTATTTTTCTCGTCGTTGCTTGGGAAAGGGTCTTTGAAGATTTTTAGAGTCCACAAAATGAAGAGATGAACCTAGAGGAAACTAATTTAAGTCTTGTTTTGGATGAATGATCTGAAACTAATGGGCCTGAAGTCTCATGATTGTCATATCATAATGCAAGAGATGTTGCCGATATCCATGTGTTGTATTTTGTCAAGGGGTGTTCAACTTGCTATTACCAGGTTATGCTTTTTCTTCAAAGCAATTTGCAGTAAGGTAATTGATCCCACTCATTTGAATTCCTTGCAAAATGATATTATTATTACTTTGTGTGAGCTTGAAATGTATTTTTAGCCATCCTTCTTTGATATCATGATCCATAAGGTAACTGATCCCACTCATTTGAATTCCTTGCAAAATGATATTATTATTGCTTTGTGTAAGCTTGAAATGTATTTTTCGCCGTCGTCTTCCTCATTTTCTACCTCGAACTTCCTCTCGCTCTCTTTGTTTTCTCTGTTGAATCCCTCCTCCTCCACCACCATCTCCTCCCTCTCCTCTTCAATTTCCGCTCTCCACCTAGCATCGTCGGCACCGAGCTCCATTTTCGATCCCCTCCTTCTAGGTACCCTCCTCCTGTTCTTTGATTTTTAAATTTTTTTGATTAATTGTTTTTTTGGATTGATTGATTGATTGTTGTTGTTGGAATTGATTGTTATTGATATTGATTGATGGATTTTATTGATGTTGTCGTTGCCTAGCACCGTCGTCGAATCTCGTCGTTGAGCCCCTTTCTTCTAGGTACCCTTATCCTCTCCTTTGATATTCATATTTTTTTATTAATTATTTTTGTTGGGATTGATTGTTGTTGTTGTTGAAATTGATTTTTGGATTTTATTATTATTGTTATTGTATCCTTGATTATTGTTGAAATTGATGTGGATATTCTGTTGCATGTTATTGTTGTTAATTTGTTGTTGACTTAGAACGATTCGAGGGACAAAGTTGCATTATTTTGTGATTAATTTGATAAATTAATTGGTGTTGTTGTTGTTGATACATGTTGATTTGGGTGTAATTGTTGTAATTTGTGTTGATTTGAGTACAATTTAGAATTTAGGAGATTGATGAATTTAGGATTAATTTGTTTTTTAGTTACTGTAAAAAAGAGGATAAAAGAGGTTATACCCAAAAGTAGGCGAAAGCTAATTTTGTCCGTGATAAAAAAAAATGCGATGATCAACAATTCATGGAGAAAAATAGAAGATCAACAATTCATGGAGAAAAATAGAAGTTTGTTTTTTATTTTTAAATGGTAGAAAGATTAGTGTAATGCCTATATAAACTCTTTTAGAGAAAGGTTAAAATCATCTTTAGAAAACACGAGAGAAAAAAAAAGAAAAGATTTTTTTATCTTGCAAAAGAAAAGAGCGAAATACAAAGAGATGTTTATTTTCTTTGTAAAGATATACTACTCTTTTGTACGATGAACTTGTGGCTTGTACAAGTTGTTGGGTTTATTTTCTTCATATAAAAGAAACATATCACCCCGAGGATGTAGACAATTTGTCGAACCTCGTTAAATTCTTATGTGTTCATACTAATTTTATTATTCTATATTAGTCAAAGCTTCCGCGGTTACTCAACAATTGGTATCAGAGCAAAATAAAAGTCTAAGGTGGTCAAGGTCCGATTTTCAAATCAATGGCTTCTAGTAGCGGAATTGTTAAAGTTGGAAAGTATGAGATTGAGAAGTTCAATGGGAAGAATGATTTCTCCTATTGGAGGATGCAGATGAAAAATTTGTTGATATCTCAAAAGTTACACAAGGCGTTGTTGGGTAAGGATAAGAAACCCGAAGAAATGAAGGATAGTGAGTGGGAAGAGCTTGATTTGGAAGCACGCGCTGCCATAATATTATGTCTTGAAAGAGATGTCACATTTATGGTGGATGACGAGGAAACCGCATCAAGTGTGTGGGAAAAGTTGAAGGCGAACTTCAGGACAAAGACTCCAACAAATAGAATCTATATCAAGTCATAGTTATATACTTGCAAGATGGATGAAGGGATCTCACTCCGTGATCACATCAACAAATTTGATAGGATAATTTCAAATTTGAAGGATATTGATGTGTAGGTTGTAGATGAAGATCAAGCTCTTATGCTTTTGCTTTCTTTGCCGAAATCATATGAGAATCTTGTTCAAACATTAATGATTGTGGGGGATACATTGACCATGGATGAAACTAGAATTGCGCTTCTAACGGACGATCTGCGAAAGGCGGCAACTAGTAATATGACAAGTGGGAGCAATGAACAAGCACAAGGTTTGTTTGCAAGAGGACGAGGTAATGATAGAGGAAATAGCAAGAGGGAAAAGTCTAGATCAAAATCTAAATCTCTAGCGGAAACTTGTTGTTACAAGTGTGGTGAACTTGGGTATTGGAAGAAGGATTGTCTAAATAAGAGGGTACAACGGAAGGACAAAAATAACAAGAATAAGGGAGATCAAGATGTGAAGCACGAAGCTAGTGTAGCTTCAGATGAGTGGGTCGGAGAATGTTATTCCATTAAATCTGAATATTCAAGCAATTGGATTCTAGATACTAGATGCTCTTATCATATGTGCCCAAATAGGAAGTGGTTCAGTTCCTATAAGGCCATAAATGGTGAAACCGTTTTGATGGGTAACGACCATGGTTGTGAGACGGTGGGTATCGGTACAATTAGAATCAATATGCATGATGACATTATCAGAACATTAATGGATGTTAGGCATATCCCTGATTTGAGGAAAAATCTTATTTCTCTTGGTGCTTTAGAATTAAAAGGTTGCAAGCTAATTGGCGAGAACGAGGTTCTAAAAGTTGGTAGTGGTGCTTTGCTTGTGATGAAGGGGATTCGCCAAAGAAATTTGTACCATCTTGTTGGCAATATAGCTACAGGTGATGTAGTGGTTGGAACAGATAGAAGCAAGAGAAACTCAATAGAGTATACTAGGCTTTGGCATATGCGCCTTGGACATATGTCGGAGAAGGGTCTAAATTTGCTTGGTAAGAAGGGCTTGTTAAAGTACATGAAGAAGCCTTGCATGGATTTTTGCGAGCATTGTGTGTATGGAAAAGCACATTGGGTTTCATTTTCAACGAGCAACCATAAACGTGGAGGGATACTAGACTATGTTCATACAGATGTTTGGGGTCCGGCTAAAGTTGCTTCCAAAGGTGGTTCCAGGTACTTTGTTTCATTTGTAGATAATTACTCAAGATATGATTCGGTGTATTTTCATAAGCATAAGAATGAGGTATTCGAGACATTCAAGCAATGGAAAGCAATGGTCGAGAACAGAACGGATAGAAAGTTGAAAACTTTGAGGTCTGATAATGGCACAGAGTACACATATGGTGCTTTCAAGAAGTTTTGTGATGAAGAAGGCATTGTTCGACATTGGACGGTTAGAGACACACCACAACAGAATGGAGTTGTAGAAAGACTGAACCGTACACTACTTGAGAAAGCTAGATGTATGTGCTCCAATTTTGGTTTGGGTCGAGAATGGTGGGAAGAGTCGGTTGCCACAACTGCTTATATTGTGAACCGATCTCCACATTCGACATTGGATGGAGACACTCCTTTTAAGGTGTGGTAAGGAGAACATGCAGATTATGGAAGACTTAGAGTTTTTGGATGCATCGCTTATTATCATGGCAAAGATAACAAGCTTGATAATAGGGCTAAAAAGGCAATTTTCTTAGGATATACAAGAGGAGTCAAGGGCTATCGTCTTTGGTGTTTAGAAGATTCTAAGTTTGTAAGCAGCATGGATGTTACTTTTGATGAGAACTCCATGGCAGCTTTATCAAAAGTTGAGGGTTGCAATGGTGGTGATGTTGCCACGTTAAAATCTCAAGTAGTTGAGATAGAAGAATCTGAGGACCAACCAGATTCTAGTCATGATCAAGAGGAATCTCATCATGACAAGTATTTTCAAGAAGATGATGAGCTTGAACATGAGGAGGTTCAGCAGGAAAATACACAAGTACTACAACAACAACATCAAGAGTCCATAGCTTCTACTAGGCCAAGGCGGGTTTGTAAACCAGTTCAAAAGTATGGGTTTGATGAGCCTCTAAAGCTATGGCCAGTTAAACTTAGTTGAATATGCATTCTCGGTGGAGGATGATGAGTCACTCATCTTCAAACAAGCTATCAAAGATATTGATAGAGAGAGATAGTTGGTTTCTATGGAGGAAGAGATGAAATCTCTCCATAAGAACAAGACATGGGAGGTAGTCCCATTGCCCAAGGGAAAGTCTGTTATTGGTTGTAAGTGGGTTTATAAAAGAAAATCATATTCATATAAGCTTGGTGGTATAAGATACAAGGCAAGATTAGTGGCTAAGGGCTTTGCACAGAAAGAAGGTATGGATTAGAATGAGATCTTTTCTCCCGTGGTAAAGCATACTTCTATTCAGGTGCTTTTGAGCATTGTTGCTCATGGTGATCTTGAGTTAGAATAACTCGATGTTAAAGCAACCTTCTTGCATGGAGACTTGGATGAGAAAATTACATGCATCAACCAAATGGATACAAAGTAGAGGGAAAGGAAGGTCATGTATGTCGCTTGCAGAAATCCTTATATGGATTAAAACAGTCACCTTGACAGTAGTACAAGCGATTTGACTCTTTTATGCTTAAGCATGGATTCTCCAAAAGTGATCATGATTGTTGTGTATACATTCAAAAGCTTCATGGAGGTGATTATATTTATCTCTTATTGTATATGGATGACATGCTTATTGCTTCAAGAAGCACAGTGGAGATAAATAAGTTGAAGGTCGAACTTGGTAAAGAGTTTGATATGAATGACATGGGCGCTGCTAGAAAGATATTGGGTATGGAGATCAAAAGAGAGCGGAAAACTTTTCAATTATTCTTGAATCAGAAAAGTTACATTCAGAAGTTTATTGATCGGTTTAGTATGCAAAATGCTAAGTTAGTGGTGAATCCATTGGCACAACATTTCAAACTCTCTGGTAGGCAATCTCCCGTTATAACACAAGAAAAAGCATACATGAATAATGTACCATATGCAAGTGCAGTTGAAAGTTTAATGTATGTTATAGTGTGTACATGACCTGATACAGGGATTAGCTCGAAAGATGTCCGATCTTCAACACCATGAACTCAACACAAATAAAGGTAAGAGAGAAGATAATAAATAACGGAAACAAACTGAATTGGAGGACAAAACATGAATATGTAAATGGATGATAAGAAGAACCAATTGAAACAACAAATAGACCCTCGTTGCTTTGAAACGAGAACCTAGATGAATGATCAAAATACCCATCCTTCTATAACTTGACACAATAAAGGACGAATCCTTGAAGCACCAAGAGGATGCGTTGTGATTGCTTGGTGAACACCATTTCTAACAAGAAATGACAAATCAATACAACCCAAGGCTACACATAGATCGAACTCACCATGGAGGAGCTCTCGGCTCTCTCTCCATTCCTAATCTAATTTTCTTTTCAATGAACCAAAAACTAACTAGAAATGAAACTAACTAAGGCTATTTATAAGCCTTCTAAAACAATTAAGGAAAATAACAAATAAAAGCAAGCAAATATTGTCTTAAAGCTAATAGAAACAAAATACAAATAAAACACTAAAAAGGTCTAAAACATTAATACATAATAATCCTTGGACACCTATGCATAAGAAGCTTGGTCACTGGGCTCCTTATGGTCACCTTCCTTCAAAGCAAGGCGCTTGGCAAGATGTTTGGTCACTAGGCTCCTTATGGTCACAGGGCTCTCACGTGTTTCACCCATGTGTTTACACTCTAAATCTATGATGATCCTTTCGAGTGTAAAATTTCTTAGTATCTACTGATTATGAAACACGATTGGAACAAGGAGATGAATCATACTTATGCAATCGACCTCAAGCAAGACTAGGATGCAAAGAATGTGCAGGAATGTTGTCTTAAAAGCAAGAACAACAGATTGCACGAATCAAGAGAAATAAAGAGAAGGAACAAATGACAAATACGGTACATTCTCAATTGATTGTCTACCAAAGTTGGTGTTGTAGCCGATCTGGAATAGGTGTTGATTGGCGGCTGAAGGTGTAATGATAGATAGTGTGGAAATGGGTGAAGTTGACTTTTAAATTGTTTAAGGCTAAAATCTCCTTTTAAATATTGAATTCAAGTTGAATTCAAATTCAAAGTGAAGTTGGACGTTGTTGGACTGAGGGAGATGGATACGTATGAGTTAACTAGGCTGAAAAATAGTATGGATGCAACAAGATAGGAGCCATTAAGTGTGGCCACGTTTAATTAATCCTAATTGACTCGGCTAAAATCGTTGTTGTCAATATCAAAAATAAATATCCCTAAACTACTGACTAGTATAGCAAGCAAGCAAGGGGTCGAACCCAAGAGAATCGGACTTCTGATTAATCAGCAAAGAGCAAAGACAGGGGTTTTTGGAAGTTCAGGCAAACAAACTGATGCAGCCAAAACTAACCCGCAAGCAAACGGTGTCAATCGTAGTACCTCAAGTGTCGATCCCACAAGGACCAATGTAATACCAATTGTAACTCTACTAGTAAATTAGGTCAAAGATATAAAGGATTGATATCTATAACTAAGCTAACAAACAATGATGCAAATAAAAAGGATAAAAACTATGGGATAGATATGTCTAACGGTTAAGGATCACCACAACAATGTTTAAGTAAATAAAATTATACTTTGCCTGAAATTATTTGAAGGACCAACTATCTAAAGTAAACACTAACTCCTCTCGGACGATAAGTGTATGTACCTAAACTGAACAAACAGTCGTTGTCGCGTAAAGCAAACCTAATTTAGATCCTTTGAGCTCTTTAGAGACTAGGGATAAATAAACCTAGCATTCGCTGTCGCGTTCCGCTAGAATCATTCAAACCCTAGAACTACTACGATAGTTACAAATCACACAAGTGAAATTAAATTGCTGTCGCATAGATAACTCTCAAGTTCAATACCTAGGGATCTGAAAAGAACCAATTTTTAGTACTTAAACTTATCAGTATCCTATTATTGTTATCTCCGGTCGGTCTCAAACCCTAATAGGAATCCTATATGCATAAAGCAAATAGGGCATAACGCAACCTAGGATCGAATCAAATATATTTCAACTCAAGCAAAGAATATAACTTTAATTAAATATGCATTGTATGGATCACCAAAACCCTAGAACTAGGAATTTAGCCAAGCATGATCGAAGATATAATCATAATATATAAACTAGCCAAGAATTATTCAACACAAACAAAGAATAAGAAAACTTAGTCTTAATTATGTAGATAATCCAAAATAAAGAGCTAGAATCTTGAAACACCACAATTCTTCAAATCAGGTAAAGCCGAAATCCCACGTTAAAACTCGTCCTGTGCTGTGCGGCAATAAAAATAAAAACTAACTCAAACTAAAAACCTAAGCTAATGTCTAATCATAAAACTAACGTGGTTTCTCCCCTTTATATAGAATAGCTAGTTTTGTTTATAAATCCCCTCTCCCACAGCAAAGTCGGTTCTTGTTTATAAATGGGCCAGCCCACTACTTGATCAAAGGCCCAAATCCACCAAACTTCCAGACCAACTCGTAATTGTACGCAATTCCACCAAGAGTTTAGCTTGCTTGTCATTTGTAAAGATGGTCTTTAATTTCCTTTAAATATTGCCTTTAAATACCTGATAATATAAAAACACGAGTGTAGATTCCGAATACATAATAAAAGAAAATAAATATAAAATATGCAAAATATACATGAAAATGACCTAAATTAATATGCAACTAGACACCTAAAATATGACTAAATTAGGCGTTATTAAATTCCCCCAAGCTTGAACCTTGCTTGTCCTCAAGCAAGAACTAGAATCAAAATCCACAAGAAAATCAAAAGTGTCTCAACCCGTCATAAAATCAAGCAAGTCAATGAAGGTTTAGATATTATCAATGCATCATCAAAGCAAACAAATAACCACCAAAGAGACTAACAAGTTATCCACTTTAGATCTCACCGGGAAAATATAAGAATCACTCTCACTCATGTGTTTAGGGCAAGTGTTTTCGCTCAATCTCAATTTTGAAAGCTAAACTACCATAGGCTTGCATCAGTGTTCTAAATCTCCACCACGAGAAACCAAGTACATGGCATAAATCAAGAGGTCTTTTTATTGGGTTATAATGGGGCCAAGGTAAGAAGATATAGGTAGGGAAATATTTTGGTCATGTGGTGCTAATCCGGGAAATAGAATTAACTAAATCAAGACACACCAAGCTTAAGGATTTTCTTTCCAAACCACTTCTTTTCCAACTCAACACCCATTATTCTTTTTTTTCAACTTTTTTTTTCATTGCATTTTCTGATTTTTCTTTTCTTTTCCATTGCAATTTTTCACTTTTTTTTTCAACGACAATTATAACGCATATATCTCAACCACCAAGTATATGTCTCCCCCAAGCTTGGCTCACAACCACAAAATTAATCAAAAAATAATCCTAATTCCCGGATGGGTAAAAGGCTAATAATAGGCTCGGGATTATTTTTGTGGAGTTTCCAACGAAAAGGCTATAAAAGCTAACAGGGGCTTCAAATAGAGGATAATATGCAAGGTGGATAAGGGAATATATAGGCTAATGAAAACAATGCCTCAATCATTTTTATGTCATGCACAAGAATTATAAATGTGGCCTCGAAAAAGATTCTAAACGCAAGTTCTAGAGATAGCAAACAAATTGAGAATCACACAAAAAGAAAGAGGACTCGTGAATATAATGCAGTCCAAGAAAGGCCAAGAAAAACCTCACATGGCTTTTGTCTAAAGCTTCAAAACTAAATTAGCTCAATGAATAATTATAAGTCACTTCAACTCAAACATTATCAAAATATCAATTTTTTTTCATCATCAAGCAAGATCAATTTGGGTATCAACAACCAATGAAATTTCATGGAATTTTTTTCAAAAATATACAAGCAAAGCCAAGACATGGGGTTTATATCAAAACACCTAATATGCAAATGCAATGCATGAAAATTTCATGAAAAAGAAAATAATTAAAAAAAATGCAAACAGAATCACACATGAGATTTATCCCTCCCCCAAGCTTCAATTCTACATTGTCCCCAATGTAGAAAAAGAAAGAGGAAAAGAGAAACTCACCAAATAATAATCAAGCATTAAGGCATAGTCAATGAATCATGGAGAGGAGTTTGAAGTCATTTATAGGGCCGAAAATCTCAGCATAGCATCCTTTATTGCATATCCAAAGTAAACAACTTCCAAAAACAAGCAAGTAGCTCTAAAAGAGCGAATTAGAGCACCAAATAACCTACTAACTAGCCAATGAAATCAACAATAATCATTCGCTCTTTATAACTAGCAAGTACAACTCTGAGTGGCAAATTCAAGTTCTAATTGTTATCAAGCAAAATCAAATATTGGTGGCATCAACCATCCAAAATGAATTAAGCACAGTCTGTCCAGTTCAAGACCAATTCAAGCCGTTCAAACATAGGCCAATTAAGCACAAATCACCAGTTGTTTAAGACAATTAGGCATGAGACAGACTCAGCAAAACCAGTCGGATATTCATGACCAAATCAGCACAAATTCAGCAAGAAACAACGTAATTCAGCAGCATGAACACGAATTCAGTTTTAATTTAAGCACAATGCAATCATCACAGTAGCAAGTGAGCAACAACAAGCTAGCACGTTGAGACTTGTGTAAGAACATACCACCAAACAAAGCAAATCAATCAGCAAATTACTATTTTTTTAGCAGCAATCCAATTTGGCTACCTCAAACAAGATCTAGTCAATCAATTTTAGCACAAAGTGACTACTGCATCCATATGGTCACTTAAAAACAAATCGATTGAGTCACATCACCAAATTCAGTACTCACCCAATAACAGTATCATTAATTAGTGACAAGATCAATCTCAATAATCATTATATAACCAGCCAGCGGCAATTAACAGACTAGGCACTAGGTGACAAACTAGTTCATCAATGGACTAGCCCACACATTCAGCGATCAGAAGAGACATTAGTACACAAATTCAATCACACTGCAAATCAATTCAGCAACATTTACTCAAATCAGCTAGTCGATTCCATTCAGCTAGGACAGGAATTCACAAGACGAATAATATTCATTCTCTTATTCAGCAATTCAGAAGAGGAGTAATAGTTTTGGCCACAATATATAGCAGAGAAAGTTCATACCTCCACTTACCGACGATCGATTCAGCAGTTCAGAGCAGCGTCAAGGTGGAGTCGGGTACTTCAACCATGGAGCGCAGCGGTGCCCAAGGTGGTGGAGCAGGCGGCCTGACTGGCGCGAGGGCTGTAATCGTGCGAGCGCTGCTGCGCTGGTGTGGGCTCGCGCTTGGAAGAGCGGTTGGGCTCGCTGGGGTGGAGCGGTGGAGTGCAGCAGATGGTGTCGACGCTGGTGTGGTGGTCGGACTTGATTTGCTGGCGGAATAGGCGAGGTTGGTGCTGCTGCGATTGACTCGAGCGGGGCGGAGTGGGTCGGTGCTCGGAACTAGAGACTTGGCAGCAGGCGCATAGCAGAAGGCGCCAGCGTGGTGGTGGTCCGGCCGGAATTGGAGGCGAGGCGGAGTTCTATGGGGCCGGTGTGGGGAGGACCAGAGAGGGCATCGGGAAACGGAGAGTTTGAGGGAGAGTCGAGGATATAGGAGAAAGAAGGACGGTTTTTTTTTTATTTCAGCGTTCGCCGAGAACTCGGGTGAGAACTCGGGCGTGTTTTGGCCCGAGTTCTTGTCGATTGAAAAATATTTATTTATTATTTTTTTTTTTGAAAAGAGAACAACATATATGATGGGTTGCCTCCCATCCAGCGCTAATTTAAAGTCGTTTAGCTTGACTTTCCACCTCTGTCAAATTTTTGGATCGGGAGGGTCGGTGGTACCCTTCTCAATCGGATCAGGCTCCTTGTATGGTTTTAGTCGAATTTTTCTGACTTTAAAATATCCCGAGTTCTTATGCCAAAGCTCAACAGGATTATCCCTAAGAACTCGATTCAGGAGATATGGACCGGACCTTCTCGTGCTCTTGCTTCCCGGGAACATATTTGACTTATGATGATAGAGAATCACTTGATCCCCTTCCTTGAATTCAACTTGTACCCGGTCATTAGCAATATTTCTTTTTCTCTTTTTTCGTCTACTCCGACCCTTCTTTTCTTGAATTGGTTCCACCTTTCGGTCTTGGATTTCTAATGCAGTTTTTGGTACCATTACTACATCAGACAATATTTCAGGAAGCTCAACCTGCATATCAGAACAGGTCTCTCTAATGGTCGGGGTAGCATCTTGGATCATCTCAGACTCATCAATCATTGGTTCCTCCTTGGTCACTTCGGTATGCTCTCTTTTATCAACTTGTGGGTCGTCCCACTCTTTCTTGCCCCTTAAAAATACAGCAGTGCAGTATTCAATTCGGTGCACCTCTAGAGGTTCAATAGGCACCTCTGGGCTGACCAACTGAGCAATATGATCTTCTAGCAACTTATTTTGTGTGGTCAAATTACCAACTTGAGTCTTCGGAAGGTTCACTTCACTTTTAAGATTAGACAACTCTTCTGCTTGACTTTTGATTAACCCAATGACGTTTCCAACTATGTCGAGAAGATTTTGGAGCGATGTTGATGGAGGTGTCACCCAACTAGGATTGTAGGAATTTGAAGAGGCCTCATTCGCATTCCCCAAAGCTATGTGACAACCTGTATAATCATGATCTGCAACTCCACAAGACTCACAGAAGAGGTTAGAAGTATTTGGGTTTGAAAAACCCAAATTAGGATTGAAAGAATCATACCTCTGAGTACTTGTAATAAATTTAGGAGAAAGAGAGGAAAAAGAACTTACCTCATACCTACCTGAATAATCCATTTATTCGACTCTTTTAATTGCCTGAAACAAAAAAAAAAGATCAAAGCAAAAATAAAGACCTAACTTTACTAGATATGAGATAACAATCAATATTAACAAATTGGTCCCCGGCAACGACGCCAAAAACTTGATGCAGCCAAAACTAACCCGCAAGCGAACGGTGTCAATCGTAGTACCTCAAGTGTCGATCCCACAAGGACCAATGTAATACCAATTGTAACTCTACTAGTAAATTAGGTCAAAGATATAAAGGATTGATATCTATAACTAAGCTAACAAACAATGATGCAAATAAAAAGGATAAAAACTATGGGATAGATATGTCTAAAGGTTAAGGATCACCACAACAATGTTTAAGTAAATAAAATTATACTTTGCCTGAAATTATTTGAAGGACCAACTATCTAAAGTAAATACTAACTCCTCTCGGACGATAAGTGTATGTACCTAAACTGAACAAACAGTCGTTGTCGCGTAAAGCAAACCTAATTTAGATCCTTTGAGATCTTTAGAGACTAGGGATAAATAAACCTAGCATTCGCTGTCGCGTTCCGCTAGAATCATTCAAACCCTAGAACTACTACGATAGTTACAAATCACACAAGTGAAATTAAATTGCTGTCGCATAGATAACTCTCAAGTTCAATACCTAGGGATCTGAAAAGAACCAATTTTTAGTCTTCGGAAGGTTCAATAGGCACCTCTGGGCTGACCAACTGAGCAATATGATCTTCTAGCAACTTATTTTGTGTGGTCAAATTACCAACTTGAGTCTTCGGAAGGTTCACTTCACTTTTAAGATTAGACAACTCTTCTGCTTGACTTTTGATTAACCCAATGACGTTTCCAACTATGTCGAGAAGATTTTGGAGCGATGTTGATGGAGGTGTCACCCAACTAGGATTGTAGGAATTTGAAGAGGCCTCATTCGCATTCCCCAAAGCTATGTGACAACCTGTATAATCATGATCTGCAACTCCACAAGACTCACAGAAGAGGTTAGAAGTATTTGGGTTTGAAAAACCCAAATTAGGATTGAAAGAATCATACCTCTGAGTACTTGTAATAAATTTAGGAGAAAGAGAGGAAAAAGAACTTACCTCATACCTACCTGAATAATCCATTTATTCGACTCTTTTAATTGCCTGAAACAAAAAAAAAAGATCAAAGCAAAAATAAAGACCTAACTTTACTAGATATGAGATAACAATCAATATTAACAAATTGGTCCCCGGCAACGACGCCAAAAACTTGATGCAGCCAAAACTAACCCGCAAGCGAACGGTGTCAATCGTAGTACCTCAAGTGTCGATCCCACAAGGACCAATGTAATACCAATTGTAACTCTACTAGTAAATTAGGTCAAAGATATAAAGGATTGATATCTATAACTAAGCTAACAAACAATGATGCAAATAAAAAGGATAAAAACTATGGGATAGGTATGTCTAAAGGTTAAGGATCACCACAACAATGTTTAAGTAAATAAAATTATACTTTGCCTGAAATTATTTGAAGGACCAACTATCTAAAGTAAACATTAACTCCTCTCGGACGATAAGTGTATGTACCTAAACTGAACAAACAGTCGTTGTCGCGTAAAGCAAACTTAATTTAGATCCTTTGAGCTCTTTAGAGACTAGGGATAAATATACCTAGCATTCGCTGTCGCGTTCCGCTAGAATCATTCAAACCCTAGAACTACTACGATAGTTACAAATCACACAAGTGAAATTAAATTGATGTCGCATAGATAACTCTCAAGTTCAATACCTAGGGATCTGAAAAGAACCAATTTTTAGTCTTCGGAAGGTTCAATAGGAACCTCTGGGCTGACCAACTGAGCAATATGATCTTCTAGCAACTTATTTTGTGTGGTCAAATTACCAACTTGAGTCTTCGGAAGGTTCACTTCACTTTTAAGATTAGACAACTCTTCTGCTTGACTTTTGATTAACCCAATGACGTTTCCAACTATGCCGAGAAGATTTTGGAGCGATGTTGATGGAGGTGTCACCCAACTAGGATTGTAGGAATTTGAAGAGGCCTCATTCGCATTCCCCAAAGCTATGTGACAACCTGTATAATCATGATCTGCAACTCCACAAGACTCACAGAAGAGGTTAGAAGTATTTGGGTTTGAAAAACCCAAATTAGGATTGAAAGAATCATACCTCTAAGTACTTGTAATAAATTTAGGAGAAAGAGAGGAAAAAGAACTTACCTCATACCTACCCGAACAATCCATTTATTCGACTCTTTTAATTGCCTGAAACAAAAAAAAAAGATCAAAGCAAAAATAAAGACCTAACTTTACTAGATATGAGATAACAATCAATATTAACAAATTGGTCCCCGACAACGACGCCAAAAACTTGATGCAGCCAAAACTAACCCGCAAGCGAACGGTGTCAATCGTAGTACCTCAAGTGTCGATCCCACAAGGACCAATGTAATACCAATTGTAACTCTACTAGTAAATTAGGTCAAAGATATAAAGGATTGATATCTATAACTAAGCTAACAAACAATGATGCAAATAAAAAGGATAAAAACTATGGGATAGATGTAATATCCGTATTCGTTTTAGATTCCGTAAGTCGGGAAACGGGTTTCCTCCGCTTACAAATATTGAATAATTCGTTTGAATAATTAGTTTGATCTAATCTTAATTCTATCTAAGTAAATCTATTTCTTTTAACCGAAAATATCGCCATCCAAATCAGTAATTAGAAAAGCTATCTAAATCACCCTTGGATAATTAGTTATCCAAATCTATCCGAATCTATCTTAAGCCAATAAATATATATACCCAAATCTTGATAACTAATTATATATAACCAAATATTGTTTAACCCCTATTTTAAGGAAACCACTCTCTCTCGTTAATTCCGAAACACGATCCAGTCAAAGCATCGTGAACGACTTGGAGATTGAATCAGGATTTGGCCGATCGTTTAAGGGACCCCTTCACCAGCATATTCTTCTATTCGTTCAACAACTAATCTTCGGTCCTCGTTCCAACCGGTGCACGTCGTTGAACCACCGGTGAGTTTTTTTTTCTCTCCTCCTCTGTTCTGTTTTTTTTTTCTTTCGACGGTTATGTTGGGCGGAGCGCGAACAAGGCTGCGAATCAGGGAATGAATAGATGGTAGCGGCGTTCCAGTGAAAGATGTCGGGGACCGAATTCCGGGGTCGGGCGGCGATGAGGCAGATTCGGATCGGAAGGGGACTCGGGCTGGCTTGTCGCGGAGGAGGGTGGATCGACAAGAAGAACCAGCGGACGGGTGGGCGTTGCCGGAGGCGTCTTCGAGCGGAGGCCGGAGTGATGGAGGCGAGGCGAGGGGTTGGGGCGTTGTGCAGTTCGCGAGGTCGAAGACGGAGGGAGTGGGGAGTCGCGAGGTTGAACAGGGGAGCCGTGGTGGTCGTCCACGGTGGGTGAGCGAGGTCGCTGGCGGTTCTCGTGGGCGGTAGGGGCGAGTCGGAGGTGTGTGTGTGTGTGCTCGCTGTAAGTTTGCAGGCGAAGGAGAAGGGCGGGCCAAAAATCACAGGGGGGAACCAACGAGAGGTTGAAGACGATGGGGGTGGGGTCCTCATTGTGGGTCAACTCTCCTAATTGTTCAGTCAAATGGGTATTTAGTGGGAGAATGGGCCGATCATGCTTTCAATTTTCTTGTACATTGGGCTGGGGAGTGGGCCGAGCTAATGGGAAAAAGAAGGAAGTGGGTATAATTGGGTAGGTGGGCTGATGGGCTTTAGTTTGTTTAATTGGAGTACAAATATTGAGTAGCTTAGAGTAATGGGTTAATGTTAGGTAAATTAATTAGCAAGCCTCGTCATAAAAGTCCGGTTGCTTAAGGGAAACGTAGGTGACTTCTTTAATTGGATTAGTTAGTT
Organism: Fallopia convolvulus; assembly: GCA_964016875.1. Classification (NCBI taxonomy): domain Eukaryota; kingdom Viridiplantae; phylum Streptophyta; class Magnoliopsida; order Caryophyllales; family Polygonaceae; genus Fallopia; species Fallopia convolvulus. The sequence goes on from OZ024728.1 coordinate 53,166,296, forward strand.
CGGCTCGTATTTTTAATTAATTAATTTTTCCCTTTATAATTCTTTAGGGAATCGTTCCGTTTGAGATCGTAGTTCCGCCTTCCCAAGGATCCTTCCTTCGAGGTAAGTCGTTTTTCGACTTGCTCGGTTCTTTTCTCCCTTGTTAGACTGCGTATCGATATTGTAGGACGGGTTTTGGGAACTAGTCCTGAATACCTTTTAAATTGTTTTGAACTCCTTGTGTGTTTGTGTGCGTTAATGACTTTAAATGTATTTTATCGGAAATTATTTTGGAACGTTTTCTCTGTGTTGGTACCGTTTCCGACACGGCCCATTGTAGCTGGTGTTGAGGAAGAGTTGGCTACTTTGACCCGTGTGACTGGGAAAATCGTACCCCTTCAAACGAAAATTTTTATCTGTGTGTTTTTGGCAAGCGCTCCAGTGGAGGCTTAGCCCGGAGTTAGAAGGGAGATTGGGAAGTGGAGTGGGAGGGCCTGCCTCTGCACTCGGCGCGATGATGAGCGCCTTGGAAGACGGATTGTGGACAAAGGAAGAATTGCTTTGTTGTGTGACTGTGATTGCAAATGCGTATGTGACTGTCGTGACTGACATAATTAACTTAGGTATTGGCCTCTAGAGATATGGTTGCGATTGTGGATTTGTATGCTGACTTTAGATAACTGATTTCAAAACGTTCTACAGTTTCCATATTCTTTCTAGCTTGGTAGATTAGACGCTGACCCTTCGGGGAATAATTTTTCAGTTCCAGGTATGAATCAGGGAGCCGTGCAGGAACCGAGGCAAGATGGCGGGCCGGAGCGGTAAAGAGCGCGTGTCATAGTGGGATCGGTTTATATTAGTTATTTATATTAGTTAGAATATTGATTTTAATATTTGTTAGACGGAGTTGGTATTTTGTTTCAGTTATTATCCTTCGGTTCAGATAGTTCAGTTTCAGTAGGCGTTATGACGTATTTGATTATTTATAATTTTCGGGAATTCATGCACGATTACGTTTTCTAAGTTTTATTAAATAAAGGTTGGATGTTTTATTATGTTTTCTCGTCATGCCCGAGTTGTAAGGTCCTACAGTGTAGTTGTCAACCTAAATAATAGTACCTTGTAAGGTCTATTCCCTAGTAGCGCCTCGTCGAAAGACAGGGTGTTACAAATTGGTATTAGAGCCAGGTTGACAACAGGGCACATGGAACTGACCAACGAAGAGTACCCGAGGTCCAACTTAAAACCAAAACCGGTCGGTGTTTTCAAATGTTTTCATTGGGGTAGGCATACTACATATAGGGGGTAGGTGACACGTCACGACTCCGCCCCATCAGCCGAAGGGCCTCACGTAGAATAGTAAGAATTAGGTTGAAAAATAGAATGTTTAAGTTTTGACTGTGGGACTTTCTATTATAGATGGCCCCACCAACCAGAGCTAGAGCTGCTGCAGCTAACGGAAGAGGCCGCGGTAGAGGCCGAGTAGGAGGTCGTGGCAGGGGTAGAGGAGAGGCCCCTGTAGCTGCTGAGCCAGAGGTACATCATGATAACCATCAGGAGGAGGTTGCTGAGAGTCAGGATGTGGCTGTTGCTGTTCATCGAGAGGACAGTGCCTCTGTCGCTAGAGGAGGTCTCCCAGCAAACGGGGCTCAGGTGGGAGGAGGAGTACCACCAGCAGGATTGGCCCCAGAGGTGACTGCTGCGATTCAGCTGTTATTGCAGACGTTGATGGGTGCGGGAGCTGCACCGAATCTGAACGCAGCTACAGGGCAACAAGGAGCTGAGAGGAGGGCACCTGGACCAGATTCTATTTTGGCTGCCCAGCTGGGAGCAGCGCCAGCTTCTAGAGGACCAGTGATAGTTGATCAGGTGATCGAACCGAGGAGACAGTATCGTGAGCCTCAGCCTGATAAGTGGCTCGCAGAGTTTAGGAAGACTGGAGTACCGAACTTTGCTGGAGCTCAGGGTTCTGACGTAGAGCAGTGGCTGAGGAGGGTGAAATCTGCGTTGGATTCTATTAAGGCACCAGAGGAGCGGAAGATGTCTTTAGTACAGAGTCTGCTACAGGAGAGCGCTTTTGACTGGTGGGAGCTGTGTAGGGACCACCGGACTGAGGTTACTTTCGAGGAGTTTGAGAGGCAGATTCGAGATCAGTATTGTCCTCCGGTAGTGAGGGCGGCACGAGAGGCTGCTTTTCGGGATGCTGGACCCGAAAATATCACAGTATCTGAGACTATTCTGAAGTTTCAGCAGGAGTTGGCAGCGGTGCCAAATGCTGCCCCTACTGAGGAGTTGAAGATTGCGACCTTTCTAAAAAGGTTGCAGCCGCATTTACGTGCTTATGTGTCTGGACTTAGACTCACAACATTGACAGAGGTTCAGCAGTCTGCTTTGGCGTATGCTATAGCCACTCTGAGGCCGGAACATGTGGATGCTCAGATAGGAGGGGGTAAGAGACGGAAAATGGCAACTGCAGCGACTTCTAGGGGTGACGATCAGTTTGGACAATACCCGCAGAGTAAATTAGAGTTCCAGCCATCGGGACGCCAAGAACGATCACAACAGAGTCGGGCTGCCGGGAATCAAAGATAGTGCTACAACTGTGGAAGCGCTGAGCACTTGAGGAACCAGTGTCCTAGTCCAATGAAGGATTGCTTTACATGTGGGAAGCCCGGACATCTTCAAAGGTTCTGTACGGTTGGCGCGCCTTCGCAAGGATCGGTACCGGGGACGGGAAATCGGGGAGTCCACCATCGACCACCAGCACGGCAGACACCAGATCAGAGTGTGGGTCGGAGTGCAAGAGCTAGCAACACGGGAGCAGTTCCTCCTCGAGTGTTTGAAATGAAGGGAATGGAAGAACAAAATGTCTTTGATCCACCTAACGATCTATCTTGAGCATTTTTAGTTACCGACCAGTAGTTATGTTTAGTGGTTAGTGCTTTAGTTTCTATGGAAAGACAAAGACCTCTTTATTGTTTACTCGTTTGGTTTACTTGTTTGGTTGGTTTGAATTAGGATCGGTTGCGTTAGTTAGGACTTTTCGTTGGACATACTTGTTGGATTACGTTGGTGTGATGAATGATATTGATTTTGGGCGTTGCTTGATATGAATTATTCATGCTTGATTTTGCGTTGGCAAATTATGTTTTTTTTTTATATATATAGAGGCTACATCTAAAACGGCGATTCGGGGACGAACCGTTTTCTTAGAGGGAGGAAATTGTAGAATCTCATAATAAGCCTAGTAATCTCTAAGTGTTCCGTTGTTACGTCAGGTTTATTCATTCCTAAGTTTCGGGACGAAACTTTCTTAAGGAGGGTAGTATGTAATATCCGTATTCGTTTTAGATTCCGTAAGTCGGGAAACGGGTTTCCTCCGCTTACAAATATTGAATAATTCGTTTGAATAATTAGTTTGATCTAATCTTAATTCTATCTAAGTAAATCTATTTCTTTTAACCGAAAATATTGCCATCCAAATCAGTAATTAGAAAAGCTATCTAAATCACCCTTGGATAATTAGTTATCCAAATCTATCCGAATCTATCTTAAGCCAATAAATATATATACCCAAATCTTGATAACTAATTATATATAACCAAATATTGTTTAACCCCTATTTTAAGGAAACCACTCTCTCTCGTTAATTCCGAAACACGATCCAGTCAAAGCATCGTGAACGACTTGGAGATTGAATCAGGATTTGGCCGATCGTTTAAGGGACCCCTTCACCAGCATATTCTTCTATTCGTTCAACAACTAATCTTCGGTCCTCGTTCCAACCGGTGCACGTCGTTGAACCACCGGTGAGTTTTTTTTCTCTCCTCCTCTGTTCTGTTTTTTTTTTCTTTCGACGGTTGTGTTGGGCGGAGCGCGAACAAGGCTGCGAATCGGGGAATGAATAGATGGTAGCGGCGTTCGAGTGAAAGATGTCGGGGACCGAATTCCGGGGTCGGGCGGCGATGAGGCAGATTCGGATCGGAAGGGGACTCGGGCTGGCTTGTCGCGGAGGAGGGTGGATCGACAAGAAGAACCAGCGGACGGGTGGGCGTTGCCGGAGGCGTCTTCGAGCGGAGGCCGGAGTGATGGAGGCGAGGCGAGGGGTTGGGGCGTTGTGCAGTTCGCGAGGTCGAAGACGGAGGGAGTGGGGAGTCGCGAGGTTGAACAGGGGAGCCGCGGTTGTCGTCCACGGTGGGTGAGCGAGGTCGCTGGCGGTTCTCGTGGGCGGTAGGGGCGAGCGAAGGTGTGTGTGTGTGTGTGTGCTCGTTGTAAGTTTGCAGGCGAAGGAGAAGGGCGGGCCAAAAATCACAGGGGAGAACCAACGAGAGGTTGAAGACGATGGGGGTGGGGTCCTCATTGTGGGTCAACTCTCCTAATTGTTCAGTCAAATGGGTATTTAGTGGGAGAATGGGCCGATCATGCTTTCAATTTTCTTGTACATTGGGCTGGGGAGTGGGCCGAGCTAATGGGAAAAAGAAGGAAGTGGGTATAATTGGGTAGGTGGGCTGATGGGCTTTAGTTTGTTTAATTGGAGTACAAATATTGAGTAGCTTAGAGTAATGGGTTAATGTTAGGTAAATTAATTAGCAAGCCTCGTCATAAAAGTCCGGTTGCTTAAGGGAAACGTAGGTGACTTCTTTAATTGGATTAGTTAGTTCGGCTCGTATTTTTAATTAATTAATTTTTCCCTCTATAATTCTTTAGGGAATCGTTCCGTTTGAGATCGTAGTTCCGCCTTCCCAAGGATCCTTCCTTCGAGGTAAGTCGTTTTTCGACTTGCTCGGTTCTTTTCTCCCTTGTTAGACTGCGTATCGATATTGTAGGACGGGTTTTGGGAACTAGTCCCGAATACCTTTTAAATTGTTTTGAACTCCTTGTGTGTTTGTGTGCGTTAATGATTTTAAATGTATTTTATCGGAAATTATTTTGGAACGTTTTCTCTGTGTTGGTACCGTTCCGACACGGCCCATTGTAGCTGGTGTTGAGGAAGAGTTGGCTACTTTGACCCGTGTGACTGGGAAAATCGTACCCCTTCAAACGAAATTTTTTATCTGTGTGTTTTTGGCAAGCGCTCCAGTGGAGGCTTAGCCCGGAGTTAGAAGGTAGATTGGGAAGTGGAGTGGGAGGGCCTGCCTCTGCACTCGGCGCGGTGATGAGCGCCTTGGAAGACGGATTGTGGACAAAGGAAGAATTGCTTTGTTGTGTGACTGTGATTGCAAATGCGTATGTGACTGTCGTGACTGACATAATTAACTTAGGTATTGGCCTCTAGAGATATGGTTGCGATTGTGGATTTGTATGCTGACTTTAGATAACTGATTTCAAAACGTTCTACAGTTTCCATATTCTTTCTAGCTTGGTAGATTAGACGCTGACCCTTCGGGGAACAATTTTTCAGTTCCAGGTATGAATCAGGGAGCCGTGCAGGAACCGAGGCAAGATGGCGGGCCGGAGCGGTAAAGAGCGCGTGTCATAGTGGGATCGGTTTATATTAGTTATTTATATTAGTTAGAATATTGATTTTAATATTTGTTAGACGGAGTTGGTATTTTGTTTCGGTTATTATCCTTCGGTTCAGATAGTTCAGTTTCAGTAGGCGTTATGACGTATTTGATTATTTATAATTTTCTGGAATTCATGCACGATTACGTTTTCTAAGTTTTATTAAATAAAGGTTGGATGTTTTATTAGGTTTTCTCGTCGTGCCCGAGTTGTATGGTCCTACAGTGTAGTTGTCAACCTAAATAATAGTACCTTGTAAGGTCTATTCCCTAGTAGCGCCTCGTCGAAAGACGGGGTGTTATAATAGATATGTCTAAAGGTTAAGGATCACCACAACAATGTTTAAGTAAATAAAATTATACTTTGCCTGAAATTATTTGAAGGACCAACTATCTAAAGTAAACACTAACTCCTCTCGGACGATAAGTGTATGTACCTAAACTGAACAAACAGTCGCTGTCGCGTAAAGCAAACCTAATTTAGATCCTTTGAGCTCTTTAGAGACTAGGGATAAATAAACCTAGCATTCGCTGTCGCGTTCCGCTAGAATCATTCAAACCCTAGAACTACTACGATAGTTACAAATCACACAAGTGAAATTAAATTGCTGTCGCATAGATAACTCTCAAGTTCAATACCTAGGGATCTGAAAAGAACCAATTTTTAGTACTTAAACTTATCAGTATCCTATTATTGTTATCTCCGGTCGGTCTCAAACCCTAATAGGAATCCTATATGCATAAAGCAAATAGGGCATAACGCAACCTAGGATCGAATCAAATATATTTCAACTCAAGCAAAGAATATAACTTTAATTAAATATGCATTGTATGGATCACCAAAACCCTAGAACTAGGAATTTAGCCAAGCATGATCGAAGATATAATCATAATATATAAACTAGCCAAGAATTATTCAACACAAACAAAGAATAAGAAAACTTAGTCTTAATTATGTAGATAATCCAAAATAAAGAGCTAGAATCTTGAAACACCACAATTCTTCAAATCAGGTAAAGCCGAAATCCCACGTTAAAACTCGTCCTGTGCTGTGCGGCAATAAAAATAAAAACTAACTCAAACTAAAAACCTAAGCTAATGTCTAATCATAAAACTAACGTGGTTTCTCCCCTTTATATAGAATAGCTAGTTTTGTTTATAAATCCCCTCTCCCACAGCAAAGTCGGTTCTTGTTTATAAATGGGCCAGCCCACTACTTGATCAAAGGCCCAAATCCACCAAACTTCCAGACCAACTCGTAATTGTACGCAATTCCACCAAGAGTTTAGCTAGCTTGTCATTTGTAAAGATGGTCTTTAATTTCCTTTAAATATTGCCTTTAAATACCTGATAATATAAAAACACGAGTGTAGATTCCGAATACATAATAAAAGAAAATAAATATAAAATATGCAAAATATACATGAAAATTACCGAAATTAATATGCAACTAGACATCTAAAATATGACTAAATTAGGCGTTATCACAAACAAACAAGCAAATATTGTTGGAATTAAATCAATTGAAGGAAAGTAGATTTTATTCAATCAATTCCACCTTTTTAATCATCCGATCATTGATTCATCCACTTTTCTATTAATTCCCAGGTTAATTCCAATCCTTATAAAAGATTTCTTCTTGTCCACGGTCCAAGCGAAATTATGATATGAACAAGAACACTTAATTCAAATCATGCAAAGTATTAAGGATAGAAGGATATCAAATCATGCAATCAAGCTACGAGTCTCATGCATAAAATAACAATCAAACACTCTTTCTCAATTCTAGTCCACAGTCCTAGAAAAGAGTTGTTTCAAGGATAAATAAGATTGCACAGACAACAATCAAACTAATCCAAACAGTAGAATATCAATCAAATTCAACAAGTTGAGCACCAAGAGAAATCAATTGATAATCATAAAATTAAGCACAAGAATTTTGATATTAACCAAGGGATAGAAAAGTTACCAGAATCTCACGAAATACATAAAAAGTGTTCCTTGATCAAACAAACTCCAAAGGGAAATTAGTTCTCCATAATAAAACTAGAAACAGAAATAATCTCTGAAAGTATGCTAGAATATGTAACTCTGAAGTGAAACTCGAAACTAAGCTTAAATAATAGAAAATAATCTGAAACCCTAAGATAAAATAATGCTAAAAAGATAAAATAAAACGAGACAAAGGCGGCGCTGAAACCCTCGATCCGCGGGCGCGGATCCACTCGTTCCCTCGGCCGCGGAAATGGCTCCTACCGCGAGCGCGGTTTCAATCCGCGTCCGCGGATCCAGCTTGCCTCGCCCCCGGATTCTTCAATTCTTCCTCAGCACCGTGGGCTCGGTTGGTTTCTGAGGGCGCAGATCTTGACTCCATAGACTCTTCAGCTTGAATTAGGACTTCTGTCTTCCAAATCTTCAACTGTAGGCTTTTACTGACATTACAGATAATCATCCTAATCTAGCCTAAAAAACTCAGAAAATCCTAATAAAAATACAAAATTACGCTGTACTAAAACCAACGTATCACTAATCAAGAAAAATTAAGGTTGTTGGGAGTGAATCTTTGGCTGAGATGGAATTTGTTGGGAATTTAATCAAGTTGAAATGGGTCTTGGCTGAAAAAATAGGAGTAGAGATATGGGTGGGCGTTGGAATGTGCAGCTCATGACTAGAATTTTGTCAAGTCTGGAAAATAGGGAGTGGTTTAAAATATAGTTTATTTTGAGTTTGAAAGTCAACCTAAAATTAGGAGGAGAATAGAAATTTTAAATTGGACTTGATTTTCTTTGTATTGCTAGCCTTCTTCAATAGATAAAATAGTGGCTCACTTTATAGCATGCCATAAAACTGATGATGCCTCTAATGTAGCGCCTTTGTTCTTTAGGGAGGTTGTTAGATTACATGGTGTGCCAAAAACCATAGTAAGTGATAGGGATGTTAAGTTCCCTAGCTATTTTTGGAGAACTCTTTGGAATAAGGTAGGAACTAGGTTGTTGTTCTCTACTTCTAGTCACCCACAAACTGATGGCCAAACCGAAGTAACTAATAGAACTTTAAACACCATCCTTAGTGCCATTATCAGGAAGAACATGAAATCGTGGGAAGATGTCTTACCTCATGTGGAATTTTCCTATAATCGTACCATGCATTCTTCTACTATGCTTATTCCATTTGAGTGTGTTTATGGCACTAACCCGCTAACCCCTCTAGACTTTACCCCATTTCCAATGAGGGAGAAAGAAAGTTTTGATGCAGGGAAACAACTTGAGTTCATTAAGGAGCTGCATGAAAGGACAAGGGCTAAATTGGAGCAAAGGGCCAAATACAATGCCAACTGAGCCAACCAAGGACGGCGCAAGATGATATTCTAGCCCGGTGATCTTGTTTGGGTGCACCTAAGGAAGGAAAGGTTCCCCGAGCAACGCAAGTCCAAGTTTTCACCACGTGGAGATGGGCCTTTCAAGGTCTTGCAACGCATAGGAGACAACGCTACAAGTTGGACTTACCCGGAGAGTATGGCGTGAGTGCAACATTCAACGTGGAAGATTTAACTCCCTACCTTGTTGTGGATGAAGATCTTGATTCGGGGTCGAATCCTTTTCAAGAAGGGGAGGATGATGAGGGACCATCCGCTAAGCCACCACCAAGCACGCACATTCCTCTTTGATGGTCCATTGACTCGAGCTCGTGCCAAGAAGCTCCAATGAGACACATTAGCATTTGTGGCTTATCATGCGGCCAAGGAAGCTAAGAGTGCTACTGAGATTAAGCCACGAGTCGTGAGCCTAGTGAGTGTCGACGCCAATGGCCCGAGTCAAGGAACGGCCAATCATGGGCCTTGTTAAGCTTATTGGGCCACCAATCTATCATTGGTTTTATTAATTATTTTCTTTGTAATTTCTAGTTTAATGAGGACATATAAATAGTTTTAGGATGCTCATTTTTCAGAATTAGACAATTATTATCATCAAACTTGTGTTTGTCTCAATATAGAGAGAATCGAGAGCACTGGCTTTCATTGTGTTGCAATTTCAGCTTGGTTTGTCTTGCAATCATCAATCTCATTCTTAGGTTGGTGTGATAGTCGAATATAAGCATCCTCTTTGTGCTTCAAGGAATCGCCCTTGTTGTGTAAAGATGTACAAGGTTGGTCACTCGATCATTCACTAGGGTTCTCGCTTTCAAAGCAACGAGGGTTCTCTTGTTGTTTCGTTTGGTTGATCTTGATTTCCCATTCTTGTTGAGTCGTGTCTTGTTTCCATTTGTTGCGTCTTCATATTTCCATTTTCGAGTCTTGTTCTAGTTGTTCTTCAATTTTGTGTCTTATTTGATTCCAAATCTGACCACTTGTTTGTTTTCTTGTTTGTTGAGTTGTTGATTGTCGAAGACCGGGCACCTACAACTTATCCCCGTATCACGACCAAATTTTTCACAAGCAGTTAGTGTTGTCAGTATGTTCATGGAGACCCCTGGTAAGGCACATTAGGAAGTAGTAAAGTGGACATTGAGGTACTTGAAGGGTACCGTTAATACCGGATTATGTTTTGTGGAAAGACATGTCAATTTAGTGGGTTTGTCAACTCAGATTATGCAAGTGATATTGATAAACGGAGATGTACCACTGGTTATGCTTTTAAGCTATATGGTGCTTCGATAATTTCGAGATCAATGTTACAAGCTACAGTTGCACTCTCAACTACAGAGTCAGAATATATGGCTATGGCAAAGGAAGTGAAGGAAACTTTGTGGTTGAAAGGTCTTTTGTGTGACTTGGGAATGACGCGGGAAAGTGTGGATCTATGGTGTTACAGTCAGAGTGCGATTCACTTGGCTAAGAATCAGGTCCATCATGCTCGTACCAAGCATATTGATGTCGGATATCATTTTTTTCGAGATGTCATAGAGGATGGTGATATTTATCTTATGAAGGTACATACAAACCAAAATGCGGGAGACATGTTAACCAAGGTTGTGACAGGCAGTAAGTTTCAACAGTGCTTGGAACTGCTTCAGATTGGCGCATGTTAAATTGCCCAGGCGGGGCATAGTCCTTCGGGACGATTACGGGTGAAGTGGAGACTATATGGAGGAGATGTAGAACTACGATTGGCTTGATCCTGATCAAAGGGTACGGAGGCAGTCATTATTATAATGATGCAGCCGAGATGGTAAAGTCTAAGAAGGAGTGTACTCATATTCGTCCAAAATTTGAGGTTTTCAAATTGTGAACGACGTGGACAATTGTAAAAAAGAGGTTAAAAGAGGTTATACCCAAAAGTAGGAGAAAGCTAATTTTGTCCGTGATAAAAAAAAATGCGATGATCAACAATTCATGGAGAAAAATAGAAGATCAACTATTCATGGAGAAAAATAGAATTTTATTTTCTATTTTTTAAATGGTAGAAAGAATAGTGTGATGCCTATATAAACTCTTTTGGAGAAAGGGTAAAATCATATTCAGAAAACACGAGAGAAAAAAAAAGAAAAGGTTTTTTATCTTGCAAAAGAAAAGAGCGAAATACAAAGAGAGGTTTATTTTCTTTGTAAAGATATACTCTTTTGTACGACGAACTTGAGGCTTATACAATTTGTCGGGTTTATTTTCTTCATATAGTAAGAAACATATCACCCTGAGGACGTAGACAATTTGTTAAATTCTTGTGTGTTTATATTAGTCGAAGCTTCCACGGCTACTCAACAGTAAGAATATGATGAATTGGATGAATATAATGGATTCTAGAGATAATTTAGGATTAAAATTTAGTTTGATAGTTTTGATGAATATGATGAATTTGTTTACATTTATGTTATTGATTATTGTTGGTGGCTTTTTGCTGTTGCATAAATAGGATGGTTAAGAGGATTTTAGTGATTTTTGTTGTTTAATTTGATGAATTAATTAGGTTGTTGAATTGATTATTGTATTTTTTAAGTAAATTTTGAACTAATTATATTTTTATAATATTTATAAATTGATTTTTGTTTTTATAATATTTAAAAAAAATATGTTAATTATTTAATTGATTTTTGTTGTATTTTTTATAATATTTATTATGAATATCTTAATTAATTATTTTTTATAATATTGAATAGTTTTGTTTTCATATTTATAAATTCATTTTAAATAAATAAATTTTAAATAATTATTTAATATTTTTTAAATATATCACGATTTAGCGACCATGTAGTCGCTAATTAGCTAGCAAGTGGTCGTTAAAAATGGTCCGCGATATGGCGACCACATGGTCGCTATCGTATGTGGTAGCTAAATTCGTTTGCGATCACTTTCATGGTTGCCAAATCAACCGTTTTTTTTGTAGTGGTCTATATTATTATTAGAGTTGTATGGATATAAAAATAAGGGTCTAACTTAAAAAATCAAATTAGACTTGCTTGTGTATTGTTCTTTTCTTTTTAATAATTTTTGCCTAACAATCTCGACACTCTTATATAATGGGACACCCGCACACTCTAACTTACATGTGTGACGACACTACCCACACTAACTCTCAGTCGAGCCCTCTCCGAGCTATAGCTCGATCTACTACTCTTACCCACACTAGATCACTCATACTTGAGTGATGATATATCCAAAATGTTACACAATTGTCTATTTATAGGCATGTCACTCCCTTACATCACTAAGGAGAATTCTAGGGAATCCAAGAATAAGTTTCATCTAAACTAGTCTAGATTCTTGTCATCTAGATACCTCCTTACAAATTTATAATAATTTAAGACATTTTAGATATATTTACAACATTCTCCATATATCTAGAGAGTTCTCTAACAACATAGGCTTTTCTAGAAGCTTTCATAATGTTCCAATATAGTCTAGAATCTTCCATAAGGTTTCGACGTCTTCTAGAAGCTTACACAACCTTCTTGATTCTTCTAGAAGCTTATGTAACCTTCATGCATGTTCTAAAAGCTTTCAGAAACTTTTGTAACCTTCTAGATATTTCAAACATTAAAATATGAGTTATTTTAACAAAAGTTTTGTTGTGCCATGGTATGGGCTATCCTTCCCTGCCTTGTTTTAACTTCTTATTCTTTGTCTTTTTTATCTTGTGTGATTTATTTTACTAGCTTTTGTCGACTTTGTGGTTACCTTATATAGTAAATAGGAATTCCTATTTATAGAAAGTTACTAAGAAATAACCTAGTATTATCCTATCTCTATTTTTATATGATCCCTATAATTACACAAGAGTTTATTAAGAGGGCATCGTTGATAAAATATTCCTTGTAGGAGAAATGACTTTAAATAATATTTCGAATATGGTGGAGAATAAAGAAACTATTTTGAATAATCAAAGAGTTTTATTTTAAAGGAATAAAAGGATATTATGAAATTAAAATAATAATAAAGGAAAATTATTATTTTAATTTAACCACCTAAATTATTATCATAATAATTTAGAATTCCACTTTTATACTAAGTACATATGAGAAATCCGAACCTTGAAAGAATTCGTGTTTAAGAACCGTTCATGAATTCCGTGTCGATAGGTCGGGATTCTCATTCGAGTTTACGAACCACACCTCCATCGTATCACTAAATCCGTCATCGTCAGAACTAAGGCAAGTGGATTTTCCCCTTGTGACCTTTATAAATTCGTTTCCGTGAAATTCTCGATGTTGGGAACAAATTGTGTGCTAAGTAACGAATGAACCTAGGAAATATCGATTGTTAGATATAACGACCTTTGTTAGTATAGTTCGCTATTATTATCTCATAGGACTATTTATGCTAGTGTGATTATGGGTTTGGTTGTTTATGGACTCGTTCATAGGTCCACGTTGAACGAACTAGTAAGGGGCGCGAAATAACCGACGCCTCTATATAACCCTTCTAAGTCGTAAGTGCCTACGTGTTTCAAGTACGACTTTCGGGATCATGATCTCATCCGCTCCGATTGCAAGGAGGGATGTGCGCACTCTAGCTAAGTGCCGGGAAACTGGGTTTCCCTTGGTGGATCGGGCTCACCGAATTTCCACCCTTTTTAAAATCATTAAATCAAATACGCTACATAAGTGCCAATGCACATTTAAGATATTAAAATCAGACCGATCTCAAATGATCGATCTGGCACTCGGTCCGCTCAGGGCGCGAGAAGTTTTTAACTCGTATGAATTAATAATGTTCCCAACATATCTTTTATTCTCGATGCTAAAAGAGGCCTACAATTTATTAGTTCTTCTCTATATTAATGAGCTATTATCGCTTAAGATACGCTCTCCCTCGTACCGTTAAAACCCCATATAAATAAACCCTATCTTGAAACACAACCTATGGTTATCTTCGTCATTATTTCGCTAAATTACCGAAATACCCTTGGGAAAGTTCCGTTCCCGCTTGCTTAGTCTCTTAGACTAATTCTTATTTTCCGCATGTTTGTCTGGCATATTCTTGCCCCTCGCAAATTATGTCAGAACCTAGGATTAATCATAAGGCGTAAGGTGAAAGGCAAAGGAAGGGCAAGAAGTCTCAAGATGTAATCGAATCTCCTTTCTGGTTTATTCTCTTTATGTTCTAAAGATGATTTCCTTTATGAATTGTAATTTCCGAACAAGTTTTGATGATGTGATTTGGGTTGTAAGAACAAAGTCTTCTTCGGAAGCACCTTTCTATTTACATGAGTATGTTCAAATTCCGCATTTTATTATTTCTATATAATTCTAAAAGCCTTGGGTGACTTTGGATGGTAAAATCCGAGGTCACTGGCGGTAATACCCAATGTTGAAAAATAGGGGTGTTACATTATGCAATACCGAGTGTGGATCGGATGAAACACACTCCTTATGTGTAATATGAGGCGCCATATCAGTTATTGGATGGGCCAAATCCACGACCCATATTAAACACCTAAATCCCGAGAAATATAGGGACGCAATTGTAACACCCCAGTTTTAGATACTAGAATGCTACTCGGTAGTAGACCACACATGGGTCCACATAATCTAGTCTAACCACAAATTCACATTATGGATCTAGCAACAAAGGCACGACGAGAAAATAAGAAAACATCCAACTCATATTTTATTAAAATTGACATTGGCAACCATCTATGCATCGACTTTCCAACATAACAACTAGAGCTATCAAAAGCTGACCCGAACCGCCCGAAAATTTTAGGGTCAAGACCCGAAAATTTGAACCCGATACCCGAAGTGAATCGATGTAACACCCCCATTTTTCCCTTGGAGATATTACTGCCAGTGACCTCGAAATTTACACTCCAAAGCCACCAAAAGGCTTTCACAGCATTCAAGATATAAATAAATAATGATAATTCAATAAATATTAAAACAAAATGTCCAACTGTCACAATAATGAATAATTCAAATACTTGCGAAAAAAATGAGATTAAATATTCTTAAACAAAGCGGAAGTAAATTTCTTGAAGGCGGTCCTTACAGACCAAGGATCTCGACCTTAAACTAAAAAGTTATTCAAAAGAAACGTGCAACAACTTCAACAGCTTCAATCTCGAATCACCACTCCTTTACTCACTGATGTTCCGTATAGGGACGATTGACACCAGTCGGTCATGCAAAAGAAATAAAGCGGTCGGTCAGTCTAATGAAAGACTACGCAAGTGGAATTTTATGTGAGGTTCTTGTGATCTTAGTTGCATTATGAACATCGGTCTCCGAATGAAAGCCGGTCGATGACATAACCCAAAAATCTCACAGAATGATGATGAAAAGAGATTAGGACACCACAAAACTATGGTTTTTTAAGAATGAGAAAGGTTATGTTGGTAACTTTAATTATCAACCAATATTTTGAAAAGCCCCCATCGACTTATCAAATCTACAACCAACCTCACCGAATGCGTGTTGTCCGATTCAGATTGGAAAATAGATTAATCAAAGTCAGGAGCCAGTGTGGTTTTCCAAGTAGTCACCACCCTGAACACGTTTTAATGGGTGTGCACTAGCACTTATCTTATTCAATTACAAAACATTGCATTCAAGTTGGTAGTTGTTAAGACGGGAACGTGATTTGCCATAAGATATAGAATCCCACAAAGGGCGGAACGAGTTCCTAAGTCCCGATACAAGGCACTAGCTAAGTGCCAAACACTCCTCAAAACGGTTGAGAGAGAGCAAGGTCATGACTAGCATTAGGGTCTAGGTTCATCCTAATGCAAAATATTATAAAGTGGTGTTCAGGGGTTAGTGAACCCCCACCCTTAATTCTACGCTAGTCCAAAACAACGAATCTCAAAATGAGTCCGTGAAACAAACAGGTGTACAAACATTGCAACCTAAATATAACTAATTGCTTATAATAGTAAACAATAAGCTACCATGGGTCATTATTTCTATGCATAATAAACCCTACTTCATTTTTTATTTCAACATGGTCATTATTTCTATAATAACCTAAGTTAATTTTATTCAAACAAGCGTTCCCAACACAACATGCAAACATGAATAAAAATATTCATGATAAAAATATGAGAGTGAACCACCACTTGCCTTATTAGTGTAACACCCCATCTTATAATCCGGGTTGTTACCTTGTTGTGGACCACACCTGGATCCACCAAAACAAGCCTGACAACAAATTCACGAACATTGGACTTGTAATATCCGCGATATTCCAAGTTCTTTTTATAATATTTATTATCAATTATTTTATTTCTCTAATTTCTAGAAAATCAAACTAACTTCTATTATTTTCTTTCGAAAGAGTTTATCAAGAGAATTAAAATAGACAAAAATGCAATATAAATAATTCAAGGGGTATAAATTAATAAGTGAGGTAAATTAATAAAAAGAGCATTAGATAAAAATAAGAAACTTATTTATTTCATAAAATAGATTATACAAAGGGCCTAGGAAATTAGTTTACAAGCCTTGCAAAAAGAATGCAAGAGCCGGGGGATTTGAACCCGAGATCTCTTGCACTCCAACCTCACACGCCCCTCACCAAATTCCGCTAGACCATTACAATTTCTTGTTCACTTAGCCAACCATTATTCTCTTATAACAAATAAACTCTCTCTACCAATTTCAACATCAGACTAAAGTCTGATGGATGTACGTTGATTTGAATGGAGGCCAATGCATGCCTCCTCCACCTACATTGTCTTGCTTGACCATCCTTACTACATCACTCTCCCATCATCCTCTCATCACCATGGAAAAAGCACAAGTGTGACCAATGCATGGACCTCTCTTCCTCCTCCATTGGTCCATACCTTGAGCCATGGATTGCAAGCTCACCAAGTTGTCTATAAATACCCTCTCCTAAGCATTCATCCAAGTCTTTTGCTATCTCTTCTAGCAAGAACACCCTCTCCTTCAAAAAAAAATCAGCACCTTGCACATAAAAATTCTCCATTCTAAGTCCACAAAAACACCATTCAATCTCCTCCTTCTCTTCTCCTTGGACCGCCGGACCACCCCTCCTGCCCGACTGGACCACCGACGACGTCGACGCCCACCTTGTGCCGCCGCCTGCCCCCGCCGGAGCTCCCTGGCCGCGCCGCCCCAAGCCCGCCGGCCTCCCTTGCCCTCTTCTCCTACATTCTGTAATATAGAATACGAAAGTATAAAAATTCTATCTTAAATCCGGCTCTATATAAGATAAGAGCGAATGCACACTTAAGACACCAAAACCGGACCGGTCTCAAATGATCGATCCGGCTCTCGGTCCGCTCAGGGCGCAAGAGGTTTTCACTTGTATGATTTAATGAACGTTCCCAACATTCTTTCGAAATCTTACAGAAGTCTACAATCTAGTAGCTCTTCTATTGCTCATCGAGTTATCTTTGTCCAAAGATATACTCTCCTTCGAATCTAAAAGCTCCACATCAACAAGTTTCATTATATAGCCCATCATAAACACAATCTTAATACCTCTTTAAAAATATTTGAAAATTCCCAAAATACCCTCGGGAAGTTCCCTTCCCGCTTGCTTAGTCTCTTAGACTAATTCTTCTTTTCCGCATTTTTGCCTGGCAATCTATCGCCCCTCGCGAATTATGTCAAAATCTAGGAACCCCAGCAAGGCGTGAAGTGAAGTGAAGATGAAGGAAGGACAAGGATTTCAAGATGTATCTTTCTATCATTTTGCTTTAGTTTCATTACGTTTCAAGAACAATCAGGTTTCGCATTTCAATTCTGGACAACTTTATGTTTGAATTAAAGTAAGATGTTTTGTAAGAACTAAGTCTCCCTCGAGAGCACCTTTTCTCATTATGTAATATGTTTTATTCCGCATTTTAATTGTTCTATATCATTCTAAAAGCCTTGGGTGACTTTGGACGGTAAAGTCTGAGGTCACTGGCGGTAATACCCAATGTTGTAAAATAGGGGTGTTACAGGACCTTGCAACAAAGGCACAGCAAGAAAAGCCAAGAAAACATCCAACTTATCATTTTTAAAACAACTCGATGACCAATGTGAATGCAATTGACTGCTAGCACTAAAGCCAACCTTCCGTCTACCAACATCAACTCAATATTACTATTAACTACACTCTCCTTGCAACTAGGGACTCAAGCCCTCAATTCCCACTAAGACACGTCACGTCGAGTTCGAGCATCATCATCCAAGAATTGATCTCTTGGAACATTCCCCATACAAGGATGTTTACCTAAAACATTGGAAGTGGAACACATTAGCTAACAATCCCGGTATGGGCCAACCCAGCAAATCAAACATGTAGAACAAACATAGATTATCAAAATAACGCACTCAATCATTCATATACATAACAAACTAATATGTACACCCAAAACACGTCATATAGTTATATAGACTAGCATATCAATTCTCAAACCAACACTCAATTCCACAACAACAAATAAGAACGAGATTAATCAATGTAATGCTCATGCAACATATATTATAACAACCAACAACAATTCCTCCATAATCCAAACCATAATCATTCTCCAATTCAGGCAACCCAAACCTGCCTTTGAAACATGGTACACGGCTAGCGTGCGCTAAGCTCATGCCCATTTTCTTTCCCATCACCCTTCTTTCCCCAGCTAAGCCTCTACTAGAGCACTTGCCAAAACAATCAATTCTTGAAGGTGATCTCCACACGCCGCATGACTATGTCCGAGGTCTCTTCTCCACCGACTTGTCCGTGTCCATAATCACACACGCAGAGATCAAGTTGCACACAATAAAAATCATTGAAACTATTCCAATAGCTTTCAAATATGAAAATATACTATGGAAGAATATTCCAAAATAGAAGACCACACATTCAATTCACTAGCTTAACACATAACATGATCGTAAGCTGAGTAAGTCTAGACGACTTACCTTGAAGACGAATTCTCTAGGCCAACAAACAATAACTGACACGCAAAGTGGTCCCCTGTTGTCAAATATAACAAAAGATTTCTCAACAACGAACTCACGGAACACTTATTAGTTGTATACTCAAATTCTACAACTTCCTAATCGATAAACGATTTAATTTCCGAATATCGATATATAATAAATCCTTAGTTAGTATGCTTCAAGGAGCCATCTTGGCGAAATTATAACTAATTATCCGCTTCACTTTTGAAACAACTTTCTAAACAAAAAGTGTTCCTCAGTAACAGTTCTTAAAGGTGACCAAATCTCGGATCAAACGGATTAACAACGAATCCCGAGTAATTATCCGAAGTCCTTTACCTATCAATCGGTATCAAAACTTGTATTTGCTATAACTGAAGATCCGGACGTCCGTTTCTCGAGCGGTTTGAACCTGTGGGACCGTATCAACGTCAAGATTATAAAAACCATAAATTTAATTACAAAGCGGTACTGAAAGGCCCTTACGGTGGCTCCGTAATCAACCCGCTAATTAATTTTGATCGTATATACCTTCACTCGAGCCCATGGCTCGTTTGGCTCATTAAAAGCTCGATCCTTGAGCCCAAGGGTGGCTGGGCGTTGCCCGGCGGCGGCCCTTGCGATGGGTGGTGGTTGGACAAGCTACCGATCGTCAGCGACGTCGCTTGGCGAGGCGAAAAGATGACCGGCGGTGACAAGCTCTTTCCTCCCGAGTACGTCGTCGTTCCGCCTTGATTCTTCGCTGGTTCTGGCTCCTCCTAGCAGCAGCAACATGGCAAGGAAGAAAATGAGATGGGGTGGAGGAAGAGCTAGAGGAAGAAGGAGGTGGCCGGCGGGGATGGAGAAGGCTCGCCGAGTTTGTCTTCCGTCCAAACTCTCTCGCACTCCTCTGTTTGCTTTTGGTCAAAAGTTCCAATTCATCCTCATCCAATACGTAAAAAAAATTCAGCTTTCCTCCCTTACTAAGAAATTGGAAGTCGGCCTAATAGAATTTCCCGTCTCGGAACGGGACTCGCGTTAAAGCGGTAAAATTATGTACCTCGGGTGGAAAAACTCACTAAACGAAAAACATCCCGTAAATTATGTAGACCAATAAAACCAATTTTCCATGATTTTATCTTGCTACCTTCAATTTTTAAGGCTTCCGTTTCGTATTTTAAATCCTTTCCGGTACATATTTAAAAAGACGGCTTATCCAATAATTATTATTTTTCCACTGAAAAATCCTAGAATTCACACCGATCCATAAAATCATTTCTTTGTGATTTTAGGATATCACCAAGAATTTTCTAGGATTTAATCTCCAATAAAAATATTGGATTAAGCGTTAGAACGAACAAAAAGATTAAAAAGGATATCCGAAAAAAAATTCAAAAATATCCTTAAAAACCGTAGTTATTACATTAGTACCCCCTTAAAAATGGTTTCGTCCTCGAAACCAAGGAGAACTCGGATCACAAGGAAGGATAGCATAAACACACACACAACCACTACAAACCTATACAGATGTTTCTAGTACCCCCTTAAAAAATATGTTGTTACTTCTGCACGAAGCACAAAACAACCACTGCTTAATTACCAAACTTCTTCTTTACAACGTTCATGAACTTTGGAAGATGACTCAACATTTCCCATCTAGTTTCTCAAGTCTTTTCTTCACATCCATTTTTAGGCCAAGATAACCTAATCCAAGATATTTTCTCATTCACGATTCAACCTGGCCCTTCTTCATAGGGGTCATTTGGTTGAATATCCATCTTATTATTATTGAGTATATGAGATATATCGAACGCATACCATCAAGGAAACATTATGGATAGAATGCATTGATGGTGGCAATGCCAACCAATAAATAAACTTACCAGTTCTTTCCAGTATCTCGAAAGATTCAACATAGCGAGCATTTACGTTGTCTTGCATTCCCCAGCGGAATATGCCTTTAACGGCAAATATTAGAACAAAAACGTCGTTCTCTACAGTGAACTCAACATGCTCTCTAATTAAAACAACACATGACTGTTGTCGATTTTGAGCAGTTAGCACCCTTGGTCATGCTAGAGCGATATCAATTGTTGTTCTCTTGGCCAAATCTGGCCCATGAAGAACCTTGTCAGTGTTGTCATTCCAACAAATTTACAACCAACACTTCCGGCCTTACAAAGCCTTAAAAGAGTCATTTCTTTATCGTGTGATCACAATTCTTGTATATGAAGTCACTCAAACTCAAACTACCATTCCAACTCGTGTGGAATCCAGAATACATGTCCTCAGGAGTTTGAATTTGTTTTCTTGCATTGTTCATCAATTTGATGAGGGAAGCCAGCGCTAAAAATCAATCCACTCCATAAAGCTTGATGTCACTTCTTTTCAAAACTTTAACATAAACCACCTATCTCAATCAGAGATAAAAGTCTTTGGGGTTTTATGAAGATCAAAAACTTCATGCATGAACACTTCAGCTAACTTCTGTACTCTTTAGGTCATCATAAATGCATTAAAAAGAACACTCTAGGTGAGTTTCTTAACAACCTCCATATGCATCCTTCTTTCATTAAGTCTTGAACGACTAATGACAAGAATCCATTGTAACATCTCCCCACTTCCATTCTGAAACAGGAAGAGACTATAACATTTCATCTGGTCTTCTATGCTCAATCATAACTTCCAGACAAACTAAACGCATCAAAACAAACTCGGTGACATTTCGCTTCATGTCAGTCCATCAAAAGTTTTATCTTAAATCCTTATACATTTACTTGTTCAAGGATGAACCAATTAAGCAAATAAATATGCTTCCTTTGAAATAAGATTTCAAAGCTCATCAACAACAGATACACATGAACAGTTTCAAAACCAAACAATCCATAATCTTGAAAAAGAAACCCCGGTGTCTTACCTTCTTGATCTTCTCCATTGATCTTAAATAATATTACTTTCCCATACTACTTTTCCTTGATCTGGTCAACAAATTCTGAATAAAAATCCTAGGGTATTTACGCAACCTTATTGTCATCCAAACTAAACCTTTAGTCCTTCTCAAATCAGTTTCTTTACAAGAATTACTTGAAATCCTTACTCAATTTCCTTTTTGAGATAAAATCTCAGTATTACTTTAACCAAGAATATGAGATTTATCCAACATATGACAAGATAATAACCTATCTTGTCAATCCTTTACATCCTTTTCTCAACCAAAACTCAGCTTGGGCATACTGACATTCAAAAGTAGTTATCTCTCTCAACTACTTCGAACTACACTCTTACGCATTACTATACCAACATATTGGACAATAATACCTTTAGTCCAATAATTTCCAACAAAATCGTCTCCATTGACAATTTTCAGTCTTTTTCATCAAAGAACTGTTTAGACTTCACTTAACATTCTGACTTGTTGAGCAACCTAACTCTTAGATTAAAAACAT
The DNA here is from genome assembly GCA_964016875.1 of Fallopia convolvulus. Classification (NCBI taxonomy): domain Eukaryota; kingdom Viridiplantae; phylum Streptophyta; class Magnoliopsida; order Caryophyllales; family Polygonaceae; genus Fallopia; species Fallopia convolvulus. The sequence continues at coordinate 53,188,524 of OZ024728.1, forward strand.
ATCCTCATGTGTCCACTCTTTATATCCAACAACTTATCAGGATGAGATTGAATAGCAATACTAACTTACATATCCAAACTCCAGACCCATTGGAGTGCTGCTTAAAGCCCTCACTTGACTATATTATCTCAAAGAGATTTAAGTTTTCAAGACAACCTGAAAACAAATAACAACTAATGGAGGAGTTACTAGTACATCCTTTATTCCAATGAAAGGATTACTACAATATCATTCCTTAGAAAGGGTTCCATTCCAGGAGTCCATATCAACTTACTTTCAAGGACAATTCCGCTAAAAAGGCAATGACTTTCTTAGGTCATGACGTCAACCAAGATGAACTACTAGCAAATTGCTTAGAGAATTCCAATAATCGTTGACTGAAAACAATCCCAAACTTTTAGAGAAGTACATAGTTACTCCATGCTCTTCAGAGACCAACACAGATTTGTAAAGAATCTTACCAAATTTCTTTACTTATAATCGGACTATTTTGGGAAGTTTGACCATACCCTTAAATGGTATAGGATACCAAGGATGTACTAATTCAAAGGAGTTTTACAAGATACTAGAAATAGAAATTGCTATAATGCAAAAGAAAGCTTACATCTTTTCATCTCAAACAACTACACTTGCAAAACTCTTATAATTGCAAAACTTATATGATTGCCAAATCGTACTAGAAACGTTTTATTCTTTACGACCCAAGTGAAATCACTTATCAAATGGTTATTTCCAAATTCCCATCACAGCCTTTGTATAATCATTCCAACCTTGACAAGAAATGTAACTTCTACAAATTTCTTATTTCGAACTTAAACCTGAGGAATTATGTGATCTAATTCCACCATGAACCTAACCATGTAGTCAATGAACACTCATCTTATCTCTCCATAAACACTGTAAGGGCACCCGTCAATCTAAACAACATCACTACACCTTTATAATGATCATATCGTCCTCAAAAAGCTGTCATAGGAATATCTTTTCTTCAACTAATGATAACCTGATCTCAATTCCACTTTTGAAAACACCATGGCTCCTTGCAATTGGTCCAACAAGTCATCATTATAGGAAAATGTGTTCTTGTTCATAACAATCACTTAATTCAACTCTCAGTAATCAATACACCATCATAGGAAATATCCTTCCTCGGGTCTATACGACTTAGAACTTTCGATATTGGTCTCATTCCCAACTCCACTTCACTATTATAATCTTCCCCACTCTAAGGTGGTAATCCTTAAAGCTAATCCCATAATAACATTCACAACTTACAAACATCAAGTATATTCTAGATGTGTAGTCTTTCCTTGCCCTCTTGAAAGGCAGATCACTAGTATCCCACATATCCATCATTGTACAACTTGGTAGTCTTTGCCACACTCCTTACTAACCTAAATCCTTTGCCCCCTACTTCTTTGACATACAATCAACTACCTTCGATCTCGGTTCACTCTACAATTCCCCAGACTAACCTAGATGCTCTGAAGCAACATTCTGATTAGGCGCAACTTTTGTTCCCCTCAAATCTAGAAGAAATCCCATCCAAATGGCTCGAATAACAACAACAATATCTAGTGGTACTTCAAACTATGGCGCCACTACTAGTCCACAAACTTTTCCTACAATAGAAGCATCTTTATCCTAGAGTTTTCCATCTTCCACTCCCCACAATAGCACACCCAATGTCATTCCTTTATTGACATATTTGTAAAGTTGTCTCAACTTGTTAGTTAACCACTTTGACAGGGATGTTTCCATAGTTCATGCCCTAGACCATACTGAGTCCTTCCTCTTCTACCTTTCCTTAAACAACTTTGCAGCAAATGACATCAAAGTTAACACTTACATTATCTTAATCATGTTGTCCATGTATGCAATCACTACATAGCTTAACATTGTCAAGTCTTTAACCGAATCACATCTCATAATCTTCCTATAATCAATTCCAAAGAAGTTTAACTACTTCTCTTCCTATTCTTGACCATGCATTCTCAATTCATTTCCTAAAACAATGCTCACGTTTTCTCAAGTCGAACATCATTCATCTTCAATAATCATTCTTTCTAAAATACAACCACCAACAGTCTTGAATCTTAAGTGCCTAAGCAGATTTCACTCTAGAATTACCTTACTCCTCTTGTTTTAACCACTTCCTTGATCATCTATCAAACCAATACCAAATATTCATTAGAAAACACACCACCATCCAGTTGCAATTCAAAAGTTTCAGATTGGGAGGTCGTGGATTTCAGTTCTCCGAGAACTTGGGTCGCATCTGCAATTGGAGTTTGGATATAACTCGATCTTCCGCTACTTCGGCCATCTAAACACAATTCTAACCGACTGCACCCGTCGTATATATACACCTTCCATCATAACATTCGAGCGCTTTGATAGCTGAATCTCGATCCCTAAAACGGATTCTCGAATGAAATTGAGATCTAGAATCCAATTTTTCTATGCTTTCTAAATTTCCAATTCCAGAAAATACTTGATTTAGTACTTCACAAGAAATTAGGTAATCCTCATAATGTATCTTGACGAGACGCACTCGTACTTGGCTGAAGATGCCTTCGAACTCATCCCCAACCTACTTTTCAATAAGCTTGTCAAAGGTATTGTCGATGGTAGCTCATACCCCCAAATCGTGTTGAGCTCTTCATTTCATGTTTCTTTTCTAAGTAACCTCTGCAATGTCTGTTGTGAAGGTCAACCTCTACTATTTGTCTATTACAATGGTATTATCTCCACTTAAGTCTTCAAAATACGGTACAAGATTACTTCCATAGCCTTGTCCTAAGGCTCACTTTTCATGAATTGTAAGTCGGGTCTAAAATAGCCCTCCTTAGAAAGCTAATGCACTAATAATCATGCGTAGTTACTCAATTAATTTTACCAACCTTCTTTAACTAAGCGTTAATTTAAGTTTAACGCTATCACGTTTTCATTCTTCATTGTGTCTACTAGTTCTTCCACTTATAGAGGTAGTAACATCCATCGTTACACCATCCTCGAGAACAATTAGTATCTTTTTTTTTAATTAGGCTTACATATCTTATATCACTCATTAGTATTCTTAACTTGAGCTCAGGAGCAATTGCTTTTCTCCTTCCGCACAATCAATCTTTACTTATTTTACTTATCAAGACTAATATCCATCAAAACAATCAGTTGCTTGGATTTCTACAAACAACTACTTCTGATAAACAAACAAAATGTTTACGGAGATCCTCTTGTATGATGATGACGTCTCGACGTGTCTTTCTATCCCAAATGCACTATGCCCCAAAAATCAAGTTTTTGTGTAAAAGGAACTCTAAGTTGGACCTCACGTGCTCAATTGTTAGGACCTTGTGCCCTTGTTCTCAACCTTGGCTCTGATACCAATCTGTAATACCCCATCTTATAATCCGGGTTGTTATCTGGTTGTGGACCACACCTGGGTCCACCAAAACAAGCCTGACAACAAATTCACGAACATTGGACCTTGCAACAAAGGCACAGCAAGAAAAGCCAAGAAAACATCCAACTTATCATTTTTAAAACAACTCGATGACCAATGTGAATGCAATTGACTGCTAGCACTAAAGCCAACCTTCCGTCTACCAACATCAACTCAATATTACTATTAACTACACTCTCCTTGCAACTAGGGACTCAAGCCCTCATAGCATTCTCACAAGTCGTGAGCTGTAATTGCTTTTGTCTCTACATCGTGGTACCACCCTATTTTCTCTAAGTTTCGGGGACGAAACTTATTTAAGGGGGTACTATTGTAATATCCGCGATATTCCAAGTTCTTTTTATAATATTTATTATCAATTATTTTATTTCTCTAATTTCTAGAAAATCAAACTAACTTCTATTATTTTCTTTTGAAAGAGTTTATCAAGAGAATTAAAATAGACAAAAATGCAATATAAATAATTCAAGGGGTACAAATTAATAAGTGAGTTAAATTAATAAAAAGAGCATTAGATAAAAATAAGAAACTTATTTATTTCATAAAATAGATTATACAAAAGGTCTAGGAAATTAGTTTACAAGCCTTGCAAAAAGAATTCAAGAGCCGGGGGATTTGAACCCGAGATCTCTTGCACTCCAACCTCACACGCCCCTCACCAAATTCCGCTAGACCATTACAATTTCTTGTTCACTTAGCCAACCATTATTCTCTTATAACAAATAAACTCTCTCTACCAATTTCAACATCAGACTAAAGTCTGATGGATGTACGTTGATTTGAATGGAGGCCAATGCATGCCTCCTCCACCTCCATTGTCTTGCTTGACCATCCTTACTACATCACTCTCCCATCATCCTCTCATCACCATGGAAGAAGCACAAGTGTGACCAATGCATGGACCTTTCTTCCTCCTCCATTGGTCCATACCTTGAGCCATGGATTGCAAACTCACCAAGTTGTCTATAAATACCCTCTCCTAAGCATTCATCCAAGTCTTTTGCTCTCTCTTCTAGCAAGAACACCCTCTCCTTCAAAAAAAAATCAGCACCTTGCACATAAAAATTCTCCATTCAAAGTCCACAAAAACACCATTCAATCTCCTCCTTCTCTTCTCCTTGGACCGCCGGACCACCCCTCCTGCCCGAACGGACCACCGACGACGTCGACGCCCGCCTTGTGCCGCCGCCTACCCCCGCCGGAGCTCCCTGGCCGCGCCGCCCCAAGCCCGCCGGCCTCCCTTGCCCTCTTCTCCTACATTCTGTAATACAGAATACGAAAGTATAAAAATTCTATCTTAAATCCTATTTATTTAAATTATGCTTTTATAAATTTATAAAGTTTTTATATGTTATTAGAAATTATTTTAGGAAAATAAAGAATAAAATTATGTTAGTAAGATCTTGTTAGTTAAAAGCTAGAAACAAACTAGTTTACCTTGGTAACTTAAGATATAAACAAATAGATAGATTTTTATGGATTTTTCATGCATGCCTCTTTCATAATATAAATAGTGGACTTTATGAAATAATTATAGCATACAAGATAATAATTATTATTGTCATCTTTGATCAAATAGGAATTTTAAAAGTTATTATGCATGCCTTAAACTAAAAGATAAAATCAAACTATATGATCTTAGAAATAAAAAGGTTTAGTAAATAAAACCATTACCATTTTTATATGAAGTTAACAAATTCCTTAAGTTAATAAAAGTTGTTGCATGGCCTAATCTATAAAAGATATAGGATTTATAAAATTGTGTGAATAAATAAAATTACGAAAAAATAAATATTTATTCAATAAAAATATGAACTGTAGCATATTTTTGTATATGAGAGTTATTAAAAAAACACCATCTATTATTAGGATATGATAAATAAGATATTATTAGCATATGAGTTATTATTAGGATATTATAAGAACAAATATATGATAGCATGGGATTTTTTTTTGTTATAGAATATAGTATTATTAATGGAAATATTACTAAGTCATCTATAAGGAAAGTATATTTTTATAATCACTAGGTGTAGAGATATTTGCATAAAACATAATTTCTAGGATAAAAATATCAAGTAAGATATTACAAATATTCTAGGAGATTATTATAGCATAAGGATGTCTTGCATGAAAGAAATCTTCTAAGTATAAAGAAGATATTATTTTTATAAACTATAATATTATAATAACAAATTATAAATATAAAATAAGATTAATCTAAATTTAGACAAATTACCTTATAAGGAAATTTAGAAACTCCTAATTATAGAAACTTCCTTATAAAGGAGTATATGCATGACAATCTTATTTAAAAAAAAAGATTATTTAGGTAAATACTTTTCTATTTAGAAAATATTATTAATAAAGTATTTGAGATAAGGTAGTTAAAATTATAAGTTCCATCCTAAAATAAATGGGAAATTAAAAGTAATATCTTATTGTCATGAATAAGTAAAAAGGATAAATTTTAATAATTATTTTACTAACTATGTAAAATAAAGATTTTTCAGAATAGTAAGGATATTACAAATCCAAAATAATAATAAAGGAATATTATTATTTTGAGGAAAATAACTTTCTAAATTATTATTATGATAATTTAGAATCTCTAAATCTCTTATAAAAATATTATAAGAGATAATCCAAAACTTAGAAAGAAAATCATGATTTTGAGCCTTACGTAAATTTCCGTATCAATAGGTCGGAATCCTCGCTCGTAGTAGGGAATCGCATAAGTTTCGTCAAGGCTCGTTTGCTAGAACTCGTTACGCCAAGGCAAGTGGAATTTCCCCTTGTAACCTTTACATTCCATTTCGTGAAAATCCTTGATTGTTGGGAACCATTTTTATGCTTAAATAAAAATGAATCTAGGAAATATTGATTGCTAGAAATAACGACAATTGTTAGCGTAGTATGTTTTACATTCCTTTGTTAGGATTATATATGCTAGTATGTTGTGATCTTGATTGAATACAATCTCGTTCAGAGATTTACCATGATTAAACTAGAAAGGGGTGCGGGTTAGCCGACACCTCTATATAACATTAATAAGTCGTACGTCCATACGACTTTCGGGATCATGATCTCCATCCACTCCGATTATAAGGAGGGATTGTGCGGCACTCTAGCTAAGTGCCGGAGAATTGATGGTTCTCCTTCGGGTTCCTCGGAATATCCGTGTCCCACCACTCTCTATTAAAAATCTTTAATAAAGTCGAATATATTTTCGTCACTATATAAGATAAGTGCGAATGCACACTTAAGACACCAAAACCGGACCGGTCTCAAATGATCGATCCGGCTCTCGGTCCGCTCAGGGCACGAGAGGTTTTCACTTGTATGATTTAATGAACGTTCCCAACATTCTTTCGAAATCTTACAGAAGTCTACAATCTAGTAGCTCTTCTATTGCTCATCGAGTTATCTTTGTCCAAAGATATACTCTCCTTCGAATCTAAAAGCTCCACATCAACAAGTTTCATTATATAGCCCATCATAAACACAATCTTAATACCTCTTTAAAAATATTTGAAAATTCCCAAAATACCCTCGGGAAGTTCCCTTCCCGCTTGCTTAGTCTCTTAGACTAATTCTTCTTTTCCGCATTTTTGCCTGGCAATCTATCGCCCCTCGCGAATTATGTCAAAATCTAGGAACCCCAGCAAGGCGTGAAGTGAAGTGAAGATGAAGGAAGGACAAGGATTTCAAGATGTATCTTTCTATCGTTTTGCTTTAGTTTCATTACGTTTCAAGAACAATCAGGTTTCGCATTTCAATTCTGGACAACTTTATGTTTGAATCAAAGTAAGATATTTTGTAAGAACTAAGTCTCCCTCGAGAGCACCTTTTCTCATTATGTAATATGTTTTATTCCGCATTTTAATTGTTCTATATCATTCTAAAAGCCTTGGGTGACTTTGGACGGTAAAGTCTGAGGTCACTGGCGGTAATACCCAATGTTGTAAAATAGGGGTGTTACAGGACCTTGCAACAAAGGCACAGCAAGAAAAGCCAAGAAAACATCCAACTTATCATTTTTAAAACAACTCGATGACCAATGTGAATGCAATTGACTGCTAGCACTAAAGCCAACCTTCCGTCTACCAACATCAACTCAATATTACTATTAACTACACTCTCCTTGCAACTAGGGACTCAAGCCCTCAATTCCCACTAAGACACGTCACGTCGAGTTCGAGCATCATCATCCAAGAATTGATCTCTTGGAACATTCCCCATACAAGGATGTTTACCTAAAACATTGGAAGTGGAACACATTAGCTAACAATCCCGGTATGGGCCAACCCAGCAAATCAAACATGTAGAACAAACATAGATTATCAAAATAACGCACTCAATCATTCATATACATAACAAACTAATATGTACACCCAAAACACGTCATATAGTTATATAGACTAGCATATCAATTCTCAAACCAACACTCAATTCCACAACAACAAATAAGAACGAGATTAATCAATGTAATGCTCATGCAACATATATTATAACAACCAACAACAATTCCTCCATAATCCAAACCATAATCATTCTCCAATTCAGGCAACCCAAACCTGCCTTTGAAACATGGTACACGGCTAGCGTGCGCTAAGCTCATGCCCATTTTCTTTCCCATCACCCTTCTTTCCCCAGCTAAGCCTCTACTAGAGCACTTGCCAAAACAATCAATTCTTGAAGGTGATCTCCACACGCCGCATGACTATGTCCGAGGTCTCTTCTCCACCGACTTGTCCGTGTCCATAATCACACACGCAGAGATCAAGTTGCACACAATAAAAATCATTGAAACTATTCCAATAGCTTTCAAATATGAAAATATACTATGGAAGAATATTCCAAAATAGAAGACCACACATTCAATTCACTAGCTTAACACATAACATGATCGTAAGCTGAGTAAGTCTAGACGACTTACCTTGAAGACGAATTCTCTAGGCCAACAAACAATAACTGACACGCAAAGTGGTCCCCTGTTGTCAAATATAACAAAAGATTTCTCAACAACGAACTCACGGAACACTTATTAGTTGTATACTCAAATTCTACAACTTCCTAATCGATAAACGATTTAATTTCCGAATATCGATATATAATAAATCCTTAGTTAGTATGCTTCAAGGAGCCATCTTGGCGAAATTATAACTAATTATCCGCTTCACTTTTGAAACAACTTTCTAAACAAAAAGTGTTCCTCAGTAACAGTTCTTAAAGGTGACCAAATCTCGGATCAAACGGATTAACAACGAATCCCGAGTAATTATCCGAAGTCCTTTACCTATCAATCGGTATCAAAACTTGTATTTGCTATAACTGAAGATCCGGACGTCCGTTTCTCGAGCGGTTTGAACCTGTGGGACCGTATCAACGTCAAGATTATAAAAACCATAAATTTAATTACAAAGCGGTATTGAAAGGCCCTTACGGTGGCTCCGTAATCAACCCGCTAATTAATTTTGATCGTATATACCTTCACTCGAGCCCATGGCTCGTTTGGCTCATTAAAAGCTCGATCCTTGAGCCCAAGGGTGGCTGGGCGTTGCCCGGCGGCGGCCCTTGCGATGGGTGGTGGTTGGACAAGCTACCGATCGTCAGCGACGTCGCTTGGCGAGGCGAAAAGATGACCGGCGGTGACAAGCTCTTTCCTCCCGAATACGTCGTCGTTCCGCCTTGATTCTTCGCTGGTTCTGGCTCCTCCTAGCAGCAACAACATGGCAAGGAAGAAGAAGAGATGGGGTGGAGGAAGAGCTAGAGGAAGAAGGAGGTGGCCGGCGGGGATGGAGAAGGCTCGCCGAGTTTGTCTTCTGTCCAAACTCTCTCGCACTCCAGTGTTTGCTTTTGGTCAAAAGTTCCAATTCATCCTCATCCAATACGTAAAAAAAATTCAGCTTTCCTCCCTTACTAAGAAATTGGAAGTCGGCCTAATAGAATTTCCCGTCTCGGAACGGGACTCGCGTTAAAGCAGTAAAATTGTGTACCTCGGGTGGAAAAACTCACTAAACGAAAAACATCCCGTAAATTATGTAGACCAATAAAACCAATTTTCCATGATTTTATCTTGCTACCTTCAATTTTTAAGGCTTCCGTTTCGTATTTTAAATCATTTCCGGTACATATTTAAAAAGACGGCTTATCCAATAATTATTCTTTTTCCACTGAAAAATCTTAGAATTCACACCGATCCATAAAATCATTTCTTTGTGATTTTAGGATATCACCAAGAATTTTCTAGGATTTAATCTCCAATAAAAATATTGGATTAAGCGTTAGAACGAACAAAAAGATTAAAAAGGATATCCGAAAAAAATTCAAAAATATCCTTAAAAACCGCAGTTATTACAATTAGCAGGCGAACGATACGAGGATTCGATGTATTGGAGTCACGCGGAAACCAACTAGTTCCTGTTTCAAACGAATGTACAAAATAAATTGTATTAATTTATTTTGATCCTCTTTCTCCTTTAAAGGACTAATTACGATTTAATTTAGGAGTTTATAATTTTATAAACTTCTAATTTACTAAAATGATTCCCGATTAATCTTAAAGTTATGAACATTATAACTTTTCATGTCTTAAGGAGTATGATCTTAAATACCTTATACTATGCATAAAAATATTCTCTATTTATTTTACATGCATATAATGTATTTTTCAATCATAATCTTACTCAATATTTTATTCATAAAAAACATTAATTGATTTACTAATTATAATTTCAGAAATTAATATTTTCCGTATGTATATTCTCATAACTTTATTCCTCAAACATGATAATAAAATAATGACTTTCTTATAAACCGCAACATATAATTAAATATTTATCCTATAAGTGTAACTTGAATCATTATAAAAAGATATTTTTAACTTAAGGATATCCTTTATAAAAAAACAGATTTAATAATTTATATAAATTTCTCTTAAAAAAATAGTATTAATATAATTTTTCAAAATAACCATTTCTAGTTAAAACACCAATAAAAAAATAACTAATGATAATAGAATAAAATAAGCAAAGTATAAAAAAAAATTAACAAAAGAAATCTATTGAAAGAAGAAACGCAATTACAGTGGTGGTGGTGACAGTGTACTGGTGTGACACAGTGGAGGTAACCCAGGAAGTTGGCGGTGGCTATGGGTGGACCCCGCGGTGGTCGAGGATCGGCCTGGCGGGTCGAGTTCGAACAGGAGCAAGAAGAACGAAATTTCGGTCTAGTGGGTTGGAGAATACAATGGAGTTTTGGTGGTGAAAGGGGATCGATTTTGGTCTCAATTTATAAGGCAAAGGGTCGGATTTAAACGCTCAAAATGAGCTCGAAGCACTAGATGAGCATAGATTATCAGTCCAACAAAGACTTGAGACATATCAAGCACAAATTGCTAGTGCATTTAATAAGCGAGTCAAGTTTCGTTCATTTCTGGTTGGTGATTTGGTCCTTATAATAAGGAGGCCGATTGTCATTAATCGAAAGTCGCAAGGGAAATTTGAGCCAAAAGGGGAGGGCCCATATGTTATCACTAAATTCTTTCCCAAGGGTGCATACGAGCTCTCAAATGTAGATGGCGAAGTGGTTTATACTTGCGTGAATGGAAAGTTTGTTAAGAGGTTCTTTGCTTACACCTCATGTCTGGATAGTTGAGTTACGACAAACTACGACAGGCTTGATCCCTTGTAAAGGGGTACGTAGGCAGTCTAGCCAACTTAAATGCCAGATGCAGCCACAACACAAAATAAACAGAAAAAAAAAGGGGAGCTTGTTGATCTCCAAGAACTACGTCAAGACTTGATCCCAAAAAGGGTATGTAGGAAATTCGATATCAAACTCAAATGAGTCTCGAATTCAGTCACAAACTTCAAAAAAAAGACCTATGCGCAAATGATAGTCAAAATGATTGGGGCAACCCTTCCTAGAAGGGGGGTTCCAATTATCTTGGTGATGCGCACAAAAGGTAAAATAGACATGCACATGATAGTTGGATTGAAATTTGAGCCACATTTCCTAGAAGGTGGGTTTGAATATCATCCTCTGATGCAAACCAAAACAAAAATGGTTCAAAAAGAACTACAAACGGCTTGATCCTTCATAAAGAAGGTACGTAGGCAGTCTAGTATACATACTAGGCGCAGCCATAAATAATAAAAATATCACATCATCTCTTGCAAAAAAAGTGCAAAAACCATAAAGGAAAGGAAAATAACATCAAGAAGTCAAGGTACTACAAAGACATGAGAAGCAAAATTATTCAAATAACATAAGAAAGAATGAGAGACTATCAGCCACTAGATGCAAATGAAGTAAGAATGGCAGCAATGGTTTGGAGGCGAATCCTCTTGGAACTCAGTTCTTCAAGCTTAGCTTCAAGTGTGTGCTTTTCGGATTCCTTGAGTTGAAGTCTGTTCTCTATTTTGGATATCTCCTTCTCTAAGTCTTCATTTTCTGCGATCAATTTCTCCTTCATGACGCGGAGTTTGACTTCTTCCTCCTTGATCTTTTCCTCTTGCTCTTTCATAGCTAGAGATTTCTCATGTAGTTGCGACAACTTGGCCTTATCAGAATCTGAGGTCGCTTGGTCCGAAGAAGCTTTATTGGTTTCACCCTCCAACTTAGTTACAAAGTCCACATCATCGAGAAATTCGTTGATACGTGAGGTGATCCAAATTACACCGTTATCACAGACTGTAGTAGCTTTGGCAATCATCTTCACTGCTTCAAAATTTTCAAGAATTTTTGCTCTCTCAAATGGTTGAGTCGAGGAAGATTGCATCTCTGAGATATCCTTCACGATCGCCTTTACTCCCTCTATGACAACTTGACGGAGAAAAATCGGCGTTGAGTCTGGGATCAAGCTTTGAAGAGACTCTGGTATAAACTCGCATGGTGGCAAATCTGTGGCATCCGTGACCTTTGCTACCTCAAGAGGTGGCACCTCTAAATTATCTGTGATGGGTTCCAAGATTGGGTCACAGTTATCATCCACCTTTTGTTTAGAGCTAGACCCAATTGATTGGTCTCATTTGTGATACCTCAATCTCTTAAAATGCATGTCTTCAGGAGGAGATATATCCCTTGGCGCCCTCTTGTTGGTTGGAAAGTTAACAATTGGTCCAGCGGAAGACTCATTAGAGGATCGTGGAGAAAGCTCGGACATCGGTACAACTCCTTTTAAGTTGCTAATTACAGTCCTCAGATTGGTGATGACAAATCTATCTTCACGTAGGTGAACCTCTTCTTTTGTCAAAACAGCTTGGACTTTATCTATGGACTGACGAAGGTAAGGAGCAGTTGTGATAACCCACCATGTACAATAGCTCCAGGTACATGTCCCTTGGTATCTAGACCGAGGAATGAAACATAAGCCTCCAGTGTGCTTCCTAAACATGCAGGCATAACAACGAGCAATCTCTTCCAGAGACCTTCGACTCCTCAAGGGGAAGCTGAACTTCAAGGCATTTGTTGGAACTGCCTGATCATACCCAAGTTGGCGAGAAAATCTGTTTGGATAGTAGGGTTCCAAGATTAATTCTGGCCCTACCCGGACCGGCAAGACACATGAGCGGATACAGAGCAAATTTTCAAAATCAGCTTCTGAAAAATCCGATAGGTTGAGATGCTCTAAATCGGTTTCACCGCCGAATGGTACACGCCTATATTCGACACTATCAGAATGTCGGAACATCAAGTGGGCGTTGTGAAGATCGTAAAACTTGCCATTTACTCCTGCATAGTATGCTAGTCGTGGATAGTCTTTTGAGACATCATTGTCAGGTCAACTCAACTATCCATCCAATGACAAAGTGGATCGCAAAGCTCGGAGCAGCTCTCCCTAGGTGGTCGTGGGTTGCCATTTTGTTCAAACCATGGTAAATATGCCCCAAAGTAGTAGGAGCTAATAAATTTTGCGTCCTTCTGCCATAAGGCTGGCCATCACAAATGTTTCTGGACGAATAGTGCGATCACTAAGTGGCAGTATGAATCGATAAAAAAAGAAGAGCTAAGAAACCATCCAACCTCCCTTTGTTACTCGCTTGAAGAGGTGGTGAGGAGGGAGGTGAGGCTTTGGTCCCTTTATGAGTATACTTTTCAAGGCTACTTTTCTTACGTCGGTGGTTGAAGAAACTTTGGCCATAGGCACCAAAATTCAGTTCTCTTCTATAAAAGTAGGCCAACCATTGATACCAAGAAATCTTCTCAGTTCTATGATATTGGCAAAGTTCAGCATGAATACGAAGGAGCTCAGCCACAGTACCAAGGGAATTTCTTCTTATCAGATAATTGACTGTTAGGTGGCAAAAACTCTTCATATGGGTCACCTAGTATTGGCAAACCTCCGATAACCTTCAAATCGTTCAAGGAGATGCCTAATTCGCCACCTTCATGATGAAGAGTATTAGACAAGGGTCCCCAAAGCTCACAGAATGCTCTCCATACATCCTTCTGATACATGTAGGGAAGAGAAGAGACAGCAACAAGCCCATAAATGTCAGCCTTACGAAGAGTTTGCTCATGGCGCTTCAGTATCTCATTGGTCCACTCAATCAAGCGAGGCATGAAGGTCACCAAGCCATGAAAGGTGAATTCTGCCCCCCAGTCTCGTGGAATGCGTAGCATTTTGTGAAGGGCAGGGTAAAACTCTTCAGTAACCCCAAATCTCCTGGCATAGTTTCTGTCAGGGCATGTCTTTTCGAGAAAAACACCTCGAAATAACCTCCCATAGTCACTTCGACTTTGAATGCATCCCCTTTCATCTTCACGACAGAACTTAATGAAGCCTTCATTAGTCTCTTCCTTGTTGGTCCAAGTTACCTGGAGTTGATTTCTCTCAACCACTTTCAAATCTGTAAGAGATATGGATCTCTTATAAAGTGGGCCTTTCTTGATAATCTGACCATCAGTTCCCAAAACATGTTCAGCACGAGTTTCTCCGTTAACATACATCCTTGTAGCTTGTAAAAATGGAGGAGAAATTAGATTAGCCCATGGTATACAAACAAACTTTGAACGAGTTCATTATAAATTACACGTACAAAGTTCGGGGGCAATTGTTGAAAAAAAATGTTTATATATGCGTGTGCTTGAAGTTCAAATGCAAATAAAAGGGTGCATGCATATGTACACATACATATGGAAAGATAGAAGATATAAAAAAAGGGAACGTGTTAATATTTAATTAAAACATATAGGCCAAATGGTGCCCAATAACACAAACTTTCATTCCGTTGCTCTTAATAACACGAACTTTGAAAAAAACAAAAATAAGCATGAACTTTCTGTGTGGTGGTGTTTAAGAACATCGTTTTATTTTTAAATGGTATATCTCCAAAATAAGAAAATTATATGTCACATGTATGCTTAGTTGGCAAATTTAATTAATGACTAGATAATAAATCATGAAAAAAAAGTAAGTTAAATAAAAACCAAAAGTTCACCTCTTCTTAAAGTCTCATTCCAAAATAAAATAATAATTTGTCACATACATGCCTTACTTGGCAATAAATCATGAATATAAAAAAATAAAGTATTTTAAATGAAAAAAGAAAGTAATTTATATAATTTGCTATACAATTATACAAGACATTGAATCCATATGATTTGTTAACATTAAAATAACTTGAACGTCAAAAAAAATAAAGTATTTTAAATGAAAAAAGAAAGTAATTTATATAATTTGCTATACAATTATACAAGACATTGAATCCATATGATTTGTTAACATTAAAATAACTTGAACATTAATAAATGTCTTGAAAAGAGCTAGTTTTATGCTTTGACGTTCAAGTTATTTTAATGTTAACAAATCATATGGATTCAATGTCTTGTATAATTGTATAGCAAATTATATAAATTATTTTCTTTTTTCATTTAAATTTTACTTTCTTTTTGTATTTTCATGATTTATTGCCAACTAAGCATGTATGTGACAAATTATTATTTTATTTTGGAATGTGACTTTAAGAAGAGGTGAAATTTGGGTTTTTATTTAAATTACTTTTTTTCATGCTTTATTATCTAGTCATTAATTAAATTTTCCAACTAACATATATATGACATGTCATTTTCTTATTTTGGAGATATACCTTTTAAAAATAAAACGGTGCTATTAAACACCACCACACAGAAAGTTCGTGATTATTTTTGTTTTTTTCAAAGTTCGTGTTATTAAGAGAAACGGAATGAAAATTTTTATTATTTGCCACCATTTGGCCAAACATATATAACAAGAGTGTCTAATATTAAAAAAAATGTATGCATCAGGAGTGCATGTTTGACATAATAAAAACGGAAGCATTGATAAGGCATATTAAAGTTTGGGCCTCCGTCTGTTTTTGGGCTAAAATTCAAACCCCACATTTTGTGAATACGAGGCGGTGGAATTGAGCTTTCTCCAGAAAATAAGTCACACTTGGTGGGTGACTATATGTAACGTTTGAAAGATTAATGGCCATAATTAGCTTAATTAAATGAGTTAATTATGCTAAAAAAACACTTGTCTCTGCTTGGGTTCCACATTTGAGGCAGCCATATATATGCATCTGGACGGAAGGGGGTAGAAAAAAACAAGGAGCACACACAAGTAAAAGGCATAGTACGTAGAGCTACAAGTCTGTGGAATAAACAACAATCAACAATAAGTTATTTCACGATCAAGACAACAAATCGTTGGTATGCTCTCTTTTCTATTTATGCTCTTTTATGCTAATTGGTTTTTCTGTCTTGGATCGCATAATCGTACATACAAAACAGGTTGGGATTCGAAGACCCGTTCTCCGATCGAAATCGGTTGGTCCGATACCCCTCTAAGGCTTGCAATTGACTAGTTTCGATACCATTCCGATGGCTCGCTTCATGACTACCCTCGAAGCCAATCGGAGATGATTGGATCGTGGTCATTCGTATGAGGAGAAACCTTCCATTTCGAGCCTCATATGGATGATTGCGTCTACAACACGGTTACAACAAGGGCTCGTTCCATCACCGAGACAAACCGCTTGGCACCGAGACCGACATTGCGACTGTTTTGGAAGACTATAGATAGCCCGAACGGAGGTGTGGTCATCCGTTTTGAGGAGAAACATTCCGTTTTGAGCCTCTAACGGGTGACCGCGTTTATAATACGCCTACAATGATGGTTCATGATCAACCGGGATGGATTCCGTTGCACCTAGATGGATGCCACACTTGGTTTGGATGTCTACGGATGGCCCGAAACGGAGTGTTTCGCCAATCCGAAGTCAAAGTTGATGATGTTGGTGCCCAGGTCTTGTGAGTTCTTTGGAAGATTCAAGGAAAAAATGAAGCCTATGGTGTGCTGGGTTCATGGGAGTGCAAAGCAAAGTGACAAAAAAATTGCCTACTGTAACAAATTAAAGGCAGTAGATATGTCCCATATGATCA
Organism: Fallopia convolvulus; assembly: GCA_964016875.1. Lineage (NCBI taxonomy): Eukaryota > Viridiplantae > Streptophyta > Magnoliopsida > Caryophyllales > Polygonaceae > Fallopia > Fallopia convolvulus. The sequence goes on from OZ024728.1 coordinate 53,205,403, forward strand.
ACTACAAGAAGAATCTCTTTCAAGAATAAAGCCACATTAAAAAGTACATAGTCTTTACTATATAGTATATATATGTGAGAGAGAGCCATATTCAATAAAAATTATGCCTACTGAGGCCATTCAAGAAATACGAATGTTCACATGGAAAAGAAAAGAGGCCAATTCACCATGAATTCCGTAAGGGCAACGTACAAGGAATAAGAAGTCTAGCACCCCAGTCTGTCAAAAGCAAAAGAAGTGAACAAGTCTTTACTTTAGCATGTCTAAAATGGGTTGTTCTAAGAAGCAGAATAGACTACTCATATATTCAATGCATGGTCTACAATACCAATAATAGCAGTAGATGCAAACTCCGTTTGAAGCTGCAACAAGCAACAACTAGGGGAAAGTCCGAAACTACTGCTACAAATACAACAATTTACGGGCTTGAGATGGTTTAGAAAAAAAGAAAGTTTAAATGCAAAGGATGTATATATATCATATGTATATACGTGAAGATTGAAATTGATGGACGGATACATAAGTGTTACTGGGCCTTTTCCTTGAATGTATATGTATATGCGTATTCCATACATATGCCATGTATGTATATAATCTAAAGGCAAAGTGAAAAGAAGGCTTACTAGCTAGTAAATTAAGATGATGATCAACCGCGATCGTCGGGCCGAGTCGATCCTTCACTGTAAACCGATCAACACCAAGACACGCTGATGACAAGTTCGAGCCTACCATTAAATAATCATGCCAATTAGTAGATGATATGCATGGAGGAAATAGTGTTGCAAATATTTCCAATGGAGGAGCAACAGGATGTCATTAGTGAACCTAAAAAATGCACCTTGGGAAACTGGTAGTTGAAGGTCTTCACAATTGGAGAAATAGCTACGAAATAAATGGAGCACTGCTCTTGGGGAACTCGCAAGTTTGCTATATAATACCTTATGAAAGGGCATGGCTAAAAATCACAGAGATACTCCCAAAACATATGCCCCAAAATAAAAAGATATGGTTTGCCAAATAAATAAACCCACAAATATTACCCATAATCCACATCCGGATTTTTACCACAAATATATTGCTAGTGGTCTTCAAATATTTCTCATGATCTCATTCGGATTTGTAGCAGGCGAACAGAGTGCATATATGGGGCTAATCAATTTCGAAAAGTGAAACGTCATATGAATTGTTAGCCATGTACGCAAATGGGCTTCTATGGGCTGGCCCATATCTCAACTTCTATTGTTTCAAGACAATTGTATACATGTGTACGTAAATGCAAGATTACATGCAAGTTCATGCAAAGTTTGTGGGTTCCACTAAAACTGAGACCATGAAACGGAAGAACTACGTAGACTTGATCCCTTCAACGAGTACGTAGGAAATTCGACACTAAATCTAAACGAGTCTCGAATTCAGTCACAATTCCAAATTCAAACCTAAATCAAAGCGCTCTTGTCGAACTACGGTGATTTGATCCCATTAAGGGTACGTAGGAAGCTTGACATATAGCGCAAATGCTCGTCAAGTTCAATCGCAACCATAAATCAAATCAAACCCAAGTCCTAGTGGAAAGTTTAGACAACCCTTCCTAGAAGGTGGGTCTAATTTTCTCCACGCCATGCAAATGATAGTTGAACCGAGCTTAGGCAACCCTTCCTGGAAGGTGGGTTTAGGCTCGTTTCTCTATTGCATGAAAAACAAACACAAAAACCAAATCCAAAATCAAAACCTCTGAACTACGTAAGGCTTGATTCTCTTTAAAGAGATACGTAGGCAACCTGTTTTAACTCGGGTGCAGCTCAAATTTAAAAATTAACTCCAAAAGTTTCTAACATGTCTATATTATTAATAGAGTTGTAAAGATATACAAATAAGAGTCGAACTAAAAACATTAAATTAGATGTGTTTGTACAAAGTTGTTTTCCTTTAACAAATTTTGTCTAACAATCCTCTCCACCAATTCTGGGCCTAGCAGAATCTTATCAACATTCTCACCCCAACAGACTAGTGAACGACATTTCTGTCCATACAAAGCCTCGAATGGAGCCATCTTAATTGTTTAATGCCAACTGTTGCAGTAGGTAAATTCTATCAAACTTAAGCTGGTATCCCAACTAACAGGGCGGTCTAGTACGCAAGCCCTAAGCACATCTTCCAGTATTTGGATGGTCCTTTCGGATTGTCCATCGGTTTGGGGATGAAAAGCAGTAATGAACCTTAGCTCTATCCCCATGGCTTGATGTAGCTCCTTCCATAATCCCGACATGAATCTTCCATCACGATCAGATATTATTCTCTTCGGAGTACCATGTAAACGAACTATCTCATGCACAAAAGTCTCAGCTAACTTTTGGACTCCCCGTGTTTTCTTTATTGCTATGAAGTGTGCACTCTTTGTGAGCCTGTCAACGACTACCCAAATAGCATCCTTCTGTCCTTGAGTCTTAGGAAGGCCCGTCACAAAATCCATAGCAATATCTTCCCATTTCCATTCCGGCATTGGCAATGGTTGCAATTCGCCACCTGGCCTCTTGTGTTCAATCTTCACCTTCTGGCATACCAAACATTTTGCTACAAACTCTGCCACATAATTCTTCATGTTTGGCCACCAGAAATTCCGACGCAAATCTTTGTACATTTTACTTGATCCCGGGTGGACTGAGTATGTTGATGCATGCGCTTCTTTCAAAATGAGAAGGCGAATCTCCTCATTAGTTGGCACACAAATTCGTTCTTGAAACCATAACGATCCATCATCCTGAACGATAAAACCAGGTGCCTTTCCTTCTTGCACCTCACATCTTATCTTAATTAGCATGACATCTTCAACCAATTTTTCCTTTATTTAGTCCAGAAGAGTAGCATGAATCTCTAACATATTCATACTACCAACTTGACGTCCGAACCAAACCTCAATCTCGCAATGGATCAATTCTCGTTGCAGCATTGGTTGAGCAGTGGGCGCTGCCACCATGGATTCTTGAGACGTTTTGCGACTCAGTGCATCAGCTACAACGTTGCTTTACCTGGATGATAAAGCAATTCGATGTCATATTCTTTGAGTAGTTCTAACCATCTTCGTTTTCTCATGTTCAACTCCTTTCGAGCGAAGACATACTTCAAACTCTTATGGTCAGTGAAAATCTGACACTTCACACCATATAGGTAGTGACGCCAAATCTTCAAAGCAAACACAACTGCAGCTAATTCCAGGTCATGAGTCGGATAGTTCACCTCGTATGTCTTGAGTTGACGAGATGCATATGCAATAACCCTCCCATGTTGCATAAGCACGCATCCGAGACCTTGTTTAGATACATCACTATATACTACATACCCATCCAATCATCCGGGTACAATATTTACGCGGTGAGGTCTAAAGTGGATAACTTGTTAGTCTCTTTGATGGTTATTTGTTTGCTTTGATGATGCATTGATAATATCTAAACCTTCATTGACTTGCTTGATTTTATGACGGGTTGAGACACCTTTGATTTTCTTGTGGAATATGATTTTAGTTATTACTTGAGGACAAGCAAGGTTTAAGCTTGGGGGGATTTGATAACGCCTATTTTAGTCATATTTTAGGAGTCTAGTTACATAATAATTTAGGTCATATTCATGCATCTTTCTCATATTTTATTTTTATTTTATTTTATTTTGTATTCGGAATCTACACTCGAGTTTTTATATATTTCAGGCCTTTGGAGCTATTTTTGGAAGAAGATTTGAAGATATTTTCGGATGTCAAAGTGGTGACAATATTATTGATGGGCCGTGGATATTAGAGAGCAGCATATTGGAATCTTGAGGCCACGTATATATTGAGAAAAAGTGATGTGGATGGGCTTTGGTCCACATTAACAACTATAAAGGAAGGCCCAGTTTGAATTGGACGAAAATTTTGGGTTGGAGCCATTACCGTCTTTGTTCTCTGGATACACATAATTCACGTAAGGATGGGGGCAAATTAGATGATAATATTATTATATTACCTTAAGTTTATATATAGTTTTAGGGGGAGAACGCGTGAGGAGGAGATTAGCGAGGTTATATATATTTTAGTTTAGGTTAGTTTTATAGTTTTTAGTTTTTGTGCCGCACTGTACGAAGCTTTTCATGGTGGAATTTCGACCTTGACATTGAATTGAAGTTTTGAGTTTCAAGTTCTAGCCCTACAATTTGGATTATCTATATTATTCAGATTAAGTTTTCTTAATCTTTATTCTATTTGTATAATTCATATTTTGTTGATGGCTAGATTATCTATTGTGATTATTTTTTCAATCATGTTTGGCTAAATTCCTAGTTCTAGGGTTTTGGTGATCGATTCAATGTGTATTTAATTAAAGTTATATTCTTGCCTGAATTGAAATATATTTGATTCGATCCTAGGTTGCGTTATGCCCTATTTGTTTTATGCATATAGGATTCCTATTAGGGTTTGAGACCGACCGGAGATAATAATAATAGGATACTGATAGATTGAGGACTAAAAGTTGGTTCTTTTCATATCCCTGGGCATTCGACTTGAGAGTTATCTATGCGACAGCAATTTAATTTCTCTTGTGTGATTTTTAACTATCGTAGTAGTTCTAGGATTTGAATGATTCTAGCGGAACGCGACAGCGAATGTTAGATTTATTTATCCCTAGTCTCTAAAGAGCTCAAAGGATCTAAATTAGACTTACTTTACGCGACAACGACTGTTGGTTGAGTTTAGGTACATGCACTTATCGTCCGAGAGGAGTTAGTGATTACTTTAGATAGTTGGTCCTTCAAATAAATTCAGGCAAAATATAATTTTATTTATTGAAGCATTAGTGTGGTGATCCTTAACCTTAGACACATCTATCCCATAGTTTTTATCGTTTATTTGCTTTGTTATTTATTACCTTAGTTATAGATTTTCAATTCTTCATTATATTTTTGGCCTAATTTACTAGTAGAGATCCAATTGGTATTACTGGTCCTTGTGGGATCGACACTTGAGGTACTACGATTGACCCTGTTCGCTTGCGGGTTAGTTTTGGCTGCATCAAGTTTTTGGCGCCGTTGCCAACGCCAAAAAACTAAGGGTTCCGTCATCTTCCTTTTCTTCTTTCACGCTTACAATTGTTAAATAAAATCTCTCATCTTCATTTTCTTCTTTCACGCTGGTCGCCGACTCCTCTCAGCTATTTCGTCCTCCTTCTCCATCTCTCACCATCTCTGTTCTCTGCTCCACCACCGAGGGTTCCTCCATGTGAGCCGCCATCAGTCATTGCTCAGAATCCCTGAGCACTACTCTGCCTCCACCGTGTCTCTCTATCGCCACCTTTCCGGTCGCTTGCCCCAACCACCAGAGAAGCCCGCGTTTCGGAGTCCACTTCTCAGATTCTGACTGTTACTGCCCTCGTCGGTGTCATCACCGGACTCCAATTCGCCACCACACTTCGCGGGCAAAGCAACAACAATCACCGCCCTGCGTACGGTGTGAACAACCACTGCCTCTCTTCTAATGGGCTCATGTTCCCCATGCTAGTTTTCGAGTCTTCTTCGATTCGACCAGGTAAGTGAAGGTACTTGATAATTTCCATATCTTAAGATGTCTATTGAATTCAATTGTGTGGTTGGATTAGCTTGAGGCATTTCTCTGCTGAATTTGTCACCTGATGCTAAATTCGAAAATTTAATATGAATGTGTTGAATTCGAGCCTGAATACTCTGATTTGAATTGCTTATACTGAATTGATTTGCTGGTTAAAAATTGGTGAATTGCTGACAAGCTAATTGTGTTCAATTTTTCCCATATTTGTTCATGATTTGATCTCTTCAACGTAGTTGCTGGTTTTGAATCCACTAGAGCTAAAAAGTTGTGCTGAATTCAAAATCCGATTTGAGTACATGTCTTATTGAGAATTGTTAATTTGTTGGATATGTGCTTGGTTGGGTTTTATTTGAATGGTTGGAATTGATGTTGGATTTGCAAGATTCTGTGCTGATTTGAAATTTTGGATGATATCTCAAAAGCTTCATTTGCCTTAATAAGTATTTGAACTTTCAAATTATCACATGCGCTCTACTTGGTAGAAAATAATTCTAATGTGACAGAGATGTGGTTGTTGATCGTGTTTTGTTGATTCCAAGCCGATTAGGATTGATATTGATCTATCTTGTTTAGAGATTTGTGCTTATTATTGGGCTTGTCTGATTGTTTGTTGCGCTAATGAGCTCGGTTGGAGTTGTCTTTGTTTGTTTTGGGAATTATTTTTGTTGAACATGCTCATGTACAAAAAGACTATGCTGAAATTTTGAGCCTTTGAGTAACTTCCATGGCATAAAAGACATTAACCAACCTCTTTCTCCAGAACTCATTGAAAATGCCTAGATGCCTAATTATTTGGTGAGTTTCCTTTTCCTCTTTCTCTTTTTCTACATTAGGGACAATGTAGAATTTAAGCTTGGGGGAGGAAAATTTCATGTGAATTCCGTATGCATTTTTTAATATTATTTTCTTTTTCATGACATTCATGCATTCCATTTTGCATATTAGGTGTTGGATATGAACCCCATGTCTTGGCTTTGCTTGTTTATTTTTTTAAAAAAAAATTCCCTTAATTTCATTGGTTGTTGATACTCTAATTGATCTTGCTTGAAGATGAAAAAAAAATTGATATTTTGAAAATGTTTGAGTTGAAGTGACTTTTGACTATTCATTGAGCTAATTTAGTATTGAAGCTTTAGACAAAAAAAAAGCCATGTGAGGTTTATTTTGGCCTTTGGACTTTAACACTTATGAGTCCTCTTTCTTTTATGTGTGATTCTCTATTTGATTGCTATCTCTAGAACTTGCGTTTAGACTCTTTTTCAAGGCCACATTTATAACTCTTGTGCATGACATAAAAATGATTGAGGCATTATTTTTATGAGCCTATATATTCCCTTATCCACCCTGCATAATTATCCTCTTTTTGAAGCCGTTGTTTGCCTTTTATAGCCTTCTTTTTGGAAGCTCCACAAAAATAATCTCGATCCTATTATATGCCTTATACCCATCCGGGAATTAGGACTATTATTTGATTAATTTTGTGGTTGTGAGCCAAGCTTAGGGGAGATTTACACAAACTTGGTGGTTGGGATGTATTTTATATTAGTGTTTTCTTTGATAAAAAGAAAAAAGAAAAAAGTTGCAAAAAAAAAGAAGAAAAAAAATCAGAAAATGCAATGAAAAAAAAAAGAGTTGGAATAAAATAATAAAGGGTGTTGAGTTGAGAAAAAAGAAGTGGTTTGGAAATAATATCCTTAAGCTTGGTGTTGAGTTGAGTTCTAGTTAATTTTATATTCCCGGATTAGCACCACATGACCAAAATATTTCCCTACCTATTTATCTTTACCTTGGCCCCATTACAACCCAATAAAAGACCTCTTGATTTATGTTGTGTACTTGGTTTCTCGTGCTGGAGATTTAGAACACTGATGCAAGCTTATGGTAGTTTAGCTTTCAAATTTGAGACTGAGCGAAAACACTTACCCTTAAACACATGAGCGAGAGTGATTCTTATATTTACCCGGTGAGGTCTAAAGTGGATACCCTTAAACACATGAGCGAGAGTAATTTATGCGACAGCGAATGTTAGATTTATTTATCCCTAGTCTCTAAAGAGCTCAAAGGATTTAAATTAGACTTACTTTACGCGACAGCGACTGTTTGTTGAGTTTAGGTACATGCACTTATCGTCCGAGAGGAGTTAGTGATTACTTTAGATAGTTGGTCCTTCAAATAAATTCAGGCAGAATATAATTTTATTTATTAAAGCATTGGTGTGGTGATCCTTAACCTTAGACACATCTATCCCATAGTTTTTATCGTTTATTTGCTTTGTTATTTATTACCTTAGTTATAGATTTTCAATTCTTCATTATATTTTTGGCCTAATTTACTAGTAGAGATCCAATTGGTATTACATTGGTCCTTGTGGGATCGACACTTGAGGTACTACGATTGACCCCGTTCGCTTGCGGGTTAGTTTTGGTTGCATCAAGTAAGTTATAAAAACTCTTAATTATTACTACTTATGAATACTTCTTTAAATTTATTATTAAATATTGAGTAAGACTTATGACCTTTCGGGTAAGGTCATTTATCTAAAATAATCTAATAACGATTATTTGTTAACTTTTTATTTAATAAGATGAGGCGTTTAATATTTCTGATAATGTCACATATGTTTTATGAAATAAAATAAGGGAAATTACATCATTGCCCTTCTTAGAAAAGAGGGTTATTACAATAGTACCCCCTTAAAAATAGTTTCGTCCCCGAAACTAGGTTTGACTTACTAAATATCCAGCCAAGAAAAAGGGAGATTATTACAACTGAAACCCGATAGACTCGCAACCCATTGGGTTGAAACCCGAAACTCGTTGGGTTGACCGATTTAGTATATTTATAAAATTTATTTTAAAAAAATAATATATTTTATTATTAAAATATATTTAAAAAATATATATTATAATTAAAAATTATTATTTAATTAAAAATCTATTTTAATAATCATAGAAAATTCGATGTTTTTGACCCGCTGGTCAACCCGACACGCCCGAAAACCCGCATCGACCCGACCTAGTTTAACCCATGACCCGTTACGACCCGAACCCGACTAAACCCAAACCCAAAATGACCGAATCCGAACCCGCCCGACCCGACCCGATTGACAGGTCTAATAACAACTCAAACAAAAACTTCTAACCATTCCTTTGTACTCACAAGCTCTTAACTAAACCAATTCTCAAAGACAACATTAACCCACTACCTTGCACAATAACCTGACACATCCTATGACGCGCCACGTCGAGATGACCCACCATTATCTTGGAAGAGTTTCCTTGAAGCATAGTTCACATCTGTGTTGAATCCTAAAAATATCAACGCCCTAAAGGGTTAGCTAACAATTCTAACACACACCAAATGGTAAACACAATATAGAACAACCAAAATCAGTTTAATCAAATACATAATAATAATAATAATAATAATAATAATAATAATAATAATAATAATAATAATAATAGAATAGTTCACATATAGTATTTACACAAAAGCAAACAAGTGCACAACAATACTTATAATTATAAGACACACATAATAATAGTTAAAGTCATACGATGCATACTAATAATAGCACATCATTTCACTTTAGTATCTCCTCAATCACTTTTAGTCTCAATAATAGTTCAATCGCAGATGGCGGGAGGGAAAGTCGATAGGCAAGCTTGCCAATCCATGCTAAAATTTTAAACGGTCCAACGTAACGAGGGTTAAACTTTCCTCGTTTTCCAAAGCGGAAAACCCCTTTAGATGGAGACACTCGGACGAAAACCTTGTGTCCTACTTCAAGCTCAATATCCCTTCGTTTCATATCAGCGTAGGATTTTTTTCGACTCTGAGCTATCAACATTCTCTGTCGGATTAAAGCAATGTCGGTAGTAGTCCTCTCCACCAATTATGGGCCTAGTAGAATCTTATCAGCATTCTCATCCGAACAGACTAGTGAACGACATTTCCGTCCATACAAAGTCTCGAATGGAACCATCTTAATGGTTGAATGCCAACTATTGTGGTAGGTAAATTCTACCAAACTTAAGCTGGTATCCTAACTAACAAGATGGTCTAGTACGCAAGCCCTAAGCATATCTTCCAGTGTTTGGATGGTCCTTTCGGATTGTCCATCGGTTTGGGGATGAAAAGCAATACTGAACCTTAGCTCTGTCCCCATGGCTTGATGTAGCTCCTTCCAAAATCCCGACATGAATCTTCCATCACGATCAGATACTATTGTCTTTGGAGTACCATGTAAACGAACTATCTCATGCACAAAAGTCTCAGCTAACTTTTGGACTCCCCATGTTTTCTCTATGGCTATGAAGTGTGCACTCTTTGTGTTCCTGTCAAGGACTACCCAAATAACATCTTTCTGTCCTTGAGTCTTAGGAAGGCCCGTCACAAAATCCGTAGCAACATCTTCCCATTTCCATTCCGGCATTGGAAATGGTTGCAATTCGCCACCTGGCCTCTTGTGTTCAATCTTCACCTTCTGGCATACCAAACATTTTGCTACAAACTCTGCCACATCATTCTTTACGTTTGGCCACCAGAAATTCTGACGCAAATCTTTGTACATCTTACTTGATTCCGGGTGGACTAAGTATGCTGATGCATGCGCTTCTTTCAAAATCAGAAGGCGAATCTCCTCATCGGTTGGCACACAAATTCGTTCTTGAAACCATAACGATCCATCATCCTAAACGATAGAGTCAGGTGCCTTTCCTTCTTGCACCTCACAGCTTATCTTAACTAGCATGACATCGTCAACCTGTTTTTCCTTTATTTGGTCCAAAAGAGTAGCATGAATCTCTAATATATTCATACTACCAAGTTGATGTCCGAACCGAACCTCAATCTCACACTGGATCAATTCTCATTGCAACATTGGTTGAGCAGTGAGCGCTGCCACCATGGATTCCTATGAGGTTTTGCGACTCAGTGCATCAGCTACAACATTAGCTTTACCTGGATGATAAAGCAATTCGATGTCATAATCTTTGAGTAGTTCTAACCATCTTCGTTGCCTCATGTTCAACTTCTTCTGAGTGAAGACATACTTCAAACTCTTATGGTCAGTGAAAATCTGACACTTCACACCATATAGGTAGTGACGCCAAATCTTCAAAGCAAACACAATTGCAGCTAATTCTAGGCTATGAGTCGGATAGTTCACCTCATATGTCTTGAGTTGACGAGATGCATATGCAATAACCTTCCCATGTTGCATAAGCATGCATCCGAGACCTTGTTTAGATGCATCACTATATACTACATACCCATCCAACCATCCGGGTAAAGTCATAATCGGAGCACTAGTCAAACGCCTTTTAAGTTCTTGAAAGCTTACCTCGCATTTCTCATTCCACACAAACTTCTTGTGAACCTTACGGAGCAAACTAGTCATAGGAAGAGCGATCTTTGAAAATCCTTCCACAAATCGCCTATAGTATCATGCAAGACCAAGAAAGCTACGAACTTCTTTCACATTCTGAGGTTGCTTCCAATCTGCAACTGCTTGGATTTTCTGAGGGTCTACCATTACCCGTTCTTGGTTGATAACGTGGCCTAGAAATGCAACTTCTTTCAGCCAAAAATCACACTTCGACATTTTTAGCATACAACTCGTTTTGCCTAAGGATTTGTAGAATGATCTTGAGGTGTTCTTCATGAGCTGATTGGCTAGGTGAATAAATAAATGATAATAGAATAAAATAAGCAAAGTATAAAAAAAAATAACAAAAGAAATCTATGAAAGAAGAAACGCAATTACAGTAGTGGTGGTGGCAGTGTACTGGTGCGACACAGTGGAGGTAACCCAGGAAGTTGGCGGTGGTTATGGGTGGAACCCGTGGTGGTCGAGGATCGGCCTGGTGGGTCGAGTTCGAACAGGAGCAAGAAGAACGAAATTTCGGTCTAGTGGGTTGGAGAATACAATGGAGTTTTGGTGGTGAAAGGGGATCGATTTTGGTCTCAATTTATAAGGCAAAGGGTCGGATTTAAACGCTCAAAATGAGTTAACACCTTCCATAACCTCAATTGATTTGATTGACAATCAAATCATAGCTAATTAATTTTCGCCCTAATTTCTTCAAATCAGAGAAATGAAATTTTCGGGGCTCAATTGCTCAATTAAGATTAAGATTCGGCTTGAGCACGAAGAAAATGATCGTTTCCATATATAATAAGGTTGATTCCGTGATTAATGGGTGAAAATTGATTTTTGGGCAAATTTCCATTGTAATGGGCAATATTGACACGGCTGCTGGAGGTAGAAGATGACTTTTGCTGGATTTTACATTTTGGGCCCAATTATAACAAAATTACAATTTCGGCCCATACTTTTAAAAACGTGGCAAAAAACCCCCATTTCATAGGTATTCGAAATTCCGAAAACTATATTTTTTACTCAACATTTTAAGAACTCATTATCTTGCCTTCAAAATTTATTCCTTTTCCATAAAAAATATTTTCAAGAAATACTAAGTAAATTATTAAAACTCCTTATTATTACTCCTTATGAATACTTCTTTAAATTTATTATTAAATATTGAGTAAGACTTATGACCTTTTGGGTAAGGTCATTTATCTAAAATAATCTAATAACGATTATTTGTTAACTTTTTATTTAATAAGATGAGGAATTTAATATTTCTGATAATACCACATATGTTTTATTAAATAAAATAAGGGAAATTACATCATTACCCTTCTTAGAAAAGAGTGTAATTACAATAGTTCCCCTTAAAAATAGTTTCGTCCCCGAAACTAGGTTCTAATTACTAGATATCCAGCCAAGAAAAAGGGAGGTTATTACAACCGAAACTCGATAGACTCGCAACCCATTGGGTTGAAACCCGAAACCTGTTGGGTTGACCGATTTAGTATATATATAAAATGTATAAAATTTATTTTAAAAAAATAATATATTTTATTATTAAAATATATTAAAAATATATACTATAATAAAAAATTATTATTTAATTAAAAATCTATTTTAATAATAATAAAAAATTCGATGTTTTTGACCTGCTAGTCAACCCGACCCGCCCGAAAACCCGCATCGACCCGACCCGATTTAAACCATGACCCGTTACGACCCGAACCCGACTCAACCCAAACCCAAAATGACCGAACCCAAAACCGCCCGACCGACCCGATTGACAAGTCTAATAACAACTCAAACAAAAACTTATAACCATTCCTTTGTACTCACAAGCTCTTAACTTAACCAATTCTCAAAGACAACATTAACCCACTACCTTGCACAATAACCCGACACATCCTATGACGCGCCATGTCGAGAGGACCCACCATTATCTTGGAAGAGTTTCCTTGAAGCATAGTTCGCATCTATGTTGAATCCTAAAAATATCAACGTCCCGAAGGGTTAGCTAACAATTCTAACACACACCAAATGGTAAACACAATATAGAACAACCAAAATCAGTTTAATCAAATATAGAATAATAATAATAATGATAATAGTAATAGAATAGTTCACATATAGTATATACACAAAAGCAGACAAGTGCACAACAATACTTATAATTATAAGACACACATAATAATAGTTAAAGTCATACGATGCATACTAATAATAGGACATTATTTCACTTTAGTATCACCTCAATCACTTTTAGTCTCAATAATAGTTCAATCGCAACTCATCAATTTGCAATCGATATCATTTGTCTAACAAGCATGGCATCCTCTAGCCTTACACGGGGTAGTGGACGACGGCCTCCACCATTTTTCTGAACCATTCACACCCTCATCATTCATCTTCTTACCCTTGGTCAAGCCTCCACTAGAGCAGTCGCCAAAATATTTTATTATAATATTGAAGGGGCCCTCCTTGACATACAACTAAGTCAGGGATGTCTCCGCCTTCCTAACTATCCCTGATCATAGATGTATCGGTTAGATGTCAATGCTTTGAAGCCAAATAAAATACATAATATGATTCATCTATTAGTATACTTTTCAAAATAAGGATTTATTGTCAAATAGATATATGATAGTATACAGGGAGGAATCCCAAAATAAAGTTCTACACATCATATCTACACATTCAGCACACATCAAAATTGATAACTAAGTCTAGGCGACTTAGCTCAACGATGAACTTATACGAGTCAATTCCTTTTCAAAAATAATACGATCCAATCTCGAACAATGTTCAATTAAGACCGACAAGCAATTCGAGATGTCCCAAATCACTCTTCTCCTTTCTTTTCTCTAATCTTGTCTAGGTCAAACTAGACCGAAGATTATCCGAGGTATTCAATCTTTCAAAGTTCACATCACTGCAAAAATATTCATAACTTTTCACATAGATATTCAAATTGAAATCCGTAAATTGTCTCATATTCGTAAGATAATTCCTCATCTTAATATTATGTCCACTAATTTCCAGAAATGATGAAATATGCCCAGAATTTCCATAAATGTGCAGAAATGACCAAAACCTCTCCAAACTACTTAGCCATTTTTCTTAGCTAACTTGTCCACCTTCATTCGTTACCTTCTCTTGGTACAAATAATTTAAATCATCCTCCTACTCGTCCTTCTTTCTCATATCAAATCACCATGGCTTATCCCTCCTTTTTCTTTTCATTTCTAGCCAATATTAAGCCCAGAAAAATCAGTGGGTGACAAGCCTACTTTGTAGATGAATATTGGTGTCGTCTGACATCCGTTTTGGGTGCTTCAAGCAGCAGTTGAAAGATGGAAACATTTTCTTCCAACTGTTGCCAATGGTGGTGGAAAAGGAGCCACGAATATGGTGGGAAAAGGAGGCACGAATCCCACTAGTTGCCAGCCGGAAATTCAAGGTTGAAAACAGTGTTGAGGAGCTGTCTTCACTGGATCTTGGATGTGACACTAGGGGACGATTTGGCGTCAGGACTAGCGATAGTTGAAGGCCGAGATAACCCTCTATCTATTGTTGGCAATGTCCGCCAAAGAGGTGGTCGGAACACGGTGCACGGGGTTCGCCAATACTGCTCTTCGTCCACTTCTATTTTCTGGACAAAATTTAGATTGGGACGAAAATCTTTCATTTTGACTCGATTCTTGATCCAATCATGTCAAATACGCTGAGTATTATTATAGAGGAGGTTTTTCTCGTTATTTCAAGCTTTGAATCGTCAATTTTGGTTGAGAAACGATGAAGAAATTGATTGCTGAACACAATTGGGTTTTAGGTCGAAAGGAATGTGAACGAGGGGTTCATGGCAAGACAAATTAAATAGGTGGATGATGATGTGTTGCTTAAACATGAACACTCTTAGGAACTTCTAGTAGCTTATTCATGCTTTATATAAGATATGAGATAAGTAACGTGGCAAGCTATAAAATAGCTTAGGAATTTCAATTTGGAATTGTCAATATTGGTTACCGACCTTGTGAGCAAGTATGACAAAATGATAAGGAAGTGTTGTGCCGTGTGATTAAATCGGAACGGGACAAAATATATAAGGTGGTTCGTATGTACACATTTAACTTATATTTTTCGACCTTTATATTTATATGGGTAATGTGTTGATCGCACAATTGGTTTTATCATTTTGTTAACTTAATGCTCTTTACGACATCATGCCGAGTATAGTCTTATATACCCAAGTTGTTCTTTGAATAATCGGGCAACTTATATAACATATCAACACCTTTTTAACTAGAAAAAAAAACGAAAAAGATTTAGTATAAAAATAATAACGACTTAATAATTGTTATTGTTTGATAACTAAAATAATTATTGGAAACAAATAATTACTTACCAAAGTATTCATCTATAAGACGGGATTATTACAGCAATGACATATTCATAATTTCCAGGAAATTACAAAAGTCCATCGCTATGGTCAAAAAGTACATTGCGATATACCAAAAAGTGCATTACTAACCTTGAAAAATTAGGAAGGAAACGGTTGAGTTGATTCGGGATTGGGCCAATCTAGACGCCTCGGATTGATGCGTTTTTGCAACGCACTTTTACCGGTTTCATAGTGCACTTTTCCACCCCAATGATGCACTTTTGTAATGTCGTGGGCATTATTTTTGTTTGCACTTTTTTGGTCTAGTAGTGCACGTTTTTGGATTTCTTAATGCACTTTTATAGCAACCCGAGCATAGAGTACGTACCCCGCTGGATTCACTTTTGTTTGCACTTTTTCGGCTTTGTAATGCACTTTAATGTGTTTCGGAGTGCACTTTTTCTCGATAACGATGCACTTTTTAATTCCGAGAAATTACCAAAATGCCACCGCGCGTGTCCATGTTCTCAGAATTTAAGTGTTTTTTATCTGGGTCATGGATTTAGTTCAGCCAACGGTCAAGATGGTCCCTCAAATTGCACATAATAAATGTGTTTCATGTGATCCACACTCATGTAATACCATGTAACGTTGCACATTTTCCTATAAAATCATGGATTGAATTCGAGATATTAATACGATATTATAGTCGAACAAATTTCTTAGAGTATGTTCAATGGTAGACCATTTTAATTTGGTCATCAAATTAAAAAAAATATTTCTCTCTTCCACTTTATTTATGACCATCTTTATGACCAAACATAAATTTTAAAATCTCAATAGTTGCCCAGTTTATGAGAAGGGGGAAAAAAAGTTGTTGCCTTTTGATGAGAATATTGCATTAATTTTTTAATCTTCTCTCTTCTATTTTCAGGACATGTGGCAGTTCCACATTTAATGACCAAATGTAAGAAGTGGTCATTGTAATGACAAGGACATCATTCTCTTTCCTCCCAATTCATACTCTCTCTTCTTTTAATTATAGTTTATTACTTCTCTTTCCTATGACTATTTTGATAACCACCGCTGGGAGTACTCTTAATGGTGATCAAATTCCTTATATAGTTTGATTAATCCTCCAACAAAATTCGGTATTTTAAGTTCAAGATACAACTTAACAAAATCTTATTAACTACTCTAACTTATCTAAAAAAATTTCTTGTAAAAGTTGATATTTTGTTCAAATTCTTATAAAATTGCTTATGTGTAATATTTGGTTTAATAAATACGTAAAGATAGATTCATCTAACAAATAGATGGATTAAATTGATTTTGTGAACCCAAATAAGTACAATTTTAATCACATGAATAACTAAATTTTAAACTAAAATTACATAGTTTAATGTTTTTAATTATAAAGTTATCTAATTATTACAAATGGTAAAGATAACATTTATCAATTTAAACAAATAACAACAATTTATTGAAGAATATTCTCAACAATTTTCAACTAGTATCAATTTTTGTAGAATTAACAGATATTATTTATTATCAATTTGAAAAAATAATAAAAAATTATTTTAAGAAGGTAACCTTGATTTTTACTTTTTTTTAGAGCAAATTTAAAATATTAAGCCATAGATCGTTGGTCTAGCGGGCCTATCAAAATACAGGCCCAAGTTCATTCAACCGATAAACAAACCCTAGGAAGGAACCTGAACCAGAGAGAGAATCAGGACGGAACGACGGACTCGGGAAAAAGAATTCTCAATCCTTCACTGCCGGCATATATCTTCTCTGCCTCGTCAAAGTCTACAAAGTTGCCCAAGTTCAGATCAGAGGGTTGAGGTTAGAGCGAAGAAGAGAGTAGAGGAAGAAGAAGAGAGGAGGAGGAATGAGGGAGGCTCGAAGCGGCGATTTCACATGTGGATCCATTCAATCTCTGAGAAATTGCTGCTCGTCTCCCTCACCTTGGCTACCAAACGGAATCCCAATCTCTTTTCATGCATACACATACACATATATAGATAGATCGATAGATAAGCAAGCAGTAACATGCAGATCTCAGTTGCCAAGAATCTGCTTTCAAATGTTCCTCTTTTCTCTCTCTCGGTCTCGTCCTCGTTTCGCCTCTTCTGATCGCTTTGCTCCCCTCTGAACCAACCTTATGATGATTCTTACATCTGAAGGTTCCAATCTCTTTCAATCGACAAATTTTTACCCTTTCTTTTGTTTAATTTGAACAAAATCCGACTATTCTTTTTTGTTTGGGCTAATGTGCGGAACCCTAATTTTACAACTTCGTTTTCATGCCGTTCTCTGTTTTCTAGCCTGTCAATGCAAAATTTGGCTGACAGTTTGATTCTCAATTCTTACCTCGTCAACCTGAACAAAAATCATGCTTTTGAATGGTTAATTCCATGTAAATCAAACAGAAAAGCAAGTTGCTCTGTGAAGATCATCAATTTTATGTAAGGAGATCTTCCTCTTGAGCTAAAAATGACACAAGATTCAATATGCACTCTAGTTCAGATGATAATGTTAAATTCCTTTCTCAGTTAATATCTTGGCAAACACTTAGGCTAGGTACAAGTAGCCAAAGTAGGATTATCTTGGCAAACTCGATCGCATCATAAGCTTTCCTTAAGTCGAGTTTGATGGCACACCGAGATGAGAAGCAAAACCCATTATACTTTTGCCTAGTTTGCATTAATCGAGCTACTGTCGTCACGCTGTTCGTATCCTATTTTACTTCCAATGCGCTATGAACTTGGTTACCTTGAATCAGAACACTGCAACCTTTGGAAAAACAATGTAGCAACACAAATCAGTTGAGGAGTTCAAAGCACCAACTAGTGGCCGGTTCTTTCATGAACATATTGGCCTGTGATAATGTTCAGCACAAGTGACCGCCTTTGTTTTGTAATTTGCACACTAGTAAACGTTTGTTGATTCTGTAATCTTAAGTGCCTTTTTCAAATTGTATTTATTGTAAAAGAGTTTTTATGTCAAATAATATTTGTAATGAACAATAAAAACTCTTGTTAAAAGAACCAATTTTGTTCATCAGGAGAAGTTTACTTTGCTGGAGAATTTGTTAATTAGCAGCCCTTAGTAGGGATGATATCAGCTCCCAAACTAGGAGGGGATTTGGATTTGTGAATTTTTTCGAAAGAATGAACCCACTGATCAGATCGTGTTATAGATGACTGAATTAACATATCAAGCAAAAACAAAGTTCAACAGCCTTTGGAACACTAACATATCAAACTAACTAGTCACCCAAAATAGTTTCAAGGAAATAACATCAATCAAACTTGAAATCAATATATAATCTAGCTACCTTTTTACACCTACCATTGACAATTTTGGTCTCACTTTCCAAGATACATCGTACTCAACGACTTCGGCGGAGCCATGTTGAATATCATAACAAATCAACCGTGCCCTATTGTAACACACAATTAACACAATCTTTCTGCCATCATGAGATTCATATAGTGCTATGACGTTCCTCGATAACCCGTCGGTGATTAGTTTTGACATGTCAAGACTAAACAACTTTGTCCAAGATTCATAGACTCCATACTCTTTCATCACCCACACATGTGTGTGAACCCCATAAACATCACGAATTGAGTAGCATAGTTGTCCACCTAATTCGATCAAGCTGGTCGCCAGAATACCTTTATGAGCCGGCACCTCTGATAATTCCGCAAACATAGAAGTATGAAGATCATATGTAAGAATAACGTTCATTGGGTCTCCTCCTCTTTTGGGACAAACCCAATGAAGGATACCATTAATAGAGCAAGCTCGACGCAGGGATTCCTGAGAATAATCAGCACAAGGGAAGCCTTGGAGTGTCTTCCAAGCATGATTTCTGAAGTTGTAAACCCAAAATAGACTGTTGTCCTTCTTTTGAACCATGTTCATGTCAAACTTTTGTTTCATTTTTTCACCCATCCATTCTTGTATACCATAATTGCTGACCACTAGGATCTTGTGGTCATCAGCGTAATGATCATAACCGAATCCATAATAGATCCACCCGGTACTGAACCCTAATGGTATTTGTAGGCTTGCTATGGGGGCATCTACAACGTTGTGTGATGCTCCAGTGAACAAGTTGTACAAAAGGAAGTGGTTATTTGCTAAGCCAACACAAGCCACTGCATTCGATGATTCCAAAACCAACCCTTGGGCGCGCCCGTCGATAGGAATATGGTGCACACTTTTGCTGCCGTCGTGCCTTATTAATAAGCAATAGAGGCTTCCTTTACTAATGAACAAGGTCAGAGACTTGTCATGATAAAGGTTGTAAAACTTGGGATCATTGATGAGGCTTTTCCAATCCTTTGACACACATTTACATTCTAGAATGGATACGAATGGGAGAAAGTGGAGAATCTTTATGAGTATGTCTTGAGGGAGGTAATTTGAGTAGTTTATGGGCATGTTTAATCTTTAATCTAAAAGGAATGGCGGCCCTAGATGGAACTTTACCCTAATTGTAACGAGGAAACAAATAGTATATATAGTAGTAAGCTTGTGAACAAACTATAGAGAAATAATGAAGATGTAAAAGTGAGTAAATCTTATTGATGGAGAAGAGAGTACTTATACAGATAATTACTCTAGAAGATAATTTCTATCTAGTTAAAACAACTATCTAAAATAGTGTAACAACCTTGATTCTAACAACAACCTAGTCATTCTACCAAAAAAACAACAACCACCTAGTCAAGGATAAGATAATAATAGAATTTAATATAATCTAAAATATAGTATATATTATCAATATAAACAACCCTTTTTGACAATTATACCTTTTTGTTTCATCTTGTTGCTCTCATTGTAGAAGACTAAAAAACTACTTTTAACGTAGTCATTCGTTATCACTTGAAATTCATCTCTAGAATTTAACTCATCCATATCAAAACTAGTGGCAATGGTATAATATATCCACCCACTAGAACAATCTGACGCTATTTAGTCCAACCAATAGGGTATCATAATATTTTGTATAAAATACTCAAGTTCATTCGCACGTAGTCGATGAAAGGTTATCAAATCTTTCGAGGTAGTACAAAATATAAGTTCTATCTCCCAATTGGAGTATGAATTTATGAAGGCTTCATGTAAATAGACTTATTGTTTGTTTTATTTAATTTGTTTTCATAATATTAGCCCTATTATTTAGCAAATCAACTTCACTTAGCTTTATGTACCGAAATTCCAAACTATGTATGTATGTATTGCTTGAGTTTCAGCTTAGATTCCACCCTTTTGTAGCTTCAATAAGTTGATTCTTTCATGAACTTATTGGTATAATGGTACGTGACAAACTGAGAATAAGTTCAGCACAAGTGCCTTTTTCAAGTTGTACCCTTATCAGACAGTTTTTATGTTCAAACTAAAACTCTACTCTACTTAAGGATCTGTTTGCAATTCTTAAGGAATCATTTTTTTTGTTAATAATGACATAAAAGGTATAAGAAGATTAGAGGATGAAATCAGCTCTAAAACTAGGAGCAGGAGAATTATACTTCAAAGATAACTAGTTGTACCCGTCGTACCATGTACGACTATGATTTGATATTTTATAGACATTATAAATAGAATATTAATAAATAAAAATATAATATAAGTAATTTATTGTTCGTTGAATGTATAATTTTGTTAATCAATATAAATGATTAAATTTAATGTTGAGAATGAAGATATATTATTAAGATAAAATAATTATATTTCTCCTTTTCCTTGATGATATTTTTATATATATTTAATTAGAAAAAGAAGATAAAAATATGAATAAAAAATTTTATATATTCAAATATGGAAAAGAGAAGAATTTTAAAAATAATAGTTAACTTAATAAATAAGGTATAATAAAGTATGAAAGAAAAAGATAATTTAATTATATAAAATATTTAAAATTTAATATAAGATGGGACCAAACTGATTTTTTGGTTCGATAAAGTAAAGATTAGATAAGATTAAATATTATATTATTCAAATTTTATTACTTTCCATGTACGTAAATTTAGAGATTATCAAATATTTCAATATATCTAAATATTTTATTGTCAATTTTTATTAATTTTAAACATTATAAATATTTATCCTAATTTTTTATTATAAAAAATCAATATATATCTAGAAATAAATTAGTCAAAATATATATGCTAAGAGATTTATATTTATTTTAAAATATTTTAAATATTTTATCTTTAATTTTAAATACTTGTATAAGAAAGATTTCAAAAGATCTTGTTATACTAAATAGATATTTGTTTGATATTAGAGATAAATTTAAATAGTTAAAAAAGCATTTAATAGAAAGAAGTTATAATAATAAAAATTGATATTATATTTTTTAAATATGAGATGGGGCCATAATCGTTCTGGTGGCTCGAAAAGGTATAATTTTAATATATAGTTATAGATAATATATTATATTGCAAAATATCAACATATAGTTAAAAAATTATATACTTTGAGTCCAAGATTTGATAAAAGATAAAAGAAAATTTATTATGTATAAAATTAATATAAAAGAAAATTTTCCGTAGATTTACGGGTAGTTTTAAAAATTATATAATAAATTAAAGCGAAAAAAGAAAGGTAATGTATATTATAATAATTATTCTATTATTATAATTATTAATGATATTTATATAAAATTTAATGATTTTTTTTGTTTTCTAATCTTAAAAACAAATAAATATGGAAAATATTTTTCTATATCAAACCTTCTACATTCACTTTTAAGTATAATAAATAAAAAAAAAATTGAAAGAAGTGATTGGTTCTTAAAGTGCCATAGCGTAAATTTTATAGATAATTTATTTTTATTTATAATGTATTAGCGTAGATATAGATAGAAATTTATATCGGTAATTTTTTTTCAATAATTTGATAAAAATATTTTAGCATAATTTTAAGATTCATACAATATATAATATTGCTTATCGGTATCAATAAATATATACATTATCTATTTTTACAACATTTAAATCTTACCCTAAGAAAACTTCAATCCTATAAATGCATTTTTTAAGTAGTGTTTATTATTATTTTTTAAATATGTGCATATTATTTTTTTATTTATTTTTAATGTGATAGGTACTATATGAAACAAACTACGCATATAATATGGTATCTATCCATTATCTATTTTATGAAGGGATTAAGATAAAGATTTCTACAATTATTATTTAGTTTTTTATGTTGAAAAAAGTTTGTTCATTATTTTATTTAGGTAAATTTTTACACAAATTTGGCTTATGCTTTATAATGTATTAGAGTAGATCTTTGGAACAAAAACGACAAACGGATAAATCTTTGGAACATTAACAAATCAAACTAACATGTCCAAGAAATACTTGAAAGAAATAAACATGAAATCAATATAATCTAGCTTCCAACACCTACAATTGACAACGACAATGGTATCGTTCCCTCTTCACTTCCAGAGGTTCATTGTACAACGGCATCGTTCCCACCTCTTCACTTCCCGAGGTTCATCGTACTCTACGACTTTGGTGGAGCCATCTTCCATATCATACCAAATCAATGCTTTGCTATCCGAACACACAAACAACACAATCTTTCTACCATCCCGAGATTCACATAGTGCCATCTCCTTCGTCGAAAATCCACCGGTGATTAATTTTGACTCGTCAAGACTAAACAACTTCGCCCAAGATTCTTCAACTCCGTACTCTTTCATCACCCACACATGAACCCCATGATCATCACAAAACCAGTAGCAAAGTTGTCCACATAACTCCACCGACTTGTTCTCCGAAACAACTCTATCAACAGGCAACGATATTTCCCCAAACCTAGAACTATGAAGATCATAAGTAACGATAACCTCCACTTGTTCTTCTCTTTTCGGAACAACCCAATGAAGAACACCATTAAGAAAACAAGCTTGATGCGAGGGAGGCCACCGATACGCGGAATAAGGGAAGCCTTGGAGTGTCTTCCAAGCATCCCTTTTAAAGCTATAAACCCTAAATTGATCGTCCTCCTCGCTCTCAACCTTATTAACATCAAACTTCCTCACCATGATCTTATAATCATCAACGTCACGATCATAGCCGAACCCGACTAGAGATAATCGACGTGCTGTTGGTGCATCATCTACCACGGTGCACGAAGCTCCGGTGAACAAGTTGTGGAAAAGGAATTGATCCTCTGTTGTGCCAACACATGCCATTGCGTTGGATGATTCCGAAAGCAACCGTTGAGCATGACCGTTGATCGGAATACGGTGCAACGTGTATGAAGGATAACGATTCCCATCACCGACGTCGACGATATTGTTGTTGATGACGTTGTGCCTTATGAAAAGGCAGTAGAGGCCTCCGTTACTAGTGAACAGGGTCAGAGATTTGTGATGGTAAGAGCTGAAAAAGTTGGGATGGTGGATGAGATTCTTGAATTTCTTGGACACAAGTTTGCATGCCAGAATGGATTCGAATGGGAGGAGGAGGAAAATGTTTGTCATTATCTTTTCAGGAAGAGGGAGATTTGACTGTTTTTTTGGTTTGATTGGTCTCTTTCTTTTTTTGATCATCATGTTTGATCGAGGATTGATCAAAGAGAGACGTATACGCACCAGTATTACACAATCCGACGAAGACGAGAAAGAAGAAAGGCAATCGTTGAAGGACACTTAAAACCCTAATTTTTGTGAGGAGCGATTTCAGCGTTCTTTGATTTTGATCCAGCCTCCTTTTAATTCTTTTTTTTTTTTTGGTAAACCGCCTCCTTTAATTCCTAGATATACCAATGCAGGGCTGAGCTGACACGATTTTAATTTATTTGGGCCCAAACTTATACAGCGAAGAGGCCCAAACATGATTAGGTTAATGGCCCATCAATACAAAATAAGATTAGGTTACTAGATCCTTTGTACACTGGCGGCCGGGTGTTCTCAGCCAGGCGCTAGCGGCACAAAACAAGTGAAAATTTGGGTCTTTCTCAATTGAGAAATAAGAACCAATCAATGCCGACGGTGAAGAATTCGAATTGAATGAACCTGGAACCTCTCAGACCAGAGGGTTGAGGTTAGAGCGAAGAAGAGGCGATGGCGAAAATGTTGGAATAGAGGAGAAGAGAAGAGAGGAGCAACGAGGGAGGCTTGAAGCGGCAATTTGACATGTGGATCCTGAGAAATTTCTCTGAAATTGCTGCTCGTCTCCCTCACCTTTCCACCATTGACAACGTTTTTGTGAACGGAGGGAGTATTATTATATATTATACTTAGAGAGAGAGAGTTACATGCAGATCGCAATTGCTGAGATCTGATCTCAGATGCAGCGAGCTCTCGATCTCGCTCTCTTCCACTTTTCGCCCCCTCTTCTGATCGCTTTGCTCCTCTCTGAACCTTGTGATGATTCTCTTATCTGAAGGTTCCAATCTCTTTGAATTACGCTTTCTTCTGTTTAAATTTGAACAAAAAGGGGAAAAAAAGACTTTTCTCGTATGTTTGGGTTGATGTGCATATAACCCTAATTTCACAACTTCATTTTGATTCCGTTTTCTGTTTTCTAGCCTGTCAATGCAAAATATTTGCTGAAAGTTTGATTCTTGTTGCACATGAAAAGTGCAAAGACTTGCGAGTCACAATTCTGCCTTCCTCAAGCTAAACAACAATTGATGCTTTTGAATGTTCAAAGTGCAGGTAAAGCAAAGGAAACACCATCAATCCGAGAGTCTGAATCCAGAAAAGCAACTTACTCTTCGAAGATTTATGCAAGGAGATCTTCCCCTTAGGCTAAAACGACACAAAATTCAATCTGCATCCTACTTCAGATCGTCATGTTAAAATCGTTTATATGCCTTCAGATCAAATGTGCTAGTGGGAATTGAATCTGCACCTATCAAATGCAATAACGCCATCTTGTGAAGTTGTGAATGAATAAAAAGTGGAAAATAGAAACACAACTAGAAGAAGTAATAGTTTTATACTCTGAACAGAGAGATAAACAAAGTTCTTCTGATTCTCTTATACACACTCATATCAACATGATTCACACTTATAACGCTCGTTGATCTTCCTAATTACCGACTTTAATTTTTTCCTAAGTATGAATTTAGCCGAAGACTCATCTAGAATTGAATGTTCTCGTCTAAAAAGATACTCTAGGCTCAATCTTTCTGAAATTCCGATTTATGCCTAATTCTTTCCTCGTCAAAAAAAAAACTTACAAACTATTTTTTGATAAAACAAACTTACAAACTATTGAAATAGAAGACATAAACGAAATCCCAAGTACATATCAATTCCCTCATACAAGCACTAAAGTACTTAGTAGTTGGATAATCACGTCTCATAAGTAAATCAATACTCCATTTTATATGTTTTCTTGAAAGGTTGTGAATTGACATGTTTGATCATCTAATAATAGTTCAATTCAAGTTACAAGTAAAAAAAATATAAGCATCTATAATAGTTTCTTCAAAATAATGAATAAAAAATCATACTTATTACTTTATATAATTTTACAATCCAACTGTTTCTCCATTTTAAAAAATTCTTATTTTATTTGGAGAATTGTCTATATTTGTGAAAGCTCCTCTTGTTTTTTTCTCTTCTTTCCCTATTTTGGAAAATGAGATAAGGAATTTATTAGACTAAAATACCTCAATTGTCATGAAAAAATAAATTTCTCCATTTTAGATAATTTGTTGTCTAAGCGCATACTCGCTCCTCAATCTATGAGCTCGATTTTAACCAATTTTATATATTAATTTGTTATACATATGTATAACAACTTCTTTAAATAAACGAGCCATATTTAAATTTACGAATTTTTATATTCATTTTTATATTAATTTTATATACTTAAAACAAGTTCAAATTTCATATTTAATTCAAAAATATATCAAATATATATATATATAATTGGGGTTTATTGGTTGATAAAAACATTATGAATTTTGGTGTAATTTGTTTAAGCTAAAACAAAGGATTATATGACATTTCGACTATGTGTAGATATAAAACAACCCAATAACAAATTTAATTATAAAATAATTCAAATACATAAAAATTGGTCTTTATGTGTAGATATAAAAATTATGAATTTTGATATACTTTTTTATATTAATGATAGACCTAAATGGTCATTTTATGTATTTAGGACCCGTTTGGTATCCATATCAAGATATGAGATATGGGTATGGATATGACTAAAATCCATATCTGGTTAGGTATATCTTGATATTGATAGCAAATTGATATTTCTTATTTGATATATGAGTATATTGATATCAGTTGATATCAAAGGGATATCAGAGTATGATTTTCATATACTCTGATGAATTAGTATATCAAAGATATCACAGATACTCATATCTTGATATACATACCGAACGAGCTCTTAGTAATCAACGACTAGAAATAAATCTTGGTCGTTGATTACAAGCCAGGTATGAGGCACGCATGTGCGTTCTCCATGTGACGCTACCACCTTTTCTTCATTTTCTTTTAACCAAAACGATTACGTTTCACGCATGTACAATCTGAAATGACGTGTTTTGATCAACTTGAGGGGCCCACGTGCTAATTTGTTTGACGATGTGCCTTCTCTTCTCTCTCTCTCTATCTCTCTCAATTTCGTCTTTCAAAATTCCTTTGTCTTGAGTCCTGACCCAATAAAAAATCATCTTCTATATTATTTTCTATCCATAAGCACCTCGATGAACCGGGCAAAAAATAGTCGATAGGCATGCTCTAGGGAGCTTCATTTCATTAGCCACTAAACAATCAAACTTCTATTTTTTTAGTTTAATTTTTCTTAGACTTGTTCAACTCTGGCAATTTAGTTACCAAGCACGAGACCAACAAGTAGTTAAGAACATAAAAATCAACCCTAGTAGATTTACATCTTAAAAGTCATAAATATAAGTTGGTAAATTGTTATATTTGATGTTATGTTTTGTAATAATTAAAGCAAGTTTTGTGATATGTTTGCAAACACTTAAGGCTAGGTTTAAGTAGGATTATATTGATAAGCTAAAGATATAGCTTGCACTTAATTAAGTATTGTCCGAACCATGCTGGTTAAGTAGCAACCATGCTACAATTAACTTGACTACGACTTGAGTCGAGTAGTTGTTGTTCCCTTCCTTTTGTTTGATGAATGGTCTTGGGTTTGCTCTTCTTTTGGATGTTGTGAGAGGTCTAAGCTGATGGAGAAGAAGTTAAAATTATAATGTTTTATCTTATCTATTACATACTCGGATGAAAATCTTTGATGGTGTGAGCTTGATCATTTTGTGCACTTTTTGAAAAATTTATAGGGTTTGAGATTTGTGAGGCCCGATAATGATTTGATGACGCATTATCTTCTATCATGAGAGAGAGAGAGAGAAAATTTACTTCAAGTTGTTATGTTGGGGGTACAAGTCTTCATTAGAAGTTTAGTGTGAAATTTCGCAGTGCCTTGCTATGGGTTATCCTTTCCTATTTTGTTTTAACTTCTCTTTCTTTATCTTCTTTAGCTTGTGTACGTGTTGTATTTCTCTCGCTTTTGTCGACTTCTGTGGTTGCCTTGTAATAAAACTATTTTTTAATTTAAATGCTTAGTGGATTAGTTGAGTCTCCTCTCTTAAGACTCCACATCAACAATTTTTTTTTTTTTTATAATTTAGTTGTTTCGATTTTTTTTTTGAAACAATCTCTCAAACTATAAACCGAATCAAATTGTTTTTGATTTACACATGATAATACAACAATCTAAAAAAAATATTACATTAGCATGTACAAATGTTTACTAATGGCATTTCAAATTTACAAAACCATGGACGACAACAACAATATTATGAAATACCTAAGATGTACCATGCACATTTTCCTATAAAATAATAGATTGAATACAAGAGATTAATATGATATTATAGTTTCTTAATGGTGATCCAATCCCTTGTATAGTTTGATTAATCCTTTGACAAAACTCGGTATCATCAATTATATCTTTAAGCTACAATTTGAAGAAGATCTTGTTACCTACTCTAACTTACCTAATATTGTTTTTTTTTTGTAAAATTTGATATTTTGTTCAAATTCTTATAAAAATTTTTATAACTAATATTTAGTTTGATTAATACATAAAAATAAATCCATATAAAAAAAGAGATAATATTATTTTAATCTTCTTTGATTTAAAGTTTATTTTCACCGATTAAAATAATTTTGTGAAACGAAATAAGAACAAATTTTATCGCATGAATAAAGATTAATTGTTTTTAATTACGAAGTTATCAAATTATTACAAATGATAAAGATAATATCTATCAATTTAAACAAATAATAACAATTTATCAAAGAATATTCTCAAAATTTTAAAAAAAATGTCTATTTGAACAAATAGCAAATAAAAAGAGAAAAACATTTTAAGAAGGTAAACTTGATTTTTAGAGTAAATGTAAAAATATTAAGCCTAAGATCATTGTTACATGTATAATAATGATCAATATAGCCAGGCCCATCCTGGTCACACAAGGCTGTCCTTTTATTTTTATTCTGGTCTAGTGGGCCTGTCAAAATGCCCAAGTTCATTCATCTGATAAACAACCCTAGCAAGGAACCAGAGAGAGAATCGGGAGAAGGAATTCTGATTTCTTCACCGCCAGCATATCTTCTCTGCCAAATTGATCGGTTTGAACTTGTCGTTCTCAATTGAATTTTGTTTCCTAATGTCTTTATGTCAACCGTGGTTCTTATTTCTCAATTGAGAAAGATCCAAATTTTCACTTGTTTTCCCGAGTCCTAATTCTCTCTCTGGACCCTTCAGATCAGAGGGTTGAGGTTAGAGCGAAGAAGAGGCTATGGCGAAAATGTTGGAAGAGAGTAGAGGAAGTTGAAGAAAGGAGCAACGAGGGAGGCTTGAAGCGGCAATTTCACATGTGGATCCATGGAACCTTTCGATCTGAATTTCCAGAAATTGCTGCTCGTCTTCTTTACCAATCGGAATCCAATTTCAGATGTTCCTCTTTTTCTTTCTCGCTCTCTTCCTCTTTTCGCCTCCTCTGATCGCTTTGCTCCCCCCTGAACCAACCTTATGATGATTCTTACATCTGAAGGTTCCAATCTCTTTCAACAAATTTTTACCCTTCTTTTGTTTAATTTGAACAAAATCCGACTATTCTCTTTTGTTTGGGCTGACTGATGTGCGTAACCCTAATTTTACAACTCCATTTTCATTCCGTTTTTTTTTTTTTCTAGCCTGTCAATGCAAAATTTGGCTGACGGTTTTGATTCACAATTCTGACCTCGTCAACATGAACAAACCGATGCTTTGGAATGGTCAAGTCCATGTAAATCTAAAAAAAAAAGAGTCATTTAGCATTTATAACTTGTTACTAGTTCTAGACTTGTAACTAGACAAGAAATTGTTGTAATTTGTAATGTAACTTGTTTATCTACTCCATTTAGCATTTTTGCTTTCATGGAGTTAGGTATATAATAATAAAACAATTTCTTTCTCAAAAAAAAAAGTCCATGTAAATCAAATAGAAAACCAAGTTACTCTTTGAAGAGCATTAATGTTATGTAAGGAGATGTTCCCCTTAAGCGAAAATGACACAAGATTCAATCTACACCTACCTAGATCATCATGTTAAAATCGTTTATCTGCCTTCAGATCAAATGTACTAGTGGAATTGAAACTGCACTTGTAAAAAAATGCAATAACGCTGTCTTGGGAATGAATAAAAGAAGAAAATAGAAACAGAACTAGAAGAAGCAATAGTTTTATACTCTGAACAGAGATGAATGAAGTTCCGATAAAGACACACAATATGATTCTGATTCTCTTATACAGACTCATATGAACATGATTCACTCTCATAAAGCTCGTTGATCTTCCTAATTACCTACTTTAATTTTTTTCTAAGAAATTAAGCTTTCTATTACTTTTTGAACACATCTGTACATGGTAAAACTTACAAACTATTGGAATAGATTGCACAAGCGAAATCCCAAGTACAAATCAGTTCCCTCGTACGCACTAAAGTACTTAGTAGTTAGTAGTTGGATAATCGCATCTAATAAGTAGATCAATAATCCAGTTTATATGTTTGCTTGAAAGGCTGGGAATTGACATGTTTGATCATCTAATAATAATTTGATTCAAGTTGCAAGTCACCAGTATAAGGCATACGGCATACCCATCATCCGTCAGTCCATGATCTAGATTTTAACTAATTATTTTACTATTTTATTCTTTGTTACATCAATATGAGCAGAGCAATATTGTCATTATTTTTAATATCTCATTCACCATATTTTTATTACGAATTTTTATATTGATTTTTAGACATAAGCATAACAACTTCTTCAAAATAGATGGGCCATATTTAAATTACGAATTTTTATATTATTTTCGGATTATTTTTATCGACAAGTATGAAAAAATTGCAATTAATTTGGACCATATTTTTAATTAATAATTTTTAATATTGTTTTTCAAATTTTCAATTATTTTTTTATCAATAAGTATGCCAACTTTTTTTAATAGGGTACTAAAATTTTATATTATTTTTTTTTGTATTTTTTACATTACCCTATTCTCTATCCAAAACAATATCACTAACTTTTTTTTGGCCTTTTCTAAATGACACCCACTCTACAAACCCTACCCAACACCCACCCTCTCCTCTATTACATATAAATTAAAATTAATTACAATTTACAATACCCACCCTCTCATTTTTCACCCTCATCTTCTCCACATCTCTCTACACACAACAAGAGCATACATAATTCAATCAAGTTCTTACTCAAATTGAAGTTCTTGGTGCATAATATCCATTAAATCCACTCCTACAAGCAACTATGATAAGTTTTCTCTACAAATCCACCCATTTTAATTCAATTCAAGTTCTAGATCTAGGTTTTTATACAAATTTAGGTTTAACTTTAAAATTGTTATAAGAAAGTTAAATACTAAAGATTTGGACCTATTTTGATAGATTAAAACCGATTTAGGCATAGATTTGATAATCGGAGGTAGAAAATGAGGTAAAAACGGTCCGATCGACATGGTGATTCACGGCTGCGCGAGGTTGAAGACGAAGTCTTCAGTCGTTACGGCCAAAACCCAAATGGCAGTCACGACCATTTGGTGCATGGCCGTCACGACCATCCCTCGCATGGCCGTCACGGCCATGCTGCGCAAGGCCGTCACGACCATCCTGCGCAAGGCCTTCATGGCCATGCTTTGCAAGGCCATGACGGTCATTCGTTTGGCTGTTCAAGGTCGTGCTGCCAGACGTCGAGGCTGTAAATTCCACCTGAATAATTTCGATTATATTTTTTTCGTATGTCAGAAGTCTAGGTGCTTAGAGACGGGTTTAGAGACTCGGTCTGCTCGTTATCAACGTCGTGAGGCGCGTAGTGAGCAGATGGCACCGATTCCCTTGGCCCCGGAGGTTCCGGAGGTCCCTGTGGCCCCAGAGGTTCAACCCTTTCCGGTGTTACCCTACCACTTCAGACGGGGGCAGCGCCGGACCTTGTTCGACTCCTCACAGCATGAGACGGGGAGTAGCTCACATTTTGTTGAGGATCAGACAACCGTCCATGCTCCTACTGCACCGACACCACATTCTCGGCATGGACGAGGGGGATGAGGGGCTGGCAGGCGAGGCGCAGACCTTGTGCCAGCTCCAACGAGAGGGTCTAGACAGAGGAGACAAACCCGACCCGGTCAGCGTCGTCAGATCGAGCCGTTGCTCACCCATTCTGCACCAGGTTGCCCGGAGATCCCGAAGTTACTGTTGGGCTTGGAGGAGCATGTGGCCCACCACATATACGCTGGCAATGTAAGTAAATTACTTAAAATGTTTGATAATAATGTGTGATACTTATGTTCGAATTTGAAATTAAAATATCTTTTGTACTTTAATGTATTACAGGAGCGTCCTCGAGGACCTCTGAAGTATCAGTTCCGACGTACACAACTGACAGACTGGCCACACACGGGAGATGGCGGCTGGATTGATATTGTATGGGCCATCGGGCTTGCCTATATGTAGAGTATTATGCACCAACAGGTTCATACTGCCCTTATAGATGCATTTATTGAGCGATGGCATCCAGAGACCAGTTCTTTCCATATGCCATGGGACGAGATGACGATCACGCTTCATGATGTTGCGCTCATTCTCGGCCTTCCGATCGACGGGGATGCAGTTCTGCCAGATGATGCTGAAGGCTCTTAGAGATCCCGATTTGTAGAGTTCTTCTAGATGGATGATGATTGGATGAGCCGCCCACATTTTGATAAGGGTGGTGTTTCAGATGGACATCTGAAGGAGTATTGCATGGACCCGGACCGCGACCTTGATTTTGAGACTGTCGCTTCTGGTTTTCTACTGTACTTTATAGCGTCGACTATTTGTCTTGACAAGTCTCAGCATCGGATCCCTATCACATACTTGGACTTGGTACAGGATCACGAGGATGTACAAAGTATGTCTTGGGCTTCTGCCGCACTGGCTCATCTGTATAGGAGCCTTGGTGAGTGCTCGAGGTTTGGGGCTAGAGGAGCTTCTATGTGTTACACGCTATTACAGGTAATTGATCGGACCTATTTTTTTTTTTAATTTTGGCTAATATTATCAGCCACACTTGACCAGTCCGATGTTTTTTTGTCTAGTCTTGGATCTTCATGTACTTTCCATCACTTTGTCCCGCTGGGATGCCATTACCATTACCAGAGGGAGCAACATGGTCTCAGATCTGGGGAGATGGTGGTACAGTGCAGGTTGGGCACAACTACAGAGCAAAGCTTGATGCTATGACGACGACAAATGTGAGTATACTCTTTACAAGTTGTATTTAGGGTTTTTTTTCAAAAGGACTTCATTTATCATGCGAAATTGAATCAGGTGGCTTGGATGCCCTATGGGGATTTGGATTTTACCGATGCATATGCTTCGTCTTGTTTTCATGGGCTGCTATCATTTCTAGCTATATTAGAGCCATACATGCCAGATCGATGTGCTAGGCAGTTTGGGCGTGTACAGAGGATACCTGAAGATGTTATTATGCCGAAGACTGCCGTTCGAGTAGGAGATTTGACAAGGTACAAGGTAGAGTTTGACACAACCACTTGGGTTTGGAGATCTAGGGACTTGCACCATATTAGCTTAGGCACGATGGGGTCTCCTGTGACTGATGATCCCTTCGAGTGTGTTGAGGACTACTTGGCTTGGTTCCTACCTCGTACACACGCACGTGTTAGTCGGCCCGCCACGACTACTGAGGAGGTATAACGTAGGGATTTTTTGCCTTTGTTACATAATTGATGTTTTTAGCTAATGATTATTTTGTTATATATGCAGCGCATGCAGGAGGCGTTGGGTTATCTTGCACCATGGGCGGTATATGCAGGGGTGCACCCACCCGGGGTACATGAGGCTATCAGGAGATCTATTGAGATCATGGGAGGAGCGGTTCCTGGATATGGCGATGGTGATGACCATTTAGATGATGCCTAAGGATTTATATTTTGATTATGTAGTTCGGATTATTTATGTTTTGATTATGTAGTTCAGATTATTTATGTTTTCATTTGTAGTTCGGATTATTCATGTTTTGATTTGTAGTTCTGACTATGTAGGATTATGATTATGCTCACATATGGATTTATATTATGTTGGATTATGATAATGCTCGGATATGGATTCAAACTAAGTAGAAACTTCAAACTAATATTACATATTTAGATTGTATTTGTTGAGTCGTTGGAGCAATAGAAACTTCAAACTTCAAACTAAGTAGAACCTAGATCCATTAAAATGGGATGATCATCCTTGGGAGCAAATTTGTATTTGTTGAGTCGTTGGAGCAATAGACAAAGAATGCTAAATGCGTTTGTGTCACGATTATGTCTCCACATTGGAACTACCAGTGGCAGTGGACAATCATCAAGGAAGAACACCTGCACACAAAGAATTAACACATTAAATGTTATACATAATCGAAAAAAGCCCGAAAGAGTTTAAAAAGTCAATAACTTACCGACTCAAAATGTGCACAAACGGTCTCGAAGAAAATGAAGATGACTCCATTCTCCAAGCTCCCATTCCAATTGGGGGGACAGTTAAGGGAAGATAAGTTTGGTGTTGTCACCCCACAACAACAAGTGCGCAATTGTATGCTGTAGCAACCAAATCCCCCATGTCTGGAAGGCTAAACCACCTCTCCCAGGGGGCGAAACTTGGACTATCCCACTCTAGCTTGCGGGACATCTCAATATCCGTATAATGAAGAAAAGCGCGGTCAAATATGTTGGCATGCTCGAGTACAGTCATCATCATCTGAGTTCGGACGTCGCGCCATCTTTCTTGACCGAGCCCTAGACATTCTGCAACGGCTCTGAACCCACAATTTCCATCAGCAACAATCGCATAGTGACCCCTAAAGAACTCCTTCATACACATCGGAATGAACTGCAAAAGACCGGGTGATGGACCCAAAGTAAGTGGTGGAGTGCTAGGAGAGCTCTTTTCAGATGGAGTTGGGGGTGGACTTAGGTACTTTGGGGGCCGCCCTCTAGGCTTCTTTGGAGGAGTCTCATCCAGATCTTTGTCAATTTGCTCCCACCCACATGGAATTCTTTTGTTTGGACTATTCTTGGGTCTTCCCTTTGGCTTTCGAAATACGGGTTCTTTTACTATCCTCTTATCTGGTCGGGCTAGCTTGCGGATATCATGAGCATAATTGTATTGTTCATCAGCTGTCATTTCAGAGAACTCGTTGTTCATGAAGTCATCCATCAGTGATCTTGCAACTCTGTGCTTTGTAGCTTCCGCCTCTTCATTAGGCAATATGGGCGTGTCTAGGTCAAGTGTTCACCAAAAGATATGCACTACAGTAGGAGGAATTGACGTCTCCTGGGACACATAACGTGCAATGATGTGGACACATGGCAACCCGTGTGTCACTGGCAACAGACATCTGCAGTTAGGGTCAAGGTGTGCATCTTCCCCTTTCTTATACTCGTCCATCAGAAACTTCATTCCTTTGTCTGACACCGTGTAGTTTAACAGTCTGAAAATGTCAAATCCAATCAACTCAGACATCATCCTGAAACGACACCGATTCAAAGAAGCTTTTATCTCGGTCACTTGGATCTGCAATAAGGAATGATATTGATCAAATGTTGTGTCCAATCTCACGTGGCCTGTAGTCAACCAGTCTTTGAATGCTGAGTGTTGTCCTTCCACCCTATAACATAATGTCAATAATCAGCTCAACGCAATTCTGTTTTCTGCAAAAAACGGCCGTGGCTCTACAAGAACCGGACGTAACGGCCATACTATGACTGGCCGTAACGACCTTTTCACCTGTGGCCGTAACGGCCATTCGTCCTTTGGCCGTAACGACCATTCGTCCTATGGCCGTTACGGCCTATGTCAACAGAAACTTGTATAAAAATCATATCCCAGTTTACAAACCTGTTTGTTGTGCTGCATTGAAAGTTTAAAACCGTATCTGTCCAAGCTGAAACAATTCTTGTCTTATACGGCTCAAGCCACTCGCTTCTGACATATCAAACGAGATTTTTCCGAGCATCCCACTTTGCCTCTATTCTAGCCAACTCTCTATTGTAACGCTCCACACTTGTTACCCTAAACAATGCTCGATAATCATTTGTGAAGGATGTTGCAATTGTGGCATTCTTGGTGATGCTCTTTGCTCTTCCTTCGATGTTCTTTAGAATGTGAAACCTACAAAGGAGGTGTTTTAAACTTGGAAATAACGCATCCAATGCATTAATCAAAGCCTTTTCTTTGTCTGTCACCATACAAGTGGGCGTCCTCTTCACACTTTCACATAGCTCTAGAAGTTGTTGTGCAACCCAAGTGTAGTGTTCTTCACGCTCGTTGGCTAAGAATGCACCTGCACAATATAGTTCTTCCATGTGGACGTGAAGCCGACAATTTCCAAAAAAGGCATGTTGTACATGTATGAAATGCACTTGTTAACCCTTAGACTTAAAAAGTAAATAGTAAATTGTCGAATTTTCACATTACTTACTTGTTTGTGTTGTATGTGGAGTCCAACAGTAAAGCATAGGGAAATGCTTGGAGGAGAGATATCGAATCAGGGCTGGCAAAGAACAGATTCGTAATCCGTTTCGTCTTCTCATCTTCCAAGTGTCTCACAAAGTACCTATTCTCCCTAGCTTTATGGAAGAATTCTTGAACCGTTGTTCTACCTTCCATTAGTTCAGCTCGTACACTATACCGTTCATTGTATACTTGCCTCTTGCTGGTGTAGATCAACGGGAATTCATTCAATGCGCATGCAACTTGGTTTGCTGTACAATTGCTACGTGTCATCATCTTCAACACATCTTTCTTCTCTGGTGTGAGCCTTCTGGCTAGTGGGTGGCCATACAAACTGGAACCAATCTTATGGTTGTGAATAGCCTAAACAACAACAATCTTCCATGCTCCTCTAGGCTTCTCTTGACACTTTAATGTAAAACGACATCCACATTTCTTGTTCTGGCACCTCTTGCGAGCTGACTTATTTTCACTTTCGATGGGGTGTGCTTGCCCTCTCTCTCACAAAGTAGCCATGTCTTTCCAAGATGAGTCATATCTGACTTTCTATCCCGACCTATTATTATGCACATGTTATTTTCGATATCAACTTGTTTAACCAAAGAAATGGCCTCCTCTCGGGATTCAAATGCTGTATCAGTGGTAAACAAATGCGAATAATCTTTTGACACCTCCTCTACAACCTCATCTATGTGATTTGCAAACTACGGATGACTACTCAGAGGTGGAAAACCGAACATGGCCGGTGTAGACTATACGTGCTCAGTCGGCGCTGCTGCATGAGGTGGAAAACCGAACATGGCTGGTGTAGACTGTACTTGCCATGGCTGTACTTGTATAAACCCCGGGAATCCGAACATGGCCGGTGTAGACTATATGTAGTCCGGTGTATGAAAAAGTTGCCCCGACGGAAATGGAGCATGAGATGGGAATCCGACAACCGGTGTACTCTAGACATAATTCGGAAATCCAAACACGGTTGACGTGTCCGGTACATTTTGATACGTACTCTCATCGTTTATGTGAAGATCATTTAACCCAATGTATACATCATTTTCCTCTTGTAATGTTGGGAAACAAAGCTGTCAGAATAGACTGTTAAGGCTAAAAGGGTTGTGGTCGTTAAGGCTAAACGACACGGGGCCGTTATGGCCAAAAGGGTTGTGGCCGTTACGGCCATAGCGTGTATAGTTGTAACGGTTGTACACCCTATAGCCGTAACGACCACAACCCTTTTGGCCATAACGGCCTCGTGTCGTTTTCATTCCATGATGAATCGAAAAGCCCAAAACGGTAATCGAGGGCCTCAACTAGTCTTTGAACTAAAACGAGGGTATAACAACTTTGGTATGAAGTAATTACCTCGTTGTGCTCTATTCGAAGCGAGTTTTCCATCAAATTATAGTTATACATGTAATCCTCATTGGACATGGTTTTTGATTATTTTTGGAGAGAAGAAGAGCATAGAAGAGAAGAGAGGAGAGTGTTGGAGGGTTTGAGACTCGGTTTTAATGTGCAAAGGGTTAAAAAGAGCGGGCAATAAATGTTGTTAGGTAGGGCGTTGGCATTAAATGCATGGTTTTGAATTTATTGTACATATGGCCGTTACGGCCAACCACATTATGGTCGTAAGGGCCCTGGCCGTAACGGCCATAAGGGTCGTGGCCGTAATGGCCGAGCTCCATTTGGCCGTAACGGCCGTATGCTACGAGTAGGGGGCGCCGCGTAGGCCTGCCACCCTACTCATAGACCGGACGCCAATTGAATTGTTCGTTTTTTTTACAATACAATTTTCTATCTATAAATATGATTTTTAATATTATTTTCTAGAATCGCGATCAGACACACTTTTTAGTTACGATGTAATATGAAAGCATTTACCATCTGCTTGATCATAATATATCTACAACCACAATCAACACAAGTGTTTAAATAATTTTATAAACAGAGGGACATCATTGTCTTTTATCCCTCAAATTAGAACACAAGCTACAAGATCATCTTCTTCCTCTTGAACGCTCAAATTTCATTCATTTTTTCGTTCGATTCTTCTCTAGAATTGTTGCTTCTTGCTTCTTCTAATTTGGTTCTTTTTTTATTGATTCCGACCCTAATTTGTGTTCTGTCTTTATGAATTTTAGTATAGATAGCCATTGTATGGTTTCAAGTTCACATTTGCGTTTTTTTCAAATTTGGGAGCTTGGAATTTCGATTTACATGTTTTGTTTTGTTTTTTTGGACTGATTTGGACGATTTTAATCAAACCTATGAAGATTGTGTATGATTTGCATTGCAAATCTCAAGTTTTTGATTGAAAAACAAAGGCTGATGGTCAATGCTCATCTAACCACCATATGTTCGACAAAAAACCCAAATAGTCAATTGAGTGCTTAGAGCATTTTCTGCCAATTGTTAGTTTTTATTCAATGTGGCTTGTTTCCATGTATATATTTAAAAAAGTCATGACTTTGTCATGCGTAACCATATCTCAGTTGGTTTGTGTTCGTAATTCATGAACCGTAAGGACATATATTATGAACCTAACATTAAAATAGTAGTGAATAAAACTTTTGAGTATGTATGTGTGAAATTGTATAAAGAGTGGATGATGATACGCTATAATTAATTAGGGATAATTATTTATTTTAGAATATTATCTTTCCTTTTAATTAGGGATTTGATTTTATCTTTTAATAAGGTTATCTTTTCAAGATTTCAACAATTAGGTTTTTCTAGATATTGGGGTATTATTATAAATATTCCTTTAAGTTGTTATCAAATCAATCAAGAAATCAATGAATTAATAAAATTATCGTTTGCCCTAAATTTATCTCTCGTTCTTCTTCCCGTGGCAACCAACCACGTTTATCGAGCCAAACCCACATCGGGTGCGTCTCACCCCCTTGACCAACAAGGGTTCCGATACAAATCCAGATCGGGTCCGTATCAATTGGTGCTTTTATTGAGAGACTCTACGTTTCCATGGCCAACAACGAGGAGGATCGAACGCTTCGTATCAGATGTGTTTGAGATCTTGATTCATTTTGTTTTAAACTTCTTTTATGTGTTTGAAATGTAGCCTCAACTTCATGTACAACTTCATCTACAACTTCACATAGTTCAATATTGTGCTTAGAGGATAATTTTCATGCACCTTATTGATACTATTGTTTATGAACCTAACCGTATAAATACATGAACCAACATAATAACATTAATAAATCATAACACAGGTTGTTGTAGATCAACTTTCATGAACCTTGTTGACAATTTTTATGAACCTAATCGTATAAAGAAATGAACCAATAATCTAACTTTTATGAACTAAAAGTCGTAAGGTGAAATATTATAAACCTATTCTTATAAAAACATGAATCAAAGACATGAACCAAAATAACTAGTATGACTTAAAAGACATGATTTGTACGATAAACTATTATAAGTTTAAAAGACATGAACATAAAAACTATTATGAACCTACCTTAAAAAAATGAACCGAAAGAACAAGTACTATGAACCAAAAGACATAAAAGAAATAATAATTAGCATGAACCAAAAGACATGAATCATAAGATGAACTTTGATAAAACTAAGGTTATATAAACATGAACCAAAACAACTGTTATAAACAAAAGGGTCTTTTACTGGAAACCACCCGTCCAATAGACCATATTTACCTTTACCACAGGCCAATGCCTATTTACCGCAAACCACCTGTCCAATGCCTTTCGTTACCTTTTTACCACCTAAATCCATTTTTCTGTCCAAATTGCAATCAAATTGCATAAGTACCTATTTGCCCCTATTTTTTACATTATTTTAGTCTATTTTCACATGTTATTGGGGACTTTGTGTAAAGACCTATTTTTTACATTATTTTAGTCCAATTTTCATCCTCTTCCTCTGCTCCATCAATGGGACTCAACGACCTCCATAATTGGCACTTTTGAGTTCAAATTTCGTTTCAACCATGCACAAATTAGGACCTTTTTGTCAGAAATTCACCGAAAACCATACCTTGCAAAAAAGAAAACCAGATCTGCAATTTTACATTCCCCCAAAAAACCAGATCTGCAATTGTCGAAAAATCCCCAAAAACCATACCATGCAAAAACCATAAATTGCCGCCACTTTCATTTTTTCGACTGCACTTGAACACTGAAATTGATTCCAGATTGGGCAAAAACCACACCTTCCAAAAAAAAAACCAGATTTGCCTCTAACTTTGTTTTTTCGACTGCAATCCCAAAATTCAATTAATGTAACTTCCGTTCTGTTAGAGGTCAATTCCAACTCGACCTTCTAATTCTTCGAACACAACGGAAACACCGCCATGACTGTCGCACACAACAACGAAGGAGAAGTCATCTAGGGTTTCCGGTTGAGCGATAACCAAATCGTCCTCCATATCCTCGCGAACACCCTACAAAAATGCAACTTCACTGATCTCCAACGGATCCCGACGAATCCTCCGAAGAGCGGCATAGGCGAGTCGATCGCAATCTCAAGCGCCCAGTTTGTGCTGCTCTCCCTTGTGAGAATGGTGCTCCTACTTTTGTAGTTGGGTTAGAGATGTACCAGTCAACCCTAGATTGGTATATAATGGATTAAATTAGTGTAAAAAAAATAAGGGGAAAATAGGTCTTTACTCGATTTGACGGCAATTTAGACGGAAATAGGGATTTAGGTGGTAAAAAGGTAATAGAAGGCATTGGATGGGTGGTTTGCGGTAAATAGGCATTGGACGGGTGGTAAAGGTAAATATGACCTATTGGACGGGTGGTTTATGGTAAAAGACCCTAAACAAAAAGGCATGAAACAAAAATTTATGAACCATAAGAAGAAATATTATGAACTTTACCTTAAAAATACATGGACCAAAAGAACAACTAATATGAACAAAAAAGTATGAATTGTATCAAGAATTATAGCCTATGTGGGATTTGAACCCACATCTATGTGCACATGTACATTGCTCTACAATTTGAGCTAATAGGCTGCAAAATAAGAATCAAGTCAAGTGAAACTTATAATAGTGTGTGTTACTTTTAAATGTTCAAATAAACTAATGTCAAATTTATAAAAGTCATTAAACTTAAATGAAAATCTCATAAAAAGAACATAATGAAAGTCATGTATAAGAAAATGATGTGCTTTCACAAACTAAAGCACATCACATGTGAAAAAATATAAAATACTTCATCCTAAAAACAAGAGACCATTTTTGTTGCTTGTCTCGTTACTTCATACTTTAACATTCTGAATTTCTTGTGTGTGGCAAAAAAGAATACACCATGAAGACATCACCAAGAAACATATATAGATGTTGATCATATGTCTGCAAAACCAAGACATCCAATGCCATAGTTTAATCACTACAAACTATATAAAGACACCTAACTATATAAAGACATAAATCAATGAACACCTAACTACATAAAGACATCAAATTATGTCAAACACCTAACTATATATTATGAACCTATAATCATTATAATAACTACTATAAACTAAAATATCCATGAACTGTATCCTACAAAATCATGAACCAGTCCATCACCTAACATGAACCATAATATGCAAAATGTTCAAATCTCACACTTTTGTTGGCCCGATACATGCCTTAAGCACCAAATTGTAAGAATTGATGTCCATGTCAATTCCAAATTCGTCCATATGAGTCGAACAAATGAAGAGGCAAAACCTCAATCATGCATCAAATTAGTCCACAAGCAATAATTACACACTTACCATCTATATGAACCTAGAACATCAAATTTCCTTAGATTCAAGCACATAATCCATTAATAAGTGAATTTCAACCCTAATATGAACCAAATGATCGGCGAGTATCCTTACAATGAGCCCAATCCGCGTCACAATAAGCGGTTAGGTGTAGGCGAGCATTGGCAGGAAAAAGAAGGCCTTGACCCGATGTGCTTTTGATGTAGCGGAGAACCTAGTGGGCGGCATCAAGGTGCGGTTGTCGCGGTTGGCTCATGAATTGGCTAAGGGTGTGCACAACATATACGAGATCCGACCGAGTGATCGTGAGATATATGAGCCGTCCAACCAACCTGCGGTATTGAGAGGCATCAGGGATGAGGTCACCATCTTGACTTGACAAAGCAATGTTGGGGTCAAGTGGAGTCTTGCTGGGTTTGGCTCCAAGGAATCCGGTGTCATCTAAAATGTCAAGGGCATACTTTCTTTGGGAAAGAACAAGTCTTGTCTTTGAGCGAGTTACTTCGAGGCCAAGAAAGAATCGAAGGTCTCCAAGGTCCTTGAGTTTGAAACGGCTAGCTAGGAAGCGTTTGGTGTCTTCGATCTCTTGCAAGTTAGTTCCCGCAAGAATAAAATCATCAACATAAATTAACAAGACAAGGATGTTACCTTTGGAGTGTCGAGTGAAGAGGGAGTAGTCAGCCCATGATTGATGGAATCCAACGGATTTAAGAGCACTCGAGAGTTTAATAAACCATTGACGGGAAGCTTGTTTAAGACCGTAGAGGGACTTGTGTAACTTGCAAACTCTAGTCTCCCCTTTTTGGCAAAACCCGGGTGGAGGTTTCATGTAGACGTCTTCAAACAAATCTCCGTGGAGAAACG
This sequence comes from Fallopia convolvulus, assembly GCA_964016875.1. Classification (NCBI taxonomy): domain Eukaryota; kingdom Viridiplantae; phylum Streptophyta; class Magnoliopsida; order Caryophyllales; family Polygonaceae; genus Fallopia; species Fallopia convolvulus. The sequence goes on from OZ024728.1 coordinate 53,248,456, forward strand.
CGTTATTAAGGTCCAATTGGTGTAGGTGCCATCCTTGAATAGTGGCCAAGCTGAGGAGTACTCGAACGGTTGTAAGTTTGGCGACCGAGGCAAAGGTCTCTCGATAGTCAATCCCTTCCACTTGATTATATCCTTTGGCAACAAGGCATGCTTTCTATCTTTCAACCGTGCCATTAGAATTGTATTTGATTTTGTAAACCCATTTGAAACCTATGGGTTTCTTGTTGTGTGGAAGAGAGACTAAACTCCAAGTATGGTTCTCTTGTAGAGCTTGAATTTTAGTTGCCATGGCTTGTCTCCACTTTAGATCTTTGGAAGCCTGTGAAAAAGAAGTAGGCTCTTTCTCGAGAGAAATATTAGAAACAAAATGCTTAAAAGAATCGGAAAGCCTATGATAAGATAAAACCGAACTAAGTAGATATAAAGTACCCAAGGAGACTTTGTTGGAAGAAGACGATTGAGCCAGTCGGGAAGGAAGAGTGGTCTCCACATGAAAATCATGTAAAGTAGTTGGTTGCCTCGTTGGTCGTGTTGAACGACGAGGTGGCGGTGTGGGTGCTGGTGTAGAAGTCGATGTAAGTGGCGGGTTAGTGGGGATAGTCGGAGAAATATTTGTTGATGTAAGGTCAGGAATGGTCTGGGTCGTGGGTAAATTAGTTGGGGGAATTGATTGTATATGTGGGTTCTGGTCATCATCATCAATATAAGTAGTGGGAGTAGGAATGGGTAAAGCTATACGTGATTCTTGTGGTGCATGGCTTTGCATGGGTGAGATTTTGTAGGGAAATTGTGTCTCGTGGAATGCCACATCTCGAGAAATAAGAATCTTTTTATCAATTATAGAAAATAATTTATAACCTTTGGTACCAAGAGGGTAACCAATGAAAATGCATTCGATAGCTCATGGATGAAATTTGTGTGGACGAAGGTGATGGCTAGAAGCAAAACACCGGCAACAAAAAACACGAAGATGTTCATATTGAGGAGTTTTAAAAAATAAAAGTTCAAAAAGAGTTTTATTACGAAGGATAAGACTTGGCATCCTATTAATTAAGTAACATGATGTAAGAATGGCATCACCCCAAAAAGACTTTGGTAAATTTGATTGAAAAAGTAAAGCACGTGCGACGATTAGTAAGTGTCTATGTTTATGTTCAGCTACCCCATTTTGTTGGGGTGTATTAATGCAACTTGTTTGGTGCAAAATACCTTTCGAAGCATAAAAATCCACACATTTAAACTCTGGACCATTGTCACTTCGAACAATTTTAATATGTTTATCAAATTGGTTTTCAATGAGATTAACAAATTGAATCACAAGATTACGAGCTTCAGAATTTTTTTCATAAGAAATATCCAAACAGGAATAGTCATCAACAATGGTTAAAAAATATCGAGCTCCATACATAGACGGAACGTTATATCCGCCCCATATGTCCATATGAATAAGATCAAAAATAGCTTGGGTGTTTGTAATATGCAAAAGAAAAGCATTTCTAGTTTGTTTTGCCAAAGGGCAAACTAAGCAATCAGTCTCATGCTTGAAATTATTCTTAAAACAAGAAAGTAAATTAGATACTTTGCGTGAAAGATGACCGAGACGTTGGTGAAGCACGATACTTGATGGTTGGGATATTGTGTTGCAATGACTGTCGTGTGGCACATCTAGGTAGTATAGGCCATTTTGCTCAATTCCCGTCCCAATCGTCTTCCCCGAACGTTGGTCTTGAATAACACAATTATTCTTTGAGAAAGTACTAATGTGCAAAGAATCATTAACAAGCTTACTAATAGATATTAAATTAATGGAAAAAGTTGGTACACAAAGCACATTTTTTAATTGAAAGAGTGGAGAAAAATGCACACTATCTTCAAGCGCCAATCCTTATGAACCCTTTTCCCAATCGCTCTTCAATCTATCTGAGGTTTCGTTCATCGGAATCGAATTCCATCTCGAGACGCCGCTAGAACCCTAGCGTCGTACACTTCATTCCTCGAACCGTGCGCCCCTGCGTGCACCATCTTTGATTTCTTCCGCTCCATTGTCTGCCTTAGATCGAGACGAGATTCATAACACGAGACGTCAGTCCTTGTAGGGAGACGAAACGCATCAACTGGCATCAGAGCCATCGTCTTGTAAGTCTCCTGATTCGGTCTTTGCACTTTCGCCACCATATTTCCGCCATTAATTCAGCAAAATCAATTTTTTAGCCAAACCCTAATTAATTTTCTTGTCCTTTGAGTAAAATTTGTGGTGTGATTTGTTCATTGCATTACTTTTCTTGATTGATTGTCCATTGTTAGTAACTTTCATTACTTGATAGGCTGTCTTGCTTGTGTTTGATTGCTTTGAACTACAATTATCGCTGCAAATTACTCGTTGTTTCGTTCTTTGGCCGAAAATTCAGCATCAAAAAGCCATAAAAATTTTTTTTGGCCCTAGTTATATAAAAAAATTCCATTGTGGGTGGAATAGCCAAAATAAGGTAAGCCATAAACCACACTTTGTTGGGTGATTGTGACATTGTTAGTGCTTGCATCATTCCTTGCTTGTTAAGTACTACTTGTTTGATATTACTAAATTGTGTGGGTGCATATCTTGCCTTAAGTTTGCTTTGTTTCAATAACACCATTGTTTTACTCGTGAGCCTAAGCCGCCTCTCGCACAAAAGCCACCCATGACCTTGTGTGAGTGCATTGCTCGGATCAAGAGCTAAGACTTTGCCTGTTTGTTTGCTTTGTTCGTTTTGTTATTTGTTACTCGCCATGTCTTCTCATGATGATTCAGGTACCCCTAAAGCACATGATGACAATAATCCACTTAATCCCGCTGTTGTGGTTGAGCCTATTACTATAGATGAAAAGATTGACCGCTTGGCTATAGTGGTTAACGAGATACTCGCTCAGTTGGATGCCCATGCGTTAGCCTTATCACAACGACTTACCGTGGCACCCACAACCCAGCCGAGCGTCACCATCGCTAGTTCACCCCAAGAACAAGTCTTGGCTACACTCCCGGCCCGCAACAACTTCCTCCCGGGCCTTTGAAGCGCGCCCGTGCCAAGGCCTCGGGCATCTCTATTGGCGCCCCAACGACTACTTTGGACCCGGTTTTGGGTACTCAACCCATTCCTCTTGATACTCAAGACCCTCGGCACAAGGCCCCGCCGAGCTTCTCCAACCGTCGGTTCCACAACAAGAGCTCGCCACCGAGTCTAGACTTGACCAAGACACCTGGGTGCTTCATAGCGACCCCAATGCTTATGATCCATCTTCGAGTATCTATTCCAAATACCAAGGTATGTTTTCTCAAACCCCTCTTCATACTTCTTATGGTCAAGGTGATGATGGTTACTACGCCACCACCTCTCGTAGTGCCCAGCCTCGCCAACAATTTGTTGACGATGCCCGAGCACGCCGACTTCATGCATGCGTGACCAACGCTTTCTAGAATCGGTTATTGATCATAATGTTAGTGCTAGAAACCAGAGGCCTTATGAGAAGGAACCTAGTCACAATCGTTGACATGGTTCCTTGAGTACAATTATGCTACCCCGGTTATCCATGATGACTTTAAAGAGTTCGATGATGAACAAATTGAAGATTCGGGCATGCTTAATCCTCATAATTTTCCAACCTTGGGTGATCCTCCTGAATTGGATGAGCGCCCATCGGATTGGATTCCGCCAGCTCCCACCCCTAATATTGGTAAAGCTCAAACGCGTCAAAACCGGCACGCCTATGATCATGTCACCGAGCGGCGCACCCAAGCTCCGCCCCGACAACATAACCAAGGGCAAGACCTTTATTTCGGGTAAGTGCCGGCCCGACCTTGGTCCCCCATTGATCGTGGACATGATGTCCGTGTTGCTAATGGCGACCAGGACACTCCCCGGTACCAACGAAACGAAGTCAAGGTCAAGATAGAACCGTTTGAAGGGCATCATGACCCGACGGTCTTTTTAGGATGGTTCCCTGCGACGGCGCATACTTTGCGCTATTGTAATATCTCCGCTTATGAGCATGTACAAGGGGCCACCTTACACTTCCGTGGTTCATCTCGGGTTTGGTGGCAACGTATTGTGGATGATCGTTTGCGTCGGGGTCTTACACCAGTAACTACATGGGATCAGTTGATCTATTTTATGACTCAAAAATACATTCCAACTCATTACCGTAACCAAATGCGTTTGGAGATTGCTGATTTTCGCCAAGGATCCTTGTCCCCTGTCGAGTATTTCGAGAAATTGGAGGACATGTTTTTAAGGCGAACATTAGTGTTGCTCCATCCACCTTGCGTACTAAGTTTATTAGTGGCTTGAATTTGTCTATTAAAGATCAGCTTGAGATCCTTCCTATTAAGGATATCAACACATTAGTGCACACGACCATGAAAATCCATCAACAACATGTGCGCAATAAGAGCTATGGTTCTCGACCTTCTTCGGGCAGGTATGTGTCATCCAACCCTCATCAATACGGTTTTACTACTAATGAAAAATCTAGTGTTGTAGGACAGGGTTCTTCTAGTCCTTTGGGCAAGTCCACGACTTCTACTCCGACCGCACGACTCCCCAAAAGTCGGCGCTGCCAGGCCGTGAACATGCATGTGATTTGGAATGCTATACTTGTGGTGGATGTGGTCACTACCAAAAAAACTGCCCCTACCGCAAGAAAGTCATGTTTGTTCAAGCTTCAGCTGGGTATGAGTCCATGGATGAAGAAGAAATTTTAGCCCCGGCACCAATTGAGGAGGAGTGTTCGGTTCCTCAAGCGGATGAGTTAGATTGTGCTCCATCGCCGGCCAACATGGGGGCTCCGTTAGGGTTGGTTTCACAAAAGGCTTTAATCCTTCGTGAAAACAATCTCAATGACCAGCGGGAAAATCTCTTTCACACTAGAGCTCTAGTTGGTTCAACGAGCTTAAGTGTCGTCATTGATTCCAGGTGTTGCACTAATTTGGTTAATGAAAAGGTGGTCAATCATCTTAGGCTACCTACTACACCACACCCAGCCACTTACGGTCTACAATGGCTTTCTTCTAGCTCAGGTACGCAAGTTACTAAACAATGTACGATTTCTTTTTCTATCGGTCCTTATACAGACACCATACTTTGTGATGTAGTTGCAATGGACGTCACACATTTATTGTTGGGACAACCATGGCAATTTGATAGACGTGTTCTTCACGATGGTTACTTGAACACTTATGTGTTTACGTACCACGAGAAGCGCATCAAGCTCTTACCTATGTCGCCAAGTGAGATTTTGCAGGACCAGGTTCAAAGGGATGGCCAAAACGTGATTGAGGCTGAAGAAAAAGCTAACAAAGCCAAGGGTGTGCCCAAACCAAACCTCTTTGATGAGCAAGGCAATGGTGCAACCCACCATACTTCGGACAAGGCGCGTCCAACGCAACAGACGCAATAGCGGGCACGCCAACCGGTGACCCATGGCCCGCCGTTGTAGGGCTCGATTGAGCGCCGCCTCTTGCTGGCCCGATCGTCGTCCCTTACATCGTCATTGCAAGACCGCGCCCCGTGCTTTCTTTTGGTGCCGATGTCCTTGACATCTTCTAGCACTGACACTCCGACATTCCCAAATGAGGTAACTTCCTTACTTAGTGAATTCAAAGAGGTTTTTCCTGACGAGTTGCATGTTGCCACCTATACAGGGCATTGAGCACCAAACCGATTTGGTGCACGATGCCTCATTGCCTAATTGGGCTCCTTACAAGGCCGGCCCGGATGAGACCCGGGAACTTCAAAAATAGGTTCAGGAGCTACTTGAGAGAGGCTATGTTAGAGAGTCGATGAGTCCTTGTGGTGTGCCAGTCATCCTTGTTCCCAAAAAGGACGCTCTTGGCTCATGTGCATGGATTGCCAAGCCATTAATCAGATTACAGTCAAGTACCGGCATCCTATTCCAGGGCTCGATGACATGTTAGATGAGCTCAATGACGCTTCCATCTTCTCTAAGATTGACTTGAAGTCCGGTTACCATCAAATCTGGATGAAGGAGGGAGATGAGTGGAAAACCGCTTTCAAGACCAAATTCGGTCTCTACGAGTGGCTAGTGATGCCTTTTGGCGTCGCCAATGTGCCGAGCACATTCATGAGGTTGATGAATCACGTCCTCTGTGATTTCATTGGTAAGTTTCTTGTGGTCTATTTTGATGATATTTTAATTTGTTCTAAGAATTTGACAGACCACGTGGACCATTTGAGACTTGTTCTGGCGCGCTTGCGCCGAGAGACACTTTTTGCCAATTTGGCCAAGTGTACTTTTTATAGCCCATCCACTGTATTTCTCGGCTTTGTGGTGTCTTCTCGTGGTTTGCAGGTGGATAATGATAAAATTAAGGCCATAACGGAGTGGCTAACGCCTACCACGGCTTCTATGGTTCGCTCTTTCTTGGGCATAGCCGGGTTTTATCGCCGGTTTGTGCGCAATTTCTCTTCTATAGCTGCGCCCCTACATGCCTTGACTAAAAAGGGCACCGTTATAGAATGGAAAAGGCACCATGAGAGGGCGTTCCAATAATTGAAGGATGCTTTGAGCCATGCTCCTTTGCTCCAATTGCCGGATTTTTCTAGGCCTTTTGAGGTGGAATGTGATGCTTCTAACACTGGCATTGGGGGCGTCCTCCACCAAGAGAAGAATCCTATCACTTATTTTAGCGAAAAGCTCACCGGGGCACAACTCAATTATCCTACATATGACAAGGAGCCATATGCCTTGATCCGAGTGCTCCAAACTTGGAAGCATTATTTGTGGCCGCGGGAATTTTTGATCCATAGTGACCATGCGACGCTTTCCTACCTTAAGAGCCAAGCCCACTTGAATAGAAGACATATGGAATTCTTGGAGACATTTCCATATGTCGTCCAACACAAGAAGGGAAAAGAGAATGTGGTCGTCGACGCCCTTTCTCGCAGTTATGTGCTTCTTACTCAATTGCAAACTCGTTTACTTGGCTTCTCTTTGATTATGGAGCTTTATGCATCAGACCCTTTCTTTGGGTCAATCTTTGAGAAGTGCTGGGTTCATCGTGAGTGGGACTCTTACTTTTTGGATGACTGGTACTTATACAAGGCTGAAAAACTTTGTATTCCAGCCTCGTCTATAAGGCACCTTTTAATTAAATAGGCTCACGATGGACGGGGACATTTCGGGGTGAACAAGACTCTTGCAGCTTTGCGTGAATATTTCTTTTGGCCTAGCATGTTCTCTAATGTCACAAAATTCTGCAGGAGTTGTGTTCCATACCAAAAGGCCAAGTCAACTACTTTACCTTATGAACTTTACTCTCCTTTGCCTGTGCCTAACACCGCGTGGGAGGAGATTTCTATGGACTTCATTACGGGATTGCCTATGTCAAAGAGAGGCAAAGACTCCATTTTTGTTGTTGTGTGCCGATTCTCTAAAATGGCTCACCTTATCGCTTGTAAAAGTACGAATAACGCTACAGAAGTGGCTTGTTTGTTCTTTGACAATGTGGTAAAGTACTACGGTGTACCGAGAACTATTATTAGTGACCGGGACACCAAATTTGTGGGCCATTTTTGGAGAACACTTTGGGGGAAACTCGGCACCAAATTGTTGTTTTTTACTAGTTATCACCCCCAGACTAATGGCCAAATGGAGGTCACAAACCGAACCTTGGGCTCACTCCTTCGAGTGATGCTCAAGTCAAACCCACACCGGTGGGAGGATTTACTTTCTACCCTTGAGTTTTTCTATAACAGGTGCAAACATTCGGCGCATTCTTTGACTCCGTTTGAGGTCGTTTATGGGCGCAATCCCATTACGCCTTTGGATTTGGTTCCCAAGCCATTGAAGCAAGGAGAGCATGTTGATGCCGCTAAATGAGCCAATCAAATTCAAAAGCTCCACGCTAGGACCAAGGTGCACCTTGAGCAGCGCGCTATTCAGTATTTAGCACAACACAACCAGGGCCGCATTCCTATGATCTTTGAGCCGGTCGATCTTGTTTGGCTCCATTTGTGCAAGGACCGGTTCCCGGCGGCCCAGAAGACCAAGCTCCATCAACGCGGTGATGGGCCATTTCGTATTCTTGAACAAATTGGTCCCAACATCGACAAGTTGGATCTTCCGGATTCTTATGGCAATGTTCATGCAAAGGTCAACATGTTTGATTTATCTCCCTTTGTCGAGCTAGATTTTGACTTTGAGAAAGAGAGGACGATTCCCACTCAAGGGGGAGGATGATGCGTTTGCCACTATGACTGCCGCTGAGGAGGAGGAAGCTATGTCGGTTCGATCCAACGGACCCTTGACGCGTGCCCGCACTAAGGCAATAGGTCGGACTACGGTTTCCATCATAAGTCGAGCTATTCAATCCATGAGTTCGGTTCAAAACCCACCTTCAACCATGTTGATGACATCTTTGGTATAAGACATGGACCAATTGGAGGAGCCGGAGGTCGAGCCGAACTTTTCCGAAGAGAGTTCCGTCAATGCGGTCGCGGCAGGCCTAGGTGCGACCGCGCTCCCTGCCTCCGAGACTGTGTTAAGCCGCTAGTAACTCGGCCTCCTCAGGCGCGGCTTGGGAGCGCACCTGCGCTCCACCGGGTTCGGACCGCGCCCTCCTGGGCGAACACTGTCGAGGCCTTCGGCCTTCTCTTGGGTCTCGGGTTTTCGGGTTTCCGTTTTAATTTCATGTCGGGATTTTAAGTGAAACAATTACTATATTTGGTATTAATTTTATTTATGCTATTTATTTAATTAACGAGATGGGTTGGGCTTGCATGCTTGGGCTCATTCTCGCTAGGTTTTCTTTTAGATCTATTAATATGTCAGACTATTCTTGATTTCAGTTTACGCTTGAATGAAATTGAATTTGCCTTAGTGAATCGAGATTCTCTTCCTTAGGCCTTCAGGCGTCAATCTTTCTGAACCCTTTTCCCAATCGCTCTTCAATCTTTCTAAGGTTTCGTTCATCGGAATCGAATTCCATCTCGAGGCACCGCTAGAACTCTAGCGTCGTACACTTCATTCCTCGAACCGCGCACCCCTACGTGCACCGTGTTTGATTGCTTCCACTCCATTGTTTGCGTTATATTGGGACGGGATTCATAACACGAGATGTCAGTCCTTGTAGCGAGACGAAACACATTAAGAACCATGACAAAAACTTTGTTTAAATCGGGCAATGGGTCGAATGCAACAATGTTACTGCGGGTTTGACCATGATTATTACTAAGCCCCATCAAAAATTTAATTGTCTTTTGGGTTTCAATAAGAGTTTTGACGCTATTGGATGCTGCACAAGTGCAAGGGGGGTGGGCACACAATATATCTTTCTCGTCCCAAAGTGCCTTCAATTTGTTGAAGAAGGTCGAGACAGAATCCGCCCCTTGTTCACATTCATGTATGGCATTTTCAATATGAAACAAGGAGACGGTATGTGTATGTGAGAAGCGTTCCTTAAGTTCGAGCCATATACCTCTTGTGCTTTCACAATGGATTATGCTGCTTGATATCTCTTTGGATAAGGATCCAAGAAGCCACGTTTTAACGAGGAGTTGCATCTCTCCCATTGTGAAGCCTCTGTCGGTTTGTCATGGGGTTTCGAGATTGTTCCATCCACAAATCCCTTCTTGTTCTTGATCGTGAGGGCCATGATCATGGCTTGTTTCCAAGTTACATAATTATCTTCCATCAATGGTTGTGAGACAAAGATGGCTCTCGGTTGATCCGAGTGGTGGATGAACAAGGGATGTGATGATTTCTCCTATGGTTTTGAGTGTTGTATGGTGATTTGCCCTGCTTGATCCACAGTTAGAAGGCCCGCTTGTGGTTTGCTTTCATCACCGTCTCTCATGGGTTAATGTGTGTTTGCGGAAGAGAATTAAGAATTGTTGAGCCTAAAGCTCTGATACCATGAAGAAGTTTAAGAAGAAGAGATGAAAGACAATATGATTCTGTTTATTGCAATGGAGAAGAGGAGCGTACATATAGCTACGAATACAACAGTACTGCAAAATAAAGGGGATATGCTAAATATACATACCTAAAATATTAACGGTAATTTAGGAAGGCTAATAATAAAGGATATAATATTATTACTTAATAGTGATAAATATCATTCCTCTAGCTAGTAGCTAACACATGATGTAACCACTCATGCCATTAATGTATTATACCAAGTAACTTGTTGTTCCCCATCCTTAAGATTCATGGTCAAAGTTTTCCATTAGTTGCATTTGTTATGTATTGGTTCATATTAGTAAAACTATAGAAGCTCGAACATGATAGTCAATTGTCAAAAAGTTTCTACCCACCTAATGATTCAAACACTTAAATTAGATAGGGAACTCTAGATATATAATTCCATACAATTAGAAATAATACAAAGGATTGGCCATCCTATGAAGTGTTACACTCAGTGTTCTTCCACACAACAAAATTTATTACTACTATTGTAATTGATATTTTTTTAGAATAAAATATAACAATGGCATCCAACATTAAATAATGTTGACAATGACTATAGTAACCCCAACCTTGAAGAAATGAATATCCTTGTACTCATCTAAGTTAAGTACGTTGCTGATACAACAATACCCTTTCCCAAACTCAGAATATTTGTACATGGTATACATCGTTGCTGTATAAATAATTCTATCTCAATCAATAACAAGTTACGCATTATTGCATCACAATATTTCTCCATATGGTATCAGTCGCCTCTGATGATCCCTAAAACACAAAACACAGTCCTTACGACAAACAAAAATGACATCTCAAGCAATCACCATTCCCAATCCATTTGAACCAGAGAAACCTCTTCTTATGATTTCTCTGTTCAACAATGTCAAACTATCTCCTACAAATTACCTTGCATGGTCTACGCAAACCAAGCTACTTCTAACTGGTTGTTGTCTCTTCAGATACACAGATGGCTTGGTTCCATTGCCCTCTGCAACAGTCACCCACAACAATGCTCAAATCCCAAACAAAGCATTTTAAACGTGGGAGAAACAGGACAATCTTGTCCATGGTGCTTTGATCGGGACTCTCACCGATGACATCATGAATCTTGTTACCCAAGAGAAAAATTCAAAGGTTGTTTGGGATTTACTCAAACAGACCTTTGCTACAGCATATCGGGGACACAAGAAGCAACTTAAAGCAAAATTACAAGCAACAAAGAAAGGCGAAAAATCGATCACGGAATACGTGTGGATTTTGAAGGCAACGACTGACATATTGGCTTTGCTTCAAGCTCCTTTCAATTAGGAAGATTTTACGGAGTATGTCTTAAAAGGTCTTGATTCTTCATATCAATATGTGATTAATGATGTGAACAACAGGGAGACACCAATTTCTTACCATGAACTCCATGAGTGCCTCATTCTGAAAGGAATGGAACTAAAGACAGAGAGCATAAGCGACGGTGCACCGGCTTATACTCTTGTTGCTCAATCAAAACCCGGAAAGAAGAAAGGAGTGTAGAACACTACATCCTCCGGACAGCCGCCAAACCACCCTAACTCCACACCTCCAAACTGGTTCCCATCACCCTCGTCTTCCCAAACCCAAATCCAAAACCGAACCCAACCCTCAAACCAATATCAGCCAAATTCATTCAAAGGAAAATGCCAATACTGTTTCAAAGAAGGGCATGTTATGTCTCATTGTGCGAAACTAAAAGCCGATCAACCAAATTTTATACCACCCACCAACAATCGATTCCCTTCGGGAACACTACAGACCAATTTCATATACCCAAATCCAGCATCGTCCCAGTGGCTTATGGATTCGGGTTCCACACACCATGTCACTCACGACCTAAACACACTTGCCCTCCATCACACGACTACACTGGCCCGGATCAACTCTATGTCGGGAATGGCACAGGTTTATCAATTTCTAAAACCGGATCTTTTTCCATTCAATCTTCTGATCATAATTTTCGATTCTCAAATGTTTTACATGTGCCAAAAATTTCAAAGAATATGTGGATTCAAACTTCATATTTTCAACAATCAGATTGTATTTCTTGTCAGTTGAACAAAATCCATAAGCTTCCTTTTGCTACTTCCTCTATTACCTCCAGTTATCCCTTGAAGTTATTTATCCCAACCATCTAGTCAACCCATGAATGATGAGCCGTCATCATTACCTCAAAACCCAATTCCCTTCCATCCACATCGGCCAAAACATCCATTCATGGCCCACTACCCTATTCTCCTCCACCAATAACAACCTCCCAATGCAGAATAATACATGTGCAAGCTGTCCCACCAAACCCTAATCCTACAAACCCCTCCACGTCAGCTCCCCAAAAACAACCCGCCCCTCCAATTCCGCTGCCAAATCTAGCGGCTCAACCACTTCCGCTACAAATTCTGCTGCCCCAACCTCCACCCCAAAATCCGCCATAACCCTCGGAAATAATAATCCATTCCAAAAATAATATCCACAAACCAATTAACAAACTCAATCTCCACGTTCAAAAACCTCAACCTACTGAACCAAAAACCATTACCCCGGCTCTCAAAAACCCGGAATGGCGAGCTGTAATGGAGGATGAGTTTAGAGCACTCTGTTCGAATAATACTCGGGTTCTAGTTCCACCTACTCCAACTCAAAACATAGTTGGTTGTAAGTGGGTCTATCGCCTTAAGTATCATCCGGATGGCACTCTAGATCGTTATAAAGCTCGCCTCGTTGCAAAAGGGTTTCATCAAAGACCTAGATGTGAGTATATTGAGACATTTAGTCGGGTCATAAAACCAGTTACAATTCGTGTTTTCCTCACCATTGCAATACAGCGCCGGTGGCCACGGGGTTTGTCAACTAGACATCAACAATGCCTTTCTTCAAGGAAGCTTAGCTGTGTTAATATAAGAAGTCCATTATGATTACTTGTATTTTGGATTCAACTTCAAAGTAGTTAAAAGCAAAAACACGAAATTAATTTAAAATTTATAACTTTAAAAATGAATATTGTGATATTATAATTATTATCAACATCACTTAATAATATCATTAACACCAATTAATAGGAAAAAAATACCTTCAAATCGGTAGGTATAGAATTTTTTTAAATCCATTAAAAAGCAAGAAGATAAAATTAATTTAAGATATCTCACTCCAAAAACTATTGGATTTCGTTGATCTTTTAATAGAAAGATCTAGATAGTAAAATTTTTGCCAATTTTATTTAAAAGATAATATGATCGGCATGATAATTTCAAATCGGTTAAAAAAGATTTATCTTTTCCCGTAATTGCAGAAATAAGTGATTTTTCCATTGCAGAAATAAGTGATTTTTCCGTAGCAGGAAATAAGTTGTTAGTTGAGATAATGATTGTCTTTCCACCATGTTAACAACTACACCAATTTTACCAACAAAATAATTTAATTCAACTATTATCTATCCTTAACCGCACTTATATCTATCCTTAACAAAACCACTTATTTAAAAAAAAAATCTGGAAATTGGTTTTAAAAAGAAATTAATTTAGATATTGTTCCATGTTAACAACTACACCATACCACTAAGTCATTAACTTAGTGCTATATTAATACAGTTTTAACAAAAAAAAACTCCACGTTCACTGAGTTTATGCCCCCGGTGCAGTATTCCACGTTGCCTGACTTTATGCCCCCAGTAGAGTATATATTAGGTAAATCAAACTTCTTCTCTTCTCAATAGTTCTCACTATTTCTGTTCTAAAATCGTGAGTTTGAAGGGTTTTTTTCTTTGAAAATGGATTCTACCTATGATGATATCACTAGCCTTGATGTTAGCAAACAGACATGGAAAATTCGATGTCAAATTATTCATCAATGGAGTAAATCATACAACTCTACCGGAATAGATGAAATCCAGATGGTTCTTTCTAATGGATGAAAATGTATAATTTTTTTTGTCTATTATCATGTACTTCATCTTTGTATATTTGTATGATATATATTTTTACATAAATGTATATTTTTATTATTTTTATAACCACAAAAATTATACATTTTTTTTGTCTATTATCATGTACTTCATCTTTGTTATGTTGAGAACTTTTCCTATGAAGTACATAAATGTACTTCATCTTTCAAGTTTGAGCGTCGCCAATTTCCTATCATTGTATGCTTCGGATTACAATGAATAAGAGTCAAGGACAATCATTATCTCAAGTAGGATTGTATCTTCCCAGACCCGTATTCACCCATGGTTAGCTCTATGTTGCCTTATCACGAGTTACTAGCATGGAGGGGTTGAAAATGTTGATTTTGGACAAGAATGGAAAGGCAATTTGCGAGACCACTAATGTTGTGTACAAAGAAGTGCTCCAAAATATTTGATGTCCACTTCTACAAAAGTGCATGGTATGTCCTACTTCATTCTATTCAATACATTCATCTTTTTTCATCTTCAAATCCTAGTCTTTTAAATATTCGTTTATACATATGCCATATTACTGATTAAATATTTTTCATGACAGGAAATGGAAAATTCAAGACTGACCTATTACATTATTAACTTTATTCTAGACTTAAAGGTTAAATTCTTCTTTCTAATATCATTGTTCAATTTACAAATTTAAATATTTGTACGTTCAAAAAATTCTTATGTAAATATGCTAGAATAATTATGGTTTATACAATTATGTATGTTTGACGTTCTTTCAACATTTGTACATATTCAATCATACTCATACATTTAGATACAACAACGATATTTTCATTTGCTAATTTCCTGTACATGGTACGGGTCTTACGCTAGTTATTATATTATTTCTCTTATTTTATCCTTGACTAGGTTATTGTTAGAAGATCAAGGTTGTTACACTTGCCTAGCTAGAATATCTCTAAGGTTATTTGTTGTATAAATAATTCTATCTCCATCAATAACAAGTTACACATTATTGCATCACTATATTTCTCCATATTACTTGAATTAACTAAACATAATCTCGAAGCTTTACCTCAAGCTTGGATTTGGCCTCATCATTGAATGCTTTGGCAAGGATCTCATAATTTTTCTCAGTTCTTAGTAGTGAAAATATGTTCAATAAAATTAATGAAAATAATCAACTGATGCGAAAAGAATTATGCTCACGTGGCAAAAAAGACCTATACCAAAATATCCACTCTTGATGCCTGGTGAGGTTGATGATATAAAACATCTGGAGAAGATTATAAGGTGTTAGTAATCTCCTATATCTAGAGAGGATTAAAGGATGTGTTTGGAAGGTTTAATGAATTAGCCTTTTGATAAAGGAAAGGAGAGAGTCATATGTCTTCCTTTTTATTGATAAAAGGGAAATTTTATATTGAAACTACAAGATTGGTAGAAAAAGTCGAGAGATTTACCATGGATTTGAGATGTAAAAACTCAAGGCAGATAAATTTACCTTTTGAACTATTAGCATGATTGCAGCCATTCAATTCTGCAAAGAGGAATGCCATACACAAAGACACTTACGAAATTTAAAGATTATGTTGAGTGCTTTAATATCATGTGAAGTTAAAATTAGTACTGTGAATAAATTCATGGTTGATACAAACTTCCATGCAATTCATATACAACATTATTATTGACAAAAATATATTTTGATGTTTTTAAAATATTATTGTTAGTAGTAGTTAAGCATTGTCCTAGTCCTTAGGATCTGTTAACGTTAGTGTTAACATGCATAGGTTACAGGAGAGTGGGGATCAGCTCCTTGTAGGGATACATTTACTGGTTTTCTATATTTATATATGTTTTCACATCAATATAAAATCACATCACTTCTTCATAAACTCTCTATCACTCTATATGGTATCAGACTTTCTTCTAGGCACCCATTAAACACACAAATTTCTTCTTATGGCTGTGTTTCCAGCACTCCTTCCTAATCCCCATCAAGCCAACAACCCATTTCTGGTCGTTCACTTTCCCACCATACTCAAATTGACAACCACAAACTACATAGCCTGGAAACAACAAATCCAGGTCACTTTGGAAGGCTACGACTTATTCAAGTATGCTGATGGCTCTCTCCTTGCTCCTCCTTCCACTATAACCAGCACACAAAATCAAACCATCCCAAATCCCGCCTTTCGCACTTGGTAATTCTAGGACCGTCTCATTTACGGTGCCATTCTTGGCACTCTTTCTTCTTCTGTGGTTGTCATGGTCACTCAAGCACTCACATCTACGGCCTTGTGGGACGTGCTTAAGCAAACTTATGCCACCCCTTCAAGGGGGCATAAGAAACAAATTCGACAAAAAAATAAAATCCGCTAAAAAAGGCAATCACTCCGTTCCGGAGTATATGCAAGCGATGAAGGCTGATGCCGACCTTCTCGCCTCATTACAAGCACCTCTTACGCAAGAAGACTTCACGGATGACATCCTTCGAGGTCTCGATGCCACTTTCCAATCCGTCATTGACGGTGTCAACAACCGAGACTCACCAATTTCTTTTGTGGAGCTTCTTGAAAAACTCCTCATCAAGGAAAATGCTCTCAAACTTGCCTCGGTCAATGAAGGCACTTCGGCATCCGCCTTGAGTGCTCAAACCAAAATCGGGTACAATCGTGGCAAGGCAACTTCAACACAGCAACAATGACATCCCACCAATACTCAGCCACACCTACCACCCACTTGGCTCGGTCAACGAATGCTTCTTCCCACTCCGCCCACCCCTCAATCCAATAGTCCACAAAGGCCCTTTAAAGGGTGTTTCCAGTGGTGCCACAACCTCGGTCATGTGCTCACGTAGTGCCCGGACTTCCGCCTTTGATTCCCAACCATTCAATTGTCGAGCTCTGCTCGCTTCCAGTCCAATCCACCGCCACCGCCACAAGCTCACATGTCCTCCACTGCTCCGCCCACCTTGGATTGGCTCCTTGATAGTGGGGCCAATAACACCGTCACCATCAATCTAAATAATCTCGCCCTTCATTATCCTTACTTCGACCCCAGGAACTATACGTGGCAAATGGTGAAGGTTTACACATCTCTAACTACATTTACAAACTCTAAACACAAATCTCTCCTTATCTAACGTATTACATGTGCCTCAAATCTCAAAAAATATAATCTCTGTTTCTCAATTCTGTGCTCAAACATCTTTTGATATATTATTCTCATCTACTGGTTTCTATGTGAAGGACAAAATGGGCCAAACAATAATTAGCGGATCGTGTGTCGATGGAGTTTATCTTTGGCCCAAATCAACTATCTTCGTCTCCTCTGTTCAAGTTCAACGTCCTATTTATCTCCGCCACAGACTAGGCCATCCGTCAACTATTGTTTTTCAATTATTACGTAATCAATTTAATTTCTTTTAATATGGCAGATTGTATTTTTGCCAATCAAATAAAAGCCACAAGCTTCTTTTCCAAAATTCCTCTTTTGTATCGTCTTTTCCTTTAGAAATAATATTTTCAGACGTTTGGACTTCTCCTGTCTTATCTTATGATGGGCATAAATATTATCTTGTATAAAAAATCTGACACACATGATTTGTTCATTCGTTTTCGTGCTTTGGTCGAAAATTATTTTCAACAAAAAAATTAAAATACTCGTCCCAGATAACGACGGTGAATTTCTCGCTCTCAATACTTAAGTTCCACTGGTATAAGTCATTTCACATCTCCACCTCACACCCCCAAACATAATGGCCTCTCGAAACACTGCCATCGACACATCGTAGAGATGAGCATCTCTCTTTTGTCCTTCGCTAGTATGCCACTCGATCACTGGCCTCATGTTTTCCTTAACGGGATCTATCTAATTAATCGTCTTCCTACTCCCGTTCTTCAAAACAAATCTCCATATGCCAAAATCTAAACCACAATCCTAACTATAGTAAACTTAAATCCTTTGGGTGTTTGTGCTTTCCTTGGCTCCGACCCTATAACAATCATAAACTCCAATCCAAATCCATTCCATGAGTTTTCATCGGGTACTCAAACTCTCAAAGTGCATACCTCTGTATGGACCCCGAAACCCGTCGTATTTACACCTCTCGGCACGTTCAATTTGTTGAGGGTAGTTCTCGTACTCAAAACTCCCCCACTCACAAAATCCAAAAACCTCTATTCTAGACGAGTGGGCCACACCCTCTCTTCCTCACATTCTTCCACGTACCAGCCCATCATCCCAACCAATGTTTCAATTCATGAGCCCATCCAACTTCACAACTCGAAAATTCACCAAATCTCTCCAACAATCCCCATCTCCCAGAATATCCATCCATAACTAACCCTACCCTAGCTACCACCATATCACAAAATACTACGTTCCCTAATTCTGATCCTAATCCCATCTTACACATTCTTCCGCTACCTCAATCAAAACGTCATAAACCCACCCCTCCACTCCTACTCTTGGCATAGTCACAAGATCTCAAAACAAAATTATGACACCCACTCCTACTCCTGGTGTAGTCACGAGATCTCAAAAAAATTACAAAACCCATCACTAAACTCAATCTCCATAGCCAACTTCAACTCTCCGAGCCTACGTCCATTACACAAGCTCTCAAGGACCCCGATTAGCGGGCCGCCATGCAGTAAGAATATGACTCCTTGTTCCAAAACAACATGTGGTTGCTTGTTCCATCTACCCCCGCTACCAACTCGTTAGTTGTAAGTGGGTGTTTCGGATCAAGCGCAACCCTGATGGCTCTATCAATCGCTACAAAGCGCGTCTCGTGGCCAAAGGGTTTCATCAACGCCTTGGTTGGGACTATGCCGAGACGTTTAGTCCCGTCGTCAAGCCCATTATAGTGTGTGATGTTCTAGCCCTAGCCATGTCTCATGGGTGGCCTCTCCGGCAACTCGATATCAATAACGCATTTCTGCAAGGCAATCTTTATGAAGATGTATTCATGGCTCAACCACCTGGCTTTGTTGATAAGACCTGCGCCACTCATGTATGCAAGCTCCATAAAGCGATTTATGGGTTAAAACAAGCCCCTCGGGCATGGTACAATGAACTCAAAGCATATCTCCTCCGTCTTAACTTCACAAACTCCGTCATCGATGCCTCCTTGTTCATCCGTCGACACGGCAACAACGTCATATATCTCTTGGTCTACGTCGAGGATATTATCGTCACCAATAACGACCCTTCTCAAGTCAAGAAACTGATTCTCGCTCTTGGTATGCAATTCTCCCTCAAAGACCTCGGTTCCCTTTTTTATTTTTCAGGAGTTGAAGTATTGCCTACAAACAATGACATCTTTCTATCTCAAAAGAAATACGTGCAAGACATCCTTCATAAAGCTGGCATGGAATCTGCCAAACCTGTGAGTACTCCGATGTCGAGCACTAATATTCTCTTGCTTGACTCTGGGGACCCTCTTCCCTTTCCCACAGACTATCGGGTGTTGATCAGGTCTCTGCAATACTTGTGTCTCACCCGCATGGATATTGCCTTTACAGTCAATAAATTGTCTCAATACATGCAGTCACCAACGTCAGTTCATTGGGGTGCTCTAAAGAGGTTGCTCCACTATCTCTCTGGTACGCTTGATCATGGTATTTCCATCTCATCTCTATCTGGCCAGCCTACATGCGTTTTCAGATGCCGATTGGGCAGGAGACAAAGATGACTACCACTCAACTACCGGATGCATACTTTATCTTGGCACCACTCCGATCTCATGGCGTTCTAAGTAACAACAGTCCATCGCTCGGTCCTCTATAGAGGCTGAATACAAGGCCCTCGCTGACACATCCGCCGAACTCCTTTGGGTCCTTTCTCTCTTTCAAGAACTTGGCTTTCCCCTGCCTCAGCAGCCAACAATTTACTGTGACAATTTAGGCGCCACAAGCCTTAGCGCCAACCCGGTTTTCCACTCCCGCATGAAGCAAATCACCTTTGCTTACCACTTCGTTTGTGAGCAGGTTCAGACTAGAACTTTCCAAGTCTCGTTCGTCTCCACAGTTGATCAATTAGCTGATGTACTTACCAAGCCACTCCCCAAGCCTCGATTTCAAAGTTTGTTATTCAAGCTCGGCCTGTCCAAAGGCCACACCTCACTTGAGGGGCATATTGACAAAAATATATTTTCATGTTTTTAGAATATTATTGTTAGTATTAGTTAAGCATTGTCCTAGTCCTTAGGAATTGTTAACGTTAGTGTTAACGTGCATTAGTGGTTACAAGAGAGTGGGAATCAACTCCTTACTCATAGGGATACATTTACTAGCTTCCTGTATTTATATATTTTTTCCCATCAATACAAAATCACACCAGTTCTTCATAAACTCTCTATCACTCTATATTATAATAACAAAACATGAAAAGGGTACAACAACACTCAGAAGGTAAGTGGTTCAAAACAATAGCAATTTCACCATTTCTTAGTAGCTAGATTCTAAACAGAGAAGGGCTTATTTCATTCTCCATAGTCAACACCAAACAAAAAGTTAATGACTTAAAAAGGTGTTCAAATTACAGCCTCTACAAGAGCAAATTCTCATGTAAGAGTGATTGCTTGAAAGAGGCGAACTGTTCGCTAATAATCCTTCCAGTTCCCTGATAGCTTGGAGGTGGAAAAAACTATTTTTTATCAACAAATAATATATGAAAGCAAACAGATTGAGATTTAACCAGTGGGTGGACCGAAAGCTTGGATCGAACCCGAATATAAGAGTTGGACCATCTTCCCTCATAGGCGCACCCTATTGAAAATCACAAATCACAATAATCAAAATCTAACAATCACGAATCACTACCCCTAAACAATGGAAAGCTGACCTTAAATAGATGATGAGGGAGAAGAACAATAAAAAAAATCAACTTCAATACATTGGTTTGTGCACTACGAATCCTAAAATTTAAATACATGAAAATATTTTCGAAAAGAACAACTACTGATAATTGAACCAAAAGACCGACTGAAGAACTTTGATAAGCTGTTGAATTGTGTCAATCGTGTGTGTTGTACAGAGGAAGACAAAGGCCTTATATATAAGAAATGAATACAACGGTCAAGAGTAAATTATGTCCAAAAAACTAGGATATGCTTGCCTAATAAGAAGAGATAATTAGGAGACATTATCTCAAGCATATAAAAGAAATTTATCTTTCTAATAAGGAAATAAGGTGTGATTCTAGCCATTGTCTAATACTTCCCCTCAAGTGGAGTGAATGTTAATTACACTCAACTTGGTAAGAAGAGATGCAAAGATCATTGAACCGAGTGGTTTCATGAATATGTCGACCGGTTGATCCTTTGTTCCAATGTGGGACGTCCGAATTTGGACTCTTTGAATTTTCTCCCAAATGACATTACAATCAATCTTGATATGTTTGGTACATTCATGGAAAACCGGGTTGGTGGCAATGTGTAGAGCGGACTTGTTGTCACAATGGAGGGTAGTGGGTTGTTGATGGCGAACTTAGAGGTCATTGAGCAACGTCAGCAACCAAGTTAACTCACAACATGTGCTGGCTATGGAACGATATTCGGCTTCGGAACATGAGCGAGAGACGGTTCCTTGCTTCTTAGTTTTCCATGAGACGGGGGCACCACCTAGGAAAATGATGTATCCAGTAGTGGAACGGCGGGTGTCACGACAGCGTGCCCAATCGACATCGCAATACGCTGTCAAGTGTAGACGTCCATGGGCTAGGAGGAAAATGCCTTGACCAAGAGTTCCTTTAATGTAGCAGAGGACGTGATGTGCAGCATTGAGACGTGGCTGTCGTTGGGAGGCGATGAATTGGCTAAGTATGTGGATAGTATACATAAGGTCTTGTCGGGTTATAGTGAGGTATATGAGGCGACCGACCAGGCGTAGATATAAAGAGGGGTTCGAGAGAAGCTCGCCATCTTGGGCGGCTAGGGCCAGGTTTTGGTCAAGAGGGACTGTTGCAGGTTTGGCACCAAGGAATTTCGTGTCGTCGAGAATCTCGAGTGCATATTTTCTTTGACAAAGTGTTATTTTGTGTTTGGATCGAGCCACCGCTATTCTAAGAAAGTATTTAAGAGAACCCATGTCTTTGAGCTTGAATTGCTTTGCAAGAAAGAGTTTCGTTTCTTCGATAACCTTCAAGTTAGTACTGTCAATAATCATCAACATAAACTAAAATGGTAGTGAATGTACCTTGATGGTTTCGAATGAACAAAGTAATCAACCCATGAGTGACAAAATCCGGCTTGTTGTAGGGCGTTAGACTGTTTTAAAAACCATTGTCGAGAGGCTTGTTTGAGCCCATATAACGACTTATGGAGTTTACAAACTCTCGTCTCTCCCTTGCGATGAAAACTGGATGGAAGTTTCATGTATACGTCTTCTATGAGATCGACATTGAGGAAGACATTGTTGACATCCAATTGGTGCAAATGCCAACCATGAATGGCATCCATACTAATGAGAACACGTACGGTAGTAAGTTTGGCAACGGATGAAAAAGTCTCGCGGTAATCGACACCTTCGATTTGGCTATATCCTTTCGCAACGAGACGCGCTTTATATCGCTCGATTGTATCATCGACATTGTATTTGATTTTATATACCCATTTGCATCCGATGGGATGTTTTTTGCTTGGTAAAGTGACTAGACTCCATGTGTTGTGATCCTCGAGAGCTTTGATTTCCTTTGCCATGGCATCCTTCCATTTAGTAGAGAACGAAGCCTGCGAAAAATTCCTTGGTTCCTTTTCAAGCAAAATGTTAGAAGCAAAATGTCTATAATTGGTGGAAAAGGTGATCATAAGATAAAACATGAGAAAAAGGAAAAGGGTTACCTGAGGCTATACTATTTGAGGGAGATTGTTGGAGCCATCATCATGGAGTGTTGCCATGTCATACAATTGTCTTCCACCAATGGTTGAGACACCAGGATAACACTCGGCAGATCGGAATGGTGGAGAAGGAGAGGGTGATTTGATTTCTCCTAGGACTTTGAATGTGTGGCAGTCACTTAAGGCAAAACGTTTTCCGGCATGAGGTATAGTGTGTAGGATCGATTGATTCAACCTAAAAAAACTAATGCCATGAAGAACTTTGATAAGCTGTTGAATTGTATTAATCGTGTGTGTTGTACAGAGAAAGGCAAAGTCCTTATACATATGAAAAGAATACAATGGTCAAGAGTAAATTATGGCTAAAAAAGCAGGATATACTTGCCTAATAAGAAAAGATAAATTAGGAGACATTGTCTCAAGCATGTAAAAGAAATTATATCTTTCTAATAAGGAAATAAGGTGTGATTCTAGCCATCGTCTAATACTTCCCCTCAAGTGGAGTGAATGTTAATTACACTCAACTTGGAAAGAAGAGATGCAAAGATCATTGAACCGAGTGGTTTCGTGAATATGTCGACCGGTTGATCCTTTGTTCCAATGTGGGACGTCCTAATTTGGCCTCTTTGAATTTTCTCCAAGATGACATGACAATCAATCTTGATATGTTTGGTACATTCAAGGAAAACTGGGTTGGTGCCAATCTGTAGAACGGAATTGTTGTCACAATGAAGGGTGGTGGGTTGTGGATGGCGAACTTGGAGGTCATTGAGCAACGTGCGCAACCAAGTTAACTCACGACATGTGCTGGATATGGAACGGTATTCGTTTTGGCACTTGAGCGAGAGACGGTTCCTTGCTTCTTAGTTTTCCATGAGACGGGGGCACCACCTGAGAAAATGATGTATCCAGGAGTGGAGCGGCGGGTGTCACGACACCGTGCCCAATCGACGTCGCAATACGCTGTCAAGTGTAGAGGTCCATGGGCTGGGAGGAAAATGCCTTGACCATGAGTTCCTTTAATGTAGCAGAGGACGTGATGTGCAACATTGAGATGTGGCTGTCTTGGGGAGGCTATGAATTGGCTAAGTATGTGGATAGTATACACAAGGTTTGGTCGCGTTATAGTGAGGTATATGAGGCGACCGACCAGGCGTCGATATAGAGAGGGGTTCGAGAGAAGCTCGCCATCTCTGGCGGCTAGGGATAGGTTTTGGTCAAGAGGAACTGTTGCAGGTTTGCCACCAAGGAATATCGTGTCGTCGAGAATCTCGAGTGAATATTTTCTTTGGCAAAGTGTTATTCCGTGTTTGGATCGAGCCACCGCTATTCTAAGAAAGTATTTAAGAGAACCCATGTCTTTGAGCTTGAATTGCTTTGCAAGAAAGAGTTTCGTTTCTTCGATAACCTTCAAGTTAGTATTGTCAATAATCATCAACATAAACTAAAATGGTAGTGAATGTACCTTGATGGTTTCGAATGAACAAAGTAATCAACCCATGAGTGACAAAATCCGGCTTGTTGTAGGGCGTTAGACTGTTTTAAAAACCATTGTTGAGAGGCTTGTTTGAGCCCATATAACGACTTATGGAGTTTACAAACTCTCGTCTCTCCCTTGCGATGAAAACTGGATGGAAGTTTCATGTATACGTCTTCTATGAGATCGACATTGAGGAAGGCATTGTTGACATCCAATTGGTGCAAATGTCAACCATGAATGGCATCCATACTAATGAGAACACGTACGGTAGTAAGTTTGGCAACGGATGAAAAAGTCTCGCGGTAATCGACACCTTCGATTTGGCTATATCCTTTCGCAACGAGACGCGCTTTATATCGCTCGATTGTATCATCGACATTGTATTTGATTTTATATACCCATTTGCATCCGATGGGATGTTTGTTGCTTGGTAAAGTGACTAGACTCCATGTGTTGTGATCCTCGAGAGCTTTGATTTCCTTTGCCATGGCATCCTTCCATTTAGTAGAGAACGAAGCCTGCGAAAAATTCCTTGGTTCCTTTTCAAGCAAAATGTTAGAAGCAAAATGTCTATAATTGGTGGAAAAGGTGATCATAAGATAAAACATGAGAAAAAGGAAAAGGGTTACCTGAGGCTATACTATTTGAGGGAGATTGTTGGAGCCATCATCATGGAGTGTTGCCATGTCATACAATTGTCTTCCACCAATGGTTGAGACACCAGGATAACACTCGGCAGATCGGAATGGTGGAGAAGGAGAGGGTGATTTGATTTCTCCTAGGACTTTGAATGTGTGGCAGTCACTTAAGGCAAAACGTTTTCCGGCATGAGGTATAGTGTGTAGGATCGATTGATTCAACCTAAAAAAACTAATGCCATGAAGAACTTTGATAAGCTGTTGAATTGTATTAATCGTGTGTGTTGTACAGAGAAAGGCAAAGTCCTTATACATATGAAAAGAATACAATGGTCAAGAGTAAATTATGGCTAAAAAAGCAGGATATACTTGCCTAAAAAGAAAAGATAAATTAGGAGACATTGTCTCAAGCATGTAAAAGAAATTATATCTTTCTAATAAGGAAATAAGGTGTGATTCTAGCCATCGTCTAATACTTCCCCTCAAGTGGAGTGAATGTTAATTACACTCAACTTGGAAAGAAGAGATGCAAAGATCATTGAACCGAGTGGTTTCGTGAATATGTCGACCGGTTGATCCTTTGTTCCAATGTGGGACGTCCTAATTTGGCCTCTTTGAATTTTCTCCAAGATGACATGACAATCAATCTTGATATGTTTGGTACATTCAAGGAAAACCGGGTTGGTGCCAATCTGTAGAACGGAATTGTTGTCACAATGAAGGGTGGTGGGTTGTGGATGGCGAACTTGGAGGTCATTGAGCAACGTGCGCAACCAAGTTAACTCACGACATGTGCTGGATATGGAACGGTATTCGTTTTGGCACTTGAGCGAGAGACGGTTCCTTGCTTCTTAGTTTTCCATGAGACGGGGGCACCACCTGAGAAAATGATGTATCCAGGAGTGGAGCGGCGGGTGTCACGACACCGTGCCCAATCGACGTCGCAATACGCTGTCAAGTGTAGAGGTCCATGGGCTGGGAGGAAAATGCCTTGACCATGAGTTCCTTTAATGTAGCAGAGGACGTGATGTGCAACATTGAGATGTGGCTGTCTTGGGGAGGCTATGAATTGGCTAAGTATGTGGATAGTATACACAAGGTTTGGTCGCGTTATAGTGAGGTATATGAGGCGACCGACCAGGCGTCGATATAGAGAGGGGTTCGAGAGAAGCTCGCCATCTCTGGCGGCTAGGGATAGGTTTTGGTCAAGAGGAACTGTTACAGGTTTGCCACCAAGGAATATCGTGTCGTCGAGAATCTCGAGTGAATATTTTCTTTGGCAAAGTGTTATTCCGTGTTTGGATCGAGCCACCGCTATTCTAAGAAAGTATTTAAGAGAACCCATGTCTTTGAGCTTGAATTGCTTTGCAAGAAAGAGTTTCGTTTCTTCGATAACCTTCAAGTTAGTACTGTCAATAATCATCAACATAAACTAAAATGGTAGTGAATGTACCTTGATGGTTTCGAATGAACAAAGTAATCAACCCATGAGTGACAAAATCCGGCTTGTTGTAGGGCGTTAGACTGTTTTAAAAACCATTGTCGAGAGGCTTGTTTGAGCCCATATAACGACTTATGGAGTTTACAAACTCTCGTCTCTCCCTTGCGATGAAAACTGGATGGAAGTTTCATGTATACGTCTTCTATGAGATCGACATTGAGGAAGGCATTGTTGACATCCAATTGGTGCAAATGCCAACCATGAATGGCATCCATACTAATGAGAACACGTACGGTAGTAAGTTTGGCAACGGATGAAAAAGTCTCGCGGTAATCGACACCTTCGATTTGGCTATATCCTTTCGCAACGAGACGCGCTTTATATCGCTCGATTGTATCATCGACATTGTATTTGATTTTATATACCCATTTGCATCCGATGGGATGTTTGTTGCTTGGTAAAGTGACTAGACTCCATGTGTTGTGATCCTCGAGAGCTTTGATTTCCTTTGCCATGGCATCCTTCCATTTAGTAGAGAACGAAGCCTGCGAAAAATTCCTTGGTTCCTTTTCAAGCAAAATGTTAGAAGCAAAATGTCTATAATTGGTGGAAAAGGTGATCATAAGATAAAACATGAGAAAAAGGAAAAGGGTTACCTGAGGCTATACTATTTGAGGGAGATTGTTGGAGCCATCATCATGGAGTGTTGCCATGTCATACAATTGTCTTCCACCAATGGTTGAGACACCAGGATAACACTCGGCAGATCGGAATGGTGGAGAAGGAGAGGGTGATTTGATTTCTCCTAGGACTTTGAATGTGTGGCAGTCACTTAAGGCAAAACGTTTTCCGGCATGAGGTATAGTGTGTAGGATCGATTGATTCAACCTAAAAAAACTAATGTCATGAAGAACTTTGATAAGCTGTTGAATTGTATTAATCGTGTGTGTTGTACAGAGAAAGGCAAAGTCCTTATACATATGAAAAGAATACAATGGTCAAGAGTAAATTATGGCTAAAAAAGCAGGATATACTTGCCTAATAAGAAAAGATAAATTAGGAGACATTGTCTCAAGCATGTAAAAGAAATTATATCTTTCTAATAAGGAAATAAGGTGTGATTCTAGCCATCGTCTAATACTTCCCCTCAAGTGGAGTGAATGTTAATTACACTCAACTTGGAAAGAAGAGATGCAAAGATCATTGAACCGAGTGGTTTCGTGAATATGTCGACCGGTTGATCCTTTGTTCCAATGTGGGACGTCCTAATTTGGCCTCTTTGAATTTTCTCCAAGATGACATGACAATCAATCTTGATATGTTTGGTACATTCAAGGAAAACCGGGTTGGTGCCAATCTGTAGAACGGAATTGTTGTCACAATGAAGGGTGGTGGGTTGTGGATGGCGA
Organism: Fallopia convolvulus; assembly: GCA_964016875.1. NCBI lineage: Eukaryota > Viridiplantae > Streptophyta > Magnoliopsida > Caryophyllales > Polygonaceae > Fallopia > Fallopia convolvulus. Next base: position 53,276,151 of record OZ024728.1, read on the forward strand.
ACTTGGAGGTCATTGAGCAACGTGCGCAACCAAGTTAACTCACGACATGTGCTGGATATGGAACGGTATTCGTTTTGGCACTTGAGCGAGAGACGGTTCCTTGCTTCTTAGTTTTCCATGAGACGGGGGCACCACCTGAGAAAATGATGTATCCAGGAGTGGAGCGGCGGGTGTCACGACACCGTGCCCAATCGACGTCGCAATACGCTGTCAAGTGTAGAGGTCCATGGGCTGGGAGGAAAATGCCTTGACCATGAGTTCCTTTAATGTAGCAGAGGACGTGATGTGCAACATTGAGATGTGGCTGTCTTGGGGAGGCTATGAATTGGCTAAGTATGTGGATAGTATACACAAGGTTTGGTCGCGTTATAGTGAGGTATATGAGGCGACCGACCAGGCGTCGATATAGAGAGGGGTTCGAGAGAAGCTCGCCATCTTGGGCGGCTAGGGATAGGTTTTGGTCAAGAGGAACTGTTGCAGGTTTGCCACCAAGGAATATCGTGTCGTCGAGAATCTCGAGTGAATATTTTCTTTGGCAAAGTGTTATTCCGTGTTTGGATCGAGCCACCGCTATTCTAAGAAAGTATTTAAGAGAACCCATGTCTTTGAGCTTGAATTGCTTTGCAAGAAAGAGTTTCGTTTCTTCGATAACCTGCAAGTTAGTATTGTCAATAATCATCAACATAAACTAAAATGGCAGTGAATGAACCTTAATGGTTTCGTATGAACAAAGTAATCAACCCATGAGTGACAAAACCCGGCTTGTTGTAGGGCGTTAGAGTTTTAAAAACCATTTTCGAGAGGCTTGTTCGATCCCATATAACGACTTATGGAGTTTACAAACTCTCATCTCCCCCTTGCGATGAAAATTCGATGGAAGTTTCATGTATACGTCTTCTATGAGATCGACATTGAGGAAGGCATTGTTGACATCCAATTGGTGCAAATGCCAACCATGAATGGCATCCATACTAATGAGAACACGTACGGTGGTAAGTTTGGCAACGGGTGCAAACGTCTCGCGGTAATTGACACCTTCGATTTGGCTATATCCTTTCGCAACGAGACGCGCTTTATATCGCTCAATTGTGTCATCGACATTGTATTTGATTTTATATACCCATTTGCATCCGATGGGTTGTTTTTTTGGTGGTAAAGTGACTAGACTCCATGTGTTGTGATCCTCGAGAGCTTTGATTTCCTTTGTCATGGCATCCTTCCATTTTGTAGAGCACGAAGCCTGCGAAAAATTCCTTGGTTCATTTTCAAGCAAAATGTCTATAATTGGTGGAAAGGCGATCATAGGATAAAACATGAGCAAAAGGAAAAGGCTTACCCAAGGCTATACTATTTGCGGAAGATTGTGGGAGCCATCATCATGGAGTGTTGCCATGTCATACAATTGTCTTCCACCAATGGTTGAGAAACCAGGATAACATCCGACTGATCGGAATGGTGGAGAAAGAGATGGTGATTTGATTTCTCCCAGTGCTCGGAATGTGTGGTAGTCACTTGAGGCAAAATGTTTTTCGGCATAAGGTATGGTGTGTAGGATCGATTAATTCAACCTAAAAAAACTGATTCCATGAAGAACTTTGATAAGCTGTTGAATTGTATTAATCGTGTGTGTTGTACATAGGAAGGCAAAGGCCTTATACATAAGAAAAGAATACAACAGTCAAGAGTAAATTATGGCTAAAAAAGCAGGATATACTTGCCTAATAAGAAGAGATAAATTAGGAGACATTATCTCAAGCATATAAAAGAAATTATATCTTTCTAATAAGGAAATAAGGTGTGATTCTAGCCATTGTCTAACGCTTCCCCTCAAGTGGAAGTATCAGACAATGACCGTAAAGACAAAAAAAATGTTTAATTAGACTCATAAACTACCTCAATTTCACAAAGAAAAGGGAGAGATGGAATCAAAGATTAGGATATTGAGGTGGTGTGAGCAAAAGTGGTGGAGCAGATGAGGTTCGTGGATGAAGCAAATGTAGGCGACGACAAATGGAGGCAGTGGTAGCAAATTACAAGAAGTCGTGGAAGAATGCAATGCGGCTATGAAAGACAACGAGAGAAGTAGACAAATCAAAGAGGTGTAGGAAATAAGAGAAAGAACGTCCTTATATACTGTAGGAACCGAAATTCCAAACCCTAATCAAACAAGAATTAAGAAAATTTGGATCATGCAATTAAGCAAAATTACATAAATAATAATACCAAATACGAATGAATTGTAGAGGCAAGATGTCGATCTCTTTCCTTAATTCTGAAAACGCCTCGTAGTGTGACGGTTCTTTAGCGTTCCGAATCCCATGATACAACTACACCAATCTCTTGCTTTGCACAACCCAAGAGCAAGAGCCTAACGAACCAATGATCAGTGTGCACTCTCAGACTCGATTTTTTAAGTAGAGAGAAAGGAAGGATGATTTTTTCAACTGGCATCTAAATGAGAATATAACAGTTCTTATTTTATTCTGCTCATGAAACAACCACTTCTAAAAGAACGTGGCTTATTTGTTCCAACTGATTAGAAAATCAAGGAAACCCTTGACTTATTCTTTTCAGCTATCTAAATGGGCCATGCCCAAATTCAATGTCCTGCAAACCCTAATGGGCCAGGCATTTCTCATTCAAAATTTGAACTTTATTTTATTCAATAAAATAAGTTCCAACAATCCCCCAAATGAATCAAAATGACTCTAAAAACAAAAAGACTCGATAGACGAACTTTTGAGAGTATAGTTGAAAAATCACTATATTTGAGATGGTAGCTTTTTCAGCCTTGAACCGCTCATAGTGAGTAGCTGTCGGATCTACTCGAACAGGAGGTGAACATGATGTCTTGAACCACCCGGACTTTGATGTAAACCGAGATAACAACTATCACACAATTTCATTTTCTTACAGAACTAGGTTCTCTTGTTGTGTTCATTTTGGCCTTGAACATCCTTGGTTATTCATTAGTGAACTTGGAGAACATAGCCTCGTTTTTCATTCTCCTAGAAACGACCCCATTTCACACTCACTAGGTGATTGACCATAAAGAGTATCCTGTCATACCCCACTTTTATTTCAAAGCTAAGGAATCATTAAAAGTCAAGCTTAACCTCAACTCATACAGGTAGCACTGCTTATCATCCTAGGAACTGGAAGGAGACATTTATCTCTCAATGCTCATTTTGGATTCAACTTAATTTAGTTTTCCCTTTGAACCTACATCTTGGGATCTCCAGTCACATAGGTAGGGTTTCCATCAAGCATCCTCCTTAGTCATAGGCTTTTAAACCCGTTCCTCTTAATGATTAACAACTTTCTCTCTTGACAAACCTTTAGTAAATGGATCCTCTAGGTTGTCAATCGATTTGACATAATCTATTGAGATTACGCCAATTGAGAGTAGTTGTCTAATGATTTTATGTCGTCTTCTTATATGACATGATTTACCATTATACAAACAGTTCAGTGCCCGTGCTATGGCCGATAGACTATCACATTGTAGACTTATTGCTGGCACTGGTTTGTCACACATTGGAATATCTTCCAAAAAGCTTCGAAGCCATTCAACTTCTTCTACTACTTTGTCTAAAGCAATGAACTCATATTCCATTGTGGATTTGGCCAATAAGGTTTGTTTGGAAGATTTCCATGATATTGCTGCACCACCTAGTATGAATACATATCCACTAGTGCATTTTGAATTTCTGGAATCTGATATCCAATTCCCATCATTATAGCCTTCCAAAACTGTTGGATCTCTTCCATAGTGCAACCCACAACTTTGAGCATATCGCAAATCGTTCAATACCTAGTTATCCCTTTCTAATGTTTGTGCCCTAGATTGCTTGTGTAACGACTTAGTACATTTACCGAATGTGCCAAGTTAGGTCTTGTGCAATTGATCAAGTACATCAGATTTCCAATAACTCGTGCATACTCCACTTGTGCCACTCCCTCACCCGAGTTTTTGGTCAGGTGAAGATGAGGGTCTACGTACGGGAGTCTTTGCGATCCCTTTTGAGTATTTCTTAAATCTCTCAAGTACCTTTTCAACATAAGGAGCTTGAGACAGGATGATCCCTTCATAGTGTCTAGTGATTTTTATCCCTAGTATGACATTCGCTATTCCCAAGTCTTTCATGTCAAACTTCCCACTTAGCATGTTCTTAGTTTGTTTGATCATGTCTTTATTGCTTCCAATGATGAGCATGTTATCAACATACAAACACAACAAAATATATCCATTTGGAGTATTCTTGACGTAGATGCATTTATCACTTCCATTTATGCTGAAGCCATTTTACATCATTACATTGTCAAATTTTCCATGTCATTGTTTTGGAGCTTGTTTATAATGACTTTACGATTTTGCACACCTTTTGCTCTTGTTCAGAGACAACATAGCCCTCAAGTTGTTCCATATATATCTCCTCTTCCAATTCCCCATTTAGGAAAGCGGTTTTCACATCCATTTGATGGATTTCGAGGTTTCTTTATGCTGCTATTGCTATTAGCATTCTGATTGAAGTTATTCTCGTGACTGGAGAATAGGTGTCAAAGAAATCCACAACAAGTTTTTAGTACTAATTACAACGTCTATACGTCGTTGCTTTATAAAAACAATAATTAATGTGCAATGATTAGCAAAGACAACTTTGCGGTGAAATGAATTGCATTTGCCGACTTCTTATTCAAATCGAAATTGTGTACAATAGTTTACTTGTTTCTAAGGCAGATAATAATGATTGTACATGCTAAACATGACAAATCGGTATTAACAAACCAATCAAAATACACGAATTCACATTAACATGTATGTTTATGCTAAACATAATAATTTTATTGTAAAAAACGGCATCACACACGTGTCATGCAAAGACAAAACAAATACAATTAATTAGTACTAAAAATAATCAAAATCACCTGCATGTATTGAACACATCAAATTGCACCAATAATTTTGATTAAAATTGTTGTAGTATATTTTGATGTATTATACATATTAAAATTGCTTATATAGATATTACGTAATTGCATTTATTTTTTTAACGTTTGTATTACCTTTATTTATTTATTTTTAAAAATAAAGGGTTGCAAAAGCCTAACAAAGGCAAAAAAATTTAATTAAAAGCATATTGATAAATAAAGGAAACGATTGTCGATCAGTTTTTGCAGTAGATCACAGCCACCTGAAAAAAAAGGTTGCACATGCCTAACAAAGACAAAACACATACAATTAATTAGTATTATATTTTACAGCCGCCAATTATTTTTTTTAAAGTGTATCATAGGCTTTAAAGTGTATCATAACTACCTTAAAAAAATTAAGGGTTGTAGAAGCCTAACACAGACAAAACAAATTTATTTAATAATATATTGATAAATAAAGAAAACGGTTGTCGAGCAGGTTTTGCAGTGTATCATAGCCACCTGCAAAAAAATAAAACTTATCATAGCCTTATAAAAAGAAAACACATATAATTATTTAGAACTATATTTTATTGATAAAATTTACCATTGTCGTAGAAATATATTTTATTAATACAATTTATCATAGCCGTAAAAATAAAATGGACACATATGTCTAACAAAGATAAACGAAATATAATTGATTAGTACCCAAAATAATCAAAACCACATATGCTAATTTAACCCATTAAATTGTACCAATGAAAATCTAAAATCTCATATTATCACATATATTTAACATTAATTTACATGATTAGTGTTCTTACATTCATTCGTTGTTTAGAAGTATAGATTTTACCAAATAAAATTGAAAGTGTACAATAATATATAATATGGAAGGAAGAGAAATGGTATCAATGAGTATTTTTTGAGTTTGACGGTTTATTGATATTTATAAACCAAAATGAGTATTTTTGAGTTTCACGGTTTTTAAGTTTCACGGTTCATTCAACTGATAAGTGATAACCCTGGGAAGGAACGAAAGAGAGAATCAGGACGGAACGACGGACTTGGGAGAAAGAATTCTGATTTCTCCATCGCCGGCATATCTTTATGTCAACCTTGGTTCTTATTTCTCAATTGAAAAAGATCCAAACTTTCATTGTTTTCGTGCCGCTGGCGCCTCGCTGAGAACTCCTGAATCCCGAGTCTCTTTCTGGAGCCTTCAGATCAGAGGGTTGAGGTTAGAGGGAAGAAGAGGCCATGGCGAAAATGTTGGTAGAGAGTAGAGGAAGAAGAAGAGAAAGGAGCAATGAGGGAGGCTCGAAGCGGTAATTTCACATGTGGATTCATGGAACCTTGGAGAAAATTTCTCTGAAATTGTTTTGGATCTGAATTTCCAGAAATTGCTGCTCGTCTCCCTCGTCTTCGTTACCAATCGGAATCTAATTTCAAATGTTCCTCTTTTTCTCTCTCGCTCTCTTCCTCTTTTCGCCTCGTCTGATCGCTTTTCTCCCCTCTGAACAAACCTTGTGATGATTCTTGAAAATCTGAAGGTTCCAATCTCTTTCAATAAATTAGATTTTTACTCTTTCTTTTGTTTAATTTGAACAAAATCAGACTTTTCTCTTTTGTTTGGGGGCTGATGTGCGTGCGAAACCCTAATTTTACAACTTCATTTTCATTCCGTTTTCTGTTTTCTAGCATGTCAATGCAAAAAAATTGGCTGAATGTTTGATTCTTGTTGCACATGAAAAGTGCGAAGTCTTGCGAGTCACAATTCTGACCTCATTAAGCTGACCAAAAATTGATGCTTTTGAATGTTAAAGTCCATGTAAAGCAAAGGAAACAGGCATTAGTCCGGGAGTCTGAATCCAGAAAAGCAAGTTACTCATTGAATACTTAGCTGACACAAGATTCAATCTGCACCTACTACTTGAGATCATCATGTAAAAATCGTTTGTCTGCCTTCAGATCAAATGTACTAGTGGAATTTATCTGCACCTATCAAATGCAATAACGCTATCTTGTTAATGAATAAAAGAGGAAAATAGAAACGCACCTAGAAGAAGCAAGCAATAGTTTTGTACTCTGAACAGAGATAAACGAAGTTCTAAGATAACCAGAGATAAAGTGTTGAAATTGAAGGCACAAACAAAATCCCAAGTCCAATCCAGTTCCCTCGTACAGGCACTGAAGTACAAAATAGTTGGATAATCACGTCTAACAAGGAAATCAATCGTCCATTTTAATATGTTTGCTTGAAAGGCTAGGAATTGACATGCTTGATCATCTAATAAAAATATGACTTCAGTTGCAAGTCACAAGTCTAAGGAGCTTCATTTCAGTAGCCACTGAACAATCGCACTTCAAATTGTTATTTGTCTAATTTGCTTAAACTTGTTCAACTCCACCAATTTTATTACCAGGAACGAGACCAACAACTAGTTCAAGGACACAGAAAATCAACCCTTCTAGATTTACATCTAAGTTTGTAATCCTGAATTTTGTAACACAACAAATTTTATGATATTTTGGCAAACACTTGGGCTAGGTACAAGTAGCATTATATTGCTAAGCTAATGATGTATATTGCTCCTTGTTAAGTCTTGTTCAAACGATGATGGCACTTGGGTCACTTAGCCAAGATGGCTAACTCACAACCATGTTGCAACTTGACTAGGACTAGACTTGAGTAGCTCTTGGTCCCTTCCTTGCTTCTGATGAATGGTCTTGGGTTTTCTCTTCTTTTGGGCCATGTGAGAGGCCTGATCTTATGGAGAAGAAGTCAAAATTACAATGTTTCCTCCTATCTCTTACATACTCAAATGGAAATCCTCAATGGTATGAGCTTGATCATTTTGCATCGTTTTGGGTAATTTCTAGGGTTTGGGATGTGAGAGCCTCGTGAATGTTTTAATGGTGCATTCTCTTCTAGTCTAAATTGGAGAGAGAGAAAGAGCAAGAGGGAGAGAGGATTTGCTTCAAAGATATTACTACGTAGGGGGTGTGAGGCTTCATTAGAAGCTTAATGTGAAGCTTCATGGTGCTTCGATATGGTCTATGATTCCCTATCTTGCTTTAAAGTTTAACCTCTTTTTATTTATCTTCTTTAGATTGTGTGCTTTATTTACGTTGCTTTCGTCGGATTTGTGGTTGCCTTGTAATGAAACTATTTTGACTTTAAATTCTTAGTGGATTGATTGAGTTTCCTCTCTTATGGTTCCAAGTCAACAATTCATTTTTTTCCATGTACTTGTATATTTAGTTTTTTTTCCCAAACAATAAACCAAAGCATCGATTTTGATTTACAGATTATATAATACAATCATCAAAAAAAAACCAATTTAATGTGGTTTAAATCATCAAGGGCTGAGCTGACACGATTTTAATTTATTTGGGCCAAAACTTACACAGCCAAGAGGCCCAAACGTGATTAGAGTTATTGGCCCATCAATACAAAACAAGATTAGGTTACTGGATCCTTTACACTGGTGGCGGCCGCACAAAACAAGTGAAAATTTGGATCTTTCTCGATTGAGAAAGAAGAACCACGGTTGACATAAAAGACATTACGAAACAAAATTCAATTGAGAAGGACAAGTTCAAACCGATCAATTTTGGTGACGACTTTGTAGACTTTGACGAGACAGAGAAGATATGCCGACGTGATATGTGCAGATCCTTGGGATCTCTCAGATCAGAGGGTTGAGGTTAGAGCGAAGAAGAGGAATGGCGAAAATGTCGGTAGAGATGAGAAGAAAAAGAGAGGAGCGATGATGGAGGCTCGAAGCGGCAATTTCACATGTGGATCCATGGAAACTTCGAGAAAATTCTCTGAAACTGTTTTCGATCTGAATTTCCAGAAATTGCTGCTCGTCTCCTTAGCCTTCGCTACCAATCGGAATCCAATATGTTTTTCAGGGTTTCTTTCTCTTTTGGCCTCCTCTGAATTGCTTTGCTCCCCTCTGAACCTTGTGATGAATTTCTTGTCTGAAGGTTCCGGTTTTAAACTTTCTTTTGTTTGGTTTAACATAAAAAAAAAAGGAGTTTTACTTTTTATTGGAGGCGATGGGAACCCTAATTTCCCAACTTTGATTTTCAATTCATTTACTGCTTCTGGCCTGTGCATGCAAACATTAGCGACAATTTGATTTAGTTTGCATATGATAAGTGACAAATTTTTGTTTTCTTCTTTTCGGAATATTCAGTTCAGGGATGGGAGGAAGATGTCTGGATGCTAGTAAAGTTTTCCCACTCAGTCAAGAACACTCAATTGGAAACTTTACTTCAAATCAAATAGACTAATGGGAGATTGAAGCTTAAATTTAAAATTTTCCAGTCTTGTGAATGAAAAAAAACAATAGAAGCGCAACTTCTAGAAGTAAAGTGTTCCCAACTTTGATTTTCAATACATTTTCTTAGTCAATTGGAAATTTACTTTATCTAATGTACTAGTGGAATTGACTATGCACCTATCAAATGCAATAAAATGCAATAAAATGAGGTAAATAGAAACACAACTTGATGAAACAACCAATAGGTATATACTCCGAAAAGAGATAAACAAAGTTCTGAGACAAAGATCTTGCTTTTAAAAACAAGAAGAAGCTTTCTAATACTTTTTTTCACTTTTTTTTTTTTTTGGTAGAATACTTTTTTTCACATTTGTATATGAAAAAACTTACAAACGATTGAAATTGAAGGCACAAACGAAATCGCAAGTATATATCAGTGCCCTCATAGTAGCACTGAAGTACATAACGTCTAACAAAGAAATCAATTATCTATTTTATACTAGTAAGTTTTCTCCAAAGGCTGGGAATTGGCATGAATGATCATCTAATAAAATATGATTTCAGTGCAAGTCCCAAGTCTAAGGAGCTTCATTTCATTAGCCACTAAACGATCAAACTTCTAATTTCTATTGAAGTTTAGTTTTTGCTTAGACTAGTTCAACTCCACCAATTTGGTTACCAAGCACGAGACCAACAAGTAATTAAGGACATAAAAAATCAACCTTTTTATATTTACATCTCAATAGTCAAATAAAAGTTGGAATATTTTTATTTTTGATGCTATGTTTTGTAATCCTAATTTTTTTTACACTTAACACGAGTTTTGTGATATTTTGGCAAACACGTAAAAGTGGGATTATATTGCTAAGTTAAAGATGTAAGATGCTCTTACTTCAAGTCTTGGTCCGAACCATGGTGGTACGTGGGTGACCTAGTCAAGTTGGCTAAAGTTGCAACCATGCTACAACTCGACTAGGATTTAATCGAGTAGCTCTTGGTCCTTTATTTCTAATGAATGGTCTTGAGTTTTCTCTTCTTTTGAGCCATGTGAGAGGCCTAAGACGATGGAGAAGTCAAAATTATAATGTTTTCTCTTATCCCTTACATACTAGAATGGAAAACCTTAATGGTGTGAAAATCTTGGGTTTGGGATTGTAGAGTCCCATTCTAATCTAAATTAGAGAGAGAAAAATAGTAAGGGGAGAGGAAAAAAGGTAGAGAGAAAGATAGAACAAGTGAAGATTTGCTTCAAGTTGGTTGCTATGTTAGGGTGTGAAGCTTTGTGTTTATCTTCTTTAGCTTGTGTGCTTTATTTCCTTTGTTTTTGTTGACTTTGTGGTTACCTTGTAATGAAACTTATTTATTTACCAAAATACTCATATGATTAAATGTTTACCTTTCGCATTATAAAACAAATTTAATCTATATCTTCATTAAATATAAGGATTAAAGTGGTAAAATTGTATCCAAAATATAAAAATCATATTTTTGTGTATAACTACAACCGTATGCAATACTTAACAATGCACACTTGCTTTCCTATAAAATACTGTATATGCAGCTAGTAGCTACTTCGACCAATTTATTCAGTTCGGTTTAAAAACATCGACGGGAGAGCTGACACGATTTAAATTTATTTGGGCCCAAACTTATACAGCCAAGAGGCCCAAACATGAGTATCTATTGGCCCATCAATATAAAAACAAGATTAGGTTACTGGATCATTCGTAGCCTCTGACGAGGCAGAGAAGATATGCCGTCGTTCCGTCCTGATTCTCTCTATCTGCTTCTGGTTCCTTCCTAGGGTTTGTTTATCATCGGTTGAATGAACTTGGTCCTGTTTACACACAGCCCGCTCATAATCGGCCCGGCTAGTTCTACTGTTGATCAATCCTTCCTTGCTAGGGTTGTTTATCAGTTGAATGAACCTGTGACCTCTCAGATCTGAGGGTTGAGGTTAGAGCGAAGAAGAGGGATGGCGAAAATGTTGGAAGAGAGGAAAAGAAGAAGCGAGGAACAAAGAGGGAGGCTCGAAGCGGCGATTTCACATGTGGAACATTCGATTAAATTTCTCTGAAATTGTTTTCGATCTGAATTTCCAGAAATTGCTGCTCGTCTCCATCGCTTTCTCTATCAATCATTATCCAAACTCTTTCCACACGCAAACATACATACACACATACTGTACAGGCATGAACGAGGTCTCAAATATTCCTCTTTTCTCTCGCTTGCTCTCTTCCTCTTTTCGCCTCCTCTTCGGATCGCTTTGCTCCCCTCTGAACCTTGTGATGAAATTGTTGTCTGAAGGTTCCAATTTTTTGTTCAATCGTCTTTTATTACGTTTAAAAAAAAAACTTATTTTGTATTTTGAGGTGATGGGCTGATCTGCCTCAACCCTAATTTCCCAACTTTGATTTTTCAATTCATGTACTTGTTTCTGGCCTGTGCATGCAAGCATTGGTGACACATTGATTTTATTTTCAATGAGAAGTGACAATTTTGAAGACTTGCAAATCAAAATTTCAGAGTTGATCAATCCGAACATTTTTTTGTGCTTTTTTGAATGTCAGAATCTTTGTTTCACTAAGCATCAACAAAACTTTCAACAAAGCTATATTTGTAAAGCAAAGGAAACAGCATATCTCTGAGTCATGTTATAAAAGATCTTACCATTGAAACTAAAATGACATTGAATAGCATGTATTTTTTCAGACAGGATACTAATGCCAGTAAATGAAGCAATATAGCAAAAGGAAACATTAGGCCATTAACTGAAGACCAATTTTCATACTTTCATACTGTATTTAAGCTCATGAACACAGAATTTGGGCCATCTAATGTAACCAACTTGACCTGTCTTATGTAAATTAAATGTTCATATTTGTGGAACTGGGCGGGCCAGCTCAAATTTGCCTATGTAACACTTCATAGGAATATCCGATCCTTCGCTGCCTTAATGGTGTGATATTGGTAAATACTAAGTATTAGAAGATGAGGATTTGGAAACGATTAAAGTTTTATGTCAAATCAAACTCATTTATGGATTCAAATCCATTTGTCTTAATTAACCTTTCTTTCTTTTCCCAATATTAAATTTTGGGATGAGAGGAAGACGGCTAGTTCATTGTAAGCAAAGTTTTCCAACTCAGACAACAACGGTTAATTGGAAGCTTTACTTTAAATGAAATAGATTTGTTCATGAACTGGGTGTTAAAGTGACAAAAAAAAAATTGATAAGGGACGATGAAATTTTTCACAAAAATGTTAAATCTGGGAATACAAGCCTGAAAATCACTGAAAAACTTATTAATTAAAGGCGATTTTGCAGTTATACACCAACTAAAAATGTTTATTGCAAAAATGACAATGTTATACTGAAATAGCATTTGAATACCCACGTGGGCATCTTTGCTATAAAATGAACATTAATAAATCTTTTTTTAAATAAAGAAAAAATTCTAATTTTGATTTATGAGTTTTAAAAGAAATATGGAAAACATATTGAAAATAGTAAAAACGAGAGTTACCCCCCTCTCATCGTGGTAACAAATTTGGCGGGATTTTGGTGCTAACCTCCCTCCAATCTTGGTGAAGATCACGTTATATGGAATTTGGGATTTTCATTATATTTTCTAAGAAATATTCCATAAATATTCTTCTTATTTATGGTCTTTCATAACTACCCGATCATGAAATAGTTAACTGATGTCACCATGAAAATTCTTGTCTTTCTATATAGTATATCCTGTCATTATGTATGTTTTATCTTGTCAACATAATATCTTATATTTACTATTCAATAGTGAATGAGGTGTAAAAGAAACATTATACATCTTTTTAAAAGAAAGAATCTTTTTGAGAATTTCCTTCCATAATTAGTTACGTGGTGAAGATCACAAAAATATGGAAGTTATGATTTGGATAATATTTGCTCAAAATCAGTACTAGTACCGAATTCTGAATCATCATGTATGGACGAAAACCAGTTCAAATATTTATCTCCCCCACAATTTGTGTTGAAAGCTGAAGGTATTATCTCAAGACGGAGGACCCGATCCGAGAAACTGATTTCGTCGAATCCAAAACCGAAATTCAATTCATTCAAAATACTCGAATCTATGTTACTGGGTGGATGATGTTGATGTTGTTGTTGTTCATTCACATTACTCGAACCTTCCGTCTTCGGGCAGCGATCGGAAATGGAGCGTTGATCATCGTCTTGGACATCAGCCTTGGAATCAGAATGGCGATCGTCCCGACGTGTATCACAGCGATCATCCCAGCGATCGTGAGAATCAGTTTTGTCCAACCGGCGATCTCCTACACCAGAGATTGGATCCCGACGGTCAGATTTGGTATTCCGGCGACTTCCTTGCGAAGCGATTGCGCCGCCGTGAGTTTTCTGTTCACGAGAGTGTGTATGACAGAATTTTGAGACGGGCGTCAAAGGATTGGAACGAGCAGTAGCAAAGCAATTCTTATCTTCCAAAGAGATCATTGCAAAAGCAATTAAGGAACCAGAATTTAAGGAACCAGAGGAACGAAACGTTTGAGGCCGGCGCCGATTAAGGGTAGGCGGGCGACAAAAAAAATGCGGAAACTTTTTAGGTCAGAATCGAGGTTTGCTCAGATACCATAAATTCTGGTTGGAATGCAAATCTGCCCTTTCTATTAATTTAGAGAGTATTTATACAAGGAAGAGATTCCTAAAATACAATAATTACAATAAATAGACCAATTATATATTATATAATTACAATAAATAGACGATTTAAAATTCAATTTTCGAATTAAAAGAAATTAAACATAAATTTTTAATTTACCTTTTTCTTTAATTGTTAAAAAATTGCATTTGGGGGATGAGTGAGCATTTTTGCAATAAAAATGGGTACCCACTTAATTAATTTTGGTGCAATTGTAATTTTGAAAAAAGATATACTTTTTTCGCAATATTGACTTTTTTTGGTATATTTACCACTAATTTGTCTTAATTAAAAGACGGATAAGAAGAGGAGGTAGGAGAGTGGAGAGAGATAGATTAGAGGGGATAATAGAAATGATAAGAAAATACGAAATTGAAATTAAATTGGAAGAAAGTTGGAAAGAGATATGGGCTAATTAATTTTTTTTAATATAATTTCTAATGCCATATGGACCAATACATTCCCAAACCCTAGCCCATTCTTGTAGTCATCTTCTTAAGTAGAAATCCGGCCATGAGATTGATTTGAAATCTCTTGCCGTCCTATTGTGTTGATCTAATCATTCTTCCCGTCTAATTAATTAATCGCATCTGGAAATTTGCAAGTTTTTCCGGATCAGTACTCTCGTTTGTGTTTTTAGTACGTGGTTTTGCACTGTATATGTACGTACTCTATTATAAATGTTGGTTTTGTGAATATGAATTGGTGGTTGGCCTATCAATTTAGTGCTTGTGTTTTGTTAATCTTGCAGATCTAGATTCGATAATTAGGTAAGGCTAAATATGAAACACGAAGAGAAGAGGTTGGTTAGGAAACCGAAAGGAGGCGGACTACCGGCCGACATTATACGTGAAATCCTATTGAGACTGCCAACTGATTCAGTACTCAAATGTATGGTGGTATGCAAGTTGTGGAATTCTTTGGTCAAAACTCGTGCTTTCGTTGTGGACCATCTCAACTCCAGATTGTTAATCCAATCCCACAACAACAAGAACATAAAGGACCACCTCCTTCTATCATGCTCTCGCTTCAATATTAAAAAAGGTACGGGTGCTGAGTTCATGCTCTTGGACTGCGACAGTTTTAGCAACGGATACACCAAGCGTCGTGTAACCCCATCTTTAGACTTTATAGCAACAGCTTCTTCAGTTTATGGACGACAAAAGGAATTCCAGCGGTCACGCGAATGGGTTCCAGTAGGAACTTGCAACGGCCTCATATGCCTGGAAAGACTGTGTTGTAGTAAAGACCCTCGCGTACGAGTGAAGCTAATAGTACTATGGAATCCTTGTGTGAGAAAGATTTTGGTCCTTCCTGGTCCGACTAATTGTTCGCCCCTCAAGTGTACTATTCCAGTATGTGAATTCAGCTATGATCCACTTACCAATGACTTTAAGGTTGTGCATATCGTGTGTCCATTCATGGGCGACTATGAGACGACGCCACATACGTTTCAAGTATTTTCGTTAAAGGCCGGGTCTTGGAAGAATCTCAAGCCTCCTTTAGAATTCAAGCCTTTTTTCTATAATGCGAAATCTGTGGAGGTGAACGGTGCTTTGCATTGGGTTTGTGGTAAGCCCTATCATCGGATCGACGAATCCACCGTCGTCATCACCTTCAACTTGTGTACTGAGTTATTTGGGAAGATGGAGATTCCTGAGGCCCTGAGAAAAGATCCGCCCTACTGTTACTTGTATAATCTGAAATACGGGGAGTGGTTTGGTTTGTTAGCTCAGGCTGGTAGGTCCGTATATGATCTGTGGGTGATGAAGGAATATGGTGTGGCAGAGTCCTGGTCTAAATTACTAGCTTTTCAAACGCGGGATCCGGAAAACCCCATATATTTCAGAAAGAGTGGCGAAGCCATACTCGTCACATCTAATGCGGGAGTGGTGTCGACTGACCATCAAGGCAACCAAGTTAAGGTTATAGCAGATGGCGGACGCCATATCTGGTTACTTGAACCTTTCGTTGAGACCCTTGTTTTACTAGATCGGTCTGATGCTTTTTCTTTTTCTTATTGATTTTGAAAATAACATTAATTCTGGGATATTAAACATGCATGTTTATGTATTAGACAAGTTTAGAATTTGATCACATTCCAATCTACGAAAGCAGTTACATGCAGTGTACTTGTGTATGATGGAATTTGTTGGATCTACGAATCCTTGTTAGTTTAACAAACAAGTTACTATCTTATAATAGAAACTTGTAACTGCGGAATTAAACTCAAACAAGAAAATAACTTTAGTGTATAGAAACTCAGATTCATTTCTCAAGACAAGTGATTTATATTAGGCGGGGTAAAATCCTCTACCACTTGTTCATATTTGTGGACTGGGCGGGCCAGCTCAACTTGACCTGTCTTATGTAAATTCTTAGTCAAATTTGCCTATCTGGGACCTGTTATAGGAATATCCGATCCTTCGCTGCCTTAAATCTTAATGGTGTGATATTGGTAAATACTAATAGAACATAAGATCATATCATGAACTACCCGCCCCGCATCTTCTTCGTCTTCAAGATCTTGTAAGTGGTGGTTTCCTGAAACGATTTAAGACTAAAATGTTTGTTCCAATTACATGTGAGGAAAGACAAATTGAAAGACGCCCCTTTTGCTACAAAAAAAATTAAATAAAAAAGTGTTGAATGATTTGAGTTGTAAGCTAACCTCATTGTATTGTCCCTCTATAAGATATTGTATAAGTTGTATCCTGCCACACTTGATAGTTTCGACCGTCTCGCACACGATGTCATTGTCAATCCACTGAGTGTAAAAAACACTAAAAGTGCAGATGCATAAGATAAATTTTTAAGCAAATAAGCATGGATACAAAATAAAAAGAAAAAAGAAGATAAACCTGATCAAGATGAGGATCCTGTAAAAACTCTTGATCGTCGCCACCACCTAAGAACCACTTGTGCTTTTTGATTTCTGGGATGGTGATTCGTTCCTCAGGTTTATGTTTTGTCATCCGCTCAATAAGATCACATACATCTTTGGTTGCGTAATCCTCAGGTAGCTCGAATTTGAGACCATTGTAACAACCTACTGATGGTTCTTTGAACAAGAGATGGTAGAGGGTAGCCCCACAGCTGAAAATGTCAACCTCATAGCCATGATAAGGGGCAACACCATTCACAGTCTACAACCAGAAAACATAAAATTTTCATACATTCATATGCATACATACACTTAGAAGTTAGAAAGACAATACTCAAAGTTAATAGGCATCTCACCTCAGGGGCTTGGTAGTACTTGGTTCCGGCGGGGGTGATTAATTTCAGCTCAGGATTCACAAAATTGCTAAGACCAAAATCCATTAGTTTCAGATTTTTCTTTTTCTTGTCAAGTAAAATGTTTGCAGGTTTAATGTCCCGATGAACTAAAAGGAGTCGGTGGCAATAAGAAACGGCATGAATGAGCTACACCACACACAAAATAAAAAGCAATATAATACTGGTTAGCTATAAAGTGCATTTTTCCAGTAAAGAAAACATGGTTGAAACTACCTGGCAAAAGAATTTCCGAGATTCACATTGAGTTAAAGGACCTTTTTCCTTAAGGTACTCAAGTAAACTCCCACCCTCCATCAATTCCATGAACATATACGCCTTGCGCTTACGCATTTTTCCCTCGAGCAGTTCAAAACATTTGCATGCTGCAAATGTTTTGCCAACGAGATCTCTCTCCCTACTGCACAAATGTTCATATAACTAGATAATTAAGTGCATAATTCTATAAACATTATAGAGAGTGTGGTGACATTAAAAATTAGGATATGGCTAACCAATCTTCTTAGTTTTCTCTAGAGCGCCTTCATCTAGATATCCTTCCAAACTTATAAGTTTTACAGCAACAACTTTTTTAGTTGAACTGAATCTAAATTTTAAACAACAAAAAAACCTCATTTCATACCAAACACATATTTTAGAAGATTTCTTTTCTCCATAAAGAGTCTAAATATTTTAGTATTTATTTAGAGACTTGAGACTAAGTCACTAATGGCTGACTAATTTAGATTTTTGACAATGCCTTTCGAGTGATATGAAATTATGAATGTTGACACGAAAATGGAACTAGCAAATGCTTTGGTTTTACATCCTTCATATCAAATTCCTGTGTGAAGTGTATCCATTTTATTTATTTTTTTCCCTATATATTTCATAAAATTACTAAACCATATTATTTATTTCAAAATTCTATGAAAAGCTTAACACTTCAAAATACAAACATAAGATTAAGACATACACATGATATCAAAATCATATTGATAAATCATCCTCTTTGACCCTCTGTTCCTCTTCTAACGATCCTCTATAAATTTCCCCCTTTGTTCATCTCAACCCTTCCCATCTTTCCCCACTTTCCATCTCTCATTTACAACCCCAAAATCAAGCAGCTGTTCATTGTTTTACTCCCAACTTCCATCAAATCCAACCAACCATATACTGTGTATATAATTTCTGCAGCTGCTCAATCTATCATCTATATATATATCTCTCAAATGTAGACCCGCACAAACTCGGGCCGGCCCGTCCACCCGACCAGTTAAATGGGCGGGCTTGGACATACACTGAAGCCGATAACGGCCGGCAGGGCCGGCCCAAATGGTAAAAGGGCCGGGCACGGGCAAGAATAAAAGCCCATAAGGGTAGGTAGGCCCATATGAGCAATTGCTATCATTCTCTACCAGATCCAAACAGAAAAGAGGAGGATCTGAGGCCACGAACAGTAAGAAACACACTTCCAACTCCACAACACCTCAAAATGTTCTCGAGGACAAGATGAGATAAGTAATTAGCAATTGGTTTCATAAACACTGGATTTCAATTTAAACCCTAGACCGGAACATTTTTAACAATCAACTAAAGCAAACAACAATTGTAGACCAAAATTGCAGCTTCTCACTCAAATTCATCTTAGCAAGTCAAATACTGCCATCGGAATCCTTTGAAGTTCAGGTTTCGAAAAAGAAAAGAGAGCGCAAAATCTCGAAGCGAACTGCAGTAGAGGGGAGAGAGAAACAAGGGGGAGCTTACCGGGAGACGAGGACAACATAGTGTCGGAGCGATGGTGGTTCGGGAGAGTGTTGGAAGTGGAAGGCGAGCCTGTGGTGGCCGGAGCCGGAGACGGAAGAAGCTGTCACCGTCAGCCAAGTGGAATAAAGGACAAACAATGCTAGGTTTTTATCCTCCCTCGTTCAAAACAATGCTAGGTTTGCCAACAATTTACCGAAGTATAAAAATGAAATTTTTTAAGACTTATGAACAAGATCAAAGAAGAAAAGATCAATCAAACATGATCAAGAAAATCACTCATCCAGAGATTCATCTTCCTCAGTTTTGTGTTTACAGAGACATTCAATATTATGTCTAACACTACTTCCTCTAACTAACTCTCTGCTATTTAAAGCTTGTTTGATTAGCTATTACATGATAGCACGCGCTTGCCACGTGTCTTACTTATTCTAACAAAGCTATATACTACTATACTCTATACACCCCCCTCAAACTTGAGCTTAAGAGAAAACTAAGCCAAGTTTGCGTGATAAGAAGAAATGCTGCTGAGATCCTAAAGCTTTAGTCAAGACATCAGCTAATTGTAAGTGTGATGGAACATAAAGGGTGTGAATAAAGCCAGACTGAACCAATTCTCTCACAAAATGATAATCAATCCGCAAATGCTTAGTGCGCTCATGATATACTGGGTTAGCAGCCAGTTGCTGTGCAGCTTTGTTATCACAGTGCAAAGGAATAGGCAATTGAATTGGAACAGCAAAATCATGAAGCAAGCCCTCAAGCCAAACCAATTCACTAGATGTTTGACTCATACTTCGATATTCACTCTCAGTCGATGACTTAGAAACTGTAGCTTGTTTCTTGGTTTTCCACGAAATAAGAGAGGAACCAAGAAAGACACAGTATCCAGTAAGAGAGCGTCCGGAAAAATGACAACTTCCCAAATCAGCATCACAGTAAGCTGTTAAAGACAAGTCAATGTTGCTAGGATAGAATAAAGTAGTGTTGATAGTACCTTTTAAATACTTCAACAAATGTATCCCAGCATCCATATGAGGAACTCGAGGAGTAGACATGAATTGGCTAAGCTGCTGAACTGTGTATGAAATATCAGGTCTGGACAAAGTCAAATATAACAATCTCCCTACCAGGCGCCTATAAGATTCAGGATCCTGTAATTCCTCTCCTTCATCAGGCATGAGATGCAAATTCCTTTGCATTGGAAAAGAAGCTGGCTTACAATCAAGAAGGCCTGCATCAGTAACCAAATTAAGCACATACTTTCTTTGGTTTAATCGAATACCATCAGAACTCCTGGCTATTTCTAAACCCAGAAAATATCGAGCATAACCAAGATCCTTAATAGTAAAAGCTTGATGCAAAGAGGCTTTTGTGTGAGCAATCATGTCAACATTATCACCTGTGATTAACATATCATCTACATAAACAAGGGTAGCAGTCAAAGAATTCCCAATATGCTTGAGAAATAAAGAATAATCATGTTTAGACTGCACAAAACCCAGCTGAACAAGATGCTTGGTCAACTCAATGTTCCATTGGCGGCTTGCTTGCTTAAGCCCATACAAAGATCTTCTTAATCTACAAACTTGACCTGAAACAGCCTTTGTATAACCTTGGGGGGAACCATATAAACCTTTTCTTCTAAAAAACCATGAAGAAAAGCATTGTTTATATCGAGTTGATGTAACGGCCAATTATAAGCAGAAGCCAGGGCTAAAAACACTCTAACTGTTGTGAACTTAGCCACTGGAGAAAAAGTGTGCTTATAATCCTTGTTCTTAATCTGATTATACCCTTTTGCAACCAACCTAGCTTTCAACCTTTCAATTTGACCATTAGGTTGAAACTTAACCTTGTATACCCATTTAGAACCTATTGCCTTTTTCCCTTGAGGCAAAGTTGTCAACTCCCAAGTATGATTCTTTTCTAGAGCCTCAAGCTCCTTTGCCATAGCATCCACCCAACCTTTATCCTTGACAGCTTGAGCATAAGTAGTAGGTTCAATGACAGAAAACACATTGAATATGGACTGTATATAATCTGGTGTATAACCATGAAAATCTGATAATGAAACCACATGAAAAGCCTGTGAAAAAGAATCAGACTGACCTGGATCTTTATCAAAATTTTCTGCATTAGGCCTCGAAGTAAGATGCATTGGACATACAAAATCATTAAACTTTGATGGCATTCTTGAAACCCTGGTAGATCTCCTGAGAAACTGATCCTGACCTCTGTCTGAAGGTTGAAGAGAATGATTATCGGAAACCAACCTGTCTGAAGCAATACTTAAATCTTGATTAGCAACTCTAGACTCTGAATGAAATGATTGTGTTCTATCATTCTCAACAAAACCAGAATCATCATCTGTAGGAATCACTCTGAAATCATAATCTGTTGCATCAATTCCTGGAGATACAATAGGCAGCTGTGTTTGAGGAACATGATGAACCTCTGTTGTATCCCTGAAAGGAAACTTATCTTCTCTAAAAATGACATGTCTACTGACAAAAACCTTCTTGGTTTTTAAATCAAGTAGCTTAAAAGCCTTTTGCCCTGGTGGATACCCAAAAAAAATACTTGGCACACCTGCTGCATCAAATTTGCCTCTTTTATCCTTAGGCAACAAAGAGAAACAAAGACAACCTATGGTCCTTAAGCTTCCATAATCAGGAAGTTTATGATTAAGGACCTCATATGGAGTTTTCCAATGTAAAACAGAAGAAGGCATCATATTAATTAATCTTATAGCAGCTAAAATGCAATCACCCCAGTACTTTATTGGTAAATGTGCATGAATTCGAATTGCTCTAGCTGTCTCAACCAGATGCATGTGCTTACGTTCAACGCGAGCATTCTGTTCTGGTGTCCATGGAGCAGATTTGTGATGTATAATGCCTTTCTGAGCAAATAAATCCTTAACAACACCCTGTACAAACTCCATTCCATTATCTGATCGAACTATCTTAACCTTTGCATCATACTGTGTCTCGATCATGTTAAAAAATCCAGCAATACACTTGTAAACCTGATCCTTTAAACTGAGCAAAAAAGTCCAAGTACCTCGGGAATGATCATCAACAACTGTTAAGAAGTACTTAGCTCCACAATAAGTTGGTGTCCTATAAGGACCCCATAGATCCATGTGTAACAACTCAAAATTAGAAGAAGCAATAGAATCACTATGAGGAAAAGGCAACTTGTGTATTTTTGCTAAAGAGCAAGTATCACACTTAAACTGTTCCAAATCAGCAACATTACAACTTGACAAATGTCTAAGTTTTGAAGTAGATACATGACCAAGACGTGCATGTAATAACTCCAAACTTATTGATGTCTTATTACACAAATTGTGAATCAAACTAGTAGGTAACAAATCT
This sequence comes from Fallopia convolvulus, assembly GCA_964016875.1. Lineage (NCBI taxonomy): Eukaryota > Viridiplantae > Streptophyta > Magnoliopsida > Caryophyllales > Polygonaceae > Fallopia > Fallopia convolvulus. The sequence goes on from OZ024728.1 coordinate 53,298,489, forward strand.
TCTCTTGCTATAGCAGAATTACTTCATCCTTTGAAGCTTGAATTCTGTCCATGAAACTGCTCTCTAAACTTGTATAAGCCTCCTTCTTTCAAACCTCTAGCAATGACCTTCTTAGTCAAGAGGTCCTATAATTCACATCCATTCATACCAAATAAAAACACACAAGCTTCACTATTCAACAATCTTGAAACTGAAAGCAAATTATATCTGAAGGATGGCAGATACAAGACATTTGACAACATCAAACTTAGCTTTCTTGAAATCTCTTCCAAATTTCTGATTCTCACCCTCTGATTTTTGATTCCCTGAATTATAGCCACCAGCCTTATTGAAATTCTGTGAACCTCTTCTATTGATTGCTAAGGCATCATGAGACTGAACAATCTCACCATCGAATTTAATATCCAACTCATTACCATGGAATCACATCTCTTCCACAGTTCATAGTCATCAGAATCAGCATCAGGTTGAGGACAATTTCCATTAATAAAACCTAATTTCATCTTAGAACCAAGAGCAAGCTTAATCTGTTTCCGCCAGCTAGTGAAATTCTTTCCATCAAAATGTGCAGAAACCAGTTGCATACCAGGATTGTCTGAATTAGACAAGAAGAGAGGATCGAATTGATTACCTCTCGAACTTCCGGCAATCTGAATTCCAGGAGCTCTATTCCTTTGCACGAATTGAGCTCCAGTCCACGAGGCTTGATCGTCTACCATTTTGTATCAAATCAACTTGATGAAGCGTAGATCTATTAATTCTTCAAATCTGAAGCAGAAATCCTGACGATCGAGAAGAAAACAGCACTTGCGAAGAAATTCACACCGTCACAATCTTCACAAATTCTCAACGAATTTCGTAGAGAATCTCAAAACAGAAACAGGAATTCCTGTCGCTCTGATACCATTTTAAGACTTATGAACAAGATCAAAGAAGAAAAGATCAATCAAACATGATCAAGAAAATCACTCATCCAGAGATTTATCTTCCTCAGTTTTGTGTTTACAGAGACATTCAATATTATGTCTAACACTACTTCCTCTAACTAACTCTCTGCTATTTAAAGCTTGTTTGATTAGCTATTACATGATAGCACGCGCTTGCCACGTGTCTTACTTATTCTAACAAAGCTATATACTACTATACTCTATAAAAATTATTAATTGAATATATATAACATATTTTCTTTGTATCAAAAATTTATATTGTTTTAGCAATTTTTTTACATATAAAGGAAAGCGATTTAATCCACTAGGTAGACATGATGGATCGTGAGGGCGAATAAATTGACTGACGGACAAACCGTCATGAAGGACAACGAAACAATAAGCAAAATACAGGAAATATAACCGAAATAGAAACTAGGAAACAAACACGAAAGAAGTTGGCGCGTATACCAATCATGAATCAAGTGAAACTTCTTTGAACTCTTGGCAAAGGCATGCAGGGGAATCATGGGGATCAAAGGATGAGACCTCATATTTGGACTCGGTCGTCAACGAGTTGCCATGTCTCTTCGCATTCATGACCCATCGCACGAAGGCATAATAAGTGCACTCGGTTCTCAGAAACTACAACTAGGATCAAACTATCGAATCATAAACCTTAAAACACTGTGAATTTCCTCTTGCTTGGGTCTAAAACTGATTGTGCACCATTGTTCAGGCTTGGCCCGAGTACTATTTTTTCTTCTTCCCCATCACATCTATACTTTTAGTATAGAGTTTGGGCTCCAAGTAATATTTATTATTGTTTTTAATAACATTTTATTGTTTAAAATTTTTGCTTATGGGCCGGTGAAAAGAAAACCCATGGTAATTTGTAATTTTAGGCAAGATGGTTTAATTGAGCCATTGCAATGTTCAAAAATATTCCACCTTCATCTTCTACTATGGATGTTCATTTCTCGGTTTGAACCATCGGGTTGGGCCGAACCCAAGCAGAACCTAATTTATTTGACTTGATTTTCGGTTCGAAATTCGTGAAAATTCGGATTCGTTTTTTTCTAGGTTTAAACTGATGGCTTTTTTAATAAAAAAAATCACATTTATAAGGGATCATTAAGGAGAAGTGGGGAAGTGGGAACCTAACAGCATCACATTCATTCCGCCTCCACTCTCCAACCTCCAAATTCATTCCGCCTCCTGCCACCTCCTCGCTGTCACCTCCTCCTCCTCCTCGTGACCTCTGCCTCCTCGCCGTCATCTCCGCCTTATGCCTTCTCAAAATTCTATCTCCAACAAACATTTGTTACTTGTTAAGAGTATAACAATCATCCTATAATTCCTATCAAGAATAGGAGAAGATAAGAATTCGATAAAATCAAATCGGAAATATCTCAATACATTATTCGATCAAATCGAAACAAGCTATAACTGAACTTGGATCGATTTCTTGGACAAGTGATCAACCCTCCAATATAAATAGACGTCTTCCCTTCCCCATAAATCATTCGATCCAACCCGAGTCTTTCCTTCCTGTCGTTGCCTCCAATCCAGCTCACCACGGTCGAAAAACACATCTTCCTCGTTTCTCAACCAAATTCACCACCACCGTGTCCCAAGGCGAGAATTTTTTTCCTACAAGTTCCTGTAACTTATTCATACCTTATTCAATAGTTAGTTTCAATCAAAACGTTCCTAATCTCAATTTTGCATATTTTCGCAAAACTGAACTTTCGTATTCTGCAATAAGGTTGCGGGCAATCAGATACTTACTCGTGAGTCCTTCGGCCAAACAAAAAATACAGCATTGTAGTACGTGTTTAGTTTTGCGAAAAATTACTCTCATCACAAACAACTATCATAACTAGTGTGAAACAAAACAAAACAAACAACATATTGGCATCAATATGTTACTATCATCACAAAAAACATAACTTATATGAACAACTAACATCATAGAAAGGTAATGCTCTAATCATAGTTGCAATCTGTCATCACTATTCAGTAGAGACGCAAAATCGGGAAATTGACATCACAACATCAAAAACACAATGCAAAACAAAAAGGTGAATTAAAACACAAAATCCACAAGAACGAAAACAATGTCATCAAATGAAAAAAAATCCCGTCATCTACTATCATCACATGCAACTCATCTTCGAATTAGCAAAACAAACACTAAAAACGAACCGAAAAAGCAAACAAAAACCAAAATCCAAACACAAATTTGAACAAAATCGAACAACGTAGTGACAAAACAGAAAGAACAACCCTTGTAGATTACCAAAAACCCTAATCTGAAGAAGACGATTGTGGATGATCACACAACGAAAAACAATTGCCACAAACTGAAGATTTTTGAAAAGCGACTTGAAATTGAATTGAGAGGATGATCGCACAACGAAATTCGACTTCAAATCGAAATCTTGGAACGGTTTCGAGAGTGATTAGTATTGGTTTCTCTAGAGCATGAGAGAGCAAAGTGGGAGCACGAGTGGGGGAGGGAAAGAAAATAAAAAATAAATGCATTGAAGGCTTAAATACTTAACAAATAGCTAATTTATTAAGGTAGCTTTACAAACACCAAAATAGGGTATCCCAAAAAAAAATTTGGCTAAATTTTTTCATACTTATAACTACTATATATTAAAGTTGTAGCTTTTTGAGTCATCACATTGATTCATACCCCACCTTATATTTAAAATCTTTTTTTATATCAATTTATCTTTCTAATTATTTTTTTCTATCTAGTTATGTAAAAAATATTGAATTCGAATTTTATTTAAAAAATAACATGATGCAGGGCTATGCAAGTTACTGTTTTATCCCTTTCATATTTCCGTTATTTCACTTTTACCTAATCGAACGCCTTTCATTCGGTTTGTTCCGGTTTGCTTAATTGTTTTATTACAGCCGGTTTGTTCCGGTTTGCTTAATTGTTTTATTACAGCTGGTTTGTTCCGTTCGAGTTGACAGTTAGAAAACTTTGTCATTTATAATCACTACTAGAAAACGCGCGTATAGCCAGGAAAATATAGCCAGGAAAATATAGCCAGGAAATTTAGGTGTGGTTAAGTTTGTGGGTAACTTCCACAACATCCCCCACAAATCTCAAATTTTCTGTCTGTTTACCCATGAAATTCACGATTGGCGCTACATTTGGGGGAATATTGTCGCGAAATAAACACATAACTAAGTTTGATTCTAATTTTGTGGCCATATAGCCATGAAAATACGGGTTGTGGCTATAGTTGCGGCCATATTGACGCGAATATATTACGAAGCTAAAATCGGTTCTAAATTTATGGGAAATTTGTCGCGAAATAACCATGTAGCTAAGTTCGATTCTAAGTTTGTGGCCATATAGCCATGAAGATATGTGTTGTGGCTAAAGTTGAAGCTATATTGACGCGAATTTATGACGAAGCTAAAATCGGTTCTAAATTTATGGGCAATTTGTCGCGAAATAATCATGCAGCTAAGTTCGATTTTAAGTTTGTGGCAATATAGCCATGAAAATAAGGGTTGTGGATATACTTGGAGCTATATTGACGTGAATATATTACGAAGCTAAATTCGGTTCTAAATTTATGGGAAATTTGTCGCGAAATAAACATGTAGCTAAGTTCGAATCTAAGTTTGTGGCAATATAGCCATGAAAATGTTGATTGTGGCTATACTTGCAGCTATATTGACGCGAATATATTACGAAGCTAAAATCGGTTCTAAATTTATGAGAAATTTATCGCGAAATAATCATGCAGCTAAGTTCGATTCTAGGTTTGTGGCCACATAGCCATGAAAACATGAGTTGTGGCTATAATTGGAGCTATATTGATGCGAATATATTACGAAGCTAAATTTGGTTCTAAATTTATGGGAAAATTGTCACGAAAATAAGCATGCAGCTAAGTTGGATTCTAAGTTTGTGGCCATAACTATGATAAAAAATCTATTAATTAAGCAAAAAAAGAAAAAAACAATCTTGAAACCTATTATTCAAAAACCACATAAAGACCCCAAATTACACAGCAACTGCACAAGGACCTAGTAGTTCGGATCCTCAATTTCTATCAGAAATCGTAAGACAATAAACAAGAAGAATTTTAAAAAACCCAACAGAAAGCATAGAGCATATCTAATTCCTCAAAGGATTGTCCCAAACTCAAACAATGCACATAAAAAGTTTGCCAAAACATGGCCTAAAAATGCACATACAAAACTGCCCATATAAATGCATAAAATGTCCAACACAATCTTAACAAATGCAATGGCTTCAACACAATAAGATTCCAACACAATCTCAATGTCTTCAACACAATCCTCTAATGTCACTACAACCAAGTAAAGGCATACAAACAAACTACAAGTCTAAAATCACTAAAACCAACACAATCCTCTAAATGTCTTCCTCTTCCTCTTCCTCTTGTTTGCTACAGCCTATTTCCTCATCATCGTCACAAGACAGGTAAAGCTCCACATCTTCATCTTCCATGGTTCGACAGTAAAAGATTTTGTTCAAAAGAGAACTCATATAGGGATCCATGCCATTTTTCCTGAAAAACTTGTAAGCTTTGCACTCCTACCATACAAGATATTTGCAAATTAAAAATGAAAACAGAACAACATGGAACACAAGACAAATTAAACCTACCAAGAGTCTAAAAATGAAAAAAAAAACAGCATGGAACACAAGTCAAAGTAAACCTTAAAAAATGAAAGCAAATGTCCAATACTAAAATCTCTTGTATTACTTTTGGCAAAGTAAACCCTAGATGAGAAGTAAGGTAAAATTTTGACCTTGAAAACAAACATCATTCATTAGATTCAATAGACTTGAAGTCATCAATGACTGGTTCAACCTATAAATTTGTTTATAATACGTTCTAGCAGAATATTCATTACTCGACAATAAGATGTCACAGGCCCACAACTTCTCTAACTCTACAAGTCAAGTCATGACTAAACACAAATACCAGCCATAATCAATCAAGAAATAGGAATACAAGTAACTAGATTATATAGTCACGTACCCTTAAAAAATGAAAGCATGGTATTATTTTGCTAAATATGACCTTGTATTACTTTTGCTAAATAAGATGAAAGTTTGTACCAAAAAGGAGAAGTGTAAACTTGGTATTATTTTGGAGGGGGTAGAGTACAAGTTTATATTAAGTTAAAAGGTGAATTTGCACTTACTTTGTATTTCCCCGCCCACCAGTCGTCGTGACCAATAATTTGCCAGGTACTTGAATCCCACATGACACCCCCCTTCGTTTGTCGGAAAAGACTCCATATCTTCCAAAGCCTATAATAGTGGTTATACCTTGATTGCGCAGTGATTCTCGTGGACAAACACCCAGTCTCAGCCTTGAATCGTTGGTGGACATCAACCCAGTTAGGGGGGTGGGATCATCAAGGGGAGGACTAAGCTCTAAAACAATTTTGAGGAAGATCATCTCTTGGTCATGAGTCCAGTTCATTGGCATTGCAACAATCTGTGAAGAAATAAATGGAAAAATATCAATCGTAATTGACAAAACTATGTGGGAAAAATAGTCATAACATCAACCAATATTAATGTCAATGGAAAAATATTCATGAAATTGTCAATGGAAACCACCTTGATTGATCCTTATCCATTGAACTCACCAATAATGTCAATAATGGATACAAAGTGGCTATACACACAAATATCATGTTCAATGAAAATGCCAACAATTAACCAAAAAAATGAAAATGCCAACACACAAATATCTAACAAAAGGACCTACACTTTTTTTGTATTATAGTCGGGGCGGAAACTTTCATTGAAGAGTCAGTGAATCACAACGATCATCTACATAAACTCTACTTCTACAGCAAAACACCATGAAAATCAAACAAAAATAGAACACATCGAATTTCATACACACTCTCCCTCTGTACAAAAAAAGAGTGTTTACACCGAAATTGATCAATCAAGGTGGTTTCCATTGATCAATCAAGTTGCATATTCAAGGTGGTTTCCGAAATTGATAACAGACCAACTCAAAAAAGTAACATAATGTTGCATTTTCAACTAAGTGTCAACAAAAAATCTAGATTCATACCTGTATAGAGAAGGAGAGCGAGAGAGATGTGTTGCCGATTTGGTGGAAGGCGTTGCCGGTGTGGTGGACGATGTTGCCGATCTGGTCGATGGTGTAGCCGGTGGAGAGAGCGAGAGCGAGAGAGAGGCGAGAAGAAGTGGTTCGAGAGAGGGAGAGGGAGATGGCGCTCGAGAGAGATGGAGAGGGAGAGGGAGAGGGAGTTCGGCGATGGATGGCGAGGGAGGGGCTCGAGAGAGGGAGAGGGAGATGGCGCTCGAGAGAGATGGAGAGGGAGAGGAAGATGGAGATCGGTGATGGAGATAGCGATGGATGGCGATGGAGATGGCGGCGAGGGAGGGGCTCGAGAGTCAAATCTGTGATATGGGATGGGTTGGCGAGAATGAGGGGCAAAGTCTCTGAAACCCTAAAGTATGGGATGGATTGGGCCGGAGATAAAACTAACCTCATTCAATTATATGGGCCGAATTGGATCTGGCCTTTTTAGTGAGCCCAAAATGTATTCGTGACCATTTTTCTGGCTAATTTGAACTTGCATTTTCATTAAATGCTTCTCGTACCAACCTCATTCAATTCTCAACTACCATTGCCTATGATACATCAAAATGCTCATTCTCACCACTTGTTTCTCAATATTCTCTCTCAACATTCTCCCTCTCATTCACCCAACAATATTCTCTCACAAAAAAAAAAAAACTCAAATCTTGAAGATAATACTCTACACATTTTAAAGATAAGATTAAGAGGTGTACATCTGATTTGGATCAGGTAAGTTACTTGCAAAGAGGTTTTAGGGTTACAAGTTTTAGATTTAAGGTATTTAGTATATATTTGTGGGTTTTTTTTTTGTTGATGTTAACTTAAGTTTGTTTGGACAAATTTACAGAATTATCGATGGAGAATCGTGATTGGATGTATGATAGATGGCTTCCTGGTGGTGGTGGTTACAATAGCGAATTTGTTGATGGTGTTCAGAGATTTCTTGATTTTGCGAAATCTCAAAAGCATTTCATGGATGGGGATAAGATAAAATGTCCTTGTTTGAAATGTAAATATGGGCGATTTGAGGATGTAGATAATGTCCGCGTTCATCTGTTCAAAAAAGGCTTCGTTGACAGTTATTATTGGTGGACTGCACATGGAGAGTCACCATTTGCCAATGCGCCCCCTTTGGAGGAGTTGTCTTCCACCTCAAATCCTAGTGATATGAATCTCTTTGGGATTGTGATGCATTTGTTTGATAATTTGAATCCCACCCAAAGAATGGTGTTTGATGTAGCTGGTCCAAGTTTTGTTCCACCCCCGTGGTTTGACACATGCACTTCTTATAATGAGCCAAGTAGTAGTCCTTTAAAGGTGGGTGAAAACCATGACCTTGAAGAAGGAAGTTACTTAGAACAATCGGCAACGGTGTTTGGTCCTGGAAATGAGGACATATCCGTCTTATCTGAGCGCTTTTCTAATGTACTGAGAGCAGCACATCGGCCATTATTTACATCATGTTTTTACAACTTTGCAGGAGGAAAATGAGTTATACATTGGGCTAAATGATCTTCAAATAAGTGATGAGAGTACGTATCAAAATGTGCCAGACACATCAACCATGTTCGGATTTCCGAATTGCATACAGTGTACACCGATCGTCGGTTTCCAGGTCATGTATCATTGTCGTTGGGGCAATATTATCCTACACCGAGCATGGTTGGATTCCCGGGTTTTATACCGGTACAGCCGTGGCAAGTACAACCGTGGCAAGTACATTGATGATTTGCGACGGCAAGTTCTTATCTCAAAAACATCAATGCGGAAGATCTATTTGCAAAGCTAAATTCTTTCCAGAGTTTCCAAGATTGGAGAAAGCAGTCAAGGAATCACAGAAAAAAGAATGTGATGTCAAAAGAAGATCAAAGGTTATGTTTGATGGCTCAAAGTGACGATGACGAGGAAGAGGTATGTGATCCTAAATATGTTCAACTTCTTGCTTCCAAATCTCGTGAACAAATTGTCATGCTTGTTAAGAACTTGTCCATAGAGATTAGGACCTTAACTAAAGAAGTTGTTGAAAAAGATGAGTTGATTAGCAACCTGACTGAAGAGAATGCAAGATTGGCCAAGAAATATAAAAAGCTAGAAGCTAAATCTATTAATGTTGAGTTTGATTGTCTCTTGTGCCCAGTTGTACAAGAAAAAGTTGAAACCTTAGAAACTAAGTGAACTGACCTTAGGAAAAATAATGCTAGAATAATATCTGAACTTAAAGATAAGGTTGCTAATGAATAAGAACTCATGAAAATATGGACTAAGGAACTTGAATCACAAAAACTTAGTGATATGAAAAAGAATTATGTTGCTAAGTTTGTTCCTAGTAAACCCGGCTTAGGGTACGTAGCGGAATGCTAAAAGAAAATTATGACCAGTGCCCATGAGAAACAGAATGTGTCCAATGCTAGTCACAAATTTCATGGTAACTCATCATATAATGATCCTAAGATTGTCACTATGTTTCAGAAGTCTGGTGTGGTCCTAGGAAAGGGAATTAATTTTGATAAGAGAAAAGCTTATATTCCCTATAGACCTGCTGAATGTAAGTTTATTGGTTTGCCCTCCCAACGTCTCTGTTGGTGATGTGCGAATTTAGGGCACCTCCACTATACTTGTCCTCAAAAAGAACAAGTGTGGAGGGAGGTCTCTTCTAATGTGCAAACTCTTGTGCAAGTAAGTCCCTAGAAAAGTTGATCGTACTAGACCTAAGAAGACTACTTGGGTCCGGGTCCCTAAACTACAACATTGATTTTGCAGGTCGTAGCTATTGAAGACTCTGAGTGGATCATTGATAGTGCCATAGTGGGTGCTCAGCCCACATGACTGGAAAGAAAGGAATCTTCACCACGCTACGACTAGAAGAAGGTAAGTTGGGTGACCAATCTGAAGTACAACTTGCCAAGTGTCTCACAACTTTGTGACAGTGGGAGGAACTCAGTCACCTTCACTACATCAGATGTTAACGTAACAAGTCTCAAAACAATGAAGTTTTATCATCAAAGGAAGGAGAGACATGAACATATATAAAGCAGATCAGAACTTTGCGCCTTCATCGGCTATTTGTCTCTCAGTGATTCAAGAAGATACACGCCTATGGCATCGAAGACTACTAGGTCACGCTAGCACAAAGCTAATCAACAAATTGTATGCTAGGGACCTGGTCGTTGGGTTATCAACGGTTGATACACATAATGGCGTTGTATGTGAGGATTAAGTGAGAGGCAGTAGACCAAAGTTTCCTTCAAGACTAAGAAAACAATGAGTAACACAAGTCCTCTTGAGTTGCTACATATTGATCTATAAACATGCATGTTTAATATCCTAGAATTAATGTTGTTCATGACTTGTGTAACCTTTAAAATTAATAAGTAAAAGCATCAGACCGATCTAGTAAAACAAGGGTCTCAACGAAAGGTTCAAGTAACCAGATATGGCGTCCGCCATCTGCTATAACCTTAACTTGGTTGCCTTGATGGTCAGTCGACACCACTCCCGCATTAGATGTGACGAGTATGGCTTCGCCACTCTTTCTGAAATATATGGGGTTTTCCGGATCCCGCGTTTGAAAAGCTAGTAATTTAGACCAGGACTCTGCCACACCATATTCCTTCATCACCCACAGATCATATACGGACCTACCAGCCTGAGCTAACAAACCAAACCACTCCCCGTATTTCAGATTATACAAGTAACAGTAGGGCGGATCTTTTCTCAGGGCCTCAGGAATCTCCATCTTCCCAAATAACTCAGTACACAAGTTGAAGGTGATGACGACGGTGGATTCGTCGATCCGATGATAGGGCTTACCACAAACCCAATGCAAAGCACCGTTCACCTCCACAGATTTCGCATTATAGAAAAAAGGCTTGAATTCTAAAGGAGGCTTGAGATTCTTCCAAGACCCGGCCTTTAACGAAAATACTTGAAACGTATGTGGCGTCGTCTCATAGTCGCCCATGAATGGACACACGATATGCACAACCTTAAAGTCATTGGTAAGTGGATCATAGCTGAATTCACATACTGGAATAGTACACTTGAGGGGCGAACAATTAGTCGGACCAGGAAGGACCAAAATCTTTCTCACACAAGGATTCCATAGTACTATTAGCTTCACTCGTACGCGAGGGTCTTTACTACAACACAGTCTTTCCAGGCATATGAGGCCGTTGCAAGTTCCTACTGGAACCCATTCGCGTGACCGCTGGAATTCCTTTTGTCGTCCATAAACTGAAGAAGCTGTTGCTATAAAGTCTAAAGATGGGGTTACACGACGCTTGGTGTATCCGTTGCTAAAACTGTCGCAGTCCAAGAGCATGAACTCAGCACCCGTACCTTTTTTAATATTGAAGCGAGAGCATGATAGAAGGAGGTGGTCCTTTATGTTCTTGTTGTTGTGGGATTGGATTAACAATCTGGAGTTGAGATGGTCCACAACGAAAGCACGAGTTTTGACCAAAGAATTCCACAACTTGCATACCACCATACATTTGAGTACTGAATCAGTTGGCAGTCTCAATAGGATTTCACGTATAATGTCGGCCGGTAGTCCGCCTCCTTTCGGTTTCCTAACCAACCTCTTCTCTTCGTGTTTCATATTTAGCCTTACCTAATTATCGAATCTAGATCTGCAAGATTAACAAAACATAAAATAAACCAACATATATAATAGAGACAAAGTACATATACAGTACAAAACCACTAAAAACACATACGAAACTGATCCGGAAAAACCTGCAAATTTGCAGATGCGATTAATTAAGACGGGAAGAATGATTAGATCAGCACAATAGGACGGCAAGAGATTTCAAATCAATCTGGCCGGGTTTCTACTTAAGAAGATGGCTACAAGCTAGAATGTGCTAGGGTTTGGGAATGGACTTTTTTTTTGTTTGGGAATGGACTTGGCCTCTTGTCTCTTGGTATCAATCAATACATAAATATAATACATTTACTAGTTTTACCCGCCGTACCATGTACGACTACGATTCGATATTTTATAAACATTATAAATAGGATATTAATAAATAAATAAAAATATAATATAAACTTTAATATAAGTAATTTATTTTATATTCTTCCTATTTTATTACTTTTCATGTACGTAAATTTAGAGTTTATCAAATATTTCAATATCTATTAAATATTTTATTATCTATTATTATTAATTTTAAAAAATTTAATTATTTATTCATTAATTTTTTTATAAAAGAAAATCACTATATTTCTATAAATAAATTCGTCAAAAGATATATGATAAAAATTTTATGTTTATTTTTAAATATTTAAATATTTTATCTTTAATTTTAAATACTTGTTTAAGGAAGGTTTCAAAAAATATTGTTATACTATATAGATATTTTTTTGATGTTAGAAATAAATTTAAGAGTCCGGAACCTAAAACCACCCGTAAAATAGGTCATATTCCGCTAAACCACCCCAAATATAACTATTAATTTTTAACCACCCATAAAATGCCTTCCGTTATCTCAAAGCCACCTATCGTTACTTGCCCGTTAAAAAAATAAAAATACCCGAAAATACCCTTATATTTACCCTTCTACTTGCCCCGTTACTTTTCTTCCTCTCTTGTCAACCAAACCAGAGAAGGGCGGAATGACGAACTCGAACTCTTCACAGATGGCATATCTTCTCTACGCCGTCAAAGTCTACAAATTCGCCTGCAAAATTGATTGTTTTGAACTCATTCTCAAATTGATGGAACCAGAACCAGATTAGGACGGAATGATGGAATCGAAGTATTCACCGCCGACATATCTTCTCTGCCTCATCTAGAATCTACAAATTCGCCTCCACAATTGATCGGTTTGAAGGAACAAGAACCAAATCTGAAAAAATCGCCTTCACCGTCGGAACAGAACCTTCCTCTCGGTTTGAACTTGTCAAGAGTCTATAGATTCAGATCTGAAAAAAAATATTCAGATCTGAGAAAAAGAAATTCAGATCTCCTCGTCCAAATCTGGGAAAAGAAATTCAGAGAAGGATGGAACTAGAACTGTCGGCATATCTCCTCGACCAAATCTGAAAAAAAAAAAAGATTCAGATCTGAGAAAAGAACCCTAAAAAAGAAAAAAGAAAATCTTCACCGCCGACATATCTCCTCATCAAGGTTTCTCCGTCCGTCCTTGACGCCTCTCGCCGGGCTAACCTAAAATCATGAATTTTGACTAAATTCATGAATATATAAATCAAAGGAAGTGGATTTTTTTTTTCAGGGAGAGCTTTGAAGGTGGAAATCAACATCAATGGTATGTTTGAGGACGAAGTAGAGAAGACAAGGGTAAAGATAAGGGCATTTTCGGGATTTTTTATTTTTTTTAACGGTGCAAGTAACGATAGGTGGCTTTGAGATAACGGAGAGTATTTTACGGGTGGTTCAAAATAAATAGTTATATTCGGGGTGGTTTAGCGGGATATGGCCTATTTTACGGGTGGTTTTAGGTTCCGGACTCTAAATTTAAATAGTTAAAAAGAATGTAATAGAAAGAAGTTATAATAATAGAAATAAAAAAAATAATTTTGTAAATATAAGGTGGGGCTAGAATCGTTCTGGTGACTCGAAAAGGTACAACTTTAATATATAGTTATAGATATTACCTATTTTTTTATTTTTAAACATTATAAGTATTTATCATTAATTTTTTTATTATAAAAGAAAAAAAAATATCTATAATTAATTTCGTGAAAAGACATCATGCTAAAAGGTAAAAGATATTTATACTTATTTAAAAATATTATAAATTTGTTATCTTTAATTTTAAATATTTGTATAAGAAAGTTTTTAAAAGATATTGTTATACTAAATACATATTTGTTTGATGTTAAAGATAGATTTAAATAGTTAAAGAAGAATATAATAGGGTAAAGTTAAAATATTAGAAATAAAAATTAATTTTATAAAATGAGGTGTGGCAGAATCGTTCTGATGGCTCGAAAAGGGATAGCTTTAATATATAGTTATAGAAGATTTGACCAAAAGGAGGTAATAATTTGTAAAGATTTCAGTTTAGTTTAAAACTTCAAGGGCTGAGCGTACACGATTTAATTTATTTGGGCCCAAACATATCCAGCCAAGAGGCCCAAACATGATCAGGTTATTGGCCCATCGACAATGCCGGCGGTGAAGAATTCGAATTCTCTTCCTCCCGAGTCCTGATTCTCTATCTCGCTCCAATCCTCTATATTGCATATGCTCTCAGATCAGAGGGTTGAGGTTAGAGCGAAGAATAGGCCATGGCGAAAATGTCGGAATAGAGGAGAAGAGAGGAGCAATGAGGGAGGCTTGAAGCGGCAATTTGACATGTGGATCCTGAGAAATTTCTCTGAAATTGCTACTCGTCTCCCTCACCTTTCCACTATTGACAACCTTTTTATGAACGGAGGGAGTATATATAGAGATACAGTAGCATGCATATCGAGCGCTCGATCTTATTTGTTCCTCTTTCTCTCTATCGATCTCTTCCTCTTTTCGCCTCCTCTTCTGATCGCTCTGCTCCCCTCTGAAGAACCTTGTGATGAATTTCTTCTCTGAAGGTTCCAATTTTTTGTTCGATTGTCTTCTATTCAAAATTTCTTGTTTGGTTGAACCAAAAAAAAACTATCATTTTTAATTTGGAATTGATGGCTGATGTGTAAGCCCTAATTTCCCAGCTTTATTTTCAAATTTCAATCCATGTTATGCCTTCAACCTGTGAATGCAGACATGGATTTGCAATTCATTTTTTAATGCTTTTGAATGTTAAGGCCCATATTTCATTAGAATTATACCGTGTAAAGCAAAGAAAACAAGAAAAAGCAAGTTACTTTGAAGTTATCATGCTAAATCAGATATTTCCCCTGCTGCTAAAATGACATTAAATAACATGTATTTCAGACAGGATGCCAATAAATGAAGCAATGTAAATTTAAATTCAAAATGACTTGACTCAAAATTTAAATTTAGGTTCCGGACCAATGTAACTTTATTTACCTGAACAACAGGCCAAGGTCTATATAGGAGTATGAAAACTCATTTTTATACCCTCTTGTTGAAATTGGTAGTATGAACATAAGGATTTGTATAAGAGTAAAGTGTGATTACTGTGATATCATCTTATGGTAAAATCAGATCAATTTGACCTACAAGGCTAATAGGCTATTGTATTTGTAAGCAACCTTTCTTTGTTTTCACAATATTAAATTTTAGGATAAGAGGAAGACGTCTAGTCCATTGTAAGCAAAGTTTTCCCACTCAAACAAAAACAGTTAATTGGAAGCTTTACTTTAAATCAAATAAATCAATGCAAACCACACCTTTCAAAACTTTAAAGTTTTCTCGATCAGGAAGACTTGTGAATGTAAAAACAAAAAGAAAATGGAAGCAAAAGTCTGAAAAGACAAACAATGTCATGAGAAAAACACACACAGACACTTGCACAATTACTTATTTCTTACTGCATGATCTTCCTAATTACTTAATCTTAAAAAATGGTAAACATCTCTTAATGCTTACAAAAGAATCATCTCTTAATGCGCACACACAGTTCCACTGACAATAATTGATATCCACAGACAACAAAATCATGATCCAACCTCAAATTCAGGTAAAGATACCAGCTGTATTGAGTAGTTGGGTAATCAACAAGTCTAACAAAGAAGTCAACAATTGATTTTATTCTATGTTTCGAATGATTTATTTGATTAAATGACTGCTAATTGGCGTGTTTGATCATCTAATAATAACATAAATTTCTATTGCAAGTCATAAGTCTAAGAAGCTTCATTTCATCAGCCATTGAACAACAGCCACACTTCTAATTTAGTTTTTAATTTGATTTCATGAGACCTGTTCAAATGCACCAACTTGGAAGTTGAAACAAAGAGAAAACAAACCCTTCTAGTTCTAGATTAACATCTAAAATGACATCACAGTTTTAGCATGCCTACGACTGCATAATTCAAGTTTTTCATTTGTTCATGAATCATGATGACGAAAGGATAAGAGAGAACATAGTTAAATAAAACTGATCCAAATTACCCGGTAATCATGGTGCCAGCTCCTTCATCAGTCAAGACCTCCAAAAGCAAAGAATGCTCAACTCTTCCATCAATAATACTCGCCGTTCTAACTCCCTGAGCCAAATATCTAACACAACAATTCACCTTTGGAATCATTCCACCAGCAATCTTCCCTTCACTCACCATTCTCTTAACACCAGCGATATCAATTTCCTTAACCAAACTCTCGGGATCCTCCTTATCTTCCAAAATCCCAGCAACATCAGTCAAAAGGATCAATTTCTCAGCACTCAATATCAATTTCTCAGCAACTAATACCGAGCTCAGCTGCCTTTGGTGAAGGCCTTGCTGTGAGAAGACAACTGTCCATACCACATAAACCGACTGCATTTGATCCGGCTTTATTGACTAAAGAAACCAAATGCTTGTTAACTCCAGCATGTACCATTGCAACAATTTCCATTGTTAAAGAGTCTGTGACTAAGGCCATCCAGGAAATTCGGTTTTAGGCCAATTCTGTCAAGCATTAGGTTTATCTCGGGCCCACCACCGTCTACAAAGACAGGGCGGACTGCCAACACAAGAGATCAAAACAAGATCATTTATGACAGATGCTTGTAGTTCCTTGGATTTCATGGCTGCCCCACCGTATTTAACAACTATGGTTTTGCCACGGAATGTTTGGAGATAAGGAGGGATTCTGCAAGAATGTCGACTCGGGTTTGGGCTGCTGTTACGGTTTTGGGTGTTATTGTTGTTGTTGTAGCAGTTGATGTGTCATTAGCTGTGGAGAGACATGAACATGGGAAATATCTTCTATTGCCAGGATTGTGGAGGGAAAGGGGCAAATGATTTTTTTGGATTTGGGTTGAAAAATTCTCAGATTTCTCTGACAATGAAAGAGATGCTGGGAATCCAAGATTTTTGACAGCAATCATTTCTTTTTTGTCTGTTCTCCTCTTTATGCATTTTCAAAACTTGTAATGGAGAAGCCTGCCCATAACATGGTTTTTGAAATGAGCAACAAGAAAATGGAGATTGCATATATCAAATAAGCAAAGATTTTGGCATAGCATCAGGAAATTAAAACAAAAATGCAAGTAAATCATAGATAAGAAAACTAACAGGAAATGGCATCAATTATAGCGTTTCTGGGATTTAAACATGCATAACTACCAGAATTAAAAAAACTACCAGAATTAAGTATGAAAATCAGCAATGAATTTTGTTTCTCTTTTTGATCAGATGAATGCAAACACAATGAATTCCGTTCAACTTCAAGATTATGATAGAAAGACTTGTGCAGCCAACCAATAAATATCACTGTATAATGAAGTAGAAATACAATTCGAACACAAATTACGTATCAGAGATTCAGAGTACCCCAAATATTACAATAAATTCGAACCCTCAACCCCAAGTTTTTCAAATTTACCCCAAATTGGAATCCTAATGTAGTCTGAGCTCAAATTCGGAACCCAAACCAGAATCGTACCTGCAAGTCAAGCGAAGTCGAAACTTAAACTCGGACATCCTTCATCCTTCCAGTAGTGTTCGCCGGAGTTACGCCCCCGTCTTCCCTCGTAATCCGATCAAAGTCACAAGACTTTTTTACTCTACTGCAAAAGTTCTATTTTTCGTTTTATTTTTAAATTTTATTTAGGGTTTTGTATTTTTTAAACATTAAAATAGACTAGATAAATCAGTTGTGCCAAATACACACAAATTAAAACTTTTTTTAATTATAAATGGGATATTAATAAAAAAATAATACAAAATTTAAAATAATTTGATATGAATAGTTATTTAAAAAAAAATAAGATTACATTTAAGAATGATATTAAATAATACTTAGAAGATATAAAAATTACTTAAAAATATATTAATATATAGAAAAAAATAAGAAACTATGAAATATATAAACAGAAAAATTGGATTGGAAGGACATGACCCTTTTAACCCCAATATAGTTTCGTCTATGTCAATCTCCCGAGAATAGGTCCAATCAAATGCACGGCTTTGACAAGTTGAAGGTTGTCACTCTTGATCAGAATGTTGAGGATGTCATGTCGGGTGACCTCGAGAATTCCCTGACAAAGAGCAATGGATTCACTATTAGCATAGAATGTCTTCCTAAAAGGTCTGCCTTTGAAATGAACTGTCATTCCTTAATGATCGTGAAGGATAAAACCGAATGTGGACACACTATCCTAACTGACTACTCTATTTTTTATGAAGAAAAGATTCGGTAGAATGGACAAGCCCGATGTACCGAGAGGGCATCAGAAGCCAACAACCGAAATCAACCAGGTGAGGCACAACAACCTAAAGAGCCACACAAGAAAACAAGAAACAAACAACGAAGCAAAAGACTACAAACGTGCTAGGCCAAGAAAACCATGTGAATAACACAAATCTATGGGAAAATTTGAATGGGAGAGTATGACACTTATGCGGACTGACGACTCCATTAAAATCCAATTTAATGTATTTTTGTTTTTTCTATTTGAGATTTGTTCTTTTCCTTATGTTTTTAGTTTTTCCTATTTTCCAACTTGAGTATTTTTTATGACATTGCTACTTGCAAATGTATGTTTGATAATATAATAAAGCATGGCTAATATGTGGTAATGATATGTGCTATAAACCTTAAATAAATATTTATGAAAATATAAGCATTAATTAAGGATTTTTGTTGAATTAGTTTGATACTAAGACATTAGTAAATATGCTTAAATTGTTTGTACTAGTTGTACCCGTCGTATCATGTACGACTATGATTCAGAAATTTATGGACATTATAAATAAAATATTAATAAATAGAAATATAAGATAAAATATAATATAACTAATTTATTGCTCGTAGAATGTATAATTTCTTTAATCAATATAAATAATCAAATTTAATGTTGAGAATGAAGATATATTATTAAGATAAAATAATTATATTTCTCTTTTTCCTTGATGATATTTCATAGAAATTTAATTATAAAAAAAGATAAAATATGAATAAAAAAATTTATATATTCAATATGGAAGAGATAAGAATTTCAAAAATAATAGTTAACTTAATAAATAAGATATAATAAAGTATGAAGACTACAAACGAGCTAGGCCAAGGAAACCATGTGAATAATACAAATCTATGGGAAAGTTTGAATGGGATAGTATGACACTTCTGCGGACTGACGACTCCATTAAAATCCAATTTAATGTGTTTCTGTTTTTTCTATTTGAGATTTGTTCTTTTCCTTATGTTTTTAGTTTTTCCTATTTTCCAACTTGAGTATTTTTTATGACATTGCTACTTGCAAATGTATGTCTGATGATATAATAAAGCATGGCTAATATGTGGTAATGATATGTGTTATAAACCTTAAATAAATATATATGAAAATATAAGCATTAATTAAGGATTTTTGTTTAATTAGTTTGATAGTAAGACTTTAGTAAATATGCTTAAATTGTTTGTACTAGTTGTACCCGTCGTATCATGTACGACTATGATTCAGAATTTTATGGACATTATAAATAAAATATTAATAAATAAAAATATAAGATAAAATATAATATAACTAATTTATTGCTCATAGAATGTATAATTTCTTTAATCAATATAAATAATCAAATTTAATGTTGAGAATGAAGATATATTATTAAGATAAAATAATTATATTTTTCTTTTTTCTTGATGATATTTCATAGAAATTTAATTATAAAAAGATAAAATATGAATAAAAATTTTTATATATTCAATATGGAAGAGATAAGAATTTCAAAAATAATAGTTAACTTAATAAATAAGATATAATAAAGTATGAAAGATAAAGATAATTTAATTATATAAAATATTCAAAATTTAATTAATGAATTTAAGATGGGACCAAACTCATTTGGTGGTTTGATAAAGTAAAAATTATATAAGATTAAATATTATATTATTCATTTTTTTATTACTTTCTATGTACGTAAATTTAGAGATTATCAAATATTTCAATATATCTATTAAATATTTTATTATCTATTTTTATTAATTTAAAAATTATAAACCTTTATCACTAATTTTTTATTATAAAAGAAAATCAATATATATCTATAAATAAATCGATCGGTGAAGAGTAGCGTTAAATCGATTGGTAAGAGCGTCTAGAAATCAATCGCTTAGCTTTCCAGTGTAGAGCATATATGAGCAGTAGATTCTTGATGGAGAAGTAGAATAAAACCATGAGAATAAATTGAAAGAACCTAAAATTCTTCAAAAAGCTGATTTCTAATAATGTATTTAAATTTATAGTAATTATTATTTATAATTTTAGTTAAATATGACATGTAAATGATAGGGGGAATATAATATGACATGTCATATGACGTATTAAAAATATCATGACATGGTTTAACGAAAAAGGTGACATATGGCAAAAGCTGAGATGGCGTATTCTCGAAACGACACGTGACAAAAGCTGACATGGCACAATGTGGAGCCTCCAAACCTTATTGTTTTTATATATATAGTAGATTGGATGATGCGGGTTGTGTTTGTTTTGTGTGTGTATTTTGTTTTTTTAACATTCAACAAAATGTAAATATGTAAATATGTTTAATGTTAATCAAAATAATGTAAAATTATAATTATGTTTGTTGATGATAATAAATTGATACCTTTTAAAATTATAAAATTTTAAATCAATATGCATACTTTGTTTGTGAAAATTATATATTTATGTAAAAAATAAAATATACATGCTTTTATATTAAACTTATGTAGTTCTATCAAAAATCAAAATTAAATTTAAGCATATATTTTTGTTGCGATTTCAATTGCTTCGTAATTGTTGCGATTTGATATGTTTTTTAGAAGAAAAAAATTTATTTATTTTCTCTTATTTAATACTTTCATTTTCCGATTTTATTTTTTGTTGGCAAATTATTCACTTTGGTTAATCGATGAATCACACTATTGCAAGAACCATAACAAACAAGTACTCTGTTTTAAAATTTTCTTGAATGTGGTGCCGGAGGAACACAGTGACTTTTGCTTCTTCTTTTTTTTTGTGGGGTGGCACTATTATTTGTTATGGCATCAACCCTCCATTCGAGGTATTTCTGGCCCGAAAAATCAAGGATGTCAAACTTCTTTTTAGCGATGTTTGTCATTTAGTTACTACACATAAAGATATGCAAAATAAAGGTTAACATAATCATTATTATAACACATGAGTAGTGTATGGGACGATTGAAGGACATGTCATATCAAACAATAAATACATGCATGTAGATGATATATATATATACACTTTTCTTCCATTTCGTATGATCCTGCTAAATACTTTTCTTTCATTTCGTATGATCTTTTACTTTTGTCTTATGATATTGTATATTCCTATATATATGTAATATTCGGGTCCATCGCTCTTTTCCGTCGGAACAATGAGTTTCTTGTTTGGCAAGCAAGCGAGCCTCGAGTATTCTTGGTTTACTAGCAACTTCGTAACAGGAATTAATTAATCAAGATTAACTTATCAAAATTTTGGTTAACCAAAATTCTAACTTATCAAAATTAACCAATTCCCATCTTTTACCCCTAATTTTCCTTATCAAAATTAACTTATCAAAATTTACAAATCTTTTATCCAAAATTCTATTGTCCACGATTCGATCTCGATCCTCATAACCGAATTGGCGGAATAGCATATAACCGAACCCCTTTTCTGAATTTTTTTTCTCTCCTCGTTCAATTATAAACATCGACTCCCTGAATTTCGTGGAGAGGCCGGAAGAATTCACGGGTTCATCGCCGTCGTGCCACCATAAGCCGACCTCCTTGTCTTGTCTTCCGCCTAATCGATTGGGATCGAGAGCCTTGTCTAACCTGTAAAGCGACGACGATTTCGTGGGTGTTCTCCGGCTGAGACGCAGATTGGAGAGCCGATAAAGTCGTCAGACTTCGCCGCCGGCGTCGATCGGAACGACCACTGGTGAGTTCTCCTTCTCGTTTTCTAGTCATTGTTATTCGGGCGGGTAACGTTTAGAACTGCGGGCCGTCGCCGGGATGCATCGTTAGCCGGAGTCGCTGACGAGGGGGCGGTGAGCGGTCTTTACAATGGCCGCCGGTGAGAATGAGAGGCGGGGATTGTAGGGACTGTTAAGGGAAGACGGTGAAGTTGGGTCGGGAGTGGACGTGAACGGACGGCGACTACTGCTCGCATTCGTCGTCCTTTGATGTCGCCGGAAGGGTTAGAAGCGCAGCAGGGGTTGGGGACGGGAGTCGGGTCTCAAGGTTGAAGAAGGTAGGGGATGGGGCCCGCTTTGAAAAGTCAAAGCTCCTTAGGTGGGCTTAGGAGAGTGGGGGGAGACGGATCATGAGAGGATTTGGGCTGGGTTTACCTCCTTTAATTTTATTAGTGGGTTTGAACATTGGAGGTACAAGTGATTCAATTGGTTTAGTTATCCGCTTAGATTGTAGTTTGGGCCAGTTCAATTGTCGGTTTACGGATGGGAGATTGGGTCGAGGTTCAATAATTAATGTGGATCACTTGGTTTGGTTAAAAGTTTGATCGAAGATTGATATTAATTAGTAAGTGAAAAGTACTTCCTATAAATATGGTAATAGGTTATCGTTGGATTAAAATAAATTGGTTCCTAAATGGGTAGGGTAGATAAATTGTTATAATATCATTTATAGAGTTTGGACCCGCTACGGTATAGGGTGTGGTCGGTTAAATAATTACATGTTCTCATTATTATGTTTAGGGAACTGCTTTTGCCCAAGATCGTAGTTTTGTCCACGCCAAAGAATCCTTCGTCTGAGGTAAGTCGTTTTTCGACTTGCTCGGTTCTTCTCTATCCTGTTAGATTGTGTATCGTTATTGTAGGGCGGATATTGGGAACTAGTCCCGAATAGCTTTTAAATTGTTTTGAACTTCTTGAATTGTTGTGTGCGTAAAATAGTTTTGAATGGATTTTATCGGAAAGATATTTTTGGAACGTTTTCTCTGTGTTGGTACCGTTTCCGACACGGCCCATCATAGCTGGCGTGGAGGAAGGGTTGGCTATGTATGACCCGTGTGACAGGGAAACCGTGCCTCTTCAAAAACGAAAATTATTATCTATGTGTTTTGGCAAGTGCTCCGGTGGAGGCTTAGCCGGGGTTAGAAGGGAGATTGTGAAGTGGAGTGAGAGGGCATGCCTCTGCACTCGGCACGGTGATGAGCGCCTTGGAAGTCGGATTGTGAAAAAGGAGGAATTGCATTGTTATGAGGTTGTGATTGTAAATGTGTATGTGGCTATGTGTGTGACTGATTATAATTAATTTAGGTATTGGCCTTTAGAGTTATGATTGCGATTGTGGATTTGTATGCTGACTTTAGAAATATTTTCAAAACGTTCTGCAATTTCCGTATTCTCTCTAATTTGATAGATTAGAAGCTGACCCTTCGGGGAATATTTTTCAGTTCCAGGTATGAACCAGGAAGCCGTGCAGGAACCGAGGCCAAATGGCGGGCCGGAGCGGTAAAGAGCGCGTGTCATAGTGGGATGGGTTTTACGCTAGTTTATTTATAATAGTTAGGGTGTTGATTTTAATATTTGCTAGACGGAGTTAGTATTATGTTTTACTTATTATTATTATTTTGTTTTGTTTGATGAGTTCAGTATTAGTAAGTGTTATGTCGGATTTGAGTTTATATTTTTCGGGAATTCATGCATAACTACGTTTTCTATATTTTTATTAAAAGAAAGGTTGGATGTTTTTATTTTGTTTTCTCGTCGTGCCCGCGTTGCAAGATTCTAAAGTGTAGTTGTCAACCTATTTAATAGTACCTAGTAAGGTCTATTTCTTAGTAGCGCCCCGTCGGAAGTCGGGGTGCTACAAATTGGTATCAGAGCCAGGTTGACAACAGGGCACAAGGAACTGACCAACGAGAGTACCCGAGGTCCAACTTAAAAACCAAAACCGGCCGGTGTTTTAAAAATGTTTTACTGGGGTAGGCATGTTGCATATAGGGGGTAGGTGACACGTCGCGACTCCGCCCCATCAGCCGAAGGACCTCACGTAGAGTAGTAAGAATTCCGTTAGTAAATAGGATGTTTAAGTTTTTTACTGTGGGACTTTCTATTATAGATGACCCCACCAACCAGAGCAAGAGCTGCTGAAGCCAATGGAAGAGGCCGAGGGAGAGGCCGCGGTAGAGGTCGAGATCGGGGCCGTGGCAGGGGTAGGGGAGAGGCCCCTGTAGATGCTGAGCCAGAGGTACAACATGATATCAATCAGGAGGAGGTTGCTGAGAGTCAGGATGTGGCTGTTGTTGTTCATCAAGAGGATAGCGCATCTGTCGCTGGAGGTGTTCCCCCAGCAAACGGGGCTCAAGTGGGAGGAGGAGTGCCACCAACAGGATTGGACCCAGAGGTGAACGCTGCAATCCAGCTGTTATTGCAGACTTTGATGGGTGCGGGGGCTGCACCTAATTTGAACACAGTTGCGGGGCAACAAGGGGCTTAGAGGAGGGCACTAGGACCAGACTCTGTTTTGGCTGCCCAACTAGGAGCAATGCCAGATTCGCGAGGACCAGTGGTAGCTGATCATGTGGTTGAACCGAGGAGACAGTATCGCGAGCCTCAGCCTGACAAGTGGCTCGCGGAGTTTAGGAAGACTGGAGTGCCGAACTTTGCTGGAGCTCAGGGTTCTGACGTAGAGCAGTGGTTGAGGAGGGTGAAATCTGCGTTGGACTCCATTAAGGCACCGGAGGAGCGGAAGATGTCCTTAGTACAAAGTCTGCTACAGGAGAGTGCTTTTGACTGGTGGGAGTTGTGTAGGGACCACCGGAATGAGGTGACTTTCGAGGAGTTTGAGAGGCGGATTCGAGATCAGTACTGTCCTCCGGTGGTGAGGGCGGCTCGGGAGGCTGCTTTTCGGGATGCTGGACCCGAAAATATCACAGTATCTGAGACTATTCTAAAGTTTCAGCAAGAGTTGGCAGCGGTGCCAAATGCTGCCCCTACTGAAGAGTTGAAGATTGCGACCTTCCTGAAAAGGTTGCAACGCATTTACGTGCCTATGTGTCTGGTCTCCGACTCGCGACTTTGGGAGAGGTTCAAAAGTCTGCTTTGGCGTATGCTATGGCCACTCTGAGGCCGGAACAGGTGGATGCTCAGGTAGGAGGGGGTAAGAGACGGAAAATGGCAACTGCAGCGACTTCTAAGGGTGACGATCAGTCTGGACAGTACCCGCAGAGCAGACTAGAGTTCCATCCATCGGGACACCAAGAACTCTGCCGGGAATCAAAGACAGTGCTACAACTGTGGAAGCGCTGAGCACTTGAGGAACCAGTGTCCTAGTCCAGTGAAGGATTGCTTTACGTGTGGGAAGCCCGGACATCTTCAAAGGTTCTGTACGGTTGGCGCGCCTTCGCAGGGATCAGTACCGGGGACGGGAAATCGGGGAGTCCATCATCGGCCACTAGCACGGCAGACACCAGATCAGAGTGTGGGTCGGAGTGCGGGAGCCAGCAACACAAAAAAAGCTCCACCGAGAGTGTTTGGAATGAAAGGAATGGAAGAACATGAGGTTATCGCTCCTCCTGACGATCTACCTTGAGCATTTTAGTCGACAATTGTTAGTTATAGTTTAGTACCTTAGTTTCTTTGACAGGACGTAAAGACCTTTAGTTGTTCACTAGGTTTGGTTGGTTGTTTTGAACCGAGATTTCGTTGCTTTGGTCGACTATTTGTTTTACTGATTGTTCCTTGGATAAGTTGTTTTGTTTGGATGTTGGTCACTAAAATGAGATTGATTATGTTAGGTTATTATGACCTTCATTTTATACTCTAGTTCATAATATGTTTTAGAACAGCGGTTCGGCACGAACCGTTTTCTTAGAGGGAGATATTTGTAGAACTTGACAATAGGTCTAGTAATCTCTTAATTAGTCCTCGGTTACTTCAGTTCCGTTCATTCCTAAGTTTCGGGACGAAACTTTCTTAAGGGGGGTAATATGTAATATTCGGGTCCGTCGCTCTTTTCCGTCGGAACAATGAGTTTCTTGTTTGGCAAGCAAGCGAGCCTTGAGTATTTTTGGTTTACTAGCAACTTCATAACAGGAATGAATTAACCAAGATTAACTTATCAAAATTTTGGTTAACCAAAATTCTAACTTATCAAAATTAACCAATTCCCATCCTTTAGCCCTAATTTTCCTTATCAAAATTAACTTATCAAAATTTACAAATCTTTTATCCAAAATTCTATCGTCCACGATTCGATCTCGATCCTCATAACCGAATTGGCGGAATAGCATATAACCGAACCCCTTTTCTGAATTTTTTTCTCTCCTCGTTCAATTATAAACATCGACTCCCTGAATTTCGTGGAGAGGCCGGAAGAATTCACGGGTTCATCGCCGTCGTGCCACCATAAGCCGACCTCCTTGTCTTGTCTTCCGCCTAATCTATTGGGATCGAGAGCCTTGTCTAACCTGTAAAGCGACGACGATTTCGTGGGTGTTCTCCGGTTGAGACGCAGATTGGAGAGTCGATAAAGTCGTCGGATTTCGCCGTCGGCGTCGATCGGAACGACCACTGGTGAGTTCTCCTTCCCGTTTTCTAGTCATTGTTATTCGGGCGAGTAACGTTTAGAACTGTGGGCCGTCGTTGGGATGCATCGTTAGCCGGAGTCGCTGACGAGGGGGCGGTGAGCGGTCTTTACAATGGCCGCCGGTGAGAGTGAGAGGCGGGGAGTGGACGTGAACGGACGGCGACTACTGCTCGCATCCGTCGTCCTTTGATGTCGCCGGCAGGGTTAGAAGCGCAACAAGGGTCGGGGACGGGAGTCGGGTCTCAAGGTTGAAGAAGGTAGGGGATGGGCCCCGCTTTGAAAAGTCAAAGCTCCTTAGGTGGGCTTAGGAGAGTGGGGGAGACGGATCATAAGAGGCTTTGGGATGGGTTTATCTCCTTTAATTTTATTAGTGGGTTTGAACATTGGAGGTACAAGTGATTCAATTGGTTTAGTTATCCGCTTAGATTGTAGTTTGGGCCAGTTCAATTGTCGGTTTACGAATGGGAGATTGGGTCGAGGTTCAATAATTAATGTGGATCACTTGGTTTGGTTAAAAGTTTGATCGTAGATTGATATTAATTAGTAAGTGAAAAGTACTTCCTATAAATATGGTAATAGGTTATCGTTGGAGTAAAATAAATTGGTTCGTAAATGGGTAGGGTAGATAAATTGTTATAATATCATTTATAGAGTTTGGACCCGCTACGGTATAGGGTGTTGTCGGTTAAATAATTACATGTTCTCATTATTATGTTTAGGGAACTGCTTTTGCCCAAGATCGTAGTTTTGTCCACGCCAAAGAACCCTTCGTCTGAGGTAAGTCGTTTTTCGACTTGCTCGGTTCTTCTCTATCCGGTTAAATTGCTTATCGTTATTGTAGGGCGGGTTTTGGGAACTAGTCCCGAATACCTTTTAAATTGTTTTGAACTTCTTGAATTATTGTGTGCGTAAAATAGTTTTGAATGGATTTTATCGGAAAGATATTTTTGGAACGTTTTCTCTGTGTTGGTACCGTTTCCGACACGGCCCATCATTGCTGGCGTGAAGGAAGGGTTGGCTATGTATGACCCGTGTGACAGGGAAACTGTGCCCCTTCAAAAACGAAAATTATTATTTATGTGTTTTGGCAAGTGCTCCGGTGGAGGCTTAGCCGGGTTTAGAAGGGAGATTGTGAAGTGGAGTGAGAGGGCATGCCTCTGCACTCGGCACGGTGATGAGGCCCTTGGAAGTCGGATTGTGAAAAAGGAGGAATTGCATTGTTATGAGGTTGTGATTGTAAATGTGTATGTGGCTATGTGTGTGACTGATTATAATTAATTTAGGTATTGGCCTTTAGAGTTATGATTGCGATTGTGGATTTGTATGCTGACTTTAGAAATGTTTTCAAAACGTTTTGCAATTTCCGTATTCTCTCTAATTTGATAGATTAGAAGCTGACCCTTCGGGGAATATTTTTCAGTTCCAGGTATGAACCAGGGAGCCGTGCAGGAACCGAGGCCAAATGGCGGGCCGGAGTGGTAAAGAGCGCGTGTCATAGTGGGATGGGTTTTACGCTAGTTTATTTATAATAGTTAGGGTGTTGATTTTAATATTTGCTAGACGGAGTTAGTATTATGTTTTACTTATTATTATTATTTTGTTTTGTTTGATGAGTTCAGTATTAGTAAGTGTTATGTCGGATTTGAGTTTATATTTTTCGGGAATTCATGCATAACTACGTTTTCTATATTTTTATTAAAAGAAAGGTTGGATGTTTTTATTTTGTTTTCTCGTCGTGCCCGCGTTGCAAAATCCTAAAGTGTAGTTGTCAACCTATTTAATAGTACCTAGTAAGGTCTATTTCTTAGTAGCGCCCCGTCGAAAGTCGGGGTGTTACAATATATATATATATAGGAAAAGTAAAAGATCATACGAAATGAAAGAAAAGTATTTAGCAAGAATTTTGAAATCCTTATAGTTCTTAAAGTTCGGGGTCCTTAAAGTCCTTAGAGTCCAAGGTCCTTAAAGTCCCTTGTCCGAAAAAACCTTAGGGTTCGTAAGGTCCTTACAAAATCCGGTTTCCTTCATCCCCTTTTTTCACCCTTTTACTTCCAATCTTATCTCCTTATTCCACTTCCATATTCGACCGCCTTTACCAAATTTTTCTTTCGACATTCTCCATGGCCGACAACGAGAGTATGCGTCGTTTTAGAGCCGGTAATAGGAGATTTATGATTGATCTTTTCATTTGCCTTGTTCTTGTTGTGATTACCAACATCATGCTCATAATCCTTTTGGTTAAAACTTACTTTCAATCCAAGTGGTGAAAGTGAGGATTTTCGGAGGTGAAATCGGGCTAAACTTCAAAAAGAGGTAAGCAAATCTAATATTTTGTTTGTATAGTTTACATATCCAAAAGCATGGTTTATTTTGGTAAAAAATCGTTTCAAATCTAGGCAACTACAGATCATACTCCTCAAAACGATTTTAGGAAATAAACTTCTTGCATGATTAAGATTAGGAAGAGATAAAAATTTTACCTTGGTGATTAGAGAAGCTCAATTGGTAATTAGAGACTCGTCCTGATAACGGTAATGAATTTTTTTATAAAAGCAAGACCACTTGAACTTTTAGAAAGAACACTTAAACAAACTTTAGGAAAACTTTTAGATCATTAGAAGAGAGGGAAGGAGAGTAAACTTTAGGGAGTGTATTTCTTACTCTACTTTGATGCGAGTTTTACAATGGATGATGACCATATATATAGGCCAAAGATGGGGTAAAACTTTTTTGAATCTCCATGATTCATGCATGAAAATAAGTAGGTGAAGAAGGTGAATAATTCACCTTGTATAAGTTACCTCCAATCAGTGACGGACCTGGGCGGGGGCCGGCGGGGGCCAGTGCCCCCACTTCCGTCCGATTAATTATTTATTTGTATGGTTTTATTTTATTTTTTACAAGTATAAAATTAAAAAAAGCTATACTAATACTATAAGTATTAATTAGTCTAGTTGGTCTAGTTAGTCTAGTTCCCGTTTTACTAATGGAGAGTATATTGTTCGAATCTTATCTCTTGGTCATCCCCTAAATTAATGTTCTAGTTTTGTTGGTATTTTACTTGAATATGTTTTATTTGTCATGTTTTTTTTTTATCTTTTTTTAATTTTCTTCCTTATTATAAATCAGTCTTTTTTCGATTCTAGTTTGTTAATCTTTTAAGAACTTGAATTATGTTTTCTCTGTCGATGTATATGTTAATTTTAAAAGTACACTATGGAATGGTATTTTTAACAAACTGAATTTTTTTTAAGATTTAACACTCATTTTTAGTAAAAAAAAGTAAAAAATAAATCCCGAAAACGATGTCACTAGTATCACCGATTCACGGCCGACAACTCCACCCTTACGGATAATATAAGTTGTGCCCCCGCTTCTAAAAGATCCTGCGTCCGTCACTACCTCCAATCATACATTATAGAATACTACATGTTCAATTATCTAAGAATATAAGCAATAGGGGAACGACTAAGGGTAACTTAAGCATTCATGTATATATGTATTCATAACAAAAATCTTATATTTGTGTCACTATATCATGTATGTTCTTTTGTTAAGTTGGATGAAATAAAACAATTAATAATTTTATTAAGATCGCGTAATAAAATATACGAATTGTTATTAATAGATATTAATAAATACGCATCTCTTATGTTCTTAGATCACATAATAAATATGTATTAAAGTTTTTAAAAATGTGTACACAAGAACAACATTAGTACTTCGTGGTAATAAATACTCCCTCCTATTTAAAATGACCGTCGTTTTAGTATCAGGCGTAAAATTTAAGAAAAATATTAATTAAATTCAAAAGTATAAATTTTCTTATAAATTTTACAACTTATAACCTTTTTTAAACAATAAATAAATAACATTAATTAATAAAAACACATTCTAATAATAATTCTCATAACTCCCTTCTAATCAATTGTCTAAAAAAACTAAAATAACATATAAATTAGATCAAATTCAAAGTGCTAAAATGACACTTAATTTGAATCGGAGAGATTACTTTATATTGTTTCATTAATAAGGAGTTATCATAGAAATGAACAAAAATGCTCACATGTGATGAATATTGGCGTATTATCAATATAGTTGTATCTGTTATGAGAAGAAGTCAGAACGGGCAACACCCAAAAAAGTTGGTATTAAATCTCTTTATTTTCTAAAGAGAAAAAGAAAATGGTAAAGCTCAGTTCCATGATTACCGGTTCTCCCCTCTTTGGCTCCCATTCTCCAGTTCCCTATCTTCCTTCAAAAATGGTCTAACCTCCATCGTTTTCTCCGTCGGAACCCTAACGCCGCCGCCTCAACCACCAACACTGCGGTCATCGTGGCGCGTGCTACCTTACGCTTTCATCGACCTAATTGTGTCCTCCCTCCAAACACCGCCTTGGATGGGCCAATCAGCGTCGGCCCATGGTCTCTTGCCGGAGCTCACTCGCCTCTCCAGCACCCGCTCCTTCCGCTCCTCCTCCTCCAAATCCGCCACCAGGCCCCCGCCTCCGATGAAAGCCCTATCCAAAGCCGCCGACGAAGGTAGCGGTAGCGGTGACTTGGAAGCCGCTGCGGAGCCTGATTACACCTCGATTCTTCCGGACGAGTGCCTGGCTTTGATCTTCCAGTGCCTTCCCGGCGGCGACAGGAAGCGGTGTTCGCTGGTTTGCAAGCGGTGGCTGACGGTGGAAGGACAGAGTCGGCACCGCCTCTCCCTCAACGCGATATCGGAGCTAGCCTCCAACATCCCGGCGATCTTCTTCCGCTTCGACTCCGTCACGAAGATCGCGCTCCGATGCGACCGCCGATCTATTAGTATCAACGACGACGGGCTCCTCTCCGTCTGCCTCCACTGCCCTAATCTGACACGCGTCAAGCTGCGCGGATGTCGCGAGGTCTCAGATTCCGGCATCGCTTCCCTCGCTCGCAACTGTAAGAATCTCAGGAAACTCTCTTGTGGCTCTTGTATGTTTGGGAGCAAGGGCTTGAATGCTGTTTTTGAACATTGTTCTTTGCTTGAGGAATTGTCTATCAAGCGACTTCGTGGGATAAACGATAACGGTAGCGAACCAGTTGAGTTGATAGGGCCTGGATTGGCTTCGAAGTCGCTGAAAAGTATTTGCCTGAAAGAGCTCTATAATGGTCAATTATTTGCTCCTCTGATAACTGGAGCTAAGAATCTCAGAACTCTGAAATTGATCAGGTGTTTGGGGGATTGGGATAGGGTTTTGGAATCTATGGCCAGTTCAAATGATGTTCTGGTTGAGATTCACCTGGAGAGGCTGCAGGTGAGTGATATTGGCTTATCTTCCATTTCCAACTGTCCTAAATTAGAGATTCTGCATATCGTGAAGACACCTGATTGTACAAACAGGGGAATCGTCTCGGTTACGGAGAGGTGTAAGCTTTTGAGAAAGGTACACATCGATGGGTGGAGAACAAACAGGATTGGAGATGAGGGATTGTCTTCATTAGGCAAGAATTGTAGTAATCTGCAAGAATTGGTCTTAATTGGTATTAATCCCACTACTGTTAGCTTAGAAGTAATTGCTTCAAACTGTAGAAATTTGGAGCGGTTGGCACTGTGTAGTAGTGAGACCATTCATGATGCAGAACTCTCCTGCCTAGCCATGAAATGCTTGGCATTAAAGAAACTATGTATCAAAAGCTGTCCAATTTCAAATACCGGATTAGAGTCTCTTGCTTGGGGTTGCCCAAATCTGGTGAAGGTGAAAGTCAAGAAATGCAGGGAAGTCAGCCGTGATATATTAGATTGGTTGAAGATGAAGAGAGAATCCTTGGTTGTTAATCTTGACTCTGATGAGGTTGAGCCTGTGGATGCTAGTGCCAGTGATGGAGGTGGAGCTCAAGAAGAGGTTTTGGAACCTGCTCAGCCTGTTATCGAAGAAGATATGCCTGTACGTGTCCCGTTGCCTGCAAGAAGCAACAGCACTCGGCATGCGGTTTTCAGGTCTAAGTTTGGATTCCTGAGGAGATGGTCAATGGGTAATGGTAACAGTAGCAGTAGTAATCCATAACTGGTTTCCTACTAGCAAAACGTTTACACGAATTCTCTATCTTCTTTGCTTCTTTGCATATTTTGGAAAAAAAAAATGGATTGTTTCATTTTTCGTACATTGTCTGGTCTTCTGTGTTTGGTACACGTTGGCTGTCATCTTAATTTGTTAGTGGCGGAAGTGTCAACAGCTGATCTATTTCCATTTGATGTTTGTTTGTTTGTTGGAATTCATCTACCACTGTAATTTCACTTCGTTTATAGCTGTTTGATCTTCTTTGTGTCGTTCAAATCAGCTGTAGTTTGTTGAAAATGTCTTAATTATCAATTGGGCATGAAAATTTCATGCCTTGTTAATCTGGATACGCTCTGAAACTTGTATCTGAATAGAAGCAATGAGCTTTTCTGTTTCCTATGCCTTGTGACTCTTATTTTCATTATTATCTGGATTTAAATCTCATGGCAAGAATTCTGTGGTGTTAGGTGGTACTTTTTCTGGGTGACACTGTTAGGTTTTCCTCTGGAGCCCAACATGTAAGACCTTATCATCTTATGTGGTAAGAAATGCTGTGTAGCATCATTTGCTGTCATCAATCACCTTTCATTTGTTTCCTGCATT
Source organism: Fallopia convolvulus (assembly GCA_964016875.1). Lineage (NCBI taxonomy): Eukaryota > Viridiplantae > Streptophyta > Magnoliopsida > Caryophyllales > Polygonaceae > Fallopia > Fallopia convolvulus. Next base: position 53,331,805 of record OZ024728.1, read on the forward strand.
ATTGTCCTTATTTATTTGTCTGTCCTACTTTCAAATGAACCATGCTTTGAATCTTTCCAGGATGGGTCCAGTTGCATTGAAAGCTTGAAATCACCTAACGGTTGTTAATTCAGGTTGGTCTTCTCCCTCCGGAGTTTATCTGTACAGCTGTACTATGCGAGCTGCAATTCTTGCTAGTCTGTAATTCTGCAAATGAATGAATCTGAGAGTTGATCAAATTCTGTAAGGCTTGTTGTTGTTGTGGGTTTCTGAATGGTGTCAGATTGTGTTGCTGGTTTGTGAGTGGGAGCTTGTGCTGTCAAATACTGGTGTGTGATTCCTAACTTAATCTGATCATTCAGCTATAGGGTTGCCCCACGAGGACAGCCTAGCAAGTTATCTCTCAGCAAAAGTCAGGAGACGACTGATTTCAAGTTCGAACCTTCCTTTTGTTGTAACGTCTAAAAAGGCAGCTTCAAATGATTGAAAAATGTAAGACGAATCTAATTTAAACGATGCAAGTGATCTTGATTATTCTTACAATCTTGCCAATCAACTTTGAAAAATACCATTTAAGTTAGTACAATAATGCGAGCCTTTGAAAATGATGACTCAGAAATATCCGGTGAAATATAGAAGATTTTTATCCTATACGACTTTGCTATAATAAATTTGTTTTGTTCTCCAACCATGACATAAGACTTGATTCTTATCCTCAGCTTCGATGAATCAAGAACAATTTCAGCAGAAGCAACCTTTGGGTTTATCATAAAGAACCACATCCAGAACCAACCACTTTTGGAAATGTAAAAATTGGTAAACAATCAACTCTTATGTAACTTGCCCTCCCTCATGATCTTTGAGAGGCGAACAAACTTGGTATCTTTAAATTGAGATTGAAGGTAATAATTTATATAGTATGCCCTCCTTCATGATCTTTGAAAGGCGAACAAACTTGGTATCTTTAAATTGGGATTGAAGGTAATAATTTATACAGTATCAATGCCATCAATAAAATAAAATAAGGGTATTTAGCTAAATGTTGTGAAATATGGTATGACCTTGGGGAAACATAAAGTGATAAAACGAAAGAAATTGAAGAAGAGATAAACATATCTCACTTGATAGAGGGTAGTTTAGCATGATAAGATAAGTAAATAACTTTTATGGTAGTTGCATTTACTTCCTTTCCACTTATGAATGAGTGATAAATAACTTTGAGTTGGTAAGCCTAATATAGAAGTCCAAATTTCGACCAAACAGATGTAGTTCTAACTTCTAAGTGCTTGTTTGGTTAAAGTTTAAAATCACATGATTTTGAAAATCCCAGGAAGTAGCTTTTAATATACGCGTTTGGTTGGATTATTTTTACAGAAAAACCCAGGAACTTAAATTCCCATGAATTGTAATTCCTCTAAAATAGGGGAATTGCAATTACCATGGTAGGTGTGAGTAAGATAAACTTCCTTCATTTTATTTAAATTATTTTTTTCTTTTTTCCCTTTTAAATTATAAATTTCGTATTTACCCTTGAGTTATATTATTATTTTTTATGGATAAGGGTTCTTATAGTAATTTTAAAAAAATTCCCATGATTTTTCTCTTTCAACCAAACAAGTTGTAACAATTTAACTATTGGATAAGTAATTATAACCAAACACATTTTGACAAATCCCATGAAATTCAATTAGCGGAAATTACATTTCCTATGAATTAAATTGCTAGGATTTCTACTTCCCGCTTTTAACCAAACGAGCACTAAGCTAGTAAAATTTAACCAACCCATAACAACTTTTAGATTTACAAGTAAATCATCATACAAATAGCGAATTCGCCGCAGAGAGGGAGATAGAGCGCAGATCGTCGTCGCCGGAGAATAAAAAAGCCGCGATGATGGAGACAAGCGGCGCAGGACCCGACACCGTCTCAGATTCGCCGGAAACCGCCTCGTCGCACTGGGGCTTCATGATCTCGCAGCGCTACCAGCACTTCCTCGATAAATCGACTCCGTACGTGCTCCGTCGCTGGATCGCCCTCTCACTCCTCGCCTTCGTCTACATCCTCCGCGTTCTCATCATTCAGGGCTTCTATGTCGTCTCCTACGCACTCGGCATCTACATACTCAACCTCCTAATTGCGTTTCTCTCTCCTCGGGAGGATCCCGAGATCCTCGACGCCGGTGAAGGCCCCACCCTCCCTACTCGGAACACCGACGAGTTCCGCCCTTTCGTACGCCGGCTTCCGGAATTCAAGTTCTGGTTAGCACCTACTTATGTTTCTACTTTTGTTCAGGTATTAGGGTTAGGGTTTGGTTGCTGTATGCTTGTTTAATTTTGTATCTTCGGCTTATTTTCTCCTGATTTTATGGATATTTATGGCCTGGTATTATTTGCATTGAATAAAATGCGGTGCAAGTTGTTAATTATGGCTTATTGGTGAAATTCAATCGGACTTACTCGAAATGGATTGGGTTGTTCTTGTCGATATCTTGATTTTCAGTTCTGAATTGAAATTTTAGCTGAAATGCTGTGCTAAAGCAGACTAGTTATCTAATTGCTCAGTGTTTCAATTCTGCTGAATACCGGATCCAGATCATAGTCTAAACATTTTGGATCTTTCTGCTTGATTTCTCCTGATTTGTTGAACATTTTGGTGTGTGTATCTGGTTTTTGATAATAAACTGTAGATCAATGGTTGTTAGAAGCCTGGTGTCAAGTGCATTACATGAAATATGGTGCATGTTGCTAATTGTGGCTTATTGGTGTAATTGTAATTGGACTTGGCACTCGAAATGGAATGCGTTGTTCTTGTGGATATCTTGATTTCTAGCTTGAATGTAGTCTTTAGCTGATATCTAGCAGTATAATTGTTGCTTTGCTCAGTTCTGCTAAATAACATTTTGGAAAGATATATCCCTCTCAAAATGTGGATCACAGTATCACACTATGGGCTTGGTTACATTCCACTTTCTTTGGCTTTAAAATTCAATTTTATTAATTAGAGGAAATTACAGTCCTGCTGACCAAATTGATAGTTGACACATATTCAATAAACACAACTTATGTCATTATCATGGAAAACTCTTCCATATCTTCCTATATATTCTGACTTTTTATTGCTTGTTCAATTATTTAATGTAACCCAACAAAAAAAATTGTTTCACAAGCTACAGATTGGCTATCTTGACTGATATTAATTAGGTTTTTTTTTGTTTGTGACGAAGGCACTCTCTAGTAAAAGCCTTCTGCATTGCTTTTCTGGCGACGTTTGATGATGTCTTTGATGTCCCTGTGTTTTGGCCTATACTGCTCTTCTACTGGGTTGTGTTGTTCACACTTACTATGAGAAAACAGATACAGCACATGATCAAATACAAATATGTTCCATTTTCCTTTGGGAAAAAGGTAATTCTTGAGCGCGTGTCGTTTCTACATATCTTTCTTTTGAGCTTCTTTTGGCTTATTAGTTGTTTTAACTATATTGTCAGGATTATGCTGGGAAGAGCCCAACTGCAGATAAAAGTGCTCCTCTTGTTAGGGAGTAAGGATTCAGGTAATTTATACCACTTTGAAATTGTGTACATCAAAGTGTAGAAGATGAGGAAAACAAGGAGGTTGCTGACGTTTTGTTTCCACCTGATGTTTTATTTGAAACTTGGTGTATATAGGAAATCAACACTAAATTCCTTAGAGCTACAGAGACTATTTAGTTACTTTTTGCTCCATGTCTAGTTCACTGTTAAATCAGGAATGATGATTTATATTACTCCCTTCGATTACTAGAGCTTGTTATTTTAGTCTTTGTCACAATTCTTAGCTAAAGTTATGTAAGCTTTTCCTTAAAATTATTATTTTATGTCTGCCCCATTAGCTAAAGTCTTTAATGACACTAAAAGTACTCCAACTAGGTAACTAAACCATTTGCTTGGACTCCATATCAGCTTAGCACTCAAACTCAAGCCCAATGGGATGCTCTTTACTTTCTCTGCCTAAAAAGGTAGAAAGATCTCATCAATGAAATATTTTTACAGCATTTGAAAAACTTGAACAGGGTAGTTAAACCCTTTGTGTGTTTGGATAAGTCTTTCCAAATAGGGTTAGCATACGAACTCTCAATCTAACAGTGAGCCACAAAGAATGACAGAATGCTGAAAACAAAAGAATGATTTTCCCCTTTCTTCTCTCCTTTCCTTTCATCTCTCGACTAGACTGGACTTTTGTTTTCTCAAATTCACACCATTTCTGAAATGGTATGATGCCTTGAACCGAAAAACGACACAAGGAACTGAAAAATGGCACATGGAACTGAAATCCAGAAAGGTAATACTAAAGATCATATTCTCGATGAACTTTATTTACATCATTATGATCACCCTAGCTATGTATAGTCGATTAGTCTACTCAATGAGAGGAATTATAGTCACCGGAAGAGAACTGTGGAGGTGTCGCTGATGGAAAAGAACAAACTAGGGCTCGTGAATGGTCCCGTGTCAAAGGACGAGTCCAATCTCATTCCACTTTGGACAATGGGAACGCTGCAATTCTATGGTAATATCTTGGCTATTGCACTTGTTAGAGAAAGAAATTGCAGAATCGGTCTTAAACTGTAGGTCTGCTAGTCAGATTTGGAATAAATTAAACTGTAGGTCTGCTAGTCAGGTGATCCTCATCCACTTTGCCAAGCATTCTGACATGAATGATGTTTTTCACTTACTATATAAATAAAATAATAAAATAATCAAAGTGTATCCAAATATAATGCTATAAATCATATGAAACAAAGAGATTCAACAGATTGAATTGTGTAAATTATTTGCTTTTGCCCTTCAAGTAACAATCACTAAACATATCAACTATAAGATTTGGTTTGTAAATCATTTGCTTTTTTCCTTCAAGTAATAATCACCAAATAGATCAAATATAGGAGTGTGATGTGTAATCATGCAGAAGTGAAAGGCTTATATAATGAGAAAGAGAGTGGAATAAGAAAGGTTATATTTTAAATTTGATCTTATCTTTTTTTTGGAATGTCAAAGGTTGATCTTATCTTCTTTTACTTTTATTTGTAATATTAATGGTCATAATTTAATGGGTTAAATTCATATTGTAATACCAAAAGTTGTACGTAATATCAATGGTTACAAAACTTACTAAATAAATGATGTAATATTAAAGATTAATGTTATTTTTGTGGTAACACCATATGTTGTAAAATTAATGTTTTAAATTAAGATAATTTATTAGATTTATATTTGTGTGTCATTATTTTTTAATAATATTGAATAAGATAATATTTTAATGTTAAAATATAAATATAATCATTTCATATTAAAAAAAAATTATTTTAGAAATGCAAAAAATCTTATCTATTTATTTATATTATGATGATTATTCATTAATTAATAAAAATAACATAGAATTCTTATTCATAATTTTCTTCTTACAGTTGCACTGTTTATTGCAAAAAATGTAACAAAATAGAATATAAAAAACGTTTTTATGATGTAATTATTAATCTATATATACTATAAAATAGAAAATTTTGGATAGTTAATGGCCCATTCAATTGGCCTAAACACCTATATCTAATTTTAATTTGATAATCAATATATATCTTCTAAACCTGAAGCACTTTTGGGCAGATTCGTCATTATGAATTTATATCCCAGCCAACCTATTTTTAATAATGATTTTTTAATAAATTATATATTATGTAATTCTATTACCTTATGGAATTTCCAATTTTATCCACTCACCTTACTTAATAATTTTTTTTATCAATTTTATATGAGATTGGATAAATTTTTAACTCTATCCATTATTTTTTTCTTTGTTCACGTTCATTATATTATAATATTTAATTATCTTATATCCATATAATATAAATAAAATATACTATATAAGAATTTATACATTGTTTTTAATGTATAATGAGATTGGATAACTTTTGTAAATATGGGTCCATAAAATTATAAGTACGACCCTTGATTAATGAGTATCTGCCAAATCTGCAATCAAGAAGTTAAAAATATCAGATGAATTGATTAATTAATATTACAATCAAGGGTCATCACACTTGATATCACGGGAATTCATAATACAATAATTCTATCTATATGTATGAAAAATAAAAATACTATTTAATATATTAGAGTAAAACAGATAAAAAAAATTATCCATAAATATGATAAATATAAAATCCCAGTCAAACTATTTTTAATAATAATTTTTAATTAATTATATATTATGTAATTGAATCACTATATGGAATTTTAAATTTTATGCACTCACCTTACTTAATAATTTTTTTATCAATTTACTACGAGATTTGATAAAGTTTTAACTCTACCCATTATTCTTTGATAAATTTTTAACTCTACCCACTAATTTAATATATTATTGTAAAATAGATAAGTTTTTTTATCCATATATATGATAAATATAAAATTATTTTTATAGCTTTTCTATCTATAAGTATATTTTTAATATTAAGTTTCTATCCATAAATAAATAGTAATATCATATCCCAACTATCCTTTTTTACTTCAAAATCCCATAATAAATTAATTTAATATCTCTAAATAAAATAGATAACTTTTATATCTATAAGTATAAAATATGGACCATATTTTAATTTACGGGTTTTCAATATTAAATTTTCAGATTCTTTTATATTAAATTTTTATTTAAAATTTTACTTACGTTTTGAATTAATATGAACCATATTTTTAATCATGTATTTTTATATTAATTTCGAGTTGTTATATTAATTTTTTGTTTATAAGTATGTTAATGTTTTTAATGAATATTGACCATATTTTTCATATAAATTTCGAATTTTTCAATATTAATTTTCTATGCTTAAGAGTTAAGAATGATAATTTTTTAAATTTTCATCCATAGATATGTCGGGTTTTATATACTAATGTTCTATCTTTACATATGATAGTTAAACACAATATTGTCATTAAATTTTAATTTTAAGTACCATAGTTTTAGTTACGAAATTATTTATATTAATATTGCATCCATAATTATGCCCACACTTTTTTAATTAATATGGACCATGTTTTTAATTCTAGAATTTATATTAACTTTTAGATTTTCGTAGATTAATTTTTCATTCACAAATATGACAACTTTTAAATTTTCTATCCATAAGCATGATGATTTTTATAGCATTTTTATATTAATAAGTATGACAATTTTTTAAGTCATTTCGGTATAGATATGTTATGTTTTACAATATATTAATTTTCTATTCATAAGTATGTTGATTTTTTATATTATAGATCCCTTAATAAATAAATAAAAAATTATTGATCACTTAATGTTAAAACAGTTCATCGGGTCAGTTCTGGTTCGGTTGAGTACAAGTTCATGTCATTAAAATTTACGGGTTGATTGAGTCAATTCATTGAGGTTTTTGTTCGGATTCGCGTCAACCTAATGAGTTAAGAACGTCAACTTTTGTATGATAATTACATAAATATTATAAATAACATTTTTAAGAATAAGATAATATTTGTATTCATTTTAATAATAAAAGATATTATTATAATTAACTTAAATGTTTATATTATTATTATATTATATAAATTATAATAAATATATCATATTTAAATAATATATTATAATTTTTATTTAAAAAAGTCCCCGGGCAAGGCCCGGGTCATCAACTAGTAATAATCTATATCTATTTAATAATATAAATAATTTACTTTAGTGCATATTCATTCAATTGGCCTAAACACCTATATCTAATTTTAATTTGATAATTATAATCTATATCTATATAATAATATAAATAATTTACTTTAGTGCATATTGAATATAGGATAGTCCCAATTAATAGCCGAGATCCTTTATCGGGACTGATTATCGAGAGAATTTTAAATAAAAACACATATATAACTCTAAAGAAAGAAAAAAAAATATATTTAGTTTTTCAAAGTAAAATATATATATTTATCTATTATATGAATAAGAATATACCTATAATAAAAGTAATACATAGGCATATACTAATGCATGGCTATTATTATATACCTATAATATATGTTTTGTTAAAATGCATGCCTTTTTTAATACTGTATATATGAATTTAACATTTTCAAAATTATAGTGAAACCAAAAAACCTACAATTAATTCTTAACTTAGAAAATAGTACCTACTTTTGTTTGAAATACTATTTGGCTTTCCTAGAAACCCTTTGGGCTTCTTAAAATAATGATAAAAAAATGGAGTAAGTCATTACGTACGTCGTTAAGGTTAGAATTCTTACACAGATAAGAAAATACATAAAAATTTTAATAATTTAATGATATACTCAAACCATCACTATTAAAAAAATTAGTAAATATTTTATTATAAAAATTAAATGATATAAAATAGCATAGCCATTTATCTCAATTTTTTCCCTCTACTATGGTGATATATAAAATAAATGAAAAGCACTAAGGTACATTAGACGTACATTTACCAAATATACAGATTCTATAATTAAACATACATTAAAAATTGTATGCATGTTGTATGACTAAACATACATAAGATTATTTTTTTATTAAAACAACTTATACTGATACTTAATTAGTAAATTAGAAAGTTAATTAAACATAGACTAATTTTCCAATTTTAAATCTACTTATTACAAGAAAAAACTGATTATACTTATATAAAAATATAAAAATAAAAAACACAAAGCATAAATATACAAACATTTAATGCTTTAAATGATGATGACTATATATTGCTAAAACCGGTCAAGGAGACATTGGAATTCTAATGGGTTTCAACTCCTCCAATTCAAGCCAATATCAGTAATGTTAAATTAGTAAACGGTTGATTAATTAGTAAATGGATTATTAAAGTAGAGAGACTATGGAATTTGAAGAGGCGTCCGAGCCCACTATATATGCATACGGAGTTGAAGCCATGGGGGAGAAAGAAAAAGCTTTCACAAACCCTCCATATAAAGAAAATGGGCCTATCACACACTTTAGAGATGGGTGAGTTCATGGAATAATTTAGAGATGGATGAGTTCATGGATCAATTTTTAAATTTTTTTGTGTTATACTGTATATTTGTACGTGATATTTTTATTTTATTTTTTTCTTATAAATGTTTAGAGATATGTGAGTTCAAGATTGAGTTTTCACAGTTTTATTGTTATATATTTTAACATTTACACATCCATGGTTTTCTTTTATTTTGATTCATGGAAAAGATGGAATATAACGCGCTAAAATAAGAGGAAGACACAAACATTTTAAATTTCAATCCAATTCAAAGAAGGTTGAGCAAGGACATCAAGCGCATGAGGTAAAAAATTTACAATTATATTTTTATCTCGAACATCTTTTCATTACTCATATTAGCATAATATATTTATATTCATATCATATGTGAAAATTGGCACCCTCTTAATAAGGAATATCTTTTAGAAAAATTAATCAATTATCACAATTTCGTGGTTAGAAAGTGATTTTTTTTAATTTCCTTATTATTTAATTCGACATATATTGATACATAATCTCTTATCAATATTTTTCAAAATTAATTATAATTTTCAATATAGTTTTCAAATAATAAATATTATCTTGATACTTAGGTTCATTAGTGCATTTTGAACTTTCATTCATTTGGATATTTTCAGTCAAGTAAGCTCAACATAGTGTGTAGTACTCTAATTACTGTTATATACTATTTTTCATGTATAAATTTGCTACAATGTTTAAACTGAAAAAAGGTATGAATTTAGGCAAATATTATAAAAACAAAAAACAAAAAAAAAGTCATATTTTTACAAGTACCACACTGTCACAATTATATATATATGTTACCAAAAAACTTTTTTTTATCTATTTATCATATATGAAAATTTTAATAAATAATCCTTATTATTATTATTATTATTATTATCCAATCATATTATTGAGTTTTTTTGGTGAGAAAAGTTATTGGAAGTACAAAAGAAATGGAGAAATTAGAACCACACATTAATTCGTAACATATATCATACATTATTTTAAAATATTATTTATTTATTTATTTAATTTTTGTTAGATGTATGGGGGATGGAAACGTGAGAATTAGCTACTCATTATAATCTATACATACAAATAATTTAATTATATATTCAATAAACAAGTATATTTTATCAAATATCAACTCATAATATTCATGTTCAAATAAGAGGATATCTTATTCAAAAAATGAATTACCATATATTCATTGAATGCGATAGAAGTAAAAATCAATGGAATAAAATAAATAAACAATAAGCAGTTTTTTATTGAAAATTTAAAAAAATTAGATTATTCACCCATATATTATATCAAAAAAAATTAAAAAAAAGAAGTTGAAAAGTTGTAAACTTTGATTAAACATTGAATGAGGTTTATAAATAATCATAATTCTATCAAAATAAATAAGAAGAATTTGAAAAAATTGTAACTATATGTGGCCTTGAACATTGAAATAAATGGAATCAAATAAATCATAATAAATGAGATTAAATGAATAGTCTCATTTTGTCTATGAAAATATTTCAATACAATTTTTATAAAATCAACTATTTGTAGTGGAGTAATTTGCAATTTTAAGCATTGATTTCTCATAAGAAATCCATCAAGTATTGAAAAACTTGGGTCATTTATGACCATCCTCAATTGAATTCAAATTTTGCACATTAAAGTTCATTGAAAAAAAAACAGAAAATGCAAAAAAAAAAAAATGCTTTTTGACTCCACTATTTATGACACATAAGACACATAAGACTTTTATAGTAACCTTTGATATTACACATAAGATGCAACCTTTGATATTACAATATGAATTTAAAGTCATTAAATTATAACCATTAATATTACAAATAAAAGTAAAAATAAAAGAAGATAAGATCAACCTTTGGTATTCCAAACAAAAAATAAGATCAAATTTAAAATATAACATTTAACATTATTTAGCAACTTTTTTAGTAACCTTTAGTATTACACACAACCTTTAATATTATAATATGAATTTAATGAATGTCATTAAATTATAACCATTGGTATTACAAATAAGAGTAAATATAAAAGAAGATAAGATCAACCTTTGGTATTCCAAACAAAAGATAAGATCAAATTAAAATATAACCATTCGTATTCCCATCTCTTCACACTATATAAGTTTTTCACTTTTGCACGATCACATCACAATTACATTCACCACAAAACAAAAAATAAAAGACAACTCTCAAATTGTTGAAAAATAAAGATCAATCAAGAAACCTTGGAGATGGGTAAAGTGAAAAAAAATCTATATATCTATATATACTATAAAATATAATCAATGAGAACCCGTGCATGGCCATCCACCTAGTTAATTATAAAATACCTAAACATGTACATTGAATCATTGATTGAGAAAAATACAAATTTACATGTAGGAAAATTTTAGATAATGATATGGAATTAAGTAGATGATATATGTACATAAGTTTATATAGAATTATTATTAAATTAAAATTAGATATATGTTTTAGGCCAATTGATTGAGTCATTAATTGTCAAATTTTTCTATTTTATAGTATATATAGATATAGATTCGTAGGTAAGCCAGAAATCCTTCACATGAGGTAAGCCATTTTACAGCTTGCTCGACTTTTGTTCAATTTATTTTAGATGTTATATCGTGTGTGTAGGATTGATTTTTTTCTTTTATGAAAAACTAGTTGTACTCGTCGTACCATGTACAACTACGATTCGCTATTTTACAGACATTATAAATAAAATACTAGTTATACCCGTCGTGCCATGCACGACTACGACTCGAATTTTAAAATAATTTTAGATATATTATAAATAAAATTTAAATATAGAAAATATTTTTTTATCAAAATGTAATTTAGTCAAGTAATATAAATATATAAGATAAGTTTTTATCAATTTTAATCAAAATCAATTTTAAAAAATCTTTTATATTATAAATGGATAACAGGATATAGATAGTGTAATTTTTATCATCTTGTAATATTTATTTATTTTTATTATAATTTGATTTAATAAATTTTTGATAGAAATAGATATACATAGATAAAGATATTGTAATTTTTATTCTTTTTAAACAAATTTCGAATTCCTAAATTTTAATAAATAAAAAGATAAAAAAAAATTAAAATTCAATTTGAGCAAGTATTCATCAAGATTTGAAAGTTTTTTATTTTTTTTATCAAACTTTGATTTAAAAAAATATGTAATATAAATGCATTAAAAGATAAAGAAAAACTAATTTTATTAATTGAAATTAAAATTCGATTTTTTATTTATTTTTTGAAATTTACATATAATCTTAGTCATCAACAAAAATTATATCTTTTTCTCAAAGTAAAAATATATCAACATAACAAAATTTATTATTTAAAATTATATCATCATATAGATATAAATTTTATACTTGGAGCTCAAGCCTTGTTAAAAGATAAAAAAAAATATATATTAAGACCCTAAATCTTGTTAAGAGATAATAATATTAAGTTAATATGAAAAATATCATGTCATAGGAATTTATGTATATAAAAATATAGATAGAAAATTGTATACATAAAAAATTATATAAATATGTTATCTATTTAGTATATATAACAAGACTACTATAAGTTGCTACAAAATTTATTAAAAAAAAATTTAGATTAATTTATTCAAAAATGCCACGTGGTGCAAATTTTACAACATACTTGGGTTCTGTTTTATAATGTATTAGGGTAGATTGTTACTTTTTGTGATATTTGTGCAACCAGATTTTAAAAAGTTTTCATCATATGTGAAGTGTTTCGAACATTTTCTTTATTCTCTAGTTGAGAACTAGCATGCAATGATGGGGAGGGTTGCATTTTCGAGTAGAAAATGCAATGGTGGGGAAGGGTTGCATTATCACATAAAAATACAATTAATGGAGAAGGGTTGCATTGCCGCATAATTATAAGGATGTGGATGTGTAGAAGTGTGTATGTATGACTTATTAAACTTCAGTATTAGATGTGTGTGTCTTGTGTGTTACATTGTTTGTGTCGTGATTGGATTTAAATGGTTTTAAAACATCTTACCGATGTCGTGCAATTTTTAACTTGGATTGGGATAGAAACTAACCCCTTGGAGACTATATTTTTAGTTGCAATTTCAGCTATGAATTAGGAGCCGTGATGGATCCTCATCATGAAGGTGGTGCGGAAAGTCATCAATTATCATTAGGTTGGAACTGGTTTGGGAAGGTTGTTAGTGTCTTGTTTTATCGTAGATTTTTACTAGCATTTGTATGGATTCATTGAAGATTTTTTTGGGTATTGGGAATCGATTGTCATTCAATGTATTGTGTTTGAGTTCATGAAATATTTTGTAATTCGTATTTCATAAATTATAAGTTGGATGTTTTCCGTTGTTTTCTTATTGTGCTCGAATTTTAAGATCTGCGTGAATTTATTGTTCAACTAGCCTAAGTAGTACTTGGTGAGGTCTACGATCGTGTAGCGCCCCGATGTAAGAAGTTAGAACATAAATATTATCATTAACAACTCGAAGCCACATACTACAAGGCTGAGTTAAAAGTTGTCAAACTTAAAAAGGGTAGAAAGTTGTCAAATCTCTAATTGCATTTTCAGTAATTGTAAGCCCAAATCCACCATTTTCTTTTAGAGAAAAAAAATCATTTTCTAAGTTGAAAAAGGGTAGAAAGTTAATTACATATATTTTTTCCCTTATAAGGAGGGATCCCTATTTTACAATTAGAAGACCAAAGTCAAAGAACAATCGGAAAAATAAATTGGTCACAAAATCACACCAATAATAAAACCATATATTCATTGTATAGTTAGTTATTCATGTTACCAAATTAGAAGAATTTTACAATTAAAAGATCAAAGGCAAAGAACAATTGGAATATAAATTGGTCATAAGATCACACCAATAATAAAATCATATGTTCATTGTATAGTTAATTATTCATGTTACCAAATTAGGAGATCGTACGATATGTCCATTATAGAGAAAAATTTCAAATCCATTCTTAGGTCAACTATATATACGTAATGTACTGAGTTGTTAAATAAAGAAGAAGCACACACAACCAACCCATTAGTTAAGGAGAAGAGAAAAAAAAGAGATTGAAAAATGGCAATGGCCGCAATGAAGATGATGATAACATTGGTGTATTTGATTGTGAGTTTGCTCTTTATTGTGAACATGGCGAGTGCCTTGTTACCAAAGCAGTGTGAAAAAATATGCACAGAATCGTGCAAAGGAAAACCAAACTACACAGACTGCTTCAGGAGCTGCTTGGCGACATGCATCTAAGATAACTCCTACGTGTATGCACAAGTTATTTTAATATTTATATATATAATATTATTAATAATAGGACTTGTGCTTTAGATTCCTCAACGTTATGTGTCGTGTTTCACAATCATCACTTTTATAAATTAATGTGATTCGTTAAATATTGCAATCTCTTATGTACCCAAAAGTGCTATATTAAATTTGAATAATATTTCTCATCAATATATATTGATTGATTATCTTCATTATGTTGTTTCTAAGATATACCACTGCTTTATCTTATGTATCTTTCAAATAATTCCTGCAAGTGATCCGAAAGAATGTTTTCCTAATCCTTTGATAAAATGATACATTATCTTCATCTTCTCTCCCTAAAAATATGATTAGCACCACTTTTCTTAAACATTACACCATCATATGAATAATTACCAATTAATTAATAGTTTGGTTACACATTATTTGAAAGGTCTAGGTAGTGTGGTTTATTTTGTTGGTCTTGTACATTATAGTGCATTTGTACCCTTTAAAAAATTTGAAAAAAAATTATATTTAGTATCCTAAATTTTTGATAGGCGAGTAAAAATATCTTAATTTTTAGGTTGTGCAAAATATATCATACGCTTTTGAATATATGTGAAAAACTTTCCTCTCCATCCCTACCTTGTTCTAGAGCTCTAATGAGAGGAAAATAAAGTTGGAATTTGATAGCTTCAAATGCCATTTGGATTTTCATTATTGGAATTTGGAAGCTATGATTTGGGATCAATAATTTTAAAGACAAAAATCAATCAAATGGTTGAGGGTTTTTATAATTTCGGCAACAAGTCCTCATACATTTTATCATAATGCTTAAGGCTTTTTAACATCTTCTCCAACAATTTTCTAGATAAAGTTGTTGACAAAACGATTAACTTTTCTTATTCTCTAATGGCCATAGATCAAACTTCAAAGAATGCTAAATTGATGTTGAAACTTAAATGACACCACTCGACCAATAATTCTTAAAATTAAAATTCCATACACCTAAAAACAAAGTCGGTATAAATTAAACAATAAATTAAAATTTTTACATGTAGATTGTCACATATTTCATAGTATAGGATGTTTTTTAACAACTCAAATGATTATGGTAGTTTTTACTCATCTACCTAAAACAAAGGGTATTTAATATAGTTTGCCTAATGAATTTGATTTACATTACATTAAAAATAATAAGCATTGATTTACAAATATACCTTTGATAAAAAAAATCATGTGTGACAACTATCTATGTTTAATTAGATTTACAAGAATAACCCAATTTGTTTATTTTTGCAAAAATAAAACCAAGAATTAAACTTTTCTTTTAAAGGGTGGGGTTAGGTGAGAACACCCACCCAAAAGAGGAATAAGAATGTAATATACATGGGTCATCTAACCATGAAAAATCATCGACAACAATCACAAGTCAGTTAAATTCAAGAATTTGTAAAAAATCTACATGGTGGAATTTTGTACAACGTGTATTTTATAACAACGCGTGCATAATATTATAAATGAGTATACATAATCTTACAACTGAATGTACATAATCTTATAACTAATTATGCATAATCTTATAAATGAGTGTGCATGACTTTATATATAACCAAGTGGGTATGTTCTTATAACCAAGATTGCACGATGGATATGATAACATGTGTATGATTTTTTAACTAAGTGTACATAATTGTATATTGTGTTAACATTAATGTATAACTAAGTCCACATGAATTTAAAAAACAAATTGTGCATTGATTATATTACAACTGAGAGTGAACAATCAAATAAATGAGTGTGAATGATCTTATAACCGAGTGTGCAAGACTTTATATATGAGTGTGCATGGCCTCATATGATCATGCATGCTTAGTTATAAAGTCATACAACTTGGTTAAAGTCAAGCAAAATTAGTTATGAATTATGACATAATGTACACTTCACTATAAAGTCATGTAGTTAAGATATGATACACACTAAGCATGTTTATGGACACAAACAGCTATATTTGGGGGTCACTTCTATTCCCCGTCTAAATCCAAACCATTTCTCACTACACCTATCCTTGAAAGAAATTCCCAAGAACAAGGAAAACCTTCTACTCCACCTCTTTTGCCAACGACTTCGTTGGGAGTGATTGAAATTGAGGATTATTCATGAAATCAAGAATGAAGAGGAGAGGAATGGTCAAATGAAAGAACTAGAGGCAAACCTCAATGCTCAAACGGATATAAGATACCTTGTTCCTTGGTTTGGGCAAATTTAACATGTAAACGTGTTACCTGCTATAATGAGGGAAACTTAACCAAAAAAACAATCTAAACACGTTATGATTCACAAACAAGATGGAAAGTGATAAAGAAGTAAGTAAAAACAAAATTAGGAAGTAAACACAATATGATTTGTATGTAATGGAACTCGAAGCTTTGAACAGTGATGGTGAAGTATCTGGGTTACAATGAGGATTCTTCCACAATAATTCTTGGATAATCGACAATAAAAAAAAGAATGCTTTGTGTGATTGTCAGGGTCTCAATTCGTGTCTTTTCCCTTCGTGCTTTGAACCTTTTATGCCTCAATTTTCCTAGTCGGACGTTATGCTCTACCGGCTCCATTATCCCGCAAATCTCGCCATTGGCATTCAATGCCTTGATCGTTGCCCACGATCTTAGAAGATTACGAAATAAGTCGTTACTTCTTGAGGCACATTCGGTCGAGTAGTCATGGGCTTTGTTTAACCATCATTCTTGGGCTGGATTTCAGAGAGCCCAACATACCCCCCAAAAACCCGAGAAAATTTCCCTCCAATTTTTCTAGGGTTTTTTACCTCGGAAGTTGTAATGCACAGAGTCACGTCCCATCTACTTAAGGGTTTCGAAGGCATCATTGCGACACATCTGTATTTTTTGGTTTCCAGGTACGTTCTCCCTGTTTCTTGACTCTTCGCTTTCTTTTTCACCTCTTCACTTTCCATGGGTGATTCCATCTCCTCCACTAAATCTTTCTCTCGATGTCTCGAGCCCACCGATCCTCCCAGATTTACGTCTTCCGACATTCTTACCCCTTATCATCAATAGAATGCCTACTCCAACTCTTCAAAACTCATCTCCATTCCTCAAACTTTTCCAAACACAACCCAATTATCAAAAGTTAAAAGGTTTTGGTTGTTTATGTTTTCCTTGGTTAAAACCTTACACCAAGACCAAATTTGATCGTAAATCCAACCCGTGTGTGTTTGTGGGCTACTCGTTAACTCAAAGTGTTTATCCTTGCCTTGATCCCAAAGTTTTCGAGTCTACACTTCTCGCCACGTTACCTTCGTGGAACACACATATCCCTTTCTTCGAACCGAGCCATCTAACCCTAAGCTGCCCGATAATGCCGTTGACTCAGCCCGAGCCACGCTCCACTTACCGGTCCTTAATGACCCTGTCCCACCCGCCGCCGTCCCCTTGCCAAACCCTAACCCTATACCAAAACCCGAGACCCCTCCGCCGCTTGTCTTACCAAACCCTAATTCTCCTACCCACTCCTTGCTTTCACCACACGCCACTCCCCCTAACCCTAACTTCTCTAACCCTAATTCTCCCAGTTCTACTTTCTCTAATGCCTCCTCTCCTATTACCACGCCCACCTCGGACAATCTTTCTACGACCTCCTCCTCGCCTGATTCTAGTCCAAGTCCTCCTCTTTCTCCACCACACTGAGTCACCACTCGCTCCATGCATAATATCCATAAGCCAATTCAACGTCTTAACCTCCATGTCTCCCTTCCCCTCCCTAAAGAACCCACCAACATCACCCAAGCCCTTAAAGACCCGGACTAGCGTAATGCAATGGAAGCCGAGTTCTCTGCCCTAAGTGCAAACCACACGTGGGATCTCGTTCCGTTCGATCAAGCGACCAATATTGTCGGATGCAAGTGGGTCTTTCGTATTAAGTACAACTCGGATGGCTCTCTTGACAAGTATAAGGCGCGCCTTGTGGCGAAAGGTTTTCATCAACGCCCCGATTGTGATTATACAGAGACATTCAGTCCGGTCATTAAGCCCGTCACCGTTCGCACAGTGCTCTCCCATGTTGTAAGTTCAGGTTGGTCCATTCGTCAGCTTGACGTTAACAACGCCTTTCTTCAAGGCTCCCTAAATGAAGATGTCTATATGGAACAACCTCCCGGGTTCATTGATAAGCGGTTTCCGTCTCATGTTTGCAAGCTCAAGAAAGCTATTTATGGGTTGAAACAAGCACCCCGGGAGTGGTATACTGAGCTCCGCAATTTTCTTCTTCATCTTGGTTTCCTCAACTCGGTGGCTGACTCATCTTTATTTATCTATCGTGATCAACGTGTCAAGATTTTTCTGCTCGTTTACATGGATGATATCGTCCTTATGGGGAACTCTCCGTCAGCTCTCCAATGGTTGATTGGAACCTTAGCAGCTCGATTTTCGCTCAAAGATCTTGGCCCACTGGCTTATTTTCTCGGCGTTGAAGTTCACACTCACTCCAATGGCCTTTTTCTTATCCAACGAAAATATATTTCCGACCTTCTACTGATGAAACCCGAAATAAACGCGCTATAAACGGGATTATAAAAATACTAACTCTCGGGATTCGTACAACCGAACAGTTTTCGTACGTGGATTATTCCTCCTCCCCACCCCTCAGCCGATTGTTTTTGTGCTCTTTACGAATAAAGCCTTTAGACTTTATACCGTTTATAGCGCGATCTCACTCGGAGATCAAACACGTCGAGCTTTGGCAAGCGAGATAGTTCTCGAGTAAGAGAGGATTTTCGACCCTGTATTTTACATCGCCACCTTCCTACTTATAGCATTTTGTTGTGAGGATTTGAGCCAGCTTATCGATGTGGGATGGCTTTGAGAAGCCGATTTTGTTGACTTAAGCATACTGCCTTTGAAATATATATTGCATGGCATCATGCCAATTAACCCATACCATGAAATTCATACACAATAGCTAACACGGTGCGGTTGATGTTGTAGTGTTTGATTGTTTTAGCAAGCTTCTTATTTTGGGCCGGACCATAGCTTGCATATTTGACAAGAGTTATCATTGGGCCAAGCTCATGAAGCTTTGATCCAAACAAAGCTTTTAAGAAATTCATTTTACTCATGCAAGAGTACGCACATAATGCATGCCCATGTTACATGCAAGCTTCAAGTAAACTACAACAATGCACACACATATTATATTTTAAACGCGTACACATAACGCGGCTTTTTATCTCTTTTTCTTTACGCTTGTGAATTTGCCTTTAATTATTTAGCGGTTATTTCGCGCACCATCATCTACATCGTGTTCAAATGGCAGACTCCAACGCCATTGCTACTCTGATGTGTTTGGCGTCTTCTCTTCGCCGGCACTCAGGTGCGCTGCTCGATGATTCGACACAATATCGAATGGTAGTTGGCAGTTTACAGTACCTTTCTCTTACAAGACCGGACATCAGTTTTTCGGTGAACAAGCTTTCACAGTATATGCAACATCCTACAGCTGAGCATTGGAGTGCTGTTAAGCGCCTTCTTCGTTATCTTAATGGCACAATCTCACATGGTATTTTGCTTCATGCTAATAACCCTCCTAATCTTCATGTCTTCTCGGATGCGGATTGGGCGGGTGACAAGGATGATTATATCTCAACCTCGGATTATTGTGTGTTTTTGGGTCGTACTACTATTTCTTGGAGCTCTCAGAAGCAAAAGACAGTTGCTCGTTCTTCTACTGAGGCAGAATACAAGGCGTTGGCTGACTCTAGTTGTGAATTGTTATGGGTCTTGTCTTTATTTTCGGAACTTGGCATTCACATTTCAGCTCAACCGGTGATTTATTGTGACAATGTTGGCGCTAAACAACTCATTGATAATCCTGTTTTTCACTCTCGGATGAAGCACATTGCCTTAGCGTTTCATTTCATTCGTGAACATGTTCAACAAGGTTCTTTTCGGGTTTCATACGTCTCCACCCGTGATCAAGTCGTCGACGTGCTAACCAAGCCCTTGGCTCGTGCTCAGTTTCAGCTTCTAGTGTCCAAGCTTGGACTTTGCTTACCTCCGTCCAGCTTGCGGGGGCATGTTAGGGATAGTATCTCTTAGTATATTTTGTATTAAGTAAAGCGATATATTATTTCTTTATTATCTTTATTATGTGATAGATATTAGGAAACCCTAGATATGATTTTATTACTTAGTGCTCAAGGTCTTGTACTCTCTATTTATATAGAGATATTCTCTTCAATAAAGATTATCAGTTCAATCATATTTCTATATAAACATTTTCCATTCACAAAAATTATGCAAGTTGCGCAGTTCTTAATGGGACTAATTGAAAATTTCAACCCAACTAGAGGAAATGTGTTGATGATGAGCCCATCACCTGGAGGTGTATCAAATTGTTCTTCAAGAGGAACAACAAAGCTCATTTAGTGGTGGAACCAAATCTGAGATAGATTCAGCTGCTTTTGTTGCACAAAAATTTGGACAAAGAGGAAATTCTAGAGGCAATTCAATTGCTAGTAAAGGAAGTAGTAGATTGTATTGTGATCATTGCAAAATCAGGGGACACTCTGGAAAAGTGTTGGGAATTACATGACTATCTAATTAGTCCACACACTGAATCTATGAATTTATATGAGCATTGCAAGATCATGGGACACACTGTTCAGCTGGAAGATTCATGGTTTTCCTCCTGAAAAAACTGAAAACAAGTTCTTCTGGGAGCGTTGTAAAGTTGGGGACACTCCATCGATAATTGTTGGAAAATTCATGGGTATCCACTAAGGCAACAACAAATATGAGCATACATCAATTTGCTCAGCAAGCAAGTGATGGAATCTCACATGCTGCATTCCTGGCAAGTAAAACTTTTTGTCTCTCTTCTCCTAATAGCAATTCCGGTTGGATTCTAAACAGTGGTGCCACAGATCACATTACTCCACACTTGTCTTTGTTTGACACTTATATGCCAGTTCCTAAACCAATTTTCACTACACCGCCAAATGGTAAAAATGCTTCAATCTCTCACACTTGTTCAGTCAAAAATTCTGCCTATATCGTCTATGCACTATGTGCTTTGTCTTTCAGTTACCACCAGAATTTTGTAGTAAGGCTGACAAGCTTGACAAGGACTAATATTCTTGAAATTAGAATCTAGACCAACCCTTGATCTTCCCAATGTGATGTGAATAGTGAATACCATTAACAATATGGTCTCAAATCCTGTTGAATTCATGGACTGATAGCCATGGTCCTCCGTGTACATCGATCTCTTTATTTTTCCCAGATTGAAGCTGTGCATGTAAATACGGTCTCGAATCCTGCTCCTTATGAACTTGGCCGGGTTAAGCCTTGGGTTTTCTGAGAAAAGAGTTGATCAATGTTATGGCATAGTAGAATTCCAAGCAACTTGGATACTGAGAAAGAGCACTGTCGGTTTTTTTCAATTTTCAAAGTTCAAGCCTAACACTTGAACAATTTATACCTCTTATGCTTCTGTCCTTTTGTGATCCAGAACTTACAATGGCCATACGAGTTCAGTAATTTGCATCTTTTAATGCACGGGATTTGAGTAAGAGACGGATATTGATGAGGATCGAGTAAAAAAGATAATGTGATTGATTTGAAAAAAGAAACAAACAAACTTGAAAAAAAAACAGGATTTTTCATTGACAAGCTGAAATGGAAATGCAAGTTGTGCAGAAGATGACCCCAAATTAGAACATATTTACAAAAATTATCCCCCATCCAAAACGCAAGACAGCTCTATCATTCTAAATTGGACAGGGGCAACAATCAAATCAAAAGCAAAAAGGGTACTAATTCCCTACCCAAATTACCAAACATTTCTATTACTTCCCATTCTTGAGTGTTTGTCTCCCTAATTCCCAATCAATTCAAAATAACTCCATTCAAGCACTGCTGTGTTCACCACCATCTGCACCACTCTTTGCCCAGTAAGGCTTGATCATGTTCTGAGAATCCTTCACAGGGTACGATGCTTGCATTGCGATCCCACACTTTCCAGTGCGCTTCCAGCGGACATTGCGCTGAATCCTGATGTACCCATTCTCGCCCCATTCTGGTCCCCACGAGTTCCTCACAATCCAGTAGTCCTTGCCATTCTCTGTTCCGTACCCCACCGCAACTACAGCATGGTCAAGCTCGGTTCCACATTCACCAGTGAACACACCCTGAAAAGTAATGAACAACACGTTAACTTCTTGACTCCCAATATTACCCAGTAAATAATCTCTCTGTTCCAATCCATACTATTAAATCTTGATCAATCTTTGTTTGTTTCAGTTTTGAGTTTCCAGTTTGATTTTCAATAGTAACTAAAAATGTTTCAAAACTAAAAACTGGATATTCAAAGTTGAACCAAACGAGCCCTAATGATAAGATTCGAGTTTGGGTAGTATGCTTACAGATTGGTAGAGTTGCAAGGCTCTTCCACTAGCTTCAATTGCCACACTAATAGGCTGATGTGCAACTGCTTTCTTCAGTGCCTTTTCATTGAAAGCTGGAACATCTTCATACCCATCAATGGTCACAACCTTCTTGTTCTTCTGTACACATAATTACAAACAAATAAATTCAGCAACAAATTCAATATGAATACATTATATGAGAAAAAAGACTTTAACAAACTCAGATTAGCAGCTAACTGACCCTGGATAGGTCGCACTGGCCATCGACACCCTTGTAAGGGTAATCATCCTCAGTGTCAATTCCACCATTCTGGAGGATGAACTGGAAGGCGTCGTCCATGAGACCACCATTGCAGCCTGCATCGTTTACTCGGTCACAGTCTACGAGCTCTTGCTCTGATAGAGAGGTCAAGTTACCAGTGACAATCTTGTTGATGGATTCCACAGTTGCTATGGTTGAAAACGCCCAACAACTCCCTGTAAGATAAGGATAGGAAAGAGTATAAGACTCAACAATGTTTGAACAGGTTTATTGGCCGTCCAATTATTTCCTGAACTTTAAAATATATTCTGTTTGGATTACAACAAGAAACAACTCAAACAGGTCACTTTCAACCACAGAAAATCTCTTAAATCGAAGTGGTCAGCACGTTTAACCATCATATGACAGAACATATTGCCCACGAACTATAACAAAACCTTATTATAAAATTAACAAAAAACACTACTTGCGAATATCATCTCCATCAAGTTTGAGGCCTATATTTGCCCAAGAACTATAACTAAACCTTATTAAAAACTGACTACTTGTTCCATGCCATGCTTTTCAATCAGGGAATGTAGCTCAGATGGTAGAGCGCTCCAGCATCTCCAAATTTCAATTTTTAAAAAAAAATTTGTACTGTGATCCAAAGTCTTTCCAATTAAACACGTTCAGTAATTTTGCTAATATACTTCGATTCAAAATTCGTTCCAATTGAGACAGTAGTTCAACTACTTTCAATTTTCATTCAAACTTCTACCAAAAGTAGCACAAAATCAGACAGATCCAAAATTCAATTTTGATTACGAAATCAACAACTCACCGCACTGTCCTTGATCCTTGACGGCAGTTACAGC